>CM060957.1:100467740-101116785 GCA_030765055.1 Mantis religiosa
GGATCAAAATGTTGTTGCCCAGTTTCACCAGCAGTGATTACGTTTGTAAGAAACTCCGGATCTTCCACTAACATCAACTTTAACTGCATGTTACCTCCATTGCAGCGGTAGGTGATACTGAACATGTCTGTACTTGCCTGGTTCTCACAGGCGGGAACCAGGAGTACCAACAATGAAACTACTACGGCGTGTTTGTTTCACATTAAGCTAATAGAATATAATAAGATTGAACTTTAGTGCGAAAAATTATGACCGTAAAAAATATGATCATTCGTTATTGAACAGCTCTCGTAATTTAAGCTGTTTCATTGTTTAAGGGGTTTTCCTTCTAATAATATTTTGGCTATTTCTGGTATTTGTCCCCTTGAAGGCTAAAACTTTAGCTTTGTTTATAGTTATTGTTAAACTAAATTAAAGGAATGTGTTATTTGATATATGTAACGCTTTTTGTAGACCATTTTCTGAGCTAGATGATAAGTTGATCGTCTGCAAATAGTTAAGTATCTAAATATCTATTCATAATTATAAAATGCGTATCTAAATTTGTCCAATCACATATAGAATCGTCATATAAATATTAAAAAGTGATGGTGAAAGTAAACACGCTTGTCTTGCCCCTTTGTTTAATTTTGCCATTAGATCTGTCTTCACTGCAGTTTCTATCCTGATCTTATTTTCTGCATATAAGCTTCCTATTGTTGTTATTAAATGTTGGGGCACACCTTTCTGTTTCAGAATACTCCATAATTTATTTATATTTACCTTGTCAAAGGCCTTCTTGAAACCCATAAATGCCATATAAATAATGAATGTTTCTAAATTAAAATTTTTACACTAATTGCAAAACTGAAATCCGTTTTCGCAATCAGTGTCAAAATTTTTTGTTATTCAGAATTTGTTTTGAATATTCTTTAGAATGTAGTATATAGTAACATTATACTGTGTTATAGTTTGTACAAAGGCTCAAAATCTTAGAATTCTAACTTGTTTTACTGAAAATTTGAAATAATTTAAGTATTATTATGTTTACATTTATTAATGTCTACTAATATCAATATGACAACATCACAGAACTACGATTGATTGCTGGCCTGATAGCATTCCCGAATAAAAATTATCCCATTTGAAAGTCATTAATAGTTATTTTGAAAACCTATTGCTATTTTCTGAGGAAGGCTTTCTTTGTAAATCCTGATTCCGGTTAAAAGTTAAAGTGATGGCAAATGCGATAACTGGAAACACAGCTGGGGAAGAAAGAAAGAGAAACTGTCGACAAAAAGCCATTGCTAGTGCTCCCAGTTTGCTGAACATTTTCATTTGCCTTCTGACAGCGTTTATTAATATTTCCAGCGCGTTTCGCTCCCCTTCATTTTGTTCGCGCTGGGAAACTTACCAGTTGTCCGATTCAGTTTCGACCCAAGCAAAGGAAACGACAAATAAACTTTGGTCATGGGGTGACACACCACACGTTTTCTGTTAGCCGAATTGGTTTCGTGTTAGCAAGAGCCAAAACGTTGGGGTTTAATAGTTAGAAACAATCCAATAGAAGTAATAAACGACAAATCCATTTCAGTATAAGTAGACTTTCACAGTTCGAGTCAAAAATTACAACTGCACTTATTTTACCGTATAGATTATGCATTTGAAGTAGGCGGATTAAAAGTAAATGCCATTAAAACTGAATAAATGGTAATAAGCTGAAGTTCGGAAGATCTGCAAGTAAATCATGTGCTAATTAAATGTCACGAACAATGAAAGTACCCAGGATCAATAAAAGATAAGAATGGCACTTGTGAAAAAGATGTTATCAATCGGATAAATTGTGCAAGGAAGGCGATTAGAAGTTTGAACAGTTTTTATGGAATAGGAATCTGACTAGAAAAACTAAACAACAAGTTTTAAAAACAATAATAGAAAGTATACTTACGTATGGTTTCGAAAGTTGGACAATAAATGGAAGAATGCAGAACAGAATATTAGCGACAGAAATGGATGGACTTCGAAGAACTGTGAGGATATCAATGTTACAACGTGTCAGAAACACCTACATTAGACATGAAATGGACGCAATGGAAACTGTTAGAATGTCCAGTAGAGCTCTACAGTGGTATGGACCTGTACAACGGATGCCGGTAGAACGGTGGCCCAAACAAGTCCTAAAGTGGGCAGTGCCAGGGAGAAGAAAGCGGGGAAGAGCCGGAAGAACGTGGCACAAGGAAATATATGGTCACATGAAGAAGAGGGAACTGGAAGAAAGACAACAGAACGACAGGAATCTCTGGAAAGCAGGAACAAAGGGTGAACTGTAAAGTGGAAAACCTATATAAACAAAGATTACGCAACGAAAGTTGACCTCTCATTTGCGCTCAGCCATGCCTTAGCTTAGAGCCATACCTGAGAGCTTGTAAGAAAAGCCAATGAAAGTAGATACACCATCTAAGTATTTGCTTACCTACCATTGAAATACCCTAAAAATATCGTTAAAGGAGCGATCGACAGAAATAGAATCCAGGACCTCATGAGTGCGAACCTACCTTTATTCGGGGATGGTATTGCAAAGATAACAATACCCAAACACAAGTTTTGAAAGCTTTTCATAATCTGTACATGTTTTGTGGACTATTAATGTTGTAAGACAGCTATTGATGTTAGTTATAACATGGTTGGCACCGCTGGATCATCAGTGTAGGGAAACGATAAGAGATGAAGGCGAGTCCTCAACGCCGACGTAAATTCCAGAAACACTATTGAGAAAATAAAGCTTCTTTGTCCCCTCCTCCCAGAAATTCTCGTGCTTCTTCATAATAGGGTGCTCGTCACTGAATCAGTGATTGAGATGGTCAGTTGCTGCGAGGTTTAGAGAGGTCTTTTGTTCAACGCCCCAGAGAATGAAGTGGAAAGAAAACAAAAGAGGGGGTTCGCTCGTGCTTCATTTCACCGTTACATGCAAGTAAAAGGGAAATGGCGGTGAAGTATAATTAAAATCGCGTTAGTTAAATGAAATTGTGCACTGTAATAAACTATTTGTCGTGACAGTGAAAACTGAGCAAAATCATAAGTCATCTATATATTTTGTCGTCTATGAAAAAAAAAGTTTATAACCAAGCATTTTAAATAATATTGTAGTAGGTAACTAATATGTAAGAGTGACAAAATATATTTTAATTGTGTAAATTAAGGAAGGAGTGGTCAAGAGAGTTACCAAAATTAATCTATCTCTGAAATATGTTTTGAATATTAGTTCAAAGTCTTATTTTTTAAAAACTACCTATTCTAGAAGAAGTTAGTCAAAAGGCTTATGAAATCTAAATAGAAACAGTTATCTTTACAAACTTTAAGATTAGCTTAATGAGGAAATTTCTAATGATTATCGTACCATTCTTTGTTGGTATTTAATGATAACGTGATGCAATAATAAACAATAAATGAATAACTTATTGCATAACAAAAATTTATATAATCTAGACAACTGAAATTCTTAGCAATAATTATAATATATCAAATACCAGAATTAAAATTACAAAAGCAGAAAAGTGTTTGGGCAAAATACACATAAACTCTACTTTTGTGGAGTAATATTGTTTTTACTTTTATAATTAAATATTTCACGAGTTTGTATGTTGAAATGTTGCTACAAACTAAACAGAATTGTAGAACTCTACAATTGATTTAGAAACCAGTGCATGCTTTTCAAGAAATATTTGCACAAAAAGAAATATCCTCTCTAACAGAAAATGGAAAGAAATTACTACAACAAGCAACTATTCCTAGTATTTACGTACCACAAACAAGAAAAGCGAAGAACCGCTACTTCGTTAACAACGCAACGGCAACGCTATGCCAGAACCGAAACAGGGCTTCCGATATTTGCATAATGGTAAACATACCCTTAAGTCTGGAAAACGCAAGATTACAGAGCCTATGGAATTAACTGGATGCAATTTGATGAAAACGTTTATTTGATCTGCTTTCAAATCTTCGACGTTCAATAGTAGTTATACAGAAATCAACATGTTTATTTAGGAAATCCAATCTCGCTTTCTTTCCGACATTTTCTTACTTTCCTTTACTCTATCCTTTCATTTCTCTCTTCAGAAGTGTATTTGCTTGAAACGGTAAATAATGCCGGCTGTCGAGGAAATGGAATTGAGGAGCTTGGTGGAAACGTAACTATATGGAGCATAGACTTCCGCAGTGTCTAAACTAGTAATAAAACCACCATAAAAACCATTTGCCACTAGTTTGTAATATATTCTGAAATGTTTGCTAGACTTTATGGTGATAGCATTGCCAACAAAGTCTTGTAAAAAGCAAATAGTAGAGCGAAGATTACAAACAACTAAAATGGAAGTGGCCTAACCATATAACAAAGTGGTGTTTCATTTCAAATGTAAATGTTTTTGTAAGTAAGGCAGCATTAATCAATTGGAAAGAAAAAGTGTACAATTTTCACTGGAAATACTGATTTAAGGTTCACTGAACAGCCCCAAAATCATCACAAGAAGATGAAAGCTTTAGTACACATGCGTGTAAGAGAGGACAACGTTATTAAATCAACAGAAAAAATAACATGCAAGTCAAAATTTCATATTAAAAATGGAATTTGAAAACTTCCACCAAGCCACTATGCTAAACATGTAAATATAATTCATTTTTAAGTCATTGGGTTTGGTTTTTAAATTATAAAACGTTTTTAACTACTAGGTCTTTTTAGGTCAAAAAACCTAAACATTTTACAAGAATTGTGTGTGGGGGTTTTTTGGTAGCTTTATTTAATTTTATCTATTCTTTTAAAATTTAAAAGATTTTTGAAGTTGATCCAAGTTCAAGCAAGAATAAAACTTAATCTTATTAATTTTACATTAAATTACGGAACAGTTAAAAGTAAAACAAATGCTTTGAAAGCCCACCTCGGTAGCGTAGATGGTAGCGTGTCTGCCTCACGTTCAAGAGGTCCCGAGTTCGAATCACGGTCAGAGTGAGTTACCTGGATAAGGTTTAGTCCGGGGTTTACCCTTATCCTTTAAGACGAATGTCAGGAAGCTCTAAGCTCCAAGGACCCCTGTCTCATTTGAGCATCATTTCACCAATTTTATTCAAAGTCCGATATGACTTAACGTTGGAGGATGTAAATCACAAAATGCTTTGAAAAAAAAGAATAGAATCGAGATGAATTAAAAAAATTATCATAATTTTGTTTAAAATTACATATATTTGAGAAAGTGATACCACAAATATAAATGTATGTATTAAGTTTTGTGCAATTAGACTATAAATTTCTCCATAATGACGCAATTTTGCTTATTTTATGTGGAAAACTAAGAATTTGCATGAAAGATAAAGAATAGTTCTATCAAAGGAACAGAAATGTTTAAACCACACAATTTAAGAGCTAATTTTGAGCTTTTCTGCCACTTTCCTAAGTAGATATAGAAAGGATACTACCAAAAGTTGGTATATTATGATTTTACTGGAAATAAATATTTTGAGATCGATTGAATACAAAAAATCTCTTTAAAATGTACATTTGTCACTTTTTAACAGCACAAATGAAAATCGAAAAGTTGAATAAATTGCAAGCTTAGTAGGTATCTAAATTTCAGAATTTTTCAAAACTGAGAAGTTAAGATTTACAGGTCTTCTACGCTAAATTACCATAAATCACCCTAAACATTTAAATGGGGAATGTTTCGTTATTGTGAAATTCTTCGATTAACCTGACTATATAAACGATAATACGAGTGTATGGATGTATCATTTCAGCTTTTTCTATTTCTTTTACGCAGATTTTTGTTCTCTCTTTATTCTCGAAAGTGAATGAGAGTTGCATTGGCTTGAAGTATGCCAAAAACTGCTTATTATTTTCATTCATATCTTAGAAACTGAAATGAATCCATTCTATAACGCACATAGCTGCAAATGTGTTGCATTAATATTATACCGTCTAACCACTTATGCAATACTTCTTACTGATGTCACTCGAGATGTGCAACGAGCTAGCTTCATACAGGAATGTTGAAGCACAAGTACCCATGATGCAAGCCGAGTGAGCTGAGTACCTTATTGCATCCTCACTCACCACGTAACTTGAAAATAACAACCAACATGGAAATATCAGCTTCGAATGAGATTTGTAGCATTCCTAATGGCGGATGGTTTTCCAGTCGTTCTCCACAAGTAGAAAGATTTCATGTTACTGTCTGTTTCTAATTCTAATGGTACGTATTAAATTATTTGGATGGATAGTTTTTAGAGAAGGAGATTCAGAAATATTTACTTTTAAATGCTTGAATAAAATCTAAAATTAATATATAAGTGTGGGGCTGTATTAAGTGACTTAATAACTTGCCGAAAGAGATGCGGGAAACACGCATTCGGGTGGTGTGGGGTTCGTATATATTTCTTTAATAAAGTTATAACTTTGTATCACGCAGCTTTCAGGTTACTATTTTCAATCTGTTTATCTTTCTTATTTAAACATAAATAGTGATTCCAGCAATTAATTTACACAAATTAAATAGCACTTTATAGTCAATGGTGTACGCCTGCTAGCTTAGGCAGCACACAAGACATACTGTTCAGGAATGTGGGGAGACAGTAACTTATCTTCTCCATACCTCCACTACATTAACATTGCAGGCAGAACGTAACAGTTACTGGGGTATGCCTGCAGAACCTGAAACCTTTGTGGACACATATAGAGCTAACGCTTATCGTCTACACCCATAATATTGTATATAATATTGCTACCTTTGGGGATACATTAAAAGGTAATGAAGCCTTAACATTCCTAATTTTTAGCATGAAGAATAATTTCCTCCTTAGTAATTTTCTTAAGTATTAAGGAAGAAAGTTTCTAATGTTATTTCACAGGTTTAGAACATTTAACCTTTTTTTCCTGGTTGCAACACCTCTCAAGTTTTTATTAGGTGTTGTAACATTATTTCAATATAAATGTTGCAACATTTATTCTGAATTCAGCCTGGAAGGAGAAAAATCTATATCTTTTATTTGTTTTATGTTATTAAACATTTATGGTTATATTAAAGAAAGTTTTTAAGTTTTAAGTTTAAATTAAGTGTAAATCGTGAAACTTGTGAAAATAAGTCGTTTTATAGGTTGCTACAAATCACATAGTCGTAAAGATCGTGTGGTTGCTATGGAAAGGAAAATCAATAATCTTCCTCAGAAGAGGGCCGCGTCAGAATAAGTTTGAACGTCTTAGAAGTTGGACACAAATCAGATTCAATTTGATCGTCGAATATGACAGTTATATACGTGTTAACAAAAGGTATTTAAGTAAATTATTGTGTTAAGAAGATGTGGACTTTCAGTTTGACTTTCGTAGAAGATGGACGTAGACGTTTTAACTTGATCGTCACAGGAAAAGGACGCTTAGTGAGAAAATATATTATAAGGATTATAATTTCATTTGTTTTATAACGTTTTGTGTCAATTTAATCCAGAATTAAAATCAATATGTTTAAAAAGAAATCCAGAAATTTATTGTGTATTGCAAATCATTTCTTGAGGAGGAGAAATACATCTGTCCAAGGCGACGCCTTGGGGTTAGAATCTTCATGTTACGGCTGGGAATTCATTTTTTAAATTAACTTAAGAACCAAATTTAACGAACGTAAATTACAACTTCTTCGCATATCATCACAACTTGGTGATACATAAAATACCACGACAAATATCGCGGCAACGTGCTGCAGGATCATACATTTGAAGTTTCGTTTTTAATGTTCTAAATTCCTCAAAGTCAGATGGTATCAGAAGTGCCGCACATTGGGAGGAACGGCATCAGAATTTAAATTGACACAGATATACTAATATCTTAGTAACGATGGTGAGAAGGAAAGAAGAGGATATTGTGCGTTCATTGAAGAATTTGTGCACCATGGCATACAACTCAGAGAATTTTTTTTTAATTTGCGTCCCCTGAAGTCGTCATATCTCGCGATGAATGAAATGGGCGTAATAATGCTCAAATTAACCCAGTTACCTAGAAAAGTCGTCCTGACCCAGATTCAAACTACGGACCTCTTGAACGTGAGGCAGATATGCTACCACTTACGAAACAACCCCGGCAATGTAACACAAAAGTGATTTATGTATGGTTATATGGAGTGCGTAAAAGGTATGGAACAATTCTTGTAACTTTGCTGTTACAGTCTTATGAAGTGATATTTTTTAGAAAAGCTGTAAGGTATTAACATATTTTCATATTACTATGATGGTGAATAGGGCGTGACCTTTTTAATAGCAACATTCTTTGTTCACTTGTTTTTGGATCCTCGGGTTTCGAAACGTACATGTAGATTCTTTTTTTAACTATAATTTAAATTTAAATTTATTAGAACGTATAGCACATGAAATTTAAGCCAAGAAAACATTTTAATAACAAAATTAGTGGCACTATGTTGTAACACTTCACTTCAAAAAGGGCTCAAAATGACTTCCATTTACTGCCAAATAATGCCAGGGTCTGTCTTTGAAATTAGTTAATGTTCGCCTGATCTACTGCTTTCCTTGTCCAAAGCTCTTCAAAATGTCTTGGTCGATCCTTGAAAACCCTTCACTTCAAATATCCCCACAACAAAAAGTCTAAGGAGTTTAGGTCATGAGATCTTGGCGGCCATTCCTTCCTCTTCTGCCAATCCATCTTCCCGGAAATTCATGATTTAGGTAACTCATCACCTGCCCTCCATAATCTGCTGACGAGTGGTTAAATGTATATTTTCCTGCACTGATAATAAAATATAAAGAACTTTATCACCTTCCCTAGCTCGTTTTGCCCCTCCATACTTTGCCTTATTTTTAATATTTCCACTTTCATTGATTTTTTTTTTCAAAATTTTGCTTCCTGTAGAACAAGTAATCCTTCGTTTAGGATGCATTTCATTAGACAAAACCCAAACCTCTTCTTGGATCCTCCTCCTATAATCATATCTGATCACCATCAGTATTTCAATTCGTTTTCCTTCTGTAAGTAGCGCCATTATTAATTACTTTCAGGAATATTTTGCAATGAAGTAAGCATTGATATCCTTATTAGTTTAGCTTTTGTCTGTAATTGTTCAATCCAAAGCCATATACTGTATTGTTTAATTCAAAACCTACTCAATTTGAAGTAATGATGCGTTTTCCTTTGCTCAGTACACTTGCACTAAGGTCCTAATAAGTCTAAATTGCTGTTTGAAAGGGTATTTCTTTGTACGTTCTGAAACAGAACTGGAAAAGTGCAGAAAAATGATATGTTACCATTTAACAAAAAATAAACCTCACATCCTTTATTTGTAATCACAGTAATGTAAGGGCATGCTGATAATTTACAGCTTTTCTAAAAATTATCACTTCACAAAATTATAACAACAAAGTTACAAGCATTGTTCCATAATTTTTACTCACCCAGTATATTGATAGTGCAAATAATTCGTAACATTAACTAAATTAAGTACAACTTACTCCATTGTGTAGTTTAATTTGGTCGATATTCGTACAAACGTGTGATGAGAGTTGTTTGAAAGATAGAGCTCCTAGCAGTCAAGCATGCTAAGGAAGGTACTGGTTAGGGTAGAAGGAAGGGGATCGTTAGACACGTCCTGTGGATGCTCCAGACATCAGTTACAGAATGTAAGGAAGCGTAAGATCACAAGCAGAAAATTTGCATCAACTAGCTCAGTCCGAAGTTCCTGACAAACTCACATCTCAATAGAGAATGCTCAGCGTAGCGGACTAACGTAAAGAAACTTAAGTGCATCCTTAGATGTAAATAAAATCCAAATTACTGCAATCATAACGACATCTCCATTGCATACGTTTATTTTTGCATTTGTCATCTAATTAGGCGTGTGCATGCAAGAAAAACAAACCGTAGATCTTACTTTCAAAACTACAATCGAAAAGTTTTCACCAAATCCTCTCAATCTACATTTTATACGAACAATATCCTTCTTTTTATTCCCAAGGCGTCTTTAATGTCTTGTGTTTTAATATATATTTCGAATACTGAGATAAATAATATTTTATACTCAGTTCATAGACTATGAAGTAATCCTCATTTTTTAACTCTAAAGTATTTTATATAACAATAACCCATGGCGCGACAGCCCTTAGAGGGCCAAGGCCTACCAACCCGACTGCCGCCTCACGTCCACTTACGCACGGCAGAGGTGGATGATCATCCAACTGATACGGGGTGTGGTCAGCATCTCGGCATCCCCCAGCCGGAATGTTGGTTTTCATGACCGGGGCCGCTTACCTAGCGTAAGCTACTCACTTTCCTCACGATGCTGAGTGGGCACCGGTCCTATACCCGGGACCTAAAATCCCCACCACATGGGTGGGATCGAACCCGGACCGCTTTCCGTGGCCAGGGACCAAGGCATGCTGCCTTAGCCCGCTACGCCACGGCGCAGGACTCTAAAGTATTTTATATAACTGAAAATTTCAAGACGGCAGAAAATTTACACTGGTTGAATCTTGTAACTTGCACTTGGCCTGATATTTCCTGATCTGAGTATCCATTGAGCGGATATACAGGGTGTTAATGAGCTAACCGAAATAACTTCAGCGATTTTAAAGGTGACTAATATAAACAAGTTGAGATAGACAGTGCATAGTCTGTCGCTAAATATAACACAGTTTGTTGTGGTTGAGTTCGTGTTTTAATAAGGCGGCTGAAATTATTGGATTAGAATGTATTTAAAACTACTTCCCAAGAACAGAAATATCGGTTCTTAGTAGCTCCTTATTGGCAAGATTTAATGCCTCAATGATCACTCAAATCTCGAACTATCACCTTCCAGTGCGACGATGAACAGCGATTAACTATCTTCTTGCATCATGTAGTCCACTTTAGTGGTATCTCTGCAACTGTTCTGGTGGCCAAATCCGTAATGTCAAAAACTGGTGTTCCAAAGTTCATTTGTTCAGCTCTTGTCATGTATTTAAGCTCTTTTATTTGTCTTTTAATATGTAAATCCGCATAGGAGGAAAGGTCGTGATTCGTAACTAAGAACGAAAATCTGATTGGTCAGTGCAATAACACTACTATGATTTCTTTGATTAGGGACACTGCAGTTTGTAAACCTGGCGAAAAGAGTTACATTTACATTGTATTTTATTTAAGTTTGTTCACGCTTTTAAGGACTCCCCTTTGGACGTACAGCATATGAAAGTTTAAGGAATCATTCAACCTTTGTTAGAAAGAATTGTAATTATTTGCGTTGACAAGGTGAAATTACAAGAATTAAAAGCTTAGAGCAAAATATTTTTAAAAAAGTGAAGGAAAATGAATTGAATTCGTTTACATTTCACTTGAAAGCTATGTCATAACCATTGCACCAGAGAGCGTACTCGGACAAATATCTTTATTTTCTTATGCCGTGCACTCAAGTGGTATCAACTTCAGCAGTGGTATTCTACTACCTTAGAAACTTACAGCCGTAACTTTCACATTTGAATCAACTATAAGTCTCCTCTCACATATAAAATTACCTGTTAAGATATCTCCACTTGCTCTGAAAATATCGGCGTAGTTCCCTAATATCCTATATATTAATTAAGGAAGAAGAAAACAATTGAATGCTTGCTTTAATTTTAATAAATAAATGCCTACATAGACACTTGGCTGAGAAGCGGTTTAATAAAAATACATTTTTATAACTCTATTGCAAAGAAAACGACTTATTATTTAAGTAAAGAAAGTGTGAGACTGTACCATTTTATGTGATACAGAAAAGTGTTACATTTGTTTAAAATACCAGTCACGTCAAGTAACTGCATTTACAGATAACCTTCTTATTAGAATAAAAACCTTATTGAGGAAGAACAGAGCATATTATGTACTTGGATTGCAATATATTTTATTTACGACACCTAAGTATAAGTTAAATGAACCTGAAAAGCCTACGATACCTTCGGACAGATTCTGAAAAGCAAAACGTAATGAAATTCTGTAATGTTATTTAATATTCAGCATTTCTATACAGACTAATGAGTATAAAATATATGTAAAGGCTGATAAATTCTGACGCAGAGCACTGTATGCCATATGTTTATAGGTCTGTATTTGAAATAAGATTTTGAGGAAGGAATGGTTGGTTTTATAGACTTTTCAGTGTTGAATGAATTCTCAGTGACCATAACCATAGGAAGATCATAAGTACCTAGATTGTGTTCCCAATATCGTAGACATATAGTCTTTGTGTAGCCATTACCTGAAAGTAAAGGATTCTCTAATTATAATACTGAAGTTCATATTTTAATAACATTCCTCTAGGTGTAACTAATGAAGTATGGGAGCATAACATTCGGCTGCACTGGTAGCGGTGAAAGCATATGATTAGCTACAGTTTTCAGTGCAGTCATAAGACTTTCAATTTTGAATCTACTCTAGGAAACCAAAGCAATAAACAGAATTGCGTATCACTTACTACTTTAGATCAGAAAAGTGTTAGAATCTAGTGGACATAAGGCACAATGGAAATATTCGATGAGTATTAAAAATAGGCACGGTTCAACTGAAAAACTAAATGTCTGCAGTATAACAGAAATAAGTACATTATGTATTCAGCATAAATAAAATTATGCTGGTAAATGTAAAATGATTGAAGTTTGGAGCAAATTTTAGTGTTATCCTTTAAGTTAAGACGAAGAAAACAGTCCGCCTCGGTAACGTAAATGGTAACATGTCTGCCTCACATTCAACAGGTCCCGAGTTCGAATCTCGGTTAGGGTGAGTTACCTGGATAAGGTTTTTGCGGGGTTTTCCCTTATCCTTTCATACGTATGTCAGGTAGCTCTAAGCTCCATGGACCCTGGACACGTTTGAGCATCATTTTACCCATTTCATTCACCGTCCGATATGACTTAACGTTGGAGGACGTAAAACTACAAAAAAGAACTTTTTTAATTAAAATGGTAGAAACCTTATATGATTTGCCATTGAATTAAGAACTTTAAAAACTGAAATGGATAATCAATAGATATCACTTGAGCCCATATTGCTGACCTAGTCTCAGAGAGTTATAACACTCAGTAGAAAGCGGAGTTTAACACTTTTAGATATAGCGATATCACTAACCGGTACTAGAAGTTTATGGTGGTGTTAACTTTCAGGAAGAATGAAAGAAAAGAGGGAAAAGTGAGCAAACCGGCATCTAGGCTCAATTTTCAGAAGCGAATAAAGGCAACTTCGTGGCCTATTCACATTTATTTCACTTTCTCCTTTCTTTTTCAGGTCGTTGTACAACAATACAGCCAACAAGGCAAGGATATCTGAGCTTTGTTTCTACTAACCGGACGCATGGCCCATAAAACAACATAATAAATTTCGACATTGTTAAGATTATGCAAATTAGAATTAAATATGGGCACTCCTCATGAAATGTAAATGTATTACCATGCTTTAAGAAAGGATATAACTAACGGTCTCCAATGACACACTAATGCAGCTGCGATTTTATTAGTTAAGGTGAATCGAAAATAAAAATACCCATGTTTGTTTTTCTCTTTCATAGGCACAGGCATGACATGAAAATGATTAATTACGCATCGCAATGGTTTACCAGTTAGTCGGTTTGAATTTTCCAATGTTTGTATGTTTTCAGAAGGGAATTTATTAGTCTTTGTTTCTTCCGCAAAGCCATCACATAGCGATTTGCTCTTAAAAGATTTATCTACCATAATCCCCTACTCTCACTCTATTACCTATGATAAAAGAATAGGAGTTTGTAGGAGTAATTTTTGAGTTGAATACTGTAATACTGTTGACTCTTAAACATTCTCGTATTCACTTCCAGAGGTTAAGAGGGAATGGTTTGTAACTACTTGGAGCAGTTGTAAGTTGTGAAGGAAAAGGTGTTGATGAACTTCGTTGAAGATCCAGCTGCTGGATTCTAGTAGTTTCACGGCTGCTCTGGAATTCCCATAAGCTCTTATTTTCAGGAGCAGTCTCAGATGGGAAGTGATAAGTTGGTTAAAAATAAATGAAAATGATTGTTCCTCCTTTCTTCTATAAAAATTGATATTTTAATTAAAATGAAACTTTTCCAAATATTAGTTACACTTTTCAATATTTTATACACGTTGAGAATCATAGGGGTGGCCGGTGAGGCATTGTATTGGCAGTGTAATAAATAAATGAATGAACGAATGAATGACTAAATAAATACAAAAATACATAAATTAAATAAATACATAAATAAGCAAATGAATAAATAAATAAATGGATGAATAATAAATAAATAAATAATAAAGGAATGAATGAATAAATAAATAAAAAATAAATAAGGGTTGTTAAAATATAAGTATGTGTACCAATTTCGAACGACTTAGTTAATCTTATCAACAATCCATCCTATTTTATAATATACTGTACCAAACAGAACGTACAGGGAAACGGAAATAAATATTTATTACATGCGTACTGATATTACGCACAGGTGTAACGAACACAGTTTGATAATAGAATTCCTGGAGAATGTGATAAGAAGCGTTCGTGTACGATTTCGCGACAGAGAGACAGGTATCTTAAGTCCAGTGCTTTACTGCACTCTAGCGGATAAAACGTAAGTTATGCGCCAGAGAAATCCCGGCACTACTTGCTCCCATATAAAGCCGTGTATAAGCAGACATCCTAGTCCTTAACACAGGCGCTTATGAGCGTAGATGGTGCCGTTCTGGAATCGGCACTAAGCCACGGAAAACAATTAGGACAGAGCACTTGCATTTAACGCCCCTATTCACACGAGGGAGCAGATACACAGAAACAATCTTTTTTGCGCAATTCCTATTCAGTCTCTTTCTTTCGTTTTCATACCGATGGTGCCATGGCACAGCGCCACTACCTTATAAGCCGCCCCTGGTTGAGAGTATACTAACTTGCGTAATCCTTTACAACCTCCCACTTTCCAATGCAAGCACAAACTATGCAGAAATGCAGACACACACAAAACACACCTACACACTATCACGTCCATTTGCAGAAGACAGAATGGCTTCAAGTGCCTCAGCTTTTATAGCTCTGCCATTGCCATAACAACAACTAAACATCTTTCAACTTTTCTACATTACACCGTCATTTTTAAACAATTTTTTCTCAACGTAATCTTAACATTTAAATAATAATTATTTTACTAATTTTAATTTTAAAAAACTTAAAATGACTACTTAAATCGTTTCAAGTTCTATAAAGTATTCCTACCCCAGCTGAGGAACGAACACGAGACATCCGAGTTTAGCTATATTAATGTTAGTATTTCTGTTATATTTTACGCTGACGAGAGCTAACACAAACTCTGCGTTCCACCGATAGTGATGCAGTTATATCTCAAAGTCTTGCTCCATGTTATGGATCGAGTAGGCAGTGATGGCGCTCAAGGGACATTTAGAGTAAGACATATTTCACCTCGCCAAAGCGATTGCACGAACAAAAACAGGGCACTCCTCTTTCAAAGTATGAGATCTTCAGCATACAAGAATATTAACTCCCATTATTTTATAAGTGAATCATGCATGTTCACTACTTCATAAATGTATTACCCGCCAGAATAAAATGCATATCTGAAGTAGGTGTTCTTTCCGCTGTCTATTCCTCTTTCTTTTGTAAGAGGACTGCGAAATCGACTTAGAAACTGCTTCATCCATTCTGCATCATGCCAATGTAAGACATTGTATAATGATGGACACTTTTGGTACAGGGAATAAACTTCTTGGATTGTCTAAACCAGCAATTGTAAATTTTTTTCCAGGAAATTCATATATGAAACCTTGGAATTTATTTACTTTCTCTGTTATACACCTAGTAGATATCTACACAGTTATTTGAGATCAATATTTCACCGGAAAGACATTTTTGACCCTCTAAAGACCGCGCCGTGGCTCAGTGGTTAGACCGCTTGGCTCTCACCAAGGCAGCTCAGGTTCGATCCCAGGCGACCGCAAAGTGAGATTTGTGGTGATGAACAACACGGCGCTGGGGCGGGTTTTCTCTGGGATCTCCGATTTCCCCCGCCATCTCATTCCACCGGTGCTCCATCTTCATCTCATGTATCATCAGTGTCATCGCCTGCGGTGGCGTATGTAGTAAAAGCGGACGTTAAACACTACACATTATTGACCCTCTAAATACACTAAAATCTCGCTAATGTGGTCATTCCTTGCAGACGTGGATGCCAGATTAGGTGAAGTGCCGGATTATTAATTTGATAATATTGTCGCCGAGGCATTGTTCTGCTGCCGGCCCGCGCGCAGACGAACGCTAGGCGCTTGCCGAGAGAGAGACCTAGGCGGGGAGAGA
The DNA here is from genome assembly GCA_030765055.1 of Mantis religiosa. Classification (NCBI taxonomy): domain Eukaryota; kingdom Metazoa; phylum Arthropoda; class Insecta; order Mantodea; family Mantidae; genus Mantis; species Mantis religiosa. The sequence goes on from CM060957.1 coordinate 100,484,050, forward strand.
AAGAGACAGAGTGATGTCTGGATAATTCTTTCCTTCTCTTTCGTCCTGAAAGGACGTGAATCTTTGGCAGCTTTCGAGAAAAATGGCTCGGTTATACATAAGCAGCAAGGGACAAGTCAGTCAGTTGTTAATTGCGTGTGCAGCTGTGTGGACGTGTGGCAGACGGCCTCGGAGATTGCGTTCGTGGAGTTACGTCATTCTTCTGATATCAGGGTTCTACAAAGGTTCTTTTTACTTGAAGTAAAGAGCATTTTGTATTTCTGCAAACTAGACTTTTAATTTAAAGGACCGACAAAGTCACAATATTTAATTAAAAATTACACTAATTTATGCACGAAACTATATATTTGATGTACATATACAGTATCACTCACTATAAAAATATCCCTAATTTGTAGTTGCTGCAATGATAATACACGAGGGCGGCATGCCTCCTCACGCAACCACTTAACAAGCATTACATCGGTACTGTTTTTCGAACTCGCTCTGCATTTTATTTACCAACTTTTCAATAGCATTTACTCCATTTTTGATGCCATAAACAACTGCTCCTCTAACAACGTACTCAGCAGCAATGACTTTCTGTTTAGGGCCTTGGTTCAGCTTATCCAAATCGTCGAGTTTCTGTTTGAGGTCTAGCGTAATGTTTTTCTTTATAGAAACTATTGTGTGTACAGAACTATTAAGAAAGCCACAAAGTCAGTAACACAAACAACTATAGTACACAATAACAGTAAAATCTTTAACATATTTTTGCGCGTCATTTCTGTTTTTAATATTACGCGAGCTACCTAACGCCGGATGTGGACCGGATTACTGAGAGGCCGGACCACTGCGGGCCGGATTAGCGAGAGTTTAGTATAATAATAAGAACAATGTGTCTTTGAGCAACAGAACTTCATCTTTCTCTTCAATCCATGGGTTAGACACCTCTTCTGCGGTCTGCCCACAACTCTTCTCCTCACTAGTTTATAATTTAGTGCTATTTTCGAAAGTGTATCGTAGTTCATCATTTTCAATGTAACAGCCATTTATTTCTGTATTGTTTTATTTCCTCGTTTATAGATTTAACTTTCAGCTCTGTTCTTATTGCATCATTATTTATGTGGTCTAATTTTGTACATCATTTAGTTCTCAAGAATTTCATTTCAGACCCTTGTATCTTACCTTCCATCTTCTTTGTTATAACTCAGGCTTCACTTCCATATAAAAGCACAGGCTTTGGCATTGTTTTATAAAATTTAATTCTTATATAATTTCTCCTTTTATTCTTTAAATAACATAACAAATTGGAAGTTTAAGGTATAACAAACGTAGTATTTAAGCAGAGCGTCTTCCAAATCCTGATCTATGAAAGCTCCCGTATAGCACGCTCTTATTCAATTTCTTAAAGAAACTGATCTAAACATTTAGTCTCTCCCTCTCCTCTTAATTTTCCCTTTATTTTTTTCTCTTCGATGGCCAATGGGTTTTTCTAAAGGAAAAAAAAAATATCTATGAAAGCCAACTAAAACCCCCTGTCGCTATTCTTTCTTGCAATTCCATGGAAGCAATATACAGTTTTAAAGCCATAGTCAGACTTTATTAAACACTATGACTATAATTCCGTTTCCTCTGTCTCTCATGTTCCACTAACAAATGGGTCAACTATATCGGTAAATATTTATCTCAAGCAATATAAAGAAGACAGAACTTTGAAAGGGTAGAGCCATACCGAAAAATTCAATGCCATAGCCGGGATTTGAACCATGGATCTGGTCTCCTTCCAGCCGCTCTAAACCATTGAGCTACTATGGCCAATGTGTCAACATGATATTAAATTCTCCAACTAACTCGTGTTTCTCCCGGTAAACCACTAGGAGCTCTCATAAACACATGAAACAACTACCTTAATGGCGACTTACTATGCTGTAAGTACTTTAAGGCTCGGGCTTTATAGTTCGGACCACTATTAGGTACAATTAATGGAAATTATTTGTTCTTTCACAGTAGCCGAGTGTAGGACGCATTATGATAGGGTAGAGCCAGACTGAAAAGTTCAATGCCATAGCCGGGATTTGAACCACCGATCATCTGGTCTCCATCCAGCCGCTCTAAACCATTGAGCTACTATGGCCAACATGCCAACATGACATTAAATTCTCCAACTGACTCGTGTTAGAAGATAAAGCTTTCTGTAGATATTTAATCTGTATCTGAACTTTTTATAATCGGGTACCACAGGGGAAGCAGAGTAAGTATATATTGCGGCCCTCTCAAAAACGAAATTTCATTCATAAAAGTTCATTAGTTTCTGGCCTGTACTCATTAACATGTTTTTAAGTTTATTTTTAAACACGATAAAAATATAATAGTAACATGTTAGCAAGTTAAATTATCCCATTTCCGTATCAATACTCCACTGCTGAACTACAATGGCGATATGCCCGTTACACATTAAATGTTAATTTAAGAAACTCATGCAGAAACTATTTTAAGACAAAGCTGTCATATACTTTTATTTCTATGATCCTTTTCGTTCCTTGGGCTGAAAAGGATCGTTTGAGAAGAGACCGCCTAGACAGAAAGCGGAATGGGAACAACCACAAAAAAAGGAGACCACCACGGCTTGAGTAAAAGGAATTCAGACATTAAAAAAATATCAAGTATTGAGAAAATTTATGTATTTTTAGGTACAAACGGAAGTAAAAATTAAAATTTGATAGGTATACACTTTTTGATTACCGGAACATTTAAATAACTGGAAAGAAGCGGCAGTGGTGACAGCAACAGCAGCAGCTGTGATAGCGGTACATCGATTTTGACTGTTACGAAGATACCTACCGGTCATCGTAGCTGACGCTTATCAACTCTTTCTTGCTCTTAAAGAATGATCAATGCATAATAATGGCCACTGTGTGCCCCCTCAACGCTCCCAAAAATTCGCTTTGGCAGTTTCAAATAGGTTTGTTCCCTAGGACAGGGTGGACAGGAGCCGGTGGACAGTTGAGTTTAGAGCACGCAGTCTACAATGATAATTGAACAGAGTTCAGTATCAACTATCGAGTGCAGTTCAAGTATGATCGACTGACTTATTAGTTGGTTTGCTCGAGTGCATTCAACAGTCTCATGTGTTCCACTTGCCAAAAAGAAACAAGTAAGCTCACAGTCACGTCGGGCATTACAGATACGAAACAAGTAAATTAATGGAATTTATAAATTGTCTATAAATGTAAAGGATAAACTATGGCAGCTAATTTTAAAGACAATCTATACTTCTCGCAGGGTAATATCTCTATTTTAACTCTTGAACCAGGGATAATTATTTATGACTTCTGTTCGGTATAAAACAATAGAAGACGGAAATTCCGGACATAAAAGGAATTGAAAAGGTTTTCGCATAGATAATTGAGATAATAATGCATATTTAACATTCAGCATTATTTTGAGTTGAGAACTTCATACTTTCCGTTTAAAACTAAGAGAATAAAAGATTTACCTCTCTTGATCTTTTATAAATATCTATGCAAATAAAGCCACATAAGTTTTAGACTAAATATGAATAATGACAATGATGTAAGTACCGCAGACTATGTTACTTTGTTTATTGCTAAAATTACGCCATTTGTGATTACACCGCATGACCTGACTCTTAATTGACATTCTCAGTAGCGTATATGGTAGCGTGTCTACCTCACGTTCAAAAGGTCCCGAGTTCGAATCTCGGTCAGAGTGAGTTACCTGGATAAGGTTTTCCGAGGGTTTTCCTTATCCTGATAGACGAATGTCGGGTAGCTCTAAACTCCATGGACTCCGGACACATTTGAGCATCATTTCACCCATTTCATTCATTGTCCTATACGAGTTAACGTTGGAGGACGTAAATTACACAATAAAGTGACTCTTAATTTATCGAGAAATAACATGTTGGACAAGAAGCATGGAACTCATATAATATAATTAACTTTAAAGAAAAGAAATGCATTTATAACGAAATGTCCAAATTTGTAACGAAAATGTAAGTAAAACGAAAACTCATCATAATGTAGATGTTAACGTAGCAATAATAAGAAGTTCATATACAGAAAATACAATGATACAAACAGGAAAGAACAAAACAATTAACAAAGGAGTTAGCAAGATTTCCCCATTCGCCACTGCTTATACATGGATAATGTCATCTCAAAATGCCAAAAAAGTTTTGAAAACCATTTTAAAATGAAGGACAGTGTTAGATGTTAGTTTAAATGCAGATGAACAAGTTCTAATATGTAGCTTGAAAAACAATCTGCAAAGGGCGTATATCTATTAAATAATTTCTCCAAACAGTATGCAATAAATATCTCTATAGAAAAAGCAAAATTTCTGCTTGTCGCTGAATGCAAAAAATTAGAAAAAAATAAATTTGGAAGATATAATGACAGAACAGGTCAACAAATTTTAACCATTTAGGCTACAATGTTTGATATTTTAAAAATAAAGATATAAATAATAAAGTTGTTAGATTTAATAACATTTGTGGTACCATAAAGTGGTGTCTCAAGACCACTAGAAAGGAAGCAATACTAAAATTTTACGAAGTAATGGCAGTGCCATGCACCTATATAGATCAGAATGTTGGACATTTCATAAAATCGAAGAAAGACAAACTGCAAAAACGAGATTCCTGAGGAGTGTTGCAGGTTACACACTGTTTGATAGAGAAGTGCTGACATTAGAACAGAACTTGGTATATTTGATATAATAGAGACGATAAATGGTTATAGAAACAACTGGAAAGAGCATGTGGAAAGAATGGACAATCATCGTATACCAAAATTGTTGTTCAACTATAACCTCAAAGGCAAAAGAAGCATTGGTAGACCAAGGAAGCGATGGCTACAACAACATTTTAATCTTCGAGACCGGAGCAAGTCTTCTTTAGGCTTAAACTCTGTGGATGATAATGGCGATTATAATGATGATTATCACTTAGAGTATTTGCTGAAAATAAAATATATGCATGTTATCATGTAAGCATACACATATTAAATATATGCCAATTCATAAAAACTATTTTATAAGAATATAGAAAACAGCACAATTTCCTAAGAAAAGTGTGGTTTAAGGTAGCAGAGTTTTCTTAAAAATCTTCAAATGTTACCCTTAGAACATAAATAATTTTTCTATTTAAACCTTTTGGTAGTGTATAGGATATAGACATGACCTTTTTTTTCTAAAAATTTATTTTGTGATAATTTATTCTTGGGACCTCAAAGCGGGTATACTAGTGAAATATGATATTGAATTATTTAGTGTCATGGAATTCTTCATTTAGAAGGAAAAAGAGTGGCACAGGTTTCCATTTTAAATACTTGGGCTAAGATATAAATGTAGACAGAGAAAACGATGTGGAATATGAAATAAATTCCAACAAATCTGTGAAGCAATAAATAAAGTTATAAAATAAGTCGAGAAATGAAACACAATTGAAATTTTATAAGACTATGACGATTCCTGTTCTAATATAAATGGAAGTGAATCTTGGATCCTCAGGCAGAGGGATTGACGTACGATAAGGAGTGCTGAAAGGAGTGTGAAAGGCTGTACAAGAAGAGACCTATAGGAATGCAGGTACACGTGATGAATAAAAAAAAATTATTTAAATGAGAAGATTGAAGAAAATCTAAATAATTGGAAGGAGCATATGGAAAGAATAAACGAGGATACAATACCCAAGATTGTGTAGAGTTACCACGAACGTCATGGAGGATGAGATGGTCGTCCGAGGAAGAGATGAGAATGATGGATTGAGGCCATGAGCATCCCTGGATTGCAGAAGAAGAAGAAGAAGAAGAAGAAGAAGAAGAAGAAGAAGAAGAAGAAGAAGAAGAAGAAGAAGAAGAAGAAGAAGAAGAAGAAGAAGAAGAAGAAGAAGAAGAAGAAGAAGAAGAAGAAGAAGAAGAAGAAGAAGAAGAAGAAATTCGTCATCTATTTACTATAGACTAATAGTACAGAAATTAATAAATTGACTTTTCTCAAAGCATAGGTGTCTCACAATAAATCGCTGATACATATTTACAAAACCATGATGCAGACTCTGGCGTAATCATTTTATTTGAAATCCTGAAGCCAAAGCATGGTTTCAAAAATTAGTTTAACACAAAATAAAAATTGGTAGAGTAAACAACTGCAACTAATTAGCCTGACGCCCACTGACAAGATTATTTGGAAAGTTTGTCATCATGACTGCAAATCAATACAACGTTTGCTATGAGTCTTTTTACTTCACAATGTCAGTATATGCAACAACTTTAAAGGCTAGTTATGCTTCGGAAAAGTTTTAGTAAAAAGCAGCTCGCTTTATGTAAGAACTTTGAATACAGAGATCAACCAACACTCATAAAAAGCCATAAAGTGTTTCTTAAGCATTCAGTTTTCCAAAGATATTTTCTGGTACATTTTTGATGAATAGTATAAAATAAAACTGCAGAAACAAATTCCGCAACAGAATCATCTTGAAGAACGCCTCTAGAAACTCGGCAAGGAGTTTATTTTTGCAGTTTTATTTCGAACGCAGCCCTGCAGGGAGGATGAAAGGAACGACAATGAACATGATGGAGAAGGAAGCTATTGTGAGAGTTACTACGACTCTTTCCAAAAGGGATTGGAGAAAACCACAAAAAATTCTCTTCTGCGTTCATTTCTCTCACCGAGAATCGATAGTCCGATAGTCAGCCGCAGCTCTCGACTTGCGAATGGGAGTGGAACTTTAAAATCCGTTTGTGTGTGTCCCTTATAAACTTTTTAACCAACAGGGACATGGAAATTAAATCTCTCGGTGCCGTACGTTGGTAACATTTCATCCTTTTTATCTGCAAATTCGGGAGCTACGTGCAGGCTGATCCTGTTTAGTGGTGGGGTAGAGGGGGGAACCAGCTCCTAAAGGACATTTTTCAAAGGTAGGCTTGAACGTTCATGATTTAAGTAGCAGGGTATGTTCACAGACACAGGTGGGTGATCAATATCCAGTAATACCTTCTCTAATGCTGGCTGCAAACACGTCTAACGCTGCCCTTGTACTTTAAAGCAAATTTCTGGATTTATTCCCACTTTCTGAAGTTTTATTTATTATAGTAGCTGGTACATACATCTACATACATCTTGGTAAAACCACGTGCTTAAATTTTCAAAATTAGAGTATTCTCATTACTTAATCTAGTTACTTTATACGTGAGATAGTATTTGTTGCTGTCCATAGCCAGGATAATTATTGGGAAACTTAGAAAACTTGGGAAACGCAGGGCAAGGAATGAAAAAATTTCATTAATAATTTTGGAAAATAAATAACCCATGGCACAACAGTCCATATAGGGCCAAGGCATACCAACCCGACTGCCGGCCTCACGCCCACATACTCAAAGTAGAAGTGGGCGATGATTCAACCGATACGGGGAGGAGATGTGGTCAGCATCTCGGCACCCCAAGCCGGAAAGATGGCTGTCTTAACCCGGGCCGCTTATCTATCTTAATCCCCGTACACCCAGGGTTGGTATCGAACCCGGGCCGCATTCCGTGGCAGGGAACCAAAGCTAAATGCCTTATCCCACAACATCCGGCACAGGACATTAATAACTTCACAGTATAATAAATATTTGGTTACTGTATTTTCCACTTTGACATTTTTAGCGTGTCAAATACCTTTTTGATTATTCAGAAAGCCAAACATTCTTTTTCACCTTCAAGCATTAAACCTCTAAAGGCTTTTTGGGTGCTGTAAAGTGTATTTCATTGGATTATCCATAATTTTTTGGGTCTCCCGATGTTTGTTTTCCTTTAGGTCTGTAATTTATTATTTTTTTTTTTTCGGGTTATCATTACTAATTCCTTTTATCTACGTCTTCTAACCACTTTTATTTATTACAAACTATATCTTTTTTATGTTAAAGATCTGTAATCGATTTCTCCTCCCTTCATTCTCTATTCTGTCTCTTTTAATATTTCCCAAAACTCATTTCTGCAGCCGGAATGTGCTTTTATCCTTGCTTATCATTGGCCAAGTTTCGCTGTTGTGTAAAGCTATTGAAACTATCATGGTTTTAGAATATTCTTCGCTGTATCCTTTCTTACATTATTTTTGAAAAGCTTTCAACTTTAGCTCCAATATGTACTTAGGTATTCGGTTTGTTTCTGCGCTAGTCCATATAGATTTAAAACTGCTAAGTTTAAATGCTTCGATATTCCAAACCATTTATCCTTGTTTCGTTTAACTATTTTGCCTTCGATCCGATTTGTATTCGTTTGGTGTTGACCAGTAATTGTATAATCCCCTGACCGCGGCAAGAACGCTGTGCAGGTAACAAGCCAAATATACATATAGAATTTAAATACTGGTAAATCTACAACTTGAATAAGTATACAGAAATGTACCTTTAAAATATTTACACGTACAAAAGAAAAGCATAGGAGCAGTTTTTCGAATTTAATTATGCTATTCCCTTTCGAACAAATTATTCGTATCCAGGCAAAACGTAACATCAAGCCTGGCCTTCGTATATTCACAGAAATTAGATCCAACAAATGAATGTTGATGATGAAATTTAGAGAAACATCGACTATGTGACCTGTTATAAACCTACCCTCAGGTACTCCGACGTGTCTGTAGTGAAAAAAAAAACAATTAAAAATATCATTTATAAAACATGCTTATTTAAATTTAGATAAATTCCCAAACTCAGAGGTACCAAGCGTTGTACCCGGACCACGAAGTGTGAGCTACTTCGGAGCTCGAAAACTGACTGGCTTCTTATCGCTGGGCCCAAACTGGGAAGATAAGTTACTGTAAATGCCTGTGTTGTCCTTATAGCAGCGGCAGTCTGTTCAGAATGATAAACAGCGTCCATAATATCAGCGTGTATTACTATCGAACTTTCTTTATCACTTAACTGCGATGGTAACCTATATAGTTCAGGATGGCTCTGACATAATTGTCTGTAGTCGAGGAATTACGCGAACCATCATACCTTTTACAACTGTTCTACAAATGACTCACATAAGAGGTTATGTGTCTTAATACTGCATAATAATTGTGATAAAGTATTCAAAATAACTTGTTTTTCCTAGCTATTATGTGTAAGGAAGGGTATAGAAGTTTGGGTCGACAACTTACTTTTAAAAAGTAATTTTCTGCATTCACGTTTGAAGCAATTAGTCGATAGTGCAGGGTAGAGCAATGAGTTCCGTAAAAGGGTATCCGTGGATATGTATGGGAGTAAGGATGGTTCTAATAACACTGGAATGCAAGTTTCAAACTGATTTAATGCCTGCTTCTTTTTATCATCACATCAAACTCGAAGTTGCTGACCAAGGTTATCAATATTTCACTGTTCAGAGTGACCGTATGTAGACAGCTTAGTACGCGATAACACTTAATTCGTTGTTCACGTATGAACCGACAGATCTTCTCTCAGGTCCTGGTCTGCCTTCGCCCAAAACAGAAGCAGATGACCGTTTTAATAGGCTACCAGCCACGGTCTGCGCATCCTTGCTGGGCACAGCTACGTGTGACTTTCATCTCTTGAAGCCCTCTTTATTCACCCAAAACTCCTTTGTGATTATTAGTCTCGGCCATGCCATTATTAAGGGTCAGAACAATGCCCTTTCAAACGGAGTCAAGTGCTACCCACTGAATTCTTGCTAAGAAAACCGTTTCTCACGTGTCTTTTGTTACACGACTCTACCACCTGCCTGAATGTGTTGTAACAAAATACACTATTTCTTTGAAATCCATTACGAAATTTTACTTATTGCATCCCTTAATTTCGGTATCACATGTTTACTATTTTCTTCCGTTTATTAGTACATATACAAATTAACCTTACTAAAGTTTAAGTGAAAGTATTGCTAAAATGAAGAAACTTATCAGCTACATGCAAACTCTAAGCATGGTACTTGTCACAGTCGGTAAATGTAATATCAACTCAAGTTAATTATAAGAGCTTGGTTTTAGTGATAAAATATATCATTTTTTGCTAAGAGAACCAGCAGTCACTGACCGTTTTCACAAGAAGGCACATCTTAAAATTAAAGCCGCTTTGTTTCTTACAAGGCATTATGGGAAGTCTTAGAAGAGAATAAAACAGCAAGCAGGAAATATAAAACACTTGTAGAAAGTATACTACCGCAAAATTTGTTCAATCAGCTCTTCCTAGAAACAAAAGTAATCTTTCTTGGTCATGGGGTATCATGCACCCAAGATGATGGGTTTAAACCCTTGGAGAGTGGTGGATTTTGTAGGCGTAAAATTCCTTGGCAGGCTTTCATCGGAAAGGACGTGGAGCTGGTAGTTCTATTCCGTAAATTTATGTTACGTGAAAGAAACTCAGACCTGACAAAGAGGCCTGTGAGCAAATCACACCCAGTATAGAATGGGAGCTGCGAACCAGAGCAGTTAAAGGGCGTCCATTAATAAAAACTCACTTTAAATTTCTAGAACAGAAGGTAGTTGTGAAAATTCACAAAACATGTATTCGTTTACATTATTATAGAGTTTAGATTCGTAGTAAATTGATTTTTTGTGTAAACAAGAAGTACATTGTTTGTATATCTTGCGATAACTTCATTTAAGCGTTCCCTTCGTGGTAAGAAACCCTTATCATAAAAAGCAGGCAAAGAGAAATGAATGCAGAGAAAATACAAACAACAAAAGAAGCACGACCATTTATTTGAGAAAAGTATAACTGACTTGAAAATTTAAAGAAACAACAGAGAATATCTCCATAAAAAATTGTGTTTTACAAAACGCGTTGTAAGACTTCGTGTAACTTTTATGATTTACCATTTATGCAGAATTCATTCTGCATGAAGGGGGGGTTGAGAGGACAATTCTAAAAAATGCGTGATTCACGTTTCAATTTTCACGAGAGTATATAAAACAATAGCACGTTAAGAAAAATCGTTAGTCATTTTGACAAAATCAAAATTTTTTGACAAATGTTCCTTGGGAAAGGTAATTTAAGGTGGATGATTTAAAACCCAGGAATTAAATACAAAGTGTTTTTTTAAACCAAATTTCCGTTTTTGAATTGTGTTGTTTACAGAAACAGACGCACATATCCATACAGACACAAGTATGGACTTTATAAAAAAAAAAAAAATTGATGTTCAGGAAGCCTATATCTTTACATCGATTTATATCTATGGATTACTATGGATGGACTGTTCATCCTGAAAAGACGAGTACAGAATATCTATGAGCTCTATAGACACCCACGCCTATTTCAGCATCTTTCCAGCCACTTCATTCAATGTCCGGTAAAGTAAATAATTAAATATTAACAAAGTAACATCAATAAAATAAATGAAGAAACAGGATTTCCTACTTTAAAGCTGTATTACATAAAGATTAAACGAATTCGAGGAACAGAGAATTCTTGGAAATGACTAATGAGACAAATTACGAATTAGGTATCAAAATATAATGGGCTGTGTTGTATTTCCCTTGAATTTTGCGTTCCACTGTATTTTGTTTACGTTACTCTAATTGCATTTATTTACTATCGCCTTTTTATTCCTCTTCAACTTAGTCGACCCAGGTCACGTTTCCCACCAGGTTGATAAAAGTATGCTTGCCACGGAGACTGTTAATGACCATCCTCTCTACGCGGTATTGCCCTTTCTACTGAGATTCCTCAATTCCATCACTTATACTCTGCGCTTTTAATTTATCTTTTATTTCATTATTTTACGTTTGTCTCTTAATGCTAAAATTTCTGCTGATCTGAGCAATCTCAATTCAGTTATTAATTTAAATCAACTTCCGCTCTCACCATCATCGTTAATATACCGATAAAATGTTGTATGTGTTTTAAATTATATACTTCTAAGTTTTTAGTAACCATAAAGTGCTTTCAATTTAAACAATAAATTGCTTAATACAGTAAAAGCTTATATATTTAGGGATTAAACTTCAAATGTACAAGTATAACTTTCAAGAATTTTCTAGTAACTGTAAGTAAAAATCACTTTTATATAGGATCAACACTAAAATTTTCTTTTTACTACTTACGATTATATATGTCTTAGTACGCATTTGAAGAAATTATTTATATCAATTTAAATTATAGATATCCTAATGCAATACAAAAGCTTTTAGAGAACTGCTTCAGAAAGACGCAGTGACCTATATTTTTAAACTCTCTTTCGTAATAGTCAGTCTAGACTAAGTTAAGAGATTGAATCAGACTGGAAAAATACATTGCCACAGCCGGGGCTTGCACCATGGATTTCTTATTTATCTTACCAATCCTCCACCGCAGTGTTGCAGAGTGAGATCTTGGACGGGCAATCAATTTTCTCAGCTTGTTCATGTATTCCAATAAACCTTCAATGCGACCTTAATATTCTTTTGATGTAATACTGAGGCAACTTAAGTTAATGATGTTATCATTAATTTTAATTTAACATTAATCAGGTGTCTGTGTTAACCACTGTGCACTTGGTTTTCTTTCGGCGTATCACTCAATATCGTTTTGAGTGTTGAATCCTGGCATATACTTTAATTCCTTTGTATTACTTTGCATGCCTTAAGTTGGAGTTACTAAGATTTCGTCTTCTATCCCAGAAGATCAAGTTGTGTTAACTGAAAGCACAGCTTTTGACAAGAATGCTGTTAAATATAAATCTTCTCTATATCTTTCTTATTCTCTTATCTTTTCACATCCATTCCCTTTAGCTCTCTCTCACTTACTCCAACAATCCCAGGCTCACCTCTATAGCGTAGATGGCACCGTTTTCTGCCTCACGTTCAAGAGGTACCGAGTCAGCATCTCGGTCAAGATAAATTATCTAGGCAAGGTTTTATCAGGGTTTCCCCTTATGCTGAAAAGTGAATGTCGGGTACCTCTAAGCTCTATGGACCCTGGGCACATTTGAGCATCATTTCACCAGTTTTATTCATTGTCTGTTATAACAACGCTGGAGACATAAATTAAGAAAAAAATTCAATCCAGTATTCCTTTACATTTTCTATTCCTCTCTCTCTCTCTCTCTCTCTCTCTCTCTCTCTCTCTCTCTCTCTCTCTCTCTCTCTCTCTCTCTCTCTCTCTCTCTCTCTCTCTCTCTCTCTCTCTCTCTCTCTCTCTCTCTCTCTCTCTGTCGGTCTGTCCCATCCTCCTTCTCCCTTTCCATCAATATACGATAGAAAATCCTATTCCGAAACATTTTTTACATTTTAAAAATTATATTTACAACTGTATAAACCGATTAAATTATTCCAATTTTTCATACCAAAACCGTAAAACTTATTTTAAAAGACTTTCAGCCTAACAAAATACTTGCTGTACTGGACTGATGATTACTACGTAAGGAACATCACCACAAAGCTTCATTACAATTGACTGCTTGAATTCTGAGAGAAGGTTCGAGACACCATTCTTTTTATGATGTGATGGTCTTTAAGTACCAGTAAAAATTAAGTATTAATGTGCAGTTATACTTAAAATGTCCAAAATAACATTCAATTGCACCATCTTAAAAATTTTCAGAGCTATAGCAAATTATTTGTAATCTTAAATTCTCTTTAATAAGTGCTCCGAGTCAAACAACTATTGATTTCAAAAGTAGACAACCTTGAGTATACCTTGAGTATCAAAACTCGCTAACGTCGGTCTCCTTAATTTATTTGCACAACAGAAACTTTTGTGCACATTACTTACACTATCCTAGGCAAGCAACATTACATAGAGAAAGAAATTTTGCGGAACGTTTTCTGAGTAGCACATAATCAGCTAGCCTGTAGGCTCTTTAGCGAGTTCGGACAGAAAAAGCTGCTTTTCCCAAAGCGGTGGGCTTATTCTTTGAATATTCATGAAAGCGAAAAGTTTTCCGTTTCTGGTTATGACGAAGTTGAAATATGCATCCCTACTTGAAACCGAATGAATCTCCCCAGGGGTCTGAAGCAGCACTGAGGCGTGCCACCGAAATTAAACATACAAAGCACAGACGATATTCTGGACTTTGGATTAATAACGACAATGTGGTGGCACGCATTTTACGCATGACGTGGTCCAAAAGCAAACTAGTGTTTTCGTTCGATAAACCATTCTGCCCCTACGGTGTGATTTCTGCACCAGACGGAGCCCAATGCTTTCTATTTTCAAACGCGATTATTAAACTCAAAGCCATGGATTAACTGGCTGGCTGTTTATCTTCTGCCGCGAGTTTATTCTTTCCCTTTATGGTTCACATACCGGGTCAGTGTTCAATTCCCCAATGGGGAAATTAGTTGGGTGCAGCTTTCCGGAGGTTTGACTTCACTTTGATGGATAGGAGCGCTCGAAAGCAATAATAAACAGCCATGCATTTTCTTATCACTTCCCCAAGCGCCTCTATGGTATGTTAGCATGATAGTTTTCACATCTAGAAGTATCGGGTTCGATTCCTGGCTGAAGAATAGCAAGTTTATTTTCTTAGCTAGGTTTATTCCCTCTCCAGTGTCTGGAAGTATAATAACTTTTGTAATTGATATCACAACAACTACTACTATCACGCGATCTTTTATGCCCAATATCGAATGCGATGGTAAGAACCACTGCAGTTTTAGAGCGCCCATATATAAAAAGCTAAATAAAAAATATATAAATAAAAAACAAATGAATAAAAAATGCTTATAAATAAAAAACAACGTAAACAAACCCAAAGTTGGATAAACAGTGAACAGTCTATGAGTAATTGTTGCAAGGAAAAGCCTCCGATTTGACCTTAGAAGAGGCATGCAAAGGGAGGAAGTAAATGTCCACAATCAGATGTCATCTATATTTACAAATGATAATTACAAACCATCTTTGTGCTTATTAGCTCGTTAGCTGACCTTACAGGATTAGCTCTTTAAACTTCAGGTACGGATTAAACAGTTTTATTTCCCTCCTCCATTATTTATAGAACTATTTCACAATATATAGAAATTATTTTTTATTCGCCCTTTTATACCTTGTGAATTGCTACCGCCTAATTTAAACAAGAAAGAGAAATCCATAAATTTCAAGCAAAAAATGTGAAACATTACCGCAAACATGATTTTTTAAACCTTAGGAGTGGTTGAACAAGTTTGACAGAGGGAGAAATGTTCATTACTAAGATTTCGCCGAAAATAAATGTTAAAGAGGCACTTGGATACAAAAAATGTGTGCAGGTGCACGTGTATGCAAGACTCAAAAATGGGATGTCCATTAAATACGAAACTGGGTATTTAAGTTTAGTATAGTCCAACATTAAATAGATTAAACCTAAATACCACCTTCGTATTTAACCGACACCTCAAGGGTCAGCAAAGATGGGATGCGCAGATAGCTTCAAAAAGAGAGCAGGGATACAGCGGCGAACACAAGCTAAGAACAGAGGTACATGTAGCTTAAGAGAGAGTATCGTACGCCGTTACTGGAGCGCAGCAACTACACAAGGCTCTTAGAAGCTGCTATCTTAATGATTTTATTGCTACTCCCTGCGCAGCATAATGCCTTTGCTCTCAAGAGATTTACAGGCTTTTGATTTCACATTCCAAGGTTACAACAAAAAGATATTTCAAGGGAATTTCGCCTTCCAAAAATACCCTTTACGTCGAAAGAGTTTCATAAAAATGACATTTTTTAAATGTCATAGGTTTAAGATATTTTCATAAAAATGAAGTCTGTTTCTAGAACTC
This sequence comes from Mantis religiosa, assembly GCA_030765055.1. NCBI lineage: Eukaryota > Metazoa > Arthropoda > Insecta > Mantodea > Mantidae > Mantis > Mantis religiosa. The sequence goes on from CM060957.1 coordinate 100,499,708, forward strand.
TTTTGGATATATCCCCAGAGAGCCTCTTTACTCTGAATGACTTCCATAATGGTAAACCATCAAAGATAGACAAAATCGTACAAAAATTACAGATCTAGTCATAGCATCGATTTATTTCAAAAGCGATTTTGGAGTAAACCATTTCGGGGACATTTCTTTATAGTGATTTGTATTTAAAAGCATTTGTATCACCTTTCTCAAATGAAGTAGCTATTTTTTCCCCTATTTATGTTAATAGAATTTTAAAGGTAGCAATCAGGAGTAGAGAAAATAAAAATTACTGAAATAATAGCAGCTTAAACTCCACTATGCCGATCTAAGTCTGGGGCTTCATCTCGCAAGAAGTGATGAGGAAGGAGGAGGGGGAGGAGTAACATCTCGTAAAAAACTGGGTCCATCTGGCTCCTTATGGTAGTACCCTGTAAGGACCCCTACCTAGGGTTACGAGGTGAAACCCGGTACCTGATGCATTGTACGCATCAGAAACTCTCAACATGAATTTCGAGGGTCGGATAGTGAAGCTCGAATTAAAAGAACGAAAAATATTAATAAACATCATAGGGCCAAAATCTCAAGATAATATATATCAAGAATGAAACTCTCTACAAGAAAATTAAAACCTCTCAGATACTATGCGAAAACGGAGGATAAATTTTATGGCCATCTTCTCAGAGTAGACTATCAGATTAACTAAACAAATTTTTTATTTCTTCCGTAACCGTAAAACAAAACCTAACTGGTTTAAAGAAACTGAAGATGACTTAGCAGAAGTAAAAAATTACAGAAAATTAATAACTAAAAACGAAAATATAAGGTTCAAATATAAATCTACATTAAAATCCAAACCCATTATCTCGGCAGAAGAAAGGAAAAAAAGTTCAGATAGAATGAAGAAATACTGCGAACTAAGACGAGAAAAACACACAGGCAAATGATTGATTCAAGGTACTCCAAAGAGGGTGAAAAGAAAAGAGGAAGAAAAAGAATAGCAGCTTATTCTTTAGCCAACTATTCCCTTTTGTTAGGAGTACACAAACGAAATAAAAAGATTGAAGACCATTTTAATCTTTAAGGATTTGATATTTTAGTTCCTTTGGTTAAGAGTAGTATACAAGACACATTGAAGAGCCTTGATCTTTAGAATACATCTTATTAAATAATCAGTAGAGACAAGAAGATGTGTCCAGCAAGTTAATTGTAACCTAGACTCGATACCTTCCCGACATTTAGGTCAGAGGAGCGTTCCTCTCTCAAAATTATTAATGAAGAGCAGGAAAGCATTTGCAAGGAGAGTAGTAAAGTAGGGAACTGCTCGCATATTCTAGCTGGGCGTAAAAACACAGGATACTCCACAAACTGCAGCATCGAGAAAATTCTACGTAATTTTTACAGAATCGTGCATGCAAAGAAAATATTTATACGGTGGTTCAAATGTAAAGTCAATACGAGGTTCGTCTGAAGTGTACTTGGAATCATCCACAGATTGCAGTGGAACTCCCGAAATAATTCAAAACCAATCACTTTTCATTATAAAATGTTTAGCAATGACTATGCTTGGGATTTCAGAGGTAGGCTGGGGAGATCAAAAGCCAGGCGACAATTATAAACGATTAACCGCACGGAAGAACCCTTCGAGATAAACCCAGTAAGACAGGACAGTCGTCAAATGATTCCACTGCAAACCTCCCGTTCAGGAATTTATACCTTAATAACCGGTCAACCAATATGGATTTTTAAAACAGAAATTGTTTAACAGAGTTTAAGTCCAGTAAAATGTGGTATCAGCCATTTGCGAGACATTCTCTATCATGTAACAGGACTTTTATGGCGAAGATGTGATGCACGTTGACTATTTCGAAGCCCCAGGCTGGTAACCCATGTGGAACAAGATTACTTCGTTGTAGTTTAAATTGGTTCTTGAATATTGTGTCTGCTTATATAAGAGTCATAAGATCTCTTCTTTTCAAGGTTGGTTATGAGTGAAAGAAATAAAATTTGGAAATTGTATCATCTGGATTACATTTTACTCGAACTTTCTTTCCTAGTCAATCATTTCAGATTGCCTCCAGCATATCGATAAATCCTTACTTCCTTAATAAATAGTTTCGTTAATTACATAAAATCAATCACTCCTGCACGTGCATTCATCACTATCAAACTTTCATCTTCTCCGCGGCCTTTTACCACCAGCAAGATTGTTGATTTTCCTCCCTCCATATCAACCGTTCATTTCTTTATACTGACGTCACTTGTACCAACCAAATATCAATCGAAAATATCAATCCTGGCCCCAAGGTAGATGTTGAAGAGAATATTGAAACATAAAACAGACTAAATGGATGCATTAAATGATAATTCAACAAAACATGAGGACAGAAATGATGCACATATTATGCATAATATCTAAACCAACGCTGATGTACTCTTGTAAAACGTGGACATTAAGAACCAGACAAAAGTCAAGATTGGAAGCTGATCAAATAAGACTTTTGCAACCATTTTTTGGAAACAGTTAATGGAATAAAATATTACTGAAATTTAGAGATATCAAAAACGATGGAAATAACATGTTCTAGGAATGCCTCCTTCAAGATATCTACAGTAAGCCTTATTTCATGAGCCTTCAGGAAGACGGAATATTGGAAATTAACGGAAAAGATGGACCGACCAGTTTTGTTAGCTTCGGAACAGGTCTGAGGGCCTAAACCTTTTAAAGAAGAAGATTAATTCCTTAAGATGCTGGGGAGGATGCTGCATCCCAGATGTAAGAAATTTTTGCATTTATTAGTTAATTTTATCACTTGTGGCAGTTTTGGAGGCCCAATTAAAAATATGAACTTGAAAATGCAAGCAGACGACGTGCGGTATGCTAATTCACAGACCGACTTAAATGATGAGCAAGTCAGCGCTCGAGATAACACTTGCAATCTAATTTCGATATTTTATTAAACCTGATGTAATTTCCCGACCCTGGCATATATTGTTATTAAGGATCGTTACTATATTTTAGTTATAAGTTATCATTCTTTTATTTATCTTGAGGTCAAGAAAGATCAGATATAAAAAGTACTTCAGTATTCAAAAATATTCCAACCTAAAGTTGTTAGCGCTTCTAAAAGGAAATCCATGTGTGTAGGGCAGAAATTTCTATTATGACACCCTCTCAAAATGCTTTGATAAGAAAATACGAGAAAAAAGATAAAAACTTAAAAAGCGACCCTCAGTGATGTTCCAGATGAGATATGAGAAGGGTAGAGGACCGTACAAGCAGAATCATATCTGATGCATGTTATTCGTGAAATGTACCTTTCAGATTTTCCAGCACTGCCTGTTTCATTTAATGGTCGGTGACTTTCATACATCTCTACTCCCAAGAATTTAATGATTCCGCAGCATTTACATCAGAAAGATAAAAATCTTCAAAGCCACAGCATTCCTAGCTATCGGTTGTCCTCGAATGGCAGAAGAATGTTTAGGAACTTTATTACGATATTTTATTGAGTCCCTTAGTGTGGTTTTAAATGCAAGTAAGTTTCTATCAAAAGCATCTGTTTATTTTTTCCTTCCTTGGAACTTATGATTATACCTTCCAATGAATATTTAAAATTGTAACTTAGATAAAAAATGAGAATACATTTAAAGGTGCCCTAGTTTTGATATCGTATCTTTGAATACTTTATTTAATTCAGGTTTATAAACGAAATTCAAGACATGTGTGAAAACCAAAGAGGGCGCCTTCCCTCTATGAAGAGTTTAATGTTATTCTGCCATTATAACTTTAAAAAAATCCTTTGGACTAGTAATAACGCCAAGTTAAACAACATAAGCTTATTCTTTTATTTTGTTATATTTAATATATAAATTAAGGTCTTCCAACGTTAAATCATATCGGGCGATGAATGGAATGGGTGAAAATGATGCTCAAATGAGCCCAGGGTCCATAGAGCTTAGCGTTACCTGACATTCGTCTTTCAGGAGAAGGGAAAACTCCACAGAAACTTTATCCAGGTAACTCACCATGACCGAGTTTCGAACTCGGGACCTCTTGAACGTGAGGCATACACGCTGCCATCTAGGCTACCGAGGCAGGCATAAACAGAATTACTTTCCGGACTCGGAAAGCAAAACACAACTTTGCACATATGGATCCTAACTGTGCTGCAGTTTCTCCGAGATAGGGCCACCCTTTGTCTTCTCGCGTCACCCCTCCTTCCCAGAGGGACCCTGTACGCACAAAATATCCTCTATATGCCCACATGCTAAGGACTTCCTTGGATTTTATATTCATAAACCGATGTGGAATGTAGGATAAAAGGACGAATCACCAAGATGCTTTATAGAAGTCGAAAAATAATTTAATAAGTGGAAACTAAATTCTACAATTCTACACAAGCTTTACAATTACGCAAATTTAATTCAGAACAAAGAGAACTTAGGAGGACATTCGTAAAAGAATAAAACACATTCCTTTTATTTCCTTAAAAATATCTTAACAGTATAACATATAGAACAAAGTCGTTAGTCTTTTCTGAAGAAAAAAGGCTTCAATTTAAAAAAAAAATCGGTAACGGAGTTTTCTGGCATGAAATATTGTACTCATCCTATTATTAATTTTTCAGTTAAACTGTTTCCACAGCCAACGAAAATCTGCCTACCTACATTACTTTTTTTCCCTTAAAAATTAATACATTTATGAATTCAGTTCAGGAGGCTGAAATTATAGTACCAATGTGACATTAAAATTACGGTATAAACTGACATAGAAACGCCTAATTTAAATCACAAACTTGTATTTCATATATGCACCAATATTTCTCGGTGAACAAACCAACATGCATGAGGGCAGTTCCTAAAGGAAGCTGATGAATTTTCATTCTTTAAAGAACTTCCTCCAACGTTAAGTCATGTCGGATGATGAATGAAATCTGTGCAAGGATGCTCAAACAAACCTAGGTCCATTGAGCATAAAGTTACCAGGCGTTCAGCTTTCATAATAAGGGAATACCCCGGAATAAACCTTATCCCGATATCTTACCTGACGGGAGCTCTTGAATGTGTGTGAGACGCGCTCCTACCACGCCACAGAGGTGGGCGAATTTGCAATGCATCACTAGTATTTTATGAACCTATGACTGCATAGCAGTGGCTGAGACGTGCTCAAAAGAATCCATAGCTTCCACGTACAGGCTTGTGCGGAACTTGGGAAGGTAAAGGGATAGTAAATATCCGTACCAATTAGCACATAGCATTATTACGTGATCCTGAAAGATTCTGTGCATTGACAGTTGCCAGTGTAAAACTTAGGTTAATATGCCCGTTTCTTTAACCACGTTTAAACAGTGAAGTCGTTCCCAAGTACGCTAAGAGGATTAAACACCTGGTGTTAATAATTTGCACAAGATATCATGAAAGCTTATTAGGAAGAAAATAAAAGCAACTGTATACCAACATTAATAACAACCAACATTCATTATTAAGAAACCTAGAGCTCGCATTATGAAAATAGAGGCAGTGTGATGATCATTGTATTTAAACTTCAAGTGCACATTCGTATTAGCACTTCTGATGATTTCATGTTGGTTCAGTAGACTTCTTAATGTATTTTTTTTTCGTAAAACTCCGATATATCTAGATGGAATTCATTATTACAATGGCTAGGTACACTTGAATAATAAGTTAGCAGCTTTTATTCGATCAACACATCTTCTTAATTGGAAAATAATTTCAATTTTATCATTAACAGTGATAAAATCATATGCCAGTTTTGAAGTTCATTGTCTCCTTAATTTGGTTACAAAATACCTCGTATGGAAGTAATTATGATAATATAAGAAAAATCAAAACAACAAAAAGGAATTAGAGGTAAATAAGCGTCATTACACTGTGCTTCTGAGTATTTAAATCGTCACATGATTAAGAGGAAAAGCTGTAGTATAGGAGGGCCGTTTGATAAGTCTGGTAAATTTCCATGAAGAGGTGAAATTTTTTTGTTGCAACTTTGTGGGTGGTGAACTTGAATATTTAAAAGATTGTACATATAATCTGAATGTGTTACAGCATACAGTTCATTATTGACAGCCATCTGAACTGGTCAGTGCGATAGCTGGGATTGAAAATGGAAAAGAAACAAGAGTTTGGTGCTGTTATTAAATACTTTCTTTCCAAGGGCTGGACTGCCGCACAAGTCAAAACTGAAATGGATAAAGTTCACGCGAACTCTGCACCAACATTGAGGACCATTTACTTTTGGAGCAATGAATTTAAACGTGCCCGTAGAAGCATGAAACGCGCTCTGGTCGCCCAATTGAGATCACCACATAGCACACCCTTGAAAAACTCCACGATCTGGTTATGCAAGACCGCCAAATCAAAGTTCGTGAGATTGCTGAGGCAGTAGGCATCTCAAATGAGTGAGCGCACAATATCCTGTTTCAAAAACTGGCAACGAAAAAGCTGTATGCAAGATGGGTACAGCGATTGTTCACAGTCAACCAAAAGCGTGTCTAGATGAACACCTCTCCCGAGTGTCTGGCGATGTTTAACCGCAATTCGCAAGACTTTCTTATCCAATTTGTGACCGTGGATGATACTTGGATCCATCATTACACAACAGATTGAAAACAGCAGTAACAATTATGAACAATTGCACCAAAGAAGGCACGGACCATTTTGTCAGCTGGTAATGTGATGGCCACTGTTTTTGGGATTCTCAAGGAATAATCCTCATAGACTACTTGGAAAAAGGCATAACCATAACTAGAGCCTATTATAATTTGTTGTCCTTTGCAAGATGAGTTGTCTTAAAATAGATCGAGATTGGAACGCAAATGGTGCTCTTTTACCAGGATAAAGCACCATCGCACATAACAGCAATGGCAATGGCGAAAGTGCATGAGTTGGGCTTTGAATTGGTTCCTCATCCACCTTATTCACCAGACTTAGCTCCAAGTTACCTCTTCCTGTTTCCAAACTTGAAAATTTGACTTGGTGGTAAGAAATGTTCATCAAATGAAGAAGTGATAGTCAACGGGTATTTTTCAGGCCTAGACAGAACTTATTTTTTCGACGGGATGAAAAAGCTGGAGCATCGCTGGATCAAGTGTAAAGCCATCAATGGAGACCATGTTAAGAAATGAGGTGAGATGTTCACAAAAAATATATATTCCTGTTTGATTACCAGACCTATCAAATACCTCTCGTATAATTTGCGCCAAAGGATCAAAGTATCTTTAACATATATATGAATTATTTTTAGGAATACCTCTAACACAACTCTATGGCTTTAAGTACCAGAAAGCTACTCCGAATTTTATCTCTGAAGGAAACTGAACTAAAAACCGACTTTCAGGGATATGAAAGGTTCGATTACAATATAGGCTATTAAAGAATGTAAACATATATGAATTTTAACATTACCATGTGTTTCTTACGTCATCATCTTCTTCAAGGATTGGGCCCTGTGACCCGTTCCGTTCTCTTCAAGAGCTTACTGATCCTTCCAGCGTACAGCTGGCCGTCTCACATCTCTCTTATCCTTCGGCATATAATCTAAAACTATCTTGGAAGTCGTTCCGCGTCCATTCCTAAAATATGATCTTTCCATTCATTTTTGTTATTTATTATTTTACTTTTTAAATTAAAAACCCCAAGCTCCCTCTCTCTCTCCCTCCCTCCCTCCCTCCCTCCCTCCCTCCCTCCCTCCCTCCCTCCCTCCCTCCCTCCCTCCCTCCCTCCCTCCCTCTCTCCCTCTCTCCCTCTCTCCCTCTCTCTCTCCCTCTCTCCCTCCCTCTCTCCCTCCCTCTCTCCCTCCCTCCCTCTCTCCCTCCCTCCCTCTCTCCCTCCCTCTCTCCCTCCCTCTCTCCCTCCCTCCCTCCCTCCCCCCTCCCTCCCCCCCTCCCTCTCCCCCTCCCTCTCCCCCTCTCTCCCCCTCCCCCTCTCTCTCTCTCTCTCTCTCTCTCTCTCTCTCTCTCTCTCTCTCTCTCTCTCTCTCTCTCTCTCTCTCTCTCTCACGTGGTCTATTAAATCGTCAAGATAATTCCAGTCCGGCTCTTTTTATAAGAATTGTGAGTAAGTTCATTTCTTACTAGAATGGGTTACCAGCCCAATGCTAAACCCCCCATCCTGGAGGGCCCAGTTTTATATCGGAGTTGTCCTCTCCTAGTTGAGCTGGCTTACTGGACTTCGAACCTCATCTGTCCGTTCGTAATGTATTATCCCCACTAGGAGGAATGCCACTTCCGCTTCTTCGCCGTAGTGAAGAACTTCTCCGACGAAAATCCCGTTGAGGTATTCACACTTAACCCTGTGTATGGGGCCCTTTGACCAGTGAGCAACTGTACTCCCAATATTTATTTCCCCTCGGGAGCCCGGGTGGCCCAGATATACCCCTAGGCACTGGGTTGGCTTATGTAAATCCTGTATTTTGACGCAGTTAATAATACAGAAAACAGCAAAAAACTGAAGCTGCTGACAGTGAAGTAAACTAGGTTATCAATAATAACTAAACACTAGTAGGTGAAGTGAAGTTGTGTTAGTAGTGTTTAGTTATTATTGATAGCATTGATGTCGTTTGTTGCGCCACAATACGTGAAATACGTTCCGAAAATTACGTATCATGTATGTCACGCTTCAGATACAACGAATGGAACAACACTTCATTTCTAGCTTCAACGTGTCATAGTCACTTCAATTGCAATGAAAGTAATTTATGTACTCTAATGTGGCAAAGCTCATCTTAATGTTATCTTTTCCATTATTAATTACGATATAACTCAAGATATTAAAATAAGTACATGTTTACTTCTTTAGTCGTATCTCAAGCTGTTCTCATTACAGTGTCTCGAGATATAATTAACCTATTGCAACAAATATCATAGGTACTTAAAGTGATTTTCTAATTAGTAATTGCGTTACAAATAATTACAAGGTTTTACTTAAATTATCACAAGTTTATGATGAAAACATATTTTCTTGCGTTTTTAATTACTTTATCCCCTTATGGAATTATAAGAAATAATGAGCCTCTTTGTTTTCTTCTTGCCTGAAAGAGGATTTTCAATTCATATTTTTGTTTCAGAGTTACCGTCGTCATTTCTAAAGCTCTCCATGTGGCCCATGACAGTCGGGGATGATCTTATTCTACCAAACGATGACTTGACCCATTTCCGAAGGGGATGACCAAATTTCATTACCTTAGATGGTTGACGGTGGTATCATCACCACCTTGAGCCTGGGATATTTCACCTGAGATAATAGAGGTGAAAGATTGGATAAGACTGACATAAAACCACCCCATCCCACGAAAGCTGGATATCGAACACTGAACCATCAGTCATTTGCAGCATTAATTTAAGAAGGTTGTTAGCTTACTTAAATTATGTTCGAAGTTACCTAACCTTGAATATAAAATGGAAATTCAGTGTTGCTTTACTGAAGCAAACGTGAACGTTTTCAATTTTTAAACGTAGCATGTTCGTCAATGGTTTTCTTTATGCTCAAAGACTAAATCTTGTGTTCAATAGAGCTACACACGAAAAAAATAATTAATTCATGTGGCACTTTCGTTTATTAAATTAATAAAGAGCTAATTACAAAGCTGTTCTTTATAACAAAAGGTATTTATTCAGATTTCTTCTACTATCTTCAAAGAAACCAGAGTGAACATTTTAAACGAATTTGAACCAATATAGACAGCATCATGAGTATTTCATAGTGACAAAAATATAATAAAATAAGCTGACAACAAAAATCATATTTCAAAATTTACACTTAGTTGCTCTCGTCTACGTAAGCGTCACTTGACATATTTAATTGGTCACAAGGGAAAAACCACAATTTGATGCTGATTTTACGCCTTTGGAGATATGTTCCATGAAAATATTTAGGTGTTACACTTGCATGACTTTCTCAGCTCACTTTATTATTGTCACAAATTCGTGTCCTTCTATCTGTTTGGTATTAATCATTATTTATATTTATTACATAAACGTTTGCAGAAATTGTTTGATTGCACACTATCTTCTATGTGCAACAGCATTAGTGGAAGACGGCCGGCTTTAAGCGATAGTCAATCATTTTAACAGCGATTTGCTACATGAGGCTTAGAAATTCCGTTCTCTTATGATTTCCCGTTTGAGAAAAGTGTAAGCATTTTAAAATATAAACTAAGCGCAGCTCTGGGTGAATTGATTAGGTGACTCTTAAAATTGGCTAACCTAAATTCGCAAAATCAGTTTCGCAAAAACGATTATGTACTGGAATAGTGGTCTTGAATTTCGATGGGGCTTCCCTCTGTATATCAATCCAAAGTTTCCTTAAAATTAACTTTATTTTAACCTCGCTTTCATTATGTCCACGAAATGTCATTTCTTGTCCACTTCCCTAATAGGATATTGTATGAAAATTCCGTTAAGCTTAACGTTCTCATTGTATTTTACAATATATAGACGTGAGCTTTCCCGAGGAGCGTCTGCAATTTTATTAGTGTTCTTCCTCAGCTCCAATTATGTTCCTCATACCAACAAGTTACTAATCACTGATCACATAAAAAATTACGTTTTTATACAGGATGCAAACTGATAATAAACAGTAGCACATGACACGCGGGGCTCGCTACAAGAAGGTTACCACTTCAACCAACAAATTTCTTTTCAAATAAACAAACAAATGGGAAGAATGTCCTGTATTGTGTTGACAGCAGTAGTTGGTGCGGAATACAGGGCTTCTATGAATCAAATCCGTAGCCATGGTACCCAGCAATGCATTCTGTCCCTCCTACCTCTCCTCACTCTCAGCAAGTGTTACGGTCACCTTGGCCTTTTAATAACGACTTGCTAGTCGGAAAGTAAGCTAGCTGCATTATCGACACGCTAGTGCCAAGAGAGCGATTCCACTACAAAATATAACTTGGAGAACTTTTATAAAGGAAAATTATATGCTATAACATAAAACATAGCCACGTATGTTATTCAAAATCAAGTAGTTGACTCGGGGATTCAAACGCATCAAAGAAGAACCGCCCCCTGATATAAACTAACAGAGATAATAACCCCTCAAGATGTGTTTGTTGTTTTAGGAACGTGATTCGGAATTCAGAGGCTTAAGAAGATAATTTATTGAAAAGAGAAACTAATTAATCTGTTTAGTGTTTTTACGAAAATACCTTAAACTACGGTTAGCTAGTTTAGAAAAACATCAAGTAAAACAACTAGCCTGAATGTCTTCCTCTCCCAGCACTGAAGCTCGCTTTGGTAGCGTGGTGGTAGCATTTCTGCCTCACGTTCAAGAGGTCCCGAGTTTGAATCTCGGTCAGAGCGAGTTATCTGGATAAAGCTTTTTCCGGGTTCTTCCCTTATCCTGATAGACTAATGTCGGGTAACTCTAAGCTTCATGGACCCCGGACTCATTTGAGTATCATTTCACCCATTCCATTCATCATCCGATATGACCTAACGTTGGAGAACGTAAATTGCAACAACAACAAAAATCGCAGCATTGAAATGTACCCCATTTGGTTTGGTACCCCTCTGACTTGTCGTCTTTGAATTACATTGTTCACACATACGCACATACACATGTTCAAACGACATGACGCGCTAAAAATACTTTTTCATTATTTGTTTAGGGGCTTCGAAACCTGTATGTCGGATTAAATCCCGATATAGAGTTTTTGGGAGAGTAGAAATGTGAAAACGTAACGTTTTTCAAAATGTTCTCCACAGTTCAGTATGGAGTGTTCATATTGGTTCAAGAGCAAGGTGAGAGACAACATAGGGTTGCCTGGAACAGACCTTTACTACATTGGGATGATTTTCCCTCTGACCTTCCTACCTCCAGCTTGGTACTCTGAACGTGCAAGTGCAGTATGCCATCCACTCGCCACACTACTTTAGTACGTACTGTACGGGTACATAAAATGAGATATAAAGAAAGCTAGGCGCACATAATTCACATAAAAGTGGGAAATCTGCCCTGAAAGACGCTGTTGCTCATAAATAAGTTGGGAATGCGTCCAGCCAGTGAGAGTCCTGCTGCGTTTGTTCCGACGCCCAGGAACCCGGGGGGGGGGGGGGGTTGAGAGACACGCTACTGCATAAAGGGCTGCGACAACTTGGAGCTCGCTATAGTGGGACAGAGACAGAATCGCAACGCGCCTGATTTATCGGCAGGGAAACGCAAATTAAGTGTGCCTGAGAGCACAACTCGTAATAATTTATCCATTTCAAGTCCACTAATTTGTTTCCACCCTCTTATGGCGTACCATAACAAGGCACTCGATCTTCCTTGATACCAATTGAATACTCTGTGAGACTGGTAACTCGCTGGCTTTGGATGTTCATGGCAGGCTTATACAGTAGTTACAAGAAATGTACATAGATGGTCACTTCATGAAGCAGAAGACAGTCTAAAAAGCACAATCGATCCTGCGTTCCGAATTTATCACATACTTTACTAATCGGTATCGAAACTTCTGAATAATCTTTATTCTAAGTATAGTTGTATACAATTAATTCTATAAATACCAAACCTTCTCAAATAAGAAAGATATACCTTTTTTCCAAGTATATTAATAGTTATTTCTAAATACAGTAGAACCTCGTTTACCCGGATCAACAGGGGCCAGGGAAGATCTGAGTTAACGAAAATCCATTCATCCAGAGAATGACGGAAAAACGACAAAGAACATGTACACGGTGTTCATTTTTATCTGTGATTTATCACGCAAAATTTGACATCAATAGCATCGTTGATGCAGAGAGTTTATATACTATTCCCCTAGCGGCTTCTGATCGTATTTGGTGTGCTGACAGCAGCTTTGAGGCCTCCCTCTATCGGCAGGTAAATATACTATTTGAGAGATGGGTCTGCCCGTGAAATATAAAGTTGCGCAGTTTCGCCTGGTACGTAGATACGATAACTGCTTTAAAAAACTATATATTACAATGCAATGCACTGCAAATATAATTATGTAGCCATAAAAGTATACAATGAAGTATATACGAAATGATAAGTAAGTGACCACTTATTTCACAGTGAACATATGTTTTTCTGTTTTAGAAGACATATATGCATATTGTAAATCTGACACATAAAATAGAAATATTTCAATTTGATCTATATCCTTTTCTATCACCCACAGTTTCCTCACAATGTAGCTTCATTACAAACCAGAACATGTTCTAGGAATTAAAAATAAATTAGTGTTACAATATGTACAAAGCTTTTATGCAAGTATAAACAAGAAAATATCTCTAGTGCATCGTCTTATGTGTCCATTTTCTTACATTTCCTTTTTCTCTTCCCCTTAAACACTGTCTGTGTAGCGAGAAGGTTTCCTTGAGGTCTTTCTATCATAACATTATTTATTGCTTCTAGATAGGAACCAGTTACTTTATAGCGTCCAGTGTCTGTCTTTTTGCGAGTAACTGATCCGGTATCTTGGAAATGTTTGATGCAGCTATTGGTTTTAAAAGACATAAGGTTACCAACATTAATAGATATTTTAATTAAGCGTGAGAATGGCAATTATTTATATCGTATACTGATAAAACGTAAGTCTTTATGTTGCAAACAAAATTACGTCAATTTGAGGGAACCTGGCCATTGCGCTCCGAGGGACATGTCTGAATGCTGGATAGCGTTACATAAACTTCTCTATGTGCGGTTTAAATGGTATGTATATGTCGCACCAATTTTAATGCCGGTACGAAAGTGGCATTGAGCCATGAAGACGAGGTGCTCTATCTTCATATCCAGGGGAAGCTGGTTGTATTAGCTACGAGCTCAACCACATTCAGAACGCTGTAATTTGCTTACTGTTCCGCAAAAATTACCGCTTCTTCTCCGTAGAGAGCACTATTTCAAGATATACCACTAGTCAACTATGACGTAATTCTTGTTCAATCGGAGGGCGGGAAATAACGAATAAAAATGATCACTGCGTACAACATCCCGAAATACCTTTAAATGAGTTTAGGAATTACTATCGGCATACTTTCACATAAACACCTTGTATGTACTGTAATAGCCAATGTATTTGCACTAACGCAATATAGCTACAAAATATTCAGTAGTAAAAAAAGGCAGCGAGCTTCTGCTGTCTCAGTTTCGTGCATGAAGTTCATTTTGCGATATTTCAGCTTGACTGTCAAAACAAAGCATCAATTTCTCTATGGTTGCTACTGCCTGTGCGTGGCTCATAACCACAACTGGTTCATCAACACTATCTGAATCTGCTTATTCTTCATTTTCAGTAACACTGCATGATGCAATAATGCCATCCTCTGTAATCTGCTTGTCAACCTGCGTCAATGTCTTCATTAACATCGTAACAACCTTCCGTAGTCTATAAAGTATTCCTCCACACTTATGTTTTCTTCTTCTTCGATCTTGTCTTCTGGTAAGTCACACACACCAGTCCACAACTTTTGCCATGACTTTATCAAGTTTCCTTCCAACCTGGTTCCAAGCAGGTTTTAAAACAGTCTTAATTTACTACGATAAACAATTTTTTTAAAATGGTCCGATTAAACGAGATTTTGGTGTAATTGGGTAAAGGAAGAAGGATGCTGGCAATATAAATTAGGGAACTGTAGTTTATACTAACTACAGAATTTGTAGGTTATCTAACGATGTTCATTTCATGGATTAGAAGTGCGGATTATCATTTTGCTGTACATTATGTAACTTTAAATAGTTACATATTTGTTGGATGAGTCAGAAGTTGCAACACTTTAAATTATAATTATCCAATAGTTAACCATTCTAAAAGATACTTATATGCTATTCAGCATCTCCAGATGTTGGAAGACTGTCGGAAAGAGGTTAGGAAAGTCAGACGCTCCGACATCGCTTTGGGTCCCTTTTTATGAGAACCGGGATATTTGTCATATGTTACTTGGAAATGTCGGGGTTTATGCAACTGCAATTACAATGGGTAAAAGGGTAGTGTCCAGGCTAAGTTATTTAGATAATTAGAAATGTTTTATAAACAATGTGGCAGTAATTTTTTATAACTTACGTTATCCAACGTTGAATTATATCGGACGATGAATGAAACAGGTGAAATACTCAAATGAGCCCAGGATCCGTGAAGCTTAGATTTGCCCGACATTCATCTTTCAGTATAAGGGAAAATCCCAGTAAAAAATAACAAAAAATAAAACCTTATCCAAACAATTCACCTTGTCCACTTCTATAGCGTAGATGGTAGCGTGTCTATCTCACGTTCAAGAGGTCCCTAGTTCGAATCTCGGGCAAAGTGAGTTATTTGTATAAGAACTTTTCCGGGATTTCCCTTATGCTGAAAGATGAATGTCTGGTAAATTTAAGCTTCATGGACCCTGAAGTCATTTGAGTGTCATTTAACCCATTTCGTTCATCGTCTGATATGACATAAGTTGGAGGACGTAAACAAAAAAAACAAAAAAAAAACAAAAAAAAAAAGATCACCCTGATGGAGATTTGTATTCGGGACCTCTTGAACGTGAGGTAGTTGCTTTTAAGTCATATCGGACGATGAATGAAATGATGTTTAAATGAGTTCGGGGTCCATGGAACTTAGAGTTACCTGAAATTCGTCTATCAGGATAAGGGAAACCCCCGGATAAAACCTTATCCAGGTATCTCGCCTTAACCGAGGTTCCAATTCGGGACCTCTTGAACGTGAGGTAGACACGGTACCATCTACGCTACCGAAGCGGGCGAACGTGAGGTAGACAACCAACATCATCACTACAGAGGTGAACAGAAGTGAGCGAGTGGTATTTCTTTTAAAACGCATAATTCAGCAATGTGACCAAATATTTATCCAACTTTGTAACTGCCCGTTCTATACAGCCAAAATGTGGTAAAATATCCAAAATGCTTTCCAGAGCACTTTTGGTTTTACAAAAAAATTACAGATCACTCACCTTAATATTTTGTCAGTTCAGATTTACACACATTTATTTGAATTCTTCAAATTATTAAAATAAATTCTAAATTAAAGAATATGGAGAGTGAGTGAGTCAGTGAGTCAGTGAGTCAGTGAGTGAGTGAGTCAGTGAGTGAGTGAGTGAGTGAGTGAGTCAGTGAGTCAGTGAGTGAGTGAGTGAGTGAGTGAGTGAGTGAGTGAGTTATGGGATAAAAGGTAAAATGAGTTACCTATTAAAATTTAGGTGAATATCTGCGACCTTATGTTTATTACATATCTAAATGTTTAGCTGTTAGATCTAGAACAGCAATTTTCTAGCGTTTGCAATGTTTGAATGTTCATGTGTCAAAGTTAACTTTGATCGTTGAATGTTAAAGCAATTTAACATCTCGCAAACCCCAACATATTTGGTTGGGTGTACGAGAAAGCATCATGGGCCGTAAGTAGCAGCTTCTAGAAAAGCCCGATAATGCCGCCTTTCGATACTACACAATATCCCAAGTTAGAGCCTCTCTTTCTTGTTGCCTCTTTGTGAGACCTGCAAATGGAATATCGGCTGTTCTTCCCCAGATGGATCACGCTTCTCGCGCTACACGAAAATCTTCTTTTGACGGGAAAGTGTCTACGCTCTTAAACGTTCGCACGAGAAAGTGATATTTACAGGTTTAGGAGAGGGGGATATAAGAGTTTTGCTGGGAATCCCTTTGCCGTTACACATTGACCTCGGGGTGTAAAGACGTAGATATAGCACACAGAAGGAAACATGGCAACATCGACGAAAATCGAGACTATAATGTCGGCCTGAGTAAATCTATACTTTCAGGAGCAGCGTGTAATTAGGATAAGAATGTAATTATTTGTATCCTTTTGTACATATATATTTATAATTTCTCTAGTACGTACTTACAGTAAGCAGATGAAGTGAGCTATTATATCTAAAACTTTGTAGTGAGATCTCGGTCACAAATCTACTCTGCCACCCTTTCAGAGTGACTAAATTTACGACAGCGCTGACTTATATAGTCGTATGTCTACATGTACAGTTTGATTCACATGAGGTGGAAGTCCAATGTACAGTGAAGGAGTAGGGAGTAGTGTGGTAGAGGGATGATGATGATGATGATGATTATGTGTGTATAAGGCTGCTGAAGTACGAGATCATCAGTACCCTTTAAAAACTAACTCAGAGCAATAGCCAGATATAAATTCTATTGTAAATTATAAAAATATCAAAACAAAATGTCTAATAAAACAAACATTTACAATTTCGAAAAAAGACAATGAAAAAAAAACATGAATCAAAAAATTAAAACACTAATAAAAACGCCCGCCTTGGTAGCGTGTCTGCCTCACGTTCAAGAGGTCCCAAATTCGTATCTCGGTCAGGGTGAGTTACCTGGATAAGGTTTTTGCAGGGATTTCCCCTTATCCTGAAAGAAGAATGTCAGGTAACTCTAAGCTCAATGAACCCTGGGCTCATTTGAGCATCATTTCACCCATTCCATTCATCGTCCGATATGACTTAATGCTGGAGGACGTAAATTACAACCAAAAAAGACAATAAAACCACTTTCTTTATTAAGTTCCTTAACTTAACATAAAATAACAATTTAAGACTACCTATTGAGTAGCGGTCGAATCAATTTGCACCTTTTTTCGGTGCTGGGCTAACACTTTTCAGGAGGTTTATGTTGCATTTTCTCATTGATATTCTGAGTGAGGGCAGAATCTTCCTGCTCCATATCCTCTATGGAGGAGAACCGCTCTCTAATTGAAAATTTGGTTTGGGAGCTTCGAACCAAACGGAAACTTCGAACGACGAAGATGACAATCGCCGATCTAAGTCTCCTCCGGATGATTCCTCGGTAGAGTTCTCGGAGGAGATGGTCGCAGACTTTACGCTGGCTAGCTATCTTTTAACTGGTCTCAAGTAAGATCTTTTATATGAGGTATTGAACTTTCTGGGCGATGCATTATATATTGCTGATTCACGTGTAGTTATTGAAGAAGATGCTTTCGGCGTTGAGTTGTTCTTCTTGGGACTGGACTTGGTAGGTCCGCTCTCTGTTGGTCGTGGTTGGTGGGAAGGCGTTAGCTCTCTTATCTCACTACAAGCTGAGATTTGCTTACACTCTTACCTTGAGGCTGGTTTCGTATATTATGTCCTATTGCAGTCCACAACCATGTATTTTAAACAAGTGGCCGCTTCGTCTCTTATTGGCTCCTATGTTTCAAACAGGGCTTCATTCTCCCCAATAAAGAAAATAATCATCACTTCCCTCTCCCGAGTGAATTGTCATTTCCTGCCCTGCATCCAATAATCCTTCCTTCTGCATGTATTCTGATAGAATTTTCTTCACGTGCCTGCATCATTCTTGCCGATCCTATGCTGAATGCTGGTAAATTTGTTATTAGCTAGCTGAATTATGTCCTCAATTTTGAAGTAACTTTTCTGCCAGTCTCCTACTATTTTTGTGGTAACCCAAATAAATTCAATGGAGATCAGTTCCGAATGATAAGGAGGTAGACCTAATATACATATATATATAATATAACTTATTGAAGAAGATTGCTATTTTGTAGGTGGTACGTGTGGGTTTCAAAAGAATAATGAACCTGTAAATAAAACATGACAGAGTAATGAGAAGTTAATAGCATGAACTGCTCTGCTGGAAGATTTTCCATAAGCCAGTCTAACATTACATCTCTTCTGTATATTTTAACTTAGCATAAACCTTCCTTCAAGTAGGTATTTTTTTAGTTGGTAAAATTCATTGACAGTACCGTGAACAATTGTCTCTTTGAAACTACCTAATTTGATCTTCTGGAGCTGTTCTTCCTCGGCGTGGAAAAAGAAGTAGAAACGGAATGCATATCCTTTGTCTCCTTAATTATTTGTCCAGCTTTTCTTTCCGACACACATGTAGCCTCAGCTACATTTTCCCCAAAGTTTTTAATATAGACCGCACCACTCTGTGCATACTTTGCCTTGGAATTATACATATTGCTCAGCATTTCACGAATCTGTGAAGGTAGCATCTTTCCTTTCAGTTTGCTCACCAATGAAGACATTCTCACATGTTTCTGAATAAAATATGAAACTAAATAAACAAATAAAATGTTTTACAAGGACAGATCAAACACACACACACGATTAATAACACCAATTAACTTGTGAAGCTCGCATTTGGTTCAATTCCAGTATAACAACCACTGTGTTCTTGTGTTTTTCTAGGTTCTCTCTATTAAATATACAAATGCTGGCATTATTTATGATCTATCACAATTTCCTCCCTATTCTTTCCCATATTTCCGTTTCTTTCTCATTTTTAGACCTGCTTCCAGGTTTCTAGATATACGGCAGTGCCGGCAAAAATGTGGGTTTCGTTTCTCAAGGAGCAGAGCTCCGAATCTGGACAATAGGTGGCTGCTGGGTCGACAATGCGCTCCTTGCTTTCTTTAGGGGAAGCTTGTAGGATATCCGACAGAGGCTGGTTTGGGATAGTTCACTTTTCTCCCACTACAATTATGTGGCATCACCTAATAAGTAAGAAGCCGGCCCATGTGCATCCCAAAAGCAATTTTTGTACGAGGGTCAGTAAATAAGTCCCGGGCTTTACACTGAGATGATGACACCGAGCAATTTTGACGGATAGTATCATATAGTTTAACTATAAACTAGTTTGTATCCATAGTTACAGGTCAATACCTTGTTTAGTTTTTGAATTAAACTTTTTAAACAAGCCAAGCGCAGAAGTTTCACGAAAATGGAGGATATGGAAAAACGAGCAGTGATTAAATACTTCCGTTTAAATAACGGAACGAATAATTGTAACTCCTATAGAAATCAAGAGGAAACGGACAGTACATTGAAAGACTATCTCCTGATATTCAATGATTAAAAGGTGGGTTGCAGGGTTTAAAATGGGATGTACGAGCACTAGTGATGAGCCTCGCTATGGACGCACTGTGGAAGTCAGAACTCCAGGAGTCATTGAAAAGTTTCGTCGTGTAATACGGAAAGACCACAGTTAAAGTTTCTTGAGATAGTAGAGGCTGAAAACATATCAAAAACTGGGCAGGTAATATTTTAAGTAATATTTTGTGCTCTCACGCGGTCTGTGCAGGTTGGGTGCTGCGTTTTTTGACACCTGATCAAAAGTTGAATAAAACTGTTTCTGTTAAGAATTTTGAGCTTTACTGTAAAATATCCCAGTGCATTTTTGAGACGGCTTATTACCATCTATGAAACTTGGATAAATCACTACCGGAGAAAATAAAACACAGTCAAAACAGTGGATTGCGCTAGGTAAATCAATTCCAAAAAAAGACAACATCCATTTTGTCAGCTAACAAGCTTATGGCGAATGTTTTCTGGGATTCACAGGGAACTATTGTTATTGATTTCTTGGAAAAGGGCAAAAGTACCTCTGGTGGGTACTAGGCAAGCTTACTGCAACGTTTCATGATGAGGTGAAAAGAAAAAGGAACGTCAAACTTCGTGTTTTAAGTTTAAGAACGGAGTGAAATGTTGACTTCAATTCCATATTAAGTCCAACTTGTGAAAAAGCAAACGATTTGGAAAGAAATCAAAAAGAACAAATAAACAAACCGAAGACTAGTAAAAGAAGCTGAAAATTGTAAAGAGAACACTGAACTTTGTCCAGAATGAAGTAGGCAACATTGTATAATTTGCGGAGATCAGTGCATCGAAGAATAGCTTCAGTGTTGTATATGCAAAAGTTTGGCCTACGAAAACTGTAACAGTCTTGAAGGGAATGCCCTAATCTATAAGTGCGATCATTGGGGAATGGATTTTAACTGCTAAAACAGGTAAATTTATATATTTTTATGCATTAAACACAATAAAGTATTTGTTAAAAGCTTCAAAATATTAAACAAAAATATTTTCTTTCATTTTATATAATTGAAAAACTTCTAATAAAAAAGAACTGTTTAGATTACTCCATCAGTAATGGATTATTGGTGTCACATGTCAATTGTTGGAAATTGGAGTTACAGTGCACAACAAATGCCTTCTCTACATCGTACATTAGAAATCTCTTCACTTAAAAGTACATAGAGGTACTGAAGCCGCCAAGATATGTTTGTTACCGCATAAAGTTGCGTTACTGAGAGGCTTGATCGGCTGGTATAGACTTTCTACAAGGCTGACAATATAGGATTTTTCCATCTGTTTTGAATGTATCTGAACATACTTTAACTTACAGCTGCAAACATAAACTAACTCGGTATATACACGAATCACTCAACACGTATGTTAAGCACGTAATTAATCTAAGGTAACAAGATAAGTAGAATGCTTCTCTTCTTAGAAAGTCATGTTGTTTGTCATAACAAACTCCATAAAATTAGCACTATTTACTACTGTCTACCCACCACAAGAATGCAAGCTAGAGGAATGTGTAACGTAATCACTTTTGCTATCCCCACGATGTTTATTCTCACTTTACCTGTATGACAAGTATGCTATAGCGCGTCTCACGCTTAGAAGACAGTACAGGCCCTGTTACCACTTGTACCTTACGTACAATCCTAACTTTGGCCAGAGCAGCGATCGGTCTGCCAGTTTGATATTGAATTGTAAATGATACATCATTAACACGGATCTTTCTACACTGATATTAAATTCAATTTTAAGAGGTTCAATTTTGAGTCCATAAATTTTAATTTTTAATCATCCTTTTACTTGTTACTTTAGTAGTTCAAAACGTGATTTTGCAGACAAAAACATATATTACAACAAATGAAATGGAGGCATGCAATGATACAAGCTTTAAATATGCTTTTAATATGTCGGTTACTTTTATGCTTCTTAACTGTCATCTGGTAAGGGTGCAATTCCTTCCACTTCGTGGTCCATTAGCCTCAACGACAAATCTGATACTATCTTCTCTTTCTATTACTACGGACTTGTTACACATTCTTTCATATTCGAACCCCAAATCTTGTAGGAACCGATGAAAAGTAGCCCCTTGAGAAATTAGGTAGGGTGTCGTCATCACTGTTTACCCTTGGCAAAACTAGATTCAGCGTGTGTGGAATGTTTTCAAGTAGCAAAGAATGAACAATATGCCGCACTATTCCATCATATTGCGTTAAACTAGCGTTCCTTTTTTTCCTCTGCCCTTTTATTTTACGGCGTTCATAGGGGACCTTTCATTTGTTCCCCGTTTATTCTATATACTAATTTTTCTGAATACGTGACTACTGATACTAGTTTTACTAGAGAAATAACTTAAGATATTCAATACTAATGGGTGGTCCTCATTCTTAGTTTACTAATATTTCGTTTCTTCTTAGTTTCCCCTTCTAAAACTATAAGTATTTACAAAACTGTTAAATATCTTCACGTAACACTTCACAATCTTTCACACGCTATACACATACTCATAGAAACTCTTGCAAACTGTTCACTTTGCATTGCATTGACTGTTCGCTTACATTAGACGGCTGCCTTGCTTCGCGCGTGTCTCCGTTGCTTTTGTTTGTTGGACGCATACCACGGATGCAAGAAGTTAAGAGGAATGCGGGTTCTTTTAAAAATTGCCTTCAACTCTCCTTTACATTTCTCTCGCTTTCTCCCCTTATTTAAACCCAATAACAAAATTTTATCGCTGCCTACATTTTCTTGTGCGTATATCTAACATTTTCCGAAATTATTTAGTGTAAAAAAATTATAACACTCGCCTGATTTAAGATGGAGAATTCAAACTTGGCAGGTAGGGGCACTGTAGTATTCTCTACCTAAGAAAAAAATTGTATTATAGTGGTAAGCTTTATGGTTACCGCATGATGAATATACAAATAGCAAATATCGGACTTTTACTAAAAAAAAAAACCAGCATTTTCAAAAGATTTGGGCCCATAGAAACAAAACTATAAAAATGATGTAATCTGATAGAGAAAAATATTCTGCATAAGACAATGTGTTAAAAGCTGCAAATTATTGTAGTTAATTATTTATACCATATTATTAGCAAGTGGCAACAACGCGACGGTAAAAAAGGACGAAGCTAATGAGAATACCCGTATATTAGACAGAGAGAGATATATCCCATTTACTTCCATACTGTCGTTTAAGGTTGAGTCAAGCTATAGATTCCTTTAAATACGCAAGTGTTGTCACATAACTCACTTATGTATAATACCTATCACTACAGTTACTACAACAAACATTAGACCTGGCAGCATCGGTGACTCATATGCACTCTCACACTCATTTCCTATGCCTTGTTTCACATAAGCTTGCCCGGTATCTCTTTAACAGTCACGTGACCTTGTCATATCTAATTGGCTGCTGTGTGGTGTAGACTGTTGTTCGGTAAAAATTAGTTCGTTATTTAACATGGTGATATATCTGTATATGTTGGAAGAGAATTGTCAAATTTATATTTTCGTAACAGAGTTGATTTATCTGAAATGCATGTTAATTCTTAAACGACGTAAAGAGGAGATTCCTTTGCTCTCAAGCACATGACACGATAGCACGTGCTTTAGCGATGGTGATGACATTTGTTTATATGACTTTTATCACTGACCTTGTTTTGAACTGGATTAGTCATATATTGACATTCGACGGTGTGCTATGCCGAGTGCGAGAGCTAAATTATTTTATTGATCGTTTACTGCGCGTGTACTTATTATATGTATAATGGCAGAGTCTACCGCCAGTTTTTCGCTGAAGCATCGCAAGGGAAAACATTTAGAAAGCGGCGAAAAAAGAATTGTGTTGCATGTGTTTAATGCACTCAAAGAGAAGAATCCGTCTTTGTCAGTGAGAAAAGTCGAACAGCTGAGCTCTGAACTTACAGGTGTGTTAGATGCGTAGGAACATTGCGACATGAAATTGAGACAACAGAAAGCTTGCCACTCCAGGGGCGATATTGCTGTGTGGCGAAGGCGTTATTTAAGGACAATCAGAGTGTACTGGGATACAAATCGCAAAATATACTACCTTGACGAGACTTGGGTGAATGAAGTACACACGACAAGTAAAGTATGGCGTGACACGACTTATAAGACTGAAAGACAAGCATTTTTGCAAATATGTGTGCTGATTTAAAAACATCCTAGTGGAAAATGCCGAAGGCCTTTCATTATAAACTTGTTCCAGTTTCATTGCTCATTCATTCAGTTTCAACTTGCTCAGTTTCATTATTTTTGCATGCCTTCATATTCTTATTTCTATCTTCCTGGCAATTATTATGACGTTTACTGCAGGTTTCAAAGTGACGGGAAAGCACCGCCTATGGCCTATGGCGCGAAAGCATTAGCCAATTAGGATGAGGGGGAAGTTAGTTGCACGCGGAGTGATACATGTCAGCGGGGCAAGGTTATATGAAACAGAGATTAGTAAAGAGATCCATTAATAGAGCAGATAAACAGTTAAAAGCCCTTTCTCCTTCATTCGTCTCTTGCCTTCTTGTAGTAGGTAGATAGCAAATTATGCAAAATGTTACTTACATAAAAAATATGTGTTTACATAAAATCGTTCCCTAGTGATCACCGTAAAAGGTAAACAAATAACAACCCAGAAGTTTATTAGCGATAAAAATAATAATTATTCTGACACCGCACTCCCATTTTAAGCATTCGGAAAAGCAGACACAAACGTAATAATACATATATTTTAATTATGATTTATCTAAAAATTATAATATGGTAAGAGTTCTAAAAATGATTTAAGGATTTCTAAGAATTATATTTGTTAATCTTTTTTTAAATGCCATATATTACTAATATAAGAAAAAGCTAAGGAATGTGATACCATACGACGTTCCCGTAAACGGTTCCAACATTTTAACGGATCTATATGTCTGGAATACTTAAAGAGCAGAAGCATCACTTCATCACTTCCTCGTAAGGATGCTGGGCATAATAGATATATAGAGAAAGCCGTGTCCCCTTCTCTCGGTAACTTGATCAAAATCGTATTCAAACAGGCACACGATAACCCTATTCCTCCAGTTGCACGCCGCTACTAAATTCAGGCGTATAAAAGGCATTTTCTCAGAGCAAATAAACAAGTAACTGAAGGTACTTTGAGGATATAGAAGCTCAATATTTACGAAGGCCTTTGCTGTGGGCATAAGTTACTAATAGCTCCTCTTTGTGGCTGCCTCATTCGCCGATATGTAGCGTGTGTAGATACGGCGGTATTAATATTCGACAACTCTCTTCCTTTAAGTTCTTCCTTCCCATTCCAGTATTTTTTCTCTCTCTCACTCTGGGGTTGCTGCTTATCTCCAACCCCTCCTGACCCACCCTCAAGCTCGGCATCACGTTCACCAATGAAGGAGAGAGATATCCAGGAGTATTAGCTATGTTTCTGTAAGCGACGTGAGGCAAACTTGGTTCTGCAGCCCGAGGAGATCGTGTTCCTACATAACGTTCTCGGATTAGATAAAACATACAGATACATTCCTTGCGACGTCTCCGAATCCTACGGCACATGCACTTATGAAATATTTAAACACCGACATATCAGACTTTGATCTCCGGCTTTATGGTCTTAGTGCAGTTCCTCGGAAATTGTTATGCATGGCTCGACCCTCCTATGTCATCTCCCGAGGATATCTTCTCGACATAACAAATATTTTTCTTTATGTCTAACTTTAAAACACATATTATTGCATCCATGTTTGAGAACTCCCATTCCATTTTCCCTTAACTGTTCACTAACTTTCCATTTTTGCAATAACAATTTACCCATGTTCCTACAGGAATTACCGTAAAGATATTAATGTAACAGTTGCAAACAAAACGAGTACAGAGCAATAGTTACTCAGCAACTGTATTCAGCACACGTTTTGAGAGTAGTGCAGGGAACATAGCCAGGGAATTTAAGTTGGTCCATAAATGAGTAGCTTCGCCATTTTCATACGTCATATTCCAACTTCACCACGTCCATAATTCAAGCCACTTATTTAACCCTTTAGCTGCCACGGTGCTTAAGATAGTTTCTGCCCTAAGACGCCGACCGTCGATTTAATCGATTGTGCTATATTGAGTGAAGACTGCCAGCATCGATCTACTCGACCAATGTGTGTGAGGCTGTAAACTTATTTTTTAAACATCCTATAGGATTGCCTTTTATGACAATGGAAAGAGCAAACTTTTTACTTTCTCACGTTGTTTCTTGATCATCATAAGGAATCTTTTGTTATTTGAAGGACAGTACCTCCAACCCTAACCAATATAGGCCATATCCTGCTCAGTTCTGTTTATAACTTGTAAAATTTAACATGGTAAGTTATTCTCGCAATGTTTTTGTGCCAGAGAGAGCTGATGACAGAGTTATTTCATATTAAATACTCTGACAGGGAGGAAAGTGACTAGAAATGCTGATCTTTGTGAAGTAACGTTTATCTTCTTAATTAATGTTTTATACTTTAATTTCTGAACCCATAAGTAATTATTACAATTATTTTTATGCCAAAATATGTAAGCAGAGAATTCCTAATTTTGCGGTACACTGTAATAACCAGTTTTGGAAATCAGCAGCAATATACGAAGGGTATATGTATTCCAATGCAAAGCACCCTAAAATCTTCGATATCTACTGGTAATTTAAATTTTGAGTACTTTTTATTTAAACATAACACAGTTATTAAGATGTGCTTATAATTATTTTATTTGGAATTGAATACACTTTTAGTGCTAAATATCATTCGCGTTATTTTAAAAGAAATATGAAAAAATTCATTTCAAATTACACTAGCAAAATTAGCAGTCCTTGTTATAATTAAGCATGCGTTGGATATACGAGGGTGGTCTGAAAAGTTCCCGATCTCAAAATGAAGATGCCAGCACTCGTAAATTAAAGATAATCATTTTCGTTGTTCATCTGTTGACAGATACTCAACAAAGCTTCAGCCATTTTAGATGCTCAGTTGTTGTGTAACAGACGTTTGAGCGAGTTGATGCGAGTATTTTTATGAAAATGGACAAAATCATCTATCGAGCTGTCATTAAATATTTGCTTTTGAAAGGCAATATGCCAACGTAAATCAAAGATGAGTGGGATTCTATGTACGGGGACTCTGCACCATCATTTACCACAGTGAAATTTTGCGCAGCTGAATTTAAACGTGGCCGTAAGAGTTTGGGAGACGATGAACCTTCGGGACGTCCAAAAACTGCAACTACGGACGAAAACATCGCCAAAGTTCACCAAATAGTGCTAGGCAACCGCCGAATTAAAGCGAGAGAAATAGCAGAGGCTATGAACATGTCAAAAGAAAGTGTTTGTCACATATTAAATCAACATGAGAAAGCTGTCCGTGGGTTGGGTGCCACGATTGCTCACGTTAGACCACAAGCGTGTTCGAAGGAACATTTCCAACACTGTGTTGGCGCAATTTAGGCGCAATAAATCAGAGTTTTGGTGCCGATTAATTACTGTAGATGAATCTTGGATACACCATTATACGCCCGGAACAAAATATAGTCCAAACAGTGGACTGCAAAGGGGTAACAGGCTCCAAAAATGCAAAAACTGTCTTTTTTCAGCCTGTTAAAGTGATGGCGACTGTTTTTGGGATAGTCATGGAGTTATTTTAATCGATTATCTTAAATAAGGAAAAACCATTACAGGAGCATACTACGCACCATTACTTGACAAGCTGAAGGCAGAACTTGCGGAAAAACGGCCACATTCATAGAAAAAGAAAATTCTGTTTCACCAAGGCAACGCACCGTCTCACACCTCAGAGGTTGCAATGGCGAAAATCCAGGAATTACGGTTTGAACTGCTTGACCATCCGCCTTACTCACCGCATCTAGCCCCAAGCGACTTCGTTTTGTTTCCTCATCTAAAAATTGCGCTCAGAGGACAGAGATTTTCGTCAAATGAAGAGGCAATCACCTTCGTGAACAATTATTTTGCAGGGAAAAATGCAATTACTATTTGGACGGGTTACAGAAATGGGAGCATCGCTGGGAGAAGTGTGTAGAGTTACAAGCAGACTATGTTGAAGAATAAAAAACGGAAGTTTCTAAAAAAATGTTATTAAGTCGTAAACTTTTCAGACCACCTATGTATATTTGCTATCTGATGATTCTGTTATTTAATAGGGTATTCGATAAAAATTAACTAGCCGAATTTACTTTTTACATTTTTAATTTACATTTTTGCTTTAAATTTACATGTTATTTTTTCCCCCTTCTAAAAGCGACATAATCATACGTAGCAGGCTGGCGCACTTTTCACCGTTGCCTACATATTTAATATTGGAATTTAAACATGGACGGACAACGTCGATTTAATCCATGTTGGTAGCAAGAGTTGCTTATGCCATTTCAAAAGGTAAGGCAGGAATGTCAATGCTATATTTTAGCCATTTAAGTATATTTAAAATAATTATGATAATAATAAATAATAATGTATTTAATATACATTTTAGACTACCTCCCCACTCTGCTTTAAAAGAAATATCTGGCGCAAATATAATATTTGTGTTTCAGGGTTTTATTCGTAGGTAACTCATTTCCACTTCATCTCCCGTATACGCATTACAGAACCTTTTCTGCAACCTCTTGGTTTTTTTCGCGAATGCTGGGTAGGTTAATTACATTCCCCAATTTCCTGTCCCCACATTTCATCATTTCACGTCATCTTGTATATGGTAGTCTCTTTCAAGGTAGAAGTGTCGGAGGGTATCTCAGCAGTGCATGGCGGGATGATATGCTCCCAGTAATCACTTCCTCCTGCTTAATCGTCTGCAGTCTCCATGGCGGTCTGGTGGGCCATGGTAAGTGGGATGCCGCTTGTAGTGGACTGCCGGGGAGTTTCCAACGCCAATACCCTGCCCTCTACTTTGTCGTGGCTCCTTGGGAGTGCCGCCCTCTGTCTCCTCTTGCCACAGCCTTTCTCCCGAAGATGCCCCAGTTGGGAGACATAGGCAGAATAGACCAAGTTTGGGCCTCCGTGCTACCCTCCATAGAATACGCCAATCCACTCCATTCGTCTCCTAAAAGGCCTTGGTGCTGCGCAAATGTGTCTCGTTTCTACACTTGACTAGCAGAGGGCAGCTTCAATAGGTATGCACTGAGACCTTAGTGCCAAGCAGCTATATTTCTTATTGCACGTGTAACGACAGATGCAGCTTCAAACACGTTTCCACAGAGGATTTAGCTACTGTACTTCTTCTCCTTACATGCTGGCCAGATGTCGTTATGGTGGCATTGAATTACTATCTATGGATAGATTGCAGAGCATTCGCTTTTACCTTTTTATTTCGGCTCGCGGTATTGTACAACCATATCAGCGTTTAGCATGAAAATAAGAAAATCAGTCAAGAACTCGCAGGATTTGAACTCGAGGCCTCCTGAATGAGGGAAATACATTTTACCGCCAGAGACATTTAGCTCATGTTATGGAGTTTTGTTGATTCAAAATGTGAAACCTTGATATTAAATGTTTGAATGATGTTTCATAATGTCTATATGCAGTAAACTCTAGTGTAAAATACCATAAATTAAATTTTTGGCCTTTAAACTTTTCGCCATGCATTTCTGTTATTTCTGTGTGAATATGGTACCAGGATGAATGCGATGTGTATTTTAATCATTCAAAATTCGAATGTTACATGTTCAAGCTATATATTTTTAAATCATCTCCCACTTTGTTGTTTCAACAGAAACATAAATTTGCATTAAAAAGTAAACAAATTCCACAACCGCAGATCTAACACCAATATTGCCACACATTATTAAACGGGAGTTGTATGTTAGTAGTGATGAGATGATTAATTCACACTACTTGCTCAAGTTAAACATACAAATAGCGAGAAATTAAATAGTGAAAGTTGATATTATTATATGTTAGAAATATACATTTTGTCAACTGAAAAGGAAAAGAATTGTTGCTGAAGTACATGGCTCTTTGACAGAATAAAAAATTTAAACCTCTCTGAGCAGACAGGATCTTTACCACAGGAACTTGCGGCAGTTGGCTTAAAGATGTGGTTTCCCAGGTTTGTGGTGAAACTTAGCAGATGTTGACTGCTGTGGCGTGTACTAAGAGGGTCTTACAAGAGAAGGGTGCACAGTTAATGATATTGCTACACTATTACCATGTCTCACTCAATTAATATTTTGTTTAGATTGGATTAGATTTGCGTTCAGTGGGTTCAGTTGCAGCCACGAAAGACAATGAACTTGTCCAGATGTATATAGTTTCATAGCGTATATACTTGAAAATTTAACATAAAATATCTCTGACATTGTAACTTCCACACATCAGTTCTTGTATAAGTAATGGCCTCTCCTTTCTCCTTGCCAAAACTATCTTCTCCACAAAAATATAGATTTTTTCTTGTTTGTCACCAAACTGTTTTGCTTCTCTATAAGTATATTTTAATTATAATCTTCTCTCTTTCCAAGACCATTTGAGTATTCGTTTCTCTCATTCTCCAAATATTATACAAGGTATTCCCTTCTAGGATAAATTATGCTACTTCTGCAACGTCTATCCTTAATGGACGATTGTTTATAAATTAAACATGGTTTTAATAAGGTTTACAATGCTAAATGAATGTTTCAGATTTTTATCAGATTTTAAATCTTTCCTATTCAAAGTTATACACCAATAATCTCTTTTGGGGTTGAAATTTGCAAGTCAAAAGCTCCACTTCAGAGTGGCAACTTATATAGGTCTTTAAATTAGGGACTTATTTTAGTACTAATTATATAGTTCTCCCAGAGAAATTACACATTAAAATTCCTTAATCGTTAGTGAAAGCAATTGAGCTCTTGAACCAGTTAACATGAAATATGGCGTATAAATCAAAATCGCTGAATTATTTTAACAGCATGTCTAAGGACATTTCGCGTAATAAAGTGTACCATTGAATGAAATTTTGAAAATGTAAAAGGATGCGAACTGCGTAATTCCATCATTTATTATAAGGTAGGGGATTCTAGTCCGCCTCTGCCGGTTTAAGTTCCCCGGCGACTGATTGCCATCTCGCGCAAAAGAGAGAGGTCGGAAGTGGGTTCTATTATAATTTAAATACTCTATACAAGGAGATGGCATATTAATTTTGAGTTAGCACAGGCAAATAATGAATTAGAACGTTATAAATCCTAGGGTTTCATTGTTCTACCAATTGTTATATTAATCATAGGTAATTAATTGTATTGGGATAACTGGATGATCTGCAACCGGATGATCCGCTATTAAAATCTTGGTTTGGTCTTGAATTTCTCAGTCTGATTCTACATTCTTAACCTTAAAGTGCAAAAGACTTGTGAAAGAACAATTAATTACCTATTGGACTTGTTTACATGGTTTCTCTTTCCACAATCGTTTAGATTCATGCAGTTTCTATAAACTCCTTCTATAACTATTTGTATATATCTTATATTAATTGAGATAAGCTAGAAATAGTTTTATTACACAGTTTGGGTAAAATAAGAATGAGTAAAATAAAACGAATAGTCCGTTTAAAATCTCTACGTTTACAATCATATTCTATATCCACGGAGATTGTGAGAAACAACGAATAGTTGCAAAATTTTTAAAAAATATATATCTCTCGTTAATAAGAACGGATATATTAGAAATATTTAACTCCAGAGAAAAATAAATAAAATTTGACCTTTAAATAGGAATGTTGTATATGTGCACACACATTACACACGGAAATTGTTCTATGAATGTATTTCCTACGAGTTCAGGGGAACTTAAAACACACATTGTTTTATATAATCTTCGCATGGCAGTTTTTAGTGAACTACAGTACTTCCTCTACCCATTAAGTACGTGATAAAGCAGGTAATTCTGTTATCCTATTACTGGCTTTGACTTGTTTATGCTTTTTTTTATTGATGATGCTATATTCTGCGTTTTCCAAAATTTTCGAACAGCTTCGTGACGTATGAAAACACTGCACGTATTGAGTACAATAATAAATACGTTAAAATAATTAAACTATATTGATTAGTGATTAACGAAAACAAACAATAGAACAAGTTCATTACTATGTATGAAATAATTTGCCTTTGGAACAACCAATAGGAACATTCCATTTTGTTTCCACATTTAATTTATCATTATCTTTCAGACAATAAACAAGAACTCTAAATGCGTTTATGTTGGATATTCCAGTTGCAAATGGATTATTTATTAAGCTTAAGTGTACGTTCACAGTGTATTAAAATACAATATAGGTAACATAACCGCATTTCAATCAGGTGAAGCGTTATTAACCGAAAAATTAATACCAAGTTTTCACAGCATATAAGGTTTCCATACATAAAATACAAGAATTTGATGGAAAGTTCTGCGTGACTGTGTATCTGTGTGGTATTTAAATTCTTCTTTTTCAACAGTTGGGATATGAACATTTATAATAAAATCCCTACTTCTCAAACTATACTTTACTGGAAACATTTTTTCGAACGTTTTTGAATGTCTCGAAAGTGTCTGTAATAATTTAATAAAAGGCCACATATTTATAAAGTTTCACGCAAAATGAAATGTTTATATTGTCACGTGGATGGTTGAGGAATGCTTGGAACCTACCAAAACAACATTGTTATTTTATGCTTATTTTCTCTGTTTTGATTCTCTTGGGCATTCCAAACTTCTTATTTCTGATAACCCGTGAGAACAAAGTTATGGGATATTTCACATGTCATCCGCCTATGAAATCAATTTCCAGTCTGCTCATTTCGATCATGTGCAAGTGACTGGAGGCTGAGTTGCATTCTGTGTCAACCAAAATGTTCTAGGTTCCATGGAAATGCTTACATTTGCTTGAGAAATACTACGAAGCCCCTGGCGTCGGTTTCACCTTATTTGACTCTAAGGACACCGTGCTGGAAAAATCGGTACTCAATGGCTTATTATTTCTGCAGCCGCAAGTCTTGTAGTTTGGGTTCTGCTTGCGTTCTTCAATATTGATCTTAGAAACCACGGTTGTCGTGCCGTCTACCAGCAGAGGCTACCAGCACGCATACTCGACCAGTATGACATGCCTCCGAAGGTAAACCCCGTCCTATGTAATTTTTATCACCCCTAAGTCTCTTCAAGACCTTGGGAGTATCATCTACTTAACATTGATTAGAGTTTAATAAATTGTCATAAGTGCTGCCTCTACTTTGCTCTACTATTTCGCTCTAACATCTGGCACCCTCATCCCATCACTTAAACCCCTAGATATAAAGTAGATTGTAACATTATGGTGTAGTCGTCCAAGTTACACTATCTAACGTAACACCATCTCGTATTTTGTGAGAATAGCCGCTGAGGTGTTCATTCTGGATGAATTTTGTATACATAAAGGATACTACATACAAAATGCAGATTTCATTAAAGCACGCAATCTATATCAAATACATTTACGAGATATCTGGTTTTATTCATTTGAGTTGTTCGATTACAATTATATTTCTCACAAGTGGCGAATCTTTATTCCTTTTTCTCCTGAGCATGCAAAGAAAATGGAATTTGAAAGCATCATATAATGATCAACTCTTGAAGGATTTGACTACGTTATCAAGTCTTTCATATTTTCCTACTCCAATTTTATCTAAAAGATAATATATAATATAATAATTTTATAATGTCTACCTTGATTAAAATGAAGTAGGTAAAGAATAAATTTTAAGCATAGTTTGTTGAGGAATGGACGAATTCAGGCATACAAATATAAGTTCAGAATGACTTCTCCTTAAGAACATTGTGGTTTATTAAGCTCGGCAAATTGTATGACAACATTCAACTATAATATATATTATATTACCAAAAACTTTCCTTCATACTCCTTGATAAAAGTAGATGATTATTATGGAAAAGGTATAATGATTTTGAAAATCACCATAGAAATCTTCTAACACGTCAGTTTAAGAAGCTACTAAGACATTTATGTTCACACCTATGAAGTTTCAATATCTTAAAATTTACTATCGTGATGTAATGTCATATGGTCTAGTACCGTATATCATGGAGGATTAAGATTAATTCAAAATATTTTACATGCATGGAATAATATTTAGACTATATATTTAAGGGACATACGTGTAACTGTGCTTAAATGTGCTTTGTAACATGTGATTGCCTCTTGTACTCCTGTCTCCTTTCCCTCACAAGAAACCTACAGCAATCTGCCATCGCTACTGGCTCCTTACAACTTGAGTACCTCTTATTCATTACGGAAATGTCCTGATAAAACTGCTAAACTTGTTTCTCACTAATATCGGCCATATATTCCGGGAAAAGGTCCATATCTGAATGGAGGAAATGGATTTTAAAAAACATTCAACGCATGTCCTTGTAGCATTTCAACAAATTTGAGACCAAAGTTTTCCTTTGTGTTTCCAAGAAAACCACGAATAACCCTTGTAAATGTTTACCAAACTGCTAATTCTATGATTTATAAGGCTTTTTCCAAATACTTTATCATCAAGAGTTTTCAGCAAAAACCCTCCCATTCAATTTATGGTAAGTTAACTGTGGAAACTTGCCCTGTAAATATGCAAATCCACTATCACACTTGTAATGTGCCTTGACAAAATTCTTCATCAGCCTAAGTTTTATTTGTAAGGGAGAGAGAAGAATCTTGTCAGGTTAAAAAAAAATGTGTGTTTGTTTTACGTTACTCTCCCCTGTGATTTATACCTGCCGGTTGCCCCACTATTGTACCACATAATATTTTTCCGTATCACGACTATCCTACTAACACAGAAAAACAATAATATTTTGTGAATCCCCCTTGAAATCTAAGCAGCAAACCATTAAGCTTAAGGTAACCACATATTTTCCAACAATGTGTATCAATTTTTAAAACAGGTACAATTTTGGCCATATTTTATAACTTTCTTTAAGACAGCTATAGAATGCAAAACTGGAACAGATGGAAGTTCGTTACCATTATGAAGTAACGCAGCCTTTAAGCTGAACTTTGATTAATCAATAAACAATTGCCAATCATCTAGATTATGCTCAATGCATATCTCACTCATTAAATCATTGAGTCTACAAAAACATATATTCTCATCCTTGAAAAATATTTTGCAAATTTTTCATATCTATATAAAACACCTGTAGCTTTTGCATCGGGTGCAATTAATTTCCATTGTTGCAGCCTGGAACCTAGAAGTTCATATTATTCTTTTAACAAATTTACGTCCCTTGTCAAATCATTCAAGTCTTCTTGCTGTACATAACGTCTTTCACGTTCAGAATTTTCTGCTGCAAAATCATAATCTTTTGAAACAGGTACTTGATTAAATTGTAAGCATGTTTTCTTTTCTTCACATTTTCTAAGTGCCTGCGTAAATAATCATGCTAAAGGCTGGTGCGTGAACGAATTTTTTATTATCTGTAGCTAAAATATCTAAAAACTGTGAAGGATGTGCCATTATAAGTAACATTTTCAGAATTTAATCGTACGTATGAAAATGGACTAAAAGCACATATTTCCTTTGCGGAGGTAAATTTCATGCTGGGTAGTGTCATTTATGCCAACCCTTAACTGTTTAGCTACTAAATGTAATTAATGATAAATGTTTACTAAAAAGTGAAACGATACTGTCATATCGTAATAGGTGCGCAGTCAGCTGGAGCTGAAGTGACGGTCTACCGTTTACAAAAAAGACGCAGATAAATGCAGTATGACCCCTCTTTAATATGAAGAAACAACCATTTTAAATAGTTGTTCAGATGCCAGTTACAAAATATTACCAAGTAGAGACTTGAGTTAGAACACACCAAATGGAGTTTTCTAAGAGCAGCGAACTACCAAACTTAATTCTGGAAGGCGTTGTTTACAATATTATATCTAGGATCAGAGTATTTTGTCCTATCTTTAGAGAAACGGTATTGTGGCCGTTGGAAAAAAAGACACGATAAATGAACAAACGTTATTATAATCTGCAACGTTGAATGCTATTTTCATAGGAAAATTATGAAAAATAAATCTTCTGACAATACTGAAAATGTGCCTTAGAAGACTAATGCAAATTGTAATATTTGTAACATTACAATAACTATCATTTATGGGAAAATGTTTTTGTGAATATTATTATTAGCAAAAATAACATGTGATGATCATGAAGTATACTTCACGCTTTGTAGGCCCGTATTTTATGTTTAGATATGGTGTTTTTTGTTTTGTTGGGGTATAAAGATCGGTTTTGTTGCCTAGTAACTATGAATTGAAACATCATTGATTATCATAACTAACATAACTGTGATATAACTTACTTAGCAAACTTCAATTTGACATAGTACTCACTTCCTTATATATACCATGTGGCCCAACTGCCGCCTCTTTCAGGTAAGCAGATATACCTCTGTGCGTTAGAACAGTTGCAGAATCCAACGGGGTAAATATAGCTAAAAGGATGGCAGTAGCGTGGACGAAACTTCGTTCTGCAGCGAGCGACGCGAGGCAGTTACCAGCCTTGAACTGGCGTGTGCAGTATGATATAATAATAGACAAAAACCATGTAAACAGCCGAAAAAGTCTTAGAATGTTTCCCGTTTATGTTAGAGGCTACTTTTCGAGAGAATAAACTCATTCTTTAGATTAGCAATTTATTGAGCAATTTTTATTTGACTTGCCCTAATTTCCCAGAGGAATTTTTAAAGTCCCTGCTACTTACAATCTACCTACGTAACGTACAATAATTATGAGGACTTTGCAGGTTCTTCAGGAAGAATGTAAAAGTATTCGTTTTATTTTTCATTGTAATATTTCAAACACATAACATATTAATCTAAATAGCAATACATACTTCTTTTAAAATAAAATATCAGTACATTTTTACATGTTCATTAGATTAAATCAATTACTAAAAGGCTTCGTCTTGCCTAATTGGAAAACGCCAGATTAGTTTCAAATATATGAGGCTTTACAGACACTATGGCCGAGGTCGTTAAGTCATTGAGTGGTCAGATCTTCCTCAGGTGTGTCAATTGGCAAATTCCTCAAGGTATACCCAAACTAGACTTGGAACTTTTCCTTTCGAAATTTTATTTCTAAATTATTTCATTTTATATATTATTGGTGTCTAACGCCTGTAGTATCGGATACGGTAGAAACGGGCATTAAGTGCTACATCTTCATTAAATACTTGTTCACTGAGTTACTCTCTTTTTCTCCCTTTTCCTCGCTCTTTTCCTCTCCTCCTCTTCTCACGCAAACACATACATGGATCTTCTTCTGATGCTTTTGTTATTGCTGGTCTTCTTTCTTAACTCGTGGCGTCTGAAAACGGTGGAATGTTGCTATAAAGATTTTGAATTAAAACCAGATTTCTTCCCCTTACCATTGAAACAATGTAGTAACGTTTCATTTAAATGTAGGCCAATGTTTAAGACAAATAGAAGATGGAGTGGGTTCCCACTTGTGCTACAAGTGCAGCTTTGCTAAAAAATGCTTCAACACTTTTTTTTATTTTCTTAACGATCTGTTACTTTCTCTACCACTGTTAACAAAGTACTCAACTTGTCGGCAACTTCTTGAAAAGTAATTAACTCTGAGCAATGTGTTGCACGCTATGTCAGATGAAGACCGAATTACTTTTGAAATAGCTTAAATAAGGAACGAAAACACATCTACGATAGCCTTACATGCTATTACTTCTAATGCAAGCTTTTTATGAGTTAATAAAAATGCATATACGAGGGCTGTTAAATAAATAATGATCACAATTTCTTTTTGACAACGTGCCTTTACTCATTCTCATAATTTTGATGGTCCTTCTCAAAATAGTTTAAGTTTATAAGTCTGATTTTGACATGTTTCTATTAATGTCGCCTTCACGTGACTAATCTGATAAACTTCTGATATAATTTTGAATATAGTAACAAATGTCTGTTAGAAGAAGGTTTTTTAATTAACTACTATCATGTTTCGTAGAAATAAACCATGAAAACTTCCTTATAAAAATAAAGTAATATCGAAGGTAGGAGTAGGTTAAATCAGTTTGGGTTAAATATCTAGAATGCACTGAATAAATTTTTTCCTTTTAAAGATGAAAAAAATCTCAGGAAGGGTGCTTTACATGTTTTAAAAATTATTCAGGAATGGCAATTATGAAATATTAAAAGTATTAAATTAAGACCAAATAAATACTCTGTTATTTAATGATAATCAGATGCTATTGGCCGATTCTGAAAATGATGTGCAAGAAAATACAAAATATTAAATAAACTTTTAGAAATCTTCAATATGACACATTCTCTGAGTAAAACCAAGGTGACGGGATCGAGGAAAACGCAACAGAACAGCTAAAATTATATTAAAAGTCAGCAATAGAGCAACTAAAAATCTTTAGTATCCGTTGTGATAAGTATTTGAGAAAATTGATAAAGATGTAGTCAAATTTAGCCGACATAATATTGTATAAAGTTGAAAATTAGATTTGTGAGAAGGTTATTTAGAATGAATAGAATGAAAAGTAACGGTATAAGAACAGAAGTAAATACAAAAAGTAATTAGTAAATGAAATATTGAGTATAAAAAGAAGTGTGAAGAACATATTAATCGAATCCACTTTTAAAAGCTACTAAGGTAAGCTTTCAGTTATATCCGAAAGAGTAGACAAAATATGGGATGGCCGAGGAGCAGATAAACTTCCATACCTTGGAAAGCTAGGAGAATAATTTAGGATTAATCAGGTGCAAGTTCTCCAGTAACTTTATGGAATACAGCACTTCTTGTAGATCATAGTAGGCCGCTTGTCTTTGCAACGTGACTCATGGCAGAAAGGGGAAAAAGGAAGGTCAACCGTAACCGG
Source organism: Mantis religiosa (assembly GCA_030765055.1). Lineage (NCBI taxonomy): Eukaryota > Metazoa > Arthropoda > Insecta > Mantodea > Mantidae > Mantis > Mantis religiosa. The sequence continues at coordinate 100,538,397 of CM060957.1, forward strand.
ATGACGATGTTCGCTAACACGGACGAGGGTCCCTAACGATTCCACCAAAATAACCAACTTTGACAAGCAGCCCTGCCTTAACCTGGAAGTCCTAGGAATAAACAAAACGCTTCCATGAAGGAAAGGAGCCTACCAGTCCCACAAAGTTTGTGAAGAAGTCTTTCGATAGTTCAAATTTCACTGCCTTGCCGCAACAAACCAACTGCCGATTGTCTGGTCCTGTAACTTGAAACAAATTAAAGTAAATAACCAGTAATAAATCGTGATAGACACAGAACTATTCTAATAAACGTTTACTGATGTTTCATGACACGACAAATTCATAGTCAGAATCCGAGGGTAATCGAAGTGGAGACCTTCTGAACGCAAGCCTCACACATTACCGTGAGACGTCTCGTTTTGTTAAAAATAGTGTAAATTTCTTTCTAGTAAGTAAAACAAATACAATAGCATGATTTTATAACTAATTGAGAAAGACTGGCCAAATGTTTTAGATTGCGGATTTCCCAAGTGGCGCTTGTCGTTTGGAAGAACTCGTTCCTATTGTCTCCCTGCAACTTAGTGTATTCCATGGAGATAGATGGCGTAGAGACGCTCTGCTGAGAGAACAGAAGCACTTTGGTCGATAGGATAAAACAGGAGAATTGTTAAAACATTTGTTTCTCTTCAGCCACCGACGTTATGCTGTGTGAGCAATATACACTTCTAGTGGATCTCGGTTGCAATATCGTGATCATGTGATTCATCGAAACAGCTCCAACTGAAGGTTTTGTTTACGCCGTTTCGGAGCATAAGCATGCAAGGTAATTATTCTTTGGCGTCATTTAACATAAGTACTAAATATCCTTATTTATAGATAGCTACTACAATATGAAGAAAATTAAGTGCATTCATATTTTGAACTGTAATTTGAATTGTAATTCATTTAGCCAACAATCCTAAGAACGGAATACCAAAAGATCAATGGGGAATACAAATAAAACATAGCCACTGTACCTTACAATTACGTTGATCCTTTTACCATAAAAATATATTCATTATATAAAATATATACATAATACAAACACATAACCGGCTAACTCGAAGTAATGTTCATTACCTTAAGAGTAATGTATTGTTCACTTACTGCATTCTTAACTGTTTTAAGCAGAAGTATTTCAATCCATGGCATTGCATTCATGGATTCTACACAAATATTTCATTCTAAATGCATGGTTTGAAGTCCCTTGGATAAAAACTTTATAGGAAAAGGTCCACTTCTGTGTCTATGAAGAGCATAATTCTCCAAACGAAATTACATTAAATACCAAATTTGTTATTGAAGTTCCAAGCGTGACACACTTATATTTTAAAGCAAAGTATATACCCTAAACCATCATTTTCTCAAAAACGCTTAACGATTTTTATTAAAATAAAATTTCTTCTAGAAAAATAAAAAGGTAATTTGAATTTTCTGAGAAAATACTCTGAAGCCTGCTTCATTGTGAATTACTTTTGCATAACTGGTAAATCGTAAGAGATAAACAAAATATTACTAGATTTCTTTAAAGCACACATCCTGTTAATTTCTTTTAATAGCGTTACCATGGTGTCCAAGTTGTTGCTTTTAATTTTAAAATGCTTCTAATTTTCACAAATACAAAATTATTCTTTGCTTTTCCTTTTCCTCCCTCCTGATCATGCAAAGACGAAGGAAGTTTTAGGCATCACACAGCGAACAATTCTTAAAAATTTACTATTCCTATATTCACATTACATCTACAAGGTAAAACGTAATGAAATAGAAATGTTTATCTTGATTAACTTTATGGAAGATTAAGGCATATGTTGTTGAAATATGTAGAGAAACTCCTGCCCATGTAAACATCTAAATTTTCTTAGCTATGCACAATAATTTTAAAGTGTATGATTCCTGCAGATACATTGAACAATGCAGGGTAATGAACTGTAAACTGTAGTCCAAAGGGTATTTAAAAGATAATGCTGAAACATAAATGAACTGATAAAAATATAATTTAAAGCTCAGTAAGTATATCTTATTTAAATGGTACCCAACCTATTGCTGTCATTTCTGATTTTCAGACTTTTAGTTAGTGTGATCCATATAAATCTGAACAACTTCAATAGAACATAACTTTTGAAGCAATAATAGAACACACGTGAAACTTTGTGAGAATATAATACACAATTGGGAGATTACATTACACTATTTACATCTCAGAGAAAATATTGGTAGTTTCCTCTATCAGCGTCTATATATGCTTCCACTCGTCTCACCATATTCTCTGAAGTTTAACGGAAAGTATCATCACCATTGTTACTTATTTCTGTTCGAATGGATTCCTTGAGAACATCAATTGTCTATTCTTGTACACTCTATTTTTAGATAGCCCCACAAGAAAAACTCCGGTGATATTAGGTCAGGGGAGGTCTGGGGTCCACAGACCTTATCAAAGAAACTGGTTACAAGTTACATGGTGTCATTAGATGTATGGCACGTTGTTCCATCTTGCTGGAAATCACCTTTCTCAATTCGATATCACCTCCGTAAAACCTCAGAGAATATGGTGAGACTAGTGCAACCATGTAAGATGCTGATGGAGGACACTTCCAACATTTTCTCTGATATGTAAATAGTGTAATGTAAAGTCCCAATTGTGTATTATATTCTCCCAAAGTTGCATGTGTGTCCTATTATTGCTTCAAACCTTATGACCTATTGAAATGGTTCAGGTTTATATGGATCGCACTATATTATGAAACAAATTATATAGCATAACAATGTACGCTATAAGTATAATAAAAAGCAAAAATTGTACGATCGAAAATATTTGCTACATTTAATATAGTATATAGAGAGAGGTTATCTCAATGTCAAAATAATGTTCCAGATAAAATTACTAATTGTATTTTTGTAAACAGATATAATTAGTGAATTTAAGCTTAGAGACCTTAAATTCACCGGGTCGCACCGGGATGTCATACGAGCGTCACACGTCGGAGAAGAAATGGATGACTCTCAGTTCCTTGGGCTCGGGGCATATTTGAGTATTCCCCTAGTAACTTCAATCAATGTCTCCGTAAGCTGTAGGAAATGTTATTTCTTTCTGTGAGAAAGCCATAACACTTTACCGATTTCTACATGTGCGGAATTTTTCAGTTTCACATAAATTATTCAGCAAGCTCGAGAAGCAACGCATTTCGTATTAAAGACTTCTAAATGGGGTCGCCTTGAGGGCCTTGCATGACTACTTAGGTTCTAAAGAACGATGTTTATGTATTATGTGGCATGAATTATGTAGGTTTGGAAGATGAAAGCACTTAAGTCTAAACGAGATAACTTGACCCGAACCTGAATTTCTCTACTTGCTTCTAGAACGATTTGATGTTGTTCAAGAATATTCTAGCCTGCGATATTTTGAACATTTCTTGACTAATTTGCAAGAAATATATGGATTATTAATGCAAACCTACTTGTTTGAGATATACTTTAGGGTATTTTGAATCAGAACCTTGTTTAACAGAATGTATAAACTTAAATATTTACTACCTGTGTCTATAAACAGACGTTAACCCGTTATAATTTCTTTTGTCACTATCTGTCGCTTCCCCTTCTCATTAATTTCCCCTTCCACGCTTTATTCGCTACCAGTTACATTTTTTTTTTTTTTTTTTTTTTGCACTTGGTACTTTATAAGCAAGTATTTGTATACTTAAGTCAACCACATTTAAAAATAATTTAATCAAAATGTGTTGCATTAAAAGTTTATAAATAGCTTATCTAGAAGTGAAACATACGCTCGTTTAGACAATATATGCCTTGGCAGAATTATCAGAAATAAGCGCTGTTTCCGATTCATTTTTAAATTTAGAAACTGAGTTTAGTTTCTAAGCCTCTAGGCATCTTATACTATTATTATTACTATTATTAGTCTCAAATTAAATATTATTCTGAACTCCTCTCAGCGCCAAGACTCCACAGCCCCATTTTAGGTATAGCTGTGCCTCTTAATTTACTGCAAACCATTTTTCTTTAGTAAGAAAACTACTTTTACTCTTAGGGATACTTATATTAGATCTATGTGATATCTGGCTCTCAGTACGTAGCAAAGTACTTAAAAAATAAAGAAAAAGGCTTATAAAATGGGGAAAACAATAAATTTCACTGAAGATTAACGTGTTGCCACCATGAATGAAGTTTATACTAAATGGCTCAAACGATCAGTAAAGCAGGTGACCTATAATCCTTCCATTCTTAGAGCCAAGCTTGATGCAAATACACAATCTCATTAACTATCTCGCGAGGTTTGGGAAACCAACGCATCCTTAATATTTGTGAGTTTACAAGAAATTAAACCTATTTCGAGACTGTTGGTAAATATCAAATGGCAAATAACATGAATAATAATAATAATAATAATAATAATAATAATAATAATAATAATAATAATAATAATAATAATAATAATAATAATAATAATAATAATAATAATAATAATAATAATAATAATAATAATAATAATAATAATAATAATAATAATAATAATAATAATAATAATAATAGTAATAATAATAATAGTAATAATAATAATAATAATAATAATAATAATAATAATAATAATAATAATAATAATAATAATAATAATAATAATAATAATAATAATAATAATAATAATAATAATAATAATAATAATAATAATAATATCAAAGAAAGTGGTAGTTTCCGGTCACCGTCAGTGTGTTCACTTCTGTTCTGCATTCACAGCTGATATGGACAAGAGGCTGATAAAATTATTTGCATTCCCCAAGTCCGGTTCGAGAAAACCCATTCTTACCTATTACTTGACAGAGCGTTGAGGCGTATTGACCTTCAGGTGACCAGCGCAGTGATGGTCTCCTATCGGGTCTTGTCTGGTCCATTACAAGAGTGAAATATTAGTTAGTTGATGTACAGTAAGTTTCGAAACACAAATAGAGCGATTGGAAGCTGCGTGTGTCTATATGCTATGTTTTCTCGCATCTGGCGATGTATGACACGTTGCCGTCCAGAAGACATGATTATATCTGAACAGACTACACATGCACTGGACTCACCGTGTATGTGCGATAAGCTGAGGTAAACATCTCTGTATTGCGAATTTTTCCCGATACGTTTTCTCGCTTTGCCATATAGTACAAGCACAGTCTCCTGCATCCCTTTCTCTTTTCCAACTTGCATCTTTGTGTCCTCGTAAAAACAAACTATTAAGTTAAATATCTGATAACCTATTATCTGTTTCAAATAGGAAGGTATTTATCCTTGAGCACTAATAGGTGAGCAACCAATCGGAGTCCTGCGGTGTTGTCGTATTGCATTCCCGCCAAGTGGTGTGTGAGGAGCGCCAACCTAATCAATCTGTATGAAATACTATTCGCGCTAAGACAAAAATTCAGATTTTGCCGAAACTGATCCATTTGGAAGGTACAGAGTAATGTATCTAATATAACCATGAAACCCCATATTTTTAGCTTAAATAGTTTTTCTAATACAAATAAATAAACCACTATTACCTGTATTATAACAATAAATCGTGACGTAAGCACTGTATGAATGTAATTATTGGCTGGCATGTATGCGTGTACGTATATTTGTAATTACTCAGAACTGAAACGTTAATGTTTGACATGACGTGACAAAAGAATTACTTTGAATAATCCAGTTCGAGCGAGAGGAAACAATACATTTCCTGCTGCCCTGGCAGAACGTGTCTGGTCACATTATATCTTTGTTTATGAATGGTTCGTAATTTCTGTTTACTCTAGAGAGTTCAAAGTGGTTGATGTGTATGTACATATACTTTAAATTACTCAGAACTGACATGACGTATAAAAGAATTACTGTGAATAAGTCAAGGTGTTAAATTCGAGAAAGAGCAAACACTTCATCTCCTGTTAGCCTGTGGAATGCTGTATGCTTATGTTTATGAATGAATGCTGGATAAGAAGTGTTTATTTACTCTAGAGAGTTCAGATCAATATCATTCAGTTGTTCTTTACACAACAGTACAGTATACTGCAATGGCTTCTTGCGGTGAATTTAGTGGCGAGTCAAAAAGGCAGGTATTGCGAAGTCAGCCTCGAAGTATTATTTTTGAGGTCTACACGTTCTTCAAAAATTTTTCGGAAACAGAAACTAAAAATGAGTTATTGCAAAGAGTACTTCCGTTTAAAAACACGGAAAAAGTGTATCACCTGGATCAACTTGCAATTGAAACGGGACACGCCTCCCACCTTACCACTGCCAATATAATCCAATTGAGTTGGTGTGGGCTCAAATAAAAAGGGGGATTGCAAACAGAAATAATACTTTTAAACTGATGGACGTTAAACGACTTGATCACAAAGAAATTGACCAGGCAACACAACAGGACTGGGAAAACTGCGCGAGGCATGCAGAAAACCTTCAAGAAGACGATTTTAAGAAACAAATAGCATGTTACATGATTTTGGAACCTATAATCATAAATATACAAGACTCAGACGGTGAAGACAGTGACAATGACGAATTATCTCTTAACGGAAGTGACTTTGACAGCGATATGGATGAGCCACTGGCAGTTCCATTGGATTACAAAAACAGGTAATCTATAAACTATAATTATAGTTATAGGATTTTAAAATATACATAACTTTCGAAAATGTTTTTTTCCAATTTTTATTTTGGCAACTGCATCATTGTAAAAGTTTGCAAAATATAATTTTCTTACCCTTACGCCTGCGCCAAGCAGACCTGCACGTTCTGAGTGTGCGTGAGAGCGGGGAAATATAAAAGGAGTGGGGTAACAAGCTGGCAACGCTGAGAGTGATACGGCATCTGATTAGCTAGACTCCAGAACCCTTCCCATTTGAAACACATAATAGTAACAATGATTCATGGGATAAAAGGAGTACTTGCGAATAAATAATGAGTAGAAAGGCCAACTTACGTAGATGAAACAGGTTAGACGTTATTATAACTAGGTATGGATTTGTTGAGGCTTGCTCAGCATGGGAAACGGACTGGCATGTCAAAAAGTACGTAATTTTCATGACGTGCTTGGTTTTTATTGGATATTTCGTTCATACAGAGAAATAATTTTATATAATTAACTAATGAATTGTAAATATACACCTTTTACACTTAAAATTGTATAACACTGCGTTAGAGATACCTGAAGTTACATGTGCTGGAACAAAACGTAAATGCTTGTCAAGTTCACCTACTTTGTTATTCTCAAGTAGAATAACATTCCTAATTATGCGCGGTATTTATGTAAAATGTTAAAGGGCAGGACCTACTCTCGTATTTCAAACAGTATAGACTGCTAATGCTGAATTACTACAAAACCTGAACAGCGGTGTTCAAGACCCACTGTCCAATAATGAGTCTTACTGAACATATCGTTATAGTGTTGTTGAAATTAAAGCTAAAACAACCGTTCTGTGGCTTTGTCGTCCTCTTGTAGATGTATGAAATGTAAGAAAAGCTTTCAAATTTTTGTAAACTATTCATAAAGTCAAATTTAAATATTTAAATATAATTTGCGTGTTTACTATGGAGGGTCGTAAACCAGGTCCAATAATTACACATTTTTATATAAAGCAGAGTTAAGAAAAGCAGAAATGTTTGACTTCAACAGCGTCAGAGCTTGATGTGGTAGAGGTACATAGCTGTATTGCTATCCAAGATAGTAGTTGTCGTTTTGCTAACTTCCAGGCAAGACTGGAATTGCCGAAATGAGTAGGGGTTCCGGTCCGGGATGGCAAGAACGTTCATCAAACACAAGGTGCGACGCTGGTTTCCCAGGAAGTCCTCCCACCACCAAGGTATCGATTGCAACAAACATGCGGGAGTGGGTAGGAGAAGCAAAAGGAACGGAGAGAGTGAAATCATTCCCGGATCCCGGTCCTATTCAATTCTCGGGACAGCCATTTGGAAACTGGGCTTGATCGCCCTGGCTGCTACACGGGATTGACTGCTGGCGCCTTTGTTGCCCTCAACACTGCAACAAAGGAAGGAACCAGCCAAGTCAGCGCGCTACTGAGACTAATCGCGGCTTATTTAAAGACGCAAGCTGATAGCATTACGTTCGGACAGATTTGTCAGACCGAAGAGAAATGCTCTGGTTGTTCGGAGAAGAAAATACCGTGCCGAATGCAAGATTGGAATAGAGCTTGGTGTTCGCCGTCATCAGTGAATTCATCATTCACTTACAGCTCAACTGACTGTTATGCTTGAATTGCTACTCTAACAAGCGAATCTCCCAAAACGAGGAGTCTGAGAGTTATAAATTAAGGACACTTCAATGCGCAAGGAAGAGACTCGCTTATTCACACCTATTCTCGAAATATAAAGTGAAAGGTAGTTGATACGCTAAGGGAATATGTTACAAAAGTTTAACATTTCTATTGCAATTTTGTTTCTTCGGTAAGACATGCGACCACGTTTCATCTCTACTGAAAATCAAAGCCGGTACTAAAATAGCAGTTAGAATCTCATCACAACTACCCAGCGTCCCATAAATCTTCGATACAGGACCACCGACTTTACTTCCTTTGTAAATGAAGCAAACGCTAAGCTTGTTTATGCCAACATTTCTCTCTGCCGCGTTTGAACTATCGAACTTGTGTACCAGAGGTCAGCATGTTATTTCTAAACCATGATAGACGACTTACGAGGGTCGCGGGCCTTACATAGAGATGGCGCCGATGCGCCATTTCGACGGAAAGCGTCATATAGTTCAACTCTAGACCAGTTTGTATTTATAGATCAATAGCTTATTTAGTGTTTTTGTGATAATATTTCAAACAAGACAAGTGTAGAGGTTTCACGAAAATGGAGTATTAGGAAACACGAGCAGTAACTGATACTTTCACTTGAAAGACTTAATGCCTAAAGAAATCAAGGAAAAAAATGTACAGTACATTTAAAGACTTTGCCCATTCATATACAATGATTAAAAGGTGGGTTGCAGAGTTTAAAATGGGACGTGCGAGCACTAGTAATGAGCCCCGCTATGGACGCCCCGTGGAGGTCACAACTCGGAGATTATTGAAAAGATCGTTTAGTACTGCAAAACCGCAGATTAATTTTTTTTTTTTTTTTTTTTGAGATAGCGGAAGATATAAACATATCAAAAGAACGTGCCGGTGATATTTAAATAATGTTTTAGGCTTTCACCAGGTTTTGCCAGATGGGTGCCACGTTTACTGACAGCTGATCGAAAGTTGCAAAAGAAATTACTGTTTTTGTTAAGAATTTGGAGCTCTTCCGAAAAAATCCCAGTGAATTGTTGATGCGGATTATTACCATAGATGGAACTTTGATACATCGCTACACTGCAGAAGGTAAATAACAGTCAAAACCGTGGTTTGCACCAGGTGAACCAACTACAGCAAAGGCAAAGTCAATTTTGTCAGCTAACAAGTTTATGGTGAGTGTTTTATGGGATGTACAGGGAATTATTTTTATTGATTTCTTGAAAAGGGGTAAAAGTTTCACTGGTGACTACTACGCAAGCTTACTGCAACGTTTGAATGATGAGGTGAAAAGAAAAGGACCTCATTTAGCAAAGGAAAAGAGCCCTGTTTCTTCACCACAATTCCCTGATCCATCGTTCAGTCATTGCAATGGAAAAAAATGTGAAAATTAAAATCTGAATTGCATGAACATCTCACCTTTTCGCCAGATCTAGCACCCTGTGATCACCACCAGTTCCCAGTTGTGAGACCTCCGGGACTTATCAGCCGACCTTCGTACAAGATAAGGGCATCTGCTTAGCATTTGGCATTTATGAGAAATGAGAAATTGTTTATCAGGAATAAAACAATAATACGTATGATGACACTTGCAGAGCGATGCGTTTTCACGTTCTTTTGTTATTTCGTTTGTGCTACACTGCTGATAATACATTAAAAGTTAAATTCCTGCACAGCTATAGATCTGCTGAAAATGTAACGTATATATTTACATAATGTATCGGTTTATTAATGCGTTATTATTCAGTTTTCATACTGAGCTCTATACTCACTTCTCATATGCAAAATAATGTACTTAATATACGAATGCATCGCGTTAATGTAATGTAAACATCAATCAACTGATCTGATTTTTGTTTAATGCAATTAAAATTAGGGCGTAAATTATTAAATAACGCAAAGAATGTTCCGTATTTCATGCTTTATTTCCACAAACTCAATCACTACCCATAATGTTGATATGGGATTATGGGTTAAATTTATCAATTTCTTTGTGAAATGTCTGCTGTTACTACTTCTATAAGTGTTGACAGAAGAGTTGCTATATTTCAATCAGTATTGTAACTTTGTGGGTTCGTAGAATTAAAAGCCTTGTTTGATGAAATTTGTCTTTATTTCAGTAGAAAGACCTCTTTACACCCCTTACAGGCTCTAAAAATGGCGTGACATACAAACAGTAGTCTCTTGTTGCTTCACCCCACGTAAACAAACGAAAGAATGTACTTGCGGTACACTTCCAAGGCCCACTACACAGCTGCACACACAATGGACAGTTCTCAACTAGTCACTGACTGACTAACCACAGTTCTTTTATACCTGCACTCGACGTTCTAGAACTCACTGGATCGCTCGAAAGTTGCCGAAGTTTCACGACGCAGCGAGAGAGAGAAAGAACGATCCCAACATCTGTCTCTTTCTCTCTCGGCAAGCGTTTAGCGTTGCGCGCCACACTATCTGTCTCTTTCTTCCCTGCCCAAGCGTGGCCCGGCAGCAGCGCAACAATGCCTGGCGATGCTACATTAATAATAATAATAATAATAATAACAATAATAATAACAATAATAATAACAATAATAATAACAATAATAATAACAATAATAATAACAATAATAATAACAATAATAATAACAATAATAATAACAATAATAATAACAATAATAATAACAATAATAATAACAATAATAATAACAATAATAATAACAATAATAATAACAATAATAATAACAATAATAATAATAACAATAATAATAATAACAATAATAATAATAACAATAATAATAATAACAATAATAATAATAACAATAATAATAATAACAATAACAATAATAATAACAATAATAATAATAACAATAATAATAACAACAATAATAATAACAATAATAATAACAGTAATAATAATAATAACAACAATAATAATAATAATAACAATAATAATAATAATAACAATAATAATAATAATAACAATAATAATAATAATAACAATAATAATAATAATAACAATAATAATAATAATAACAATAATAATAATAATAACAATAATAATAATAACAATAATAATAATAATAACAATAATAATAATAATAACAATAATAATAATAACAATAATAATAATAATAACAATAATAATAATAATAACAATAATAATAATAACAATAATAATAATAACAATAATAATAATAACAATAATAATAATAACAATAATAATAATAACAATAATAATAATAACAATAATAATAATAACAATAATAACAATAATAATAATAATAATAACAATAATAATAATAATAACAATAATAATAATAACAATAACAATAATAATAATAACAATAACAATAATAATAATAACAATAACAATAATAATAATAACAATAACAATAATAATAACAATAACAATAAAAATAACAATAACAATAATCATAACAATAATAATAATCATAACAATAATCATAATCATAATCATAATCATAATCATAATCATAATCATAATCATAATCATAATCATAATCATAATAATAATCATAATAATCATAATAATCATAATAATAATAATAATAATAATAATAATAATAATAATAATAATAATAATAATAATAATAATAATAATAATAATAATAATAATAATAATAATAATAATAATAATAATAATAATAATAATAATAATAATAATAATAATAATAATAATAATAATAATAATAATAATAATAATAATAATAATAATAATAATAATAATAATAATAATAATAATAATAATAATAATAATAATAATAATAATAATAATAATATAGCATATCAATCTATGGACCCTAATACTATGAATAAGTTAGTCTATCTCAAGAGTGTAGATTATAATTATGATTACTTGTACCTATACCCCCAAGTGGGACATCTCCAGGAGGAAGGATTAGGAGAGAAGAGACAGAGCGGCCGTCCCAAGGAGCCTTGACAGTGCAGAGGGTAGGGTACCTATATTTTTACTTGTGTGGAAACCTCCCCTGTAGGCCAGGACACCGGACATTCTCCCTACTGTGATTCGGAAGTGATCGCAGCAGCCGGTAAGGAGGCCGGCAACCAACCTACCAGAGCATGTCATCCTACCATGCACCGCCGAGACACCCGCTGACAACATGAAACACATCGTTAGAAAGAAGAAGGTTTGCTCTTTCCATTGTGTTAAGTAGATCGAATCTGTCAGTCTACGCTCGGTATAGCACAGTCGATTATATCAACGTTCGGCGTTTTACTGCAGAAACTCTCTTAAGCTGCGCTGTGTAGCGGGATTATAGTGCTGATGATATGCGGCACGTTGACTATGGTCGAAGCCCCAGGTTGGGTAGACATGTGTAACAGGGATATTTGCTACAAATGCGGTGTTTGAAGACTTTTAGATGCCCCGCGTTGTGGCGACATGTGTAGCAAGATTTTATAGGTGCTGATGTGGGATGGTGTTCTCGAAATCTGCAGCGATGATGCAGCCACAAATGTCAAATGTGCTAACTTCGTGATGCATTACCTCAGAAATACAGGAGACATACATGAATATCTTCTTAGTCCACTCATCTGCTTTTATCCAATGTGTCTGTTTATTAAAGAACATAGATATTTTTTCTTATATGTAACATGGGATAGGTAGATAGGACAGAATCGTATGTACGAGTCTGACGTGTTGTATCTATACCCCAAGTAGGGATCTTCAGAAGGAAGGATAAGTAGACAGGAGACAGGGCGGTCGTCCCAAGGAGCCACGACAGTACAGAGGGCAGGTTCCCTACTACTGACCAGTTGGAAACTCTCCGGCAGGCCTGTACAACCGGTATCCCATTCACCGTGGTCCTCAAACGGCCCACTAGGCCGGCTCGAAGACCGATCACCGGCCTACCGGAGGACATTTTACCAGAAGCATATCCTGCCATACAGCGCCGAAACTTTTATCCTGAAAGAGAGTGCCACATGAGAAATTGTGTCATATGATAACGGTGATGAACCGGCGACTAGGGAAAACCCCATAAAACACCATGGGGATTATTCTCACCTGATGTCGTCCCGTGTTGTGACTGGGGTTGTGGATTGTCTGCTGCCTTCCTAGATGGCGACGAAGCCACTTCCGGCTACTTCTTCCCGATCTGAATATTTGGTTCAGATCTGGCACTCTGACGTATCGATGTATATAAAAGTATCCGGATTTGCTTCAGTCTGAGCTATGAGAACTCTTTAATTTTCAGACGTGTTCGCGAGTGAAAAGGAGAAATTTTCTAAATAAACTTCGAAACCAACAAATTCTTTTTACTTTTAAAATATCAAGATTTTAAATTAATTTGTATCATTTATACAATTTTTCGTATAAAACTTGACAATAATACTGTATGTCTTGCTTACAATTAACAAAAAACAAAAATTAACTTTTTTAAAAGGTTTCATCGCGGCACTGAATTTACGTCTATTCACCATAACGTTCTTCCATCAAAGGACGCCTTCTTTCCTAGCTGTTTTAACAAAATTACTGACTTTACATTCTCTCTTTGCCATCACTACCAATCAAACTTAGTTTTACTGGTTCACGTCACACATCACATAACCTCATTTTTAAAACTACCAATCATAAAACATTCACATCATATCACTTACATGTTACGTCATCTCATGATCTACTGAATTTTAACAGTTTCTTTTCTTACTCATTTTAACATGTTCCTATCGATTCCTAAACCACATGTTTAAAAATATTTCAACTGTTAGGGCCTAAACAAAAGCAACCCTTACAGTAGCAGCAGGAGGGTTAAGCACCAACTTAAACGTCTCTTTCCTATAGGTAAGAGTAACTTTTTCTGCTCTCAAGTGTGCACCTATATGTCGAACTCATCTTTGTATTAATATATAACTCAGAAAGGAAAGTATTCTGTGTTCCAGGACGTCTCCAGAATTCAAGGAGGGCTATCTATAAATACCTTCTGTCCTAAATACTCAATATACTAATATTGTCTATGGTGGGAGGGGGCAAGATTTACTACTTATAGATACTTTTTTTCCAAGAAGATTGAAAAAAGGGAAAACAGACTAAGAAAAACATTGCCTTTCTCTTCCACAATCTGTCTTCAACAGAACATTTCAGTATTGGAAACTCCTATGTAATTTGGTTTATAACTTACACAGATATTTTATTACTATACTTTTCTTTCCCTAATGTTTCAATTTTGTTTTTCTCTCATTTTTTATATGTGATCACAATGTAAATATAATTTTCCAGGAGTACCTATGTTGACGAGGACGTCAACTTTTTGAGAAACCGAGGGGATGTAGCAAGTAGATTTTATTAGACTTATTATTTGATGCTATGCACAAGGGAAGGGTTATTGCTACATGGTGGGAGCTTAAGTAATGCATATTGCTGGCGCCGGAGTAACGTCATGGTTTAAGTGGCATAGGAAAATCATAGCTGCAAATTCCAAAACAGTGAGACAACCAGTTCATACAAAAGTTTCTCTCTGCCCACCTCGGTAGCGTAGATGGTAGCATGTCTGCCTCACGTTCAAGAGGTCCCGAGTTCGAAACTCGGTCAGGTTGAGCTACCTTGATAATGTGTTTCCGGAGTTTTACCTTGTCCTAAAAGACGAATGTCGGTAACTAAGCTCCATGGACCCCGGATGCATTGAGTATCATTTCACCCTTCACCCATTTCATTCATCACCCGATATGACTAAATGATGGAGGACGTAAACTAAAAAAATCTCGAGAAGCCTTAGTCAGCAGAAGAGGGCAGAGGGAAGAACTGGTTTCTGGCTTGTCCAGATAGACACGGAGAGCCCAGAGTAGAATTAGTAGACTCTGAATGTGAAAGATGTCCCTTTGTCGCATCTCCTCAGGGGCCTGAGAATGTAGCACCGGGAAATCATGTAAAGGCACTCTAGTGCAGTGTTTATTAATAAATAGGGACTATAGTCAAAATTTTTCTATATTTCGGATGTAACCAGCCCTCCTTTCATAACTTCTAAAGTCCCGGATTCCCTTAAAGTGAAACTATGCTTGCCAAGCGAGTACACGTCCTTCCTTGTCTAGCCCATGTGACTGTAGGTTTGAAGTAATTAGATTATTAAAAGTGTTGTATATTAAAGAAGGTTACGACAGTATATGCCCTTCATATATTAGTTTCATTTTTTCAAATTTTGTGTTAATTCTACTAACTATACTCGTATGTAATAATTTTAGAATGCTGATCTAATTAATAAGATAAACAGTAAAATAATTACGTGGTTTTCTATTTTCATTGAATGTTCCATAACTAAGACATCATAAGATATAGAGATAAAACATAGAACTGATTAAAATATGGAATTTATATCCAACAAGTAGACAAGATTTATCAAAAGCCTCACAGCCTAACAAAATAAAAAAAAATCTTTTATTCTAGCCATTGATGAAAGAAGTTTCACAATCGATTGTTCTGAAAATTCATATACTGTAACATCTCAGAGAAGGGTTTCTAATGAGGTACGAAATTAAACGAAAGAAAAAACAAAGACGCCACTTTTACCATTAATTGTTTCCGAAACAATTCTGTTGTTTGTGTTTTCCAATACTTTCAGCAATATGCCTTTGAAATGTTTTGTCCCGTTCTTTGTTTCTTGTTACCACGTTCTCTAACTGACATGCAAAGACAATGCAAAGACAACTGTATCCAGTGCTGTATAGGCTATCGCACCAAACATTTCAATGCACCTTTGTGTCTATAACATTTCGAAAATATTTCCAAAAGTGTTTACATTATGAGCTGTAAAACGTTCATGCAGAAAAGCAATTATGGTCGTATAGTTACATTCATTTCGGATGATTTATCGATGTGTATAGAACAGTTAAATGCACTCTTGAATTATCATTTTTAAATATATTTTGAGACTTTAATTAATTTGATATTAATTGTTCCTCCACACATAGCTTGGTAGTTTAGAATAAGGATAAAAATGCCAAAACCAGAATTTAAACCCGGATCTTTCCACTTCCGTCAGTTACTCTAATTATTGAACTACAATGGCAAATTAACCACATATTTAATTCTCCTACTACCTCAATTTAAGTTCTTAATTTAATTTTATCTCTACTACAATTGAATTCATTTTTCTTTTAAATCATCCTGAATTGTAGTTGTTATGATTTCTCATACACTTCAATGTACCTAAGAGTTTATTAGTTTAGAATATTTATCAATTCACAAGTTTCGTATTTAACAAGAATTTCTTTTAAAATGCCTCACGGAAACTCCTCTTATTTCTTTCCACATTTTAAATGGTCAACTTTACTTTTAATCTGCCTACTTTTGAAATTATTTCATTCAAATCGTTCAATTATACTATTCTTCATAGAAGATTGAAGTTCAGGTTCCTCGACATGATTATAGTTTCTCTACGGTTAGATGTGGAGCTATTTAAACGCATGCCCCATATATTTTCCACTTTACTGTTAATTTATCCCAGCGACCGCAAAGTGAGATTTGCGGTGGACAACATGGGGCTTGTCCGCCTCGGTAGCGTAGATGGTAGCATGTCTGCCTCACGTTCAAGAAGTCCCGAGTTCGAATCTCGCTCAGGGTATGTTACCTGGATAAGGTTTTTTCCGGGGTTTCCCCTTATCCTGCAATACGAATGTCCGGTAACTCTAAGCTCCATGGAACCCGGGCGCATTGAACATCATTTGACCCATTTCATTCATCGTCCGATATGACTAAATGTTGCAGGACGTAAATTACAAAAAAAAGCATGAGGCTTGGACGGGTTTTCTTCGGGTCCTCCGGTTTCTCCCGTCATTATTCCACCAACTACCCCATCATCTGTTTTCTATCGTTCATCTCGCCCTTATATATCATCCACTTCCTTCAACTTCACAGAGGCCGCGCCATGGCTCAGTGGTTAGACTACTTGGCTCTCACCAAGGCGGCCCGGGTTCGATCCCAGGTGACCACAAAGTGAGATTTGTGGTGGACAACACGGCGCTGGGGCGGGTTTTCTCCGGGACCTCAGGTTTCTCCCGCCATCTCATTCCACCGGTGCTCCATCTTCATCTCATGTATCATCAGTGTCACCGCCTGCGGTGCCGTATGTAGTAAAAGTGGGCGTTAAACACTACCCATTTCAATTTCAACTTCACACTAGGCATTGGGCTCATCAGCTATCCTGGTTCTCTATCGGATCCAAAGCTTCGGTTCCTCAGGCCTGACCTTTAAAGGGATAGAGGTACAAGAATCCGCATAACAAAACGACAGCGGTATAATATTTTTTTTAATTTACGTCCTTTATCCTTTTAAGTGGTATCGGAAGATGTATGGAATGGGTGAAATGATGCTCAAATGGGCCCAGGGTCCATGGAGCATTGAGTTACCCGATATTCGTCGTTTAGGATAAGGGAAAACCCCGGGAAACAACCTTATCCAGGTAACTCACCCTGATTGAGATTCGAACTCTGGATCTCTCGAACGTGAGGCAGACATGCTACCAAGGCGGGTAATGGTACAATTAGGGAAGTAATAGAAGAAGATCCCACTGTATTACTGCTTCATCTTTTATGAAATCACACTACCTTTTTTTCTATTTATTTTTCTTCTACAGGAATTTCTCTCCTGCATTGTTATGCGTTTAATGTTCATAAACCTCACTATGGTTGGTGTCTCTCCTTTCAGCTTGATTTTCTTCGACTTTCATGAATCATGTATTATACTATCATGCTGCAGGTATCGCTCTCTTATTTAAACCTTTATCCTACTTCATTTATATTTTCCATTACTTCCTTATGGTTATTTTCTTAGCATTCTTTGTTATCTTTTTATATAGTAATTTCTCACTGTATTATTAAAACTGTGCATATTTCTCTATTTCTTCTTCTCCTTTTCTTAATCTAGATATGTTAACGTTTTCTATGTTTATTTTCAATTTCCCCTTAGTAAATAGGTACTTTTTATACTTCTATCAAATCCTATAAGTGCTTTATTTGTCCAATTCAGGTATAAATCTATCTAAACATACACTACATTCCACAAAGTAATCATGAGAGGTAAATTCTGGTTACGTCTGGCGAATTTTCGTCACTGTAATTTACCTCACCAGTATGCAAGAGTCGTATATACTCATATATATTACATATGCACCGTCACGCTAGGCTGCTGTCATTCTCTCAGGATTTACGTATTCCTCTGCAAGCAGCGGCTGAAGTGAAAATGTTATCACTGCATAGGAGAACTAGCTAACCATTAGTAACCCCGTGTATAGTATTAAGACTGCAGATGGATTATGACGACTGAGGACTGGCTACCCTTAACCACTAACTTACATAGAAATGAACTATCCCGTCCAGAACACGACTCGCAGAGAGCTGTATCTCAGATGCTAAAGCAGAGGTTATAGAAGCTTGAGTAGTCACTTATTTAAAATTTAGATTCGAAATATAAAGAAATAGCAAGGTGAGGCACTTCTTTAATCTTGGTTATGTCATAGCACAACACAGTAAACATGCAGCGATTGTGAAAGACACCCGAGGTTATGGCAGATCATGAAGACCATCAGATAGGTAGAAAAAATAGCTGAAGATCGCGGCATAGAGGTTGAGGCCATTAATATCCCCTAGGCTTTGGAATTTTTCAATACAGAGTGGCAAAAATAGTGTTTTGTCCTTTGTAACTACCCCAGTGTTACCGTAGATGGTTACGAAATTTAAAAACAGCAGTTAAAATTTCAGAACCATCCCAACGAAAACAATAACCTTGCTAGTTTTAAAAAATTGCACTAATGTTGCTGAAAACACTACATTTCTGGATCTAATCTTTAACAATATGCATACATATTAATTACCACGTGCAAATATTCTGTATGAGTGATTATTGATCAAACTTCAATATACCTTAGGATTCGATATACACCTCAAACACACCACCTAGATAATATATTTTTGTTAGATATATGAAAGTTATTGCACCAACAGTGTATAGATAATTCACTGTACAGGTATATTTAAGATATAAATTAAATGTGAAGAAAATAAACAAGATGAAACGGAAAAAAGAATGCATTATTCATATGATCTCTTCCAGGAATTCTTATAAACATTGTCCTTTCACTTATTCTTCTGACCATTCATGTCGAAAGAGTTTGTAGGAGTGATTTCATTACATTCTTTTCGTAGATACAATGGAATTATGAGAATAAGTGGCTTTAAGCGATACTAAAATATTTTAAGAGGTTGTATCTGTGTAATGGCTTTGAAATTCGGTTCGATTAGCATGAACAGGAGAAAAAATTACTTCGCAATTGAAAAATATAAAACGGAGTTAGTTCCACATTACACTCGTTTGCATCAGCAGTTAATTTGTTCATTAAAGTATAAATATTTCAAAATTTAATTTAATAACAAAGACTGCCTCGGAAGTGGTTTACTCAATAAAAAGTATTTGATATTAATTGCATTTTTTTTACATTTGTTGTAGAACATTCTGCTGTTTTGTCCATATAAACGTGAACCATTTTAATATTCCGTAATTTCCCTTTGAAAGCTCGTGGTATGTAGAAATTTGTTTTAATGATCTCAGTGGCTCTGGGAGAATTGAAAACACTGACAATGGTTGACAGTCTTAAATACGCCAATTTCTTTGATATGACTGTAGACAATGAAGTTTATATGGGCATCTTCAAGACATTTGTGGAGCAGCTGGATGATATCGAATTGAGAGAAGGTTATTTCCAGCAAGATGCAGCAACGTGCCTTACACCTAATGATACCATGGAACTTGTAACCAGTTTCTTTGATAATTAATCTCAAAAGGTCTGTGGGTCCCCAGATCCCCTGACCTAACCTGAAGCAGAAACCTCAGGTTCTAAGAAGGAAAAGATCAATAGAAACTAATACAACAGTAGAGATCATAAATAAGCATAATGGGAATAAAAAGGGAATAAATGATATAAGAAACATAGTTAAAAAGAATATTCGAAATAGCAATACAGTACAAATGAAGGAAAAATTGGACAGGAGTTGCCTTTGGGCACATAGAAGAGGCAGGAAGCACAGAACAATAGAACCGACATCAAGACGCCAGTAAAATATGCGAGGTATAAGGAAAACTCAGCCAAGCATGATAGAATACCGTTATGACGCTGAGAGGTCATACAACCCAGAGGGGCGGAGAATAGCACTGATGCATAGGAACGACATACGGAGGTGACCAATAAGAGAAAATTAAAGAAATAAACTCTGCCAATAAAATGTAGAGCAAACCACGTGATAGGCGTAAAATAGGAAAGGAATAGAAAATGGGCGGTGATAGGAAAGAAAAGCTAGGATAGAAGCTGAAAATACGACAGGCAAAAGAGCGTCACTCTGCTAGTGAGGACGACGGGGAGAAGACGTGTTATTGGAAGGTTACTCCGGTACTGAGTATTGTGATAAAAGTAGGATCAGATGTCGCAGTCCGACTTAGAGTTATGGTCATAAAGATAGTGCAAATATAGGGAATAACAAGGGAGTCCGCGAAGCAACGTAAAAACATCGTAAAGGGGAAAGGGAAATTAGGAAGACAACGCAAGTGTTAACAAGAGAGCTACGAGAGCCCGGCTAAAGAAAAATAAAGGAATTGAAAGACGGTCAACACGACTTTTCATAACCGAACCCTGAGAAAGAGATCCCAGCTCACCGACGATTAGACAAAACACCCACCTTTCCACCTCACCGTCAAACCTTTCACACTCCATCCCTAACCAAGCACACAATAGGACAACAAACCGAAAAAGAACCCACACCAAACCACACTGGAGTTTTTCTTGTGGGGGTATCTAAAAATAGAGTGTACAAGAATAGGTCATGGACAATGGATGTTCTCAAGGAATCCATTCGAACCGATATAAGTAACATTGGCGAGGATACATGTGTAGAGTGCAAACATGTGTAGATGCTGGTGGAGGACACTTCCAACATTTAGTCTGAGATATAAATAGTGTAATGTAATCTACCAATTGTGTATTATATTCTCCCAAATTTGCACGAGTGTCCTATTATTGGTTCTAAAATTATGACCTATTGAAATGGTTCAGGTTTATATGGATCGCGCTATAGTCACGTAAAAGTAATTAGAAATCAGCAGTACTTAAGAGGCCATTCCTAGAAAATATGTGATACATTTATCACGAACATATTTGAAACATAATGTAATGTAATCAAAATAAAAAAAAACCTTTATTGTATTTTGCCATCTCAACAAGGACTTCGATAGCAACATTATATCATCTGAACACCCATTCGGCCATTAGCCGCTTCAGGGAGCCCATCTCCAAAACGAATGGCACCAGTAACTTACTTAGTGTAGGCTATGCGTGATCAAAGCGCAGAGGAAATTTCATCAAAGGCTCAAAAAGGTGGTAAAGAGATTAAATGCGAGATTTGCATGCAAGGTAGCCACGCATTGGCTCGTAACAGACGATGCCTCTAAAGAGAATTTTGCAGAAAAGTAGCTTTTTCTACCTTAAAACCCGAACTGTATATGTAGAGGACACTTGGATCTGAGGATCGCAATGGAAGATAAACTATAGCATAAAACCAGTTGAGGAATTTGGGTGTTGAATTTATTCATTATCTTTGAACATATATTTTACCAAATTATTGATAAAGGATATAGCCTTAAGTAAATCAGAATTACGAGGGCTGTTCAATAAAGAATGATCACATTTTTTTCTTTTTTAGTCAACGTGCCCTTACTCATTCTCATAATTTTGATGGTCCTCCTCAAAATAGTCTCCCCTGAATGCGGTGCACTTGTCCCAGTGTTTCTGCCAGTCATCAAAGACATGCTGGAAACCATTTTTTGACAGATCCTTCAAAATCGCCTCCGTAGCCTTCGCCACTGCTTCTGAAGATGGATAATGCCTCCCACGAAGACGTTTCTTCAAGTTAAGGAATAGAAAAAAGTCACATGAGGCTGAATCCGGACTATAGGGGGGTGAGGGATGCACTTCACGTTGATTTTTGCAAGATATTCAGCAACAACATTGGCAATATGCGGCCGTGCATTTTCGTGGTGCAGCTTCCAGCCTGCTTCACGGAAATGTGGTCTATTGCACCTGATATGGACTTGCAATGTTTTCAAGATATCCCTGTAGTATTGTCCTGTTATTGATGTGTGTGCAGGTACAACATTCTGATAAACCATTACATGAATATCAAAGAACGAGATGACCATAACTTTCCCAACAGAAGCAACCACTTTTGCTTTTTGAGGGATTGGTGATGGATATTTCCACACTGAGCTTTGCTGTTTGCTCTCAGGATCAAAATGATGTAGCCAAGTTTCATCAGCAGTGATTACGTTTGAAAGGAACTCCGTATCTTCCTCTAACATCAACTTTAACTGCATGTTACCTCCATTGCAGCGATAGGCGATACTGAACTTGCCTGGTTCTCACATGCGGGAACTAGGAGTATTAACAATGAAACTACTACGGCGTGTTTGTTTCACATTAAGCTAACAGAACATGATAAGATTAAATTTCAATGCGAAAAATTATGACCATTCTTTATTGAACAGCCCCCGTATATTCCTACCTGAAGGAAACCGAATAACATGCATAAAGCAAACATGTACCTTTTTGTGCGTATTCAAGTTCAACTTTTTTGTAATTACTTTTTAATGTTACAATGAAAATAAATTTAGAAGTTACTTTATAGTCCTATATCTCTGATAAGGCAGACCTCCCAGCTACCTCCGGTCTCCAAGCCAGAGTTTCGACTGTTTCGTGGTCACGATGGGAGAGATGTCGGTTGTACTGGACTGCCGGGGAGTTTCAGGCTGGCAAATGGTAGGCATTCTGTCCTCTGTACTGTTGTGGCTACTTGGGGTATGCCACCCTTGGTCCCCTCTCACTTCATCCTTCCTTCCGGGGAAGTCCCACTTGGAGCATAGGCACAAAAGACGTGTCGTGCCCTCCGTAGAATTCTATTTTTATTCATCTTCGTCATGAAAATTAATTCGAAAAATAAATCTCACTCATTTCAACTTCTCAAAGGAGCTGAGGTCAAGAGGTCTCAAAAGAGACATCTTTTGTTGGACATTCAAAATAAGAGTGCCCTTATTACATCTTCTAGTAGAGCTTCCCTGGTTGTTAACATTTGCATAACAAGTGCACGCGGCGTTCTTCTATCACAGTCTAATCCACACTCATTCTGAAAAGTTTCTTATGCGACTATATTGGTGGTAAGAACTATCTATATGTCACATAGAAGCTCAACAATTACTTCTATATATTCGTTCGGTTTCGTTTCGAAACACCCTGTAAATATAATATTGATGCACTTTATGTACATTGAACATTAGGATGAAAATATAAAAAAAAAAAACTTACACTCTTCCCAGACATATATGGCAAACACGCACGCACGCACGCATGCACGCACGCACGCACACACACACACACACACAAATTGGGCGCGTGCTTACATATATTTCAAGTCACTGATTAATAGCTAACTATAAGAGCCAGTGGGCTTTTACTGCGAGAACTAAGAAGTAAGAGCCAACGAAAAAACACTGCTCCAATATATTAACTGTGAAATATCCGCACACTTTTTCTTTTGTAGCTGCTTATAACTCAGCTTCACTTCCTAGCTTGTAACAGAGATAAGAGAACAATTAAGTTTATGCTGTGCAGAAATATTTATCTGTGTTCGTGTTATTTATTTTCGTATTATCAAGCAAAGATGCATAAATACTCCATAAATCCAAGATATTTGCCTGTAGAAAAATAAGTACTTCAATTAGGTTTGTAACAAAATCTACCCCGTGGTCTAATATCAATTTCCTCTACCACCTTTTTTCCGAGGACAACATTCTCTGTATTTGACAACGTTATCGTCACATTCTTCTTCTATATCAAGTCACGAATACCAGTACTTTTATTTATAAAGGGTGTCCCACTTAACTGTGCGACCTGAAGTCTGCGAAATTAAACAAATTAAATTAAATTAAATTAAACAGGGGCTCACACAATGAGAAGGTATGCACAATCCATAAAGGTAAGCAAATAATACTTCCAACACCAAGTTGCGTTCTTTTTAAATGGAACATGTATGTTTAGCAAATGACAGCTAGAGCTAGAATTAATGACAACACATTTGGTTCCGCTTTCCTAAACACAGTTACTAGTGGCCTATAGCCCTCAGAAACGTCATTTTTGTACATTACATCCGGCATAAATCACCAGTAGCATCTTGTCTGATGAAATCGTGTCACTCAACAGAGATTTGAAGTGCCCTCCGTTTGCATCAATACACTTTTGGAATCTGATAACAAGAGAGTGTTGCACGGACACAGTGTTTCTACAGTTAAGCGCAGAGGTTCTACTCCCATTAGTCCTGGACCCGCAGGACCTAGGATCTAGGCCTTCTTCTACCCGGGAGCGATGGATACTCCGGGGCTCTTTCTATAGGGCAATACCTGGAGTCTAAAAAGCCAGCCCCCCCCCCCCCCCCCCCGCTGAGCACAATGGAAGTGCATACGCCATTCACGCGCGTCAACCCCGCAGGGAGGACTACCGAAAACCTCGGTGGGGCCACCTGGTGATCTAGCACACCTCCTACTAGCTCTGCAGGCTAGTACCCGGGACTTATTAGGCAACCCTCTAACCCCTCCGGGCGGACGTAGCCTGTTCGGAGGTATCCAATTCCCCGTGGGTTTCGGGAACACACTGCCCCCTCGAGTCCAGCCCAATCCGAACAACTCCCCAGCGATAGGGGCTCGGCAGTTCGGTTCGAGGTTCCTCTAGTAACGTCAGAGGTACCACGAGTGCTAAAGGTCCGCAGCGTCCGCACCTCGGCAGCTGAAGGTGACGGATCCCCTCCCCTACGGAAACAGTGTTTCTACAGATATTGCCGCACACGCCGCAGTAATACGATGTTGCATATCTTCTACTGTCGTTGGCGGTTAATGATACACTCTTTCACTGTGGCCCACAGAAAGAAGTCTAATGGCGTTAAGTCTGGGGACCGAGCTGGATATTGCACAGGATTTCCCCGTTCTATCCACCTACTTAAAAACTTCGCATCCATGTCTCTGGAAATTTGTACATAATGTGCGGGACATCCACCATGCTGGAAGCACATAGATAGACGCGTATCCAATCCCACATCCTCCATGAGGAGGTTTAGAGTGTGTTGCAGCAATGGTGCATATTTCAAAACCTTTGAGGTTTAGAAAAGTGAAACCAAGAGTTATCACTAACTGTAGCTCTATCTTTCATTTTGCTTGAATAAGCATAAATGTTCCATTTAAAAAAAAATGCAACTTGGTGTTGGAAGTGTTATTTGTTTACCTTTATGGATTGTGCATACCTTCTCATTGTGTGAGCCCCTGACATATGTGCATATCTGACCAACTGGAGTTTTCATATTTTGTTTCATTTCGGAGATAGTTGAGGTCACAGAGTTAGGTGAGACACCCTGTATAACAGTGATGTATTTTATATACTTTGAACATAAGGATGAAATAAAATGAAAATGAAAAAAATTTAACCAGTTTTTTGTTATTTTTGAATTACACTCTTCCCAGACAGATATGTAGCGCGCGCACACACACACACACACACATACACACACGCGCGCGCGTAGCCGCACGCTCACATATATTTGAAGTCAATGATTAATAGGTAACTATAAGAGCCAATGGCGAGAACTAAGAAGTAAGAGTCAATGAAAAATACTGCTCCATAATATTAACTGTGAAACATCCGCTTAATTTGTTGGAGCTTGTTCATATACGCAGCTTCACTTCCTTATCTTCTAGCAGATATAAGAGAACAATTAAGCATATGCTTTGCAGAAATATTTATTTTTATGCATGTTACTTATTTTCGTATTATCAAGCAAATACGTACAAATACTTAACAATTTCAAGATATTTGCATGAAGGAAAATATGTATTTCATTAAAGTTGGCAACCTAAACCAGTATCAATTTGTTCTACCACTTTTTTTATTGCTAGAACAACATTATATGTATTTAGCTACGTTATCATCACATTCTTCTCTATATCAAACACGAATACCATTAATTTTATTTATATATAAGTTATTTATCTTCGATGCTAAAACTTAACTACAAATATACATCAAAATTCCTGGATCCCTGTAGTGTCCTTTCTTCATAATTATTTTCATCAAAGAAATTCGGGCTTTGGAAGATGTTGCACAATTCAGTAACTCCATTGTCCTACCTAAACTCCTTTTCAATTGCAGAAATACATTTAGAGGTTATCTCCATATCTACTACTGAAATGAATAAAACGGAAGTTAAACAAATATTATAATATGTGTATGTGTTTTCCTCTAAGAACTGAAATTTCATATGATACTAAACAGAGTAGCACACCTCTAGATATTTTCGCAGCAGAATACATTCCTCTTTTACACCATCACATTTCCCTTTGAATCATTTTCATCTCCTGGATTTTGTTCCTCATAGCAGACAAATAGAGAAGTAATAAGGGCTGAGTGGTATCATTGAAATACATCGAGAGAACCTTACAAAAAAGAGTTATTTCATCTCAGCAAATGGGTCATACGTTTTGAAACTTTAGTGTTTATATAAAGGACTAATAGGACAACTTAATGTCATGTTCAAAATCCACGGTTGTGAAGAGTATGTATTCTCTCTTCAAACTTTGTGCCTGTATTTACCCAAAATTTAGCTTCGTTTCCCTTTGTGTCCGCAAACATTCAAGAGAGATAATAAGAGCAATGACAACAGAGTAGATATGTTCAAGAGTTAATCACATTTAGAAATGATTCATATATGGAGGCAAAGAAGAAATGAAAAGATAAAACTCTGGAGCAGTATAAAAGACTGATGTGACTCTTCAGCTGACATCAATAAATAATTATGATAAAGTTGCATCTATGTCGTACTCCAGTGATTGCTTAAATATAAGACGGAAATGTTGGCCACGTGATCCACAAATGGTTGTTATTATTTCATCAGATGATTCGAATTACTACATCATTTCTCCTTAAGGGAGGCGATTATAAATATTGTAGTACTTGCACATTTTACATTAATTATAGTACACTCTTGCAATAACATGGATATAAGAGGACTGCACAAGTTAGATACGTAGTCAAAGTCATTGTTTCAAAAGCTTGGGAGAGGCTCAAGAAATCGTTAACAAAATACATTCAAATTCTATAGTACCACGTGGTATAGCCATGTTAGTGGACTGGAGGAAAGAAATGAGGAGAAAACAATGAACCCGCTAGCCAGTGAGTGAGTGGTTAAGTGACATGCGATCGTTACATCCTCCAGTAATTAACTCTTATTTCTTCTTTTACCACGTCAATGTTCAGGGGCGGACTATCATTAAAGGCCAGATGAGCCAGGCTCTACCAATGATATCAGGCAACGTACAGGCTCTTTTTAATTTGAAGAAAACATTTTATATTTTATTCAGTTGTAATAATCATTGGAAAAAATAATTCATTATAGCATGACTCATAATGCAACCTGCAGTTTTTGTCCACGACAAACGCACCAGTCACCTTACCAAAGCAGAATGTTGGGCCAGATAAGGGCCCACGGTCACTCCTCTCCCCTTTACACACTTTGCTAGTCACGTGTCTATACCTCCCTCGCTCCCCCAGTCTCCTCTTCGTACATCGCTTAGAGCAACGCTTGGGGCCAGTTAGTTGCGGCCCATTGCATTAAGTTTAGCATTTGTGTAATTGTTGTTGAATCTTGTTTGGTGGACAAAGTAGTGTAGCTTTAAAATGAATAGAATGGATTATTTATGAAAAGTCCCTTTCATTCATTAAAGATGGAAGGAACATTTAAAATGATTTTACATTTAGGTAACAAGAAGGCAAAAACACAGAGGACATCGGTTTACGAAGAAATTGTGACTAAAGCAAATGAAGAGTAACACTGTATTTTCAGAATAAAAAATAGGCCTAAGACGAGGATGTAAAATGTGTCCAATTTTATTTAA
Organism: Mantis religiosa; assembly: GCA_030765055.1. Taxonomy (NCBI): domain Eukaryota; kingdom Metazoa; phylum Arthropoda; class Insecta; order Mantodea; family Mantidae; genus Mantis; species Mantis religiosa. The sequence continues at coordinate 100,566,658 of CM060957.1, forward strand.
CTTTTTTATAGATGAGGTAATAGACAAAGTTAAAGAAGGAAATTAGCACTGTCCGGTAATAGCAAACAAAGAAATTCCTGGACTGCTATCGGCGGATGACGTAATGGCAGGATCTGTAACGGTAGTAGGCTTGCAGAAGGCAATAAATGAAATCCAGAAATTCTGTGAAGAGTAGGGAATAAAAATAAACATAAATAAGTCGAAAGTTATGGTCTTCAAGAAGGGAGTTAAACTAAAAAATATGAAAAGTGGGTACTAAATGGCAAAAGGGTAGAAGTGGTCAAAGAATTTGAATACTTAGGAGTGAGGTTGAATAACAATGGAAAGTGGGGAGCACACAGGAGAAAAATTGAAGCAAAAGGAAGGGTGGCAATAAATGGGATAAGAATATGCAAATATAAGCTCTAAATGAGAACCAAATGGTTAGAAAGAATGTATGAAGCACTAGTTTAATCCAAAATCTTGTATGCAATGGAGATCTGGGGGGGCCACAGAGGTAAACAAAACGGTCGACCAAACCTACAGAAGGTTTTGTAAAGAGCTACTAGGCCTACCAAGATCAGCACCGAGGGAAGTAGCTTTAGTAGAATTAGGACAGACAAGAAGAAATGATTTAATAATGGAAAGAATAATAACAATTTTGGTACAGGTGTTTGGCCAAAGAAGAAGGGTAAATTATGAAATTATGCATGAGACAGCAAATAGTTGGTGTGCAGAGATAGGAGGAGTTATGGAAAAAATATGAATGGGAGATATATGGAGATTAGAGGAAAGGAATACAAGCGATGTGGGTAAATTTGTAGAATGCGGAATAGAAGCTATAAAAATACAGGAAATATGGAGAAGTGTAGAAAATATGAAATCATTAAAATATTACAAGGAAATAAAAAGAAATTAGGGACGAGAAGCATATGTAGATTACTGCAATAGACAAGAGAGAGAGAAGGGTTAGCTTGGATGAGAACAGGCATAATATTTCTAAGAGGGATACCACGTAGGGAAAAGGGAATTTGTGAATTGTATGGGGGGAAAGAAAGCATAACACTATCTAGCAGAATGCGAGGATGTTGCAATACGCAGAAAAATGTTTGGGAGGAAATATGGGAGAAAGTAGAGAAGAGGATAAAAATGTTAACGGGCAGGGAGGAAAAGAAGTATTGGTGAGTTCTTACAAAAAGTAAAAGAAAAATGGGCAACAAATGTAAAGAATATAAGAAAGGAATTTGAGGGGTAAAATGGGTCTAATTAAGTATTAAGGAGGCATGGAGGTTAAGAGCTATCTGGCAGAGTAGAAGACCAGGATGTCATGTAAGCCAAGATATCAACAAGGTAAAGACAAATAAATGTAGCCAAAAGATGTAAATTGTAAAATTTTATAATATTCACAATAAATATATAATACTTTACTGTTTGTTACTTGGTGTTGAAGGCCTGTGGACAACGGTTTCTTTTTAAGGATCAAAAACATTTGAGTGAACAAATTGCAGAGTACAAGACAAGTGCACTTCACTTATAAAATGCCTGAAAATTTAAGTTATTGGGAGCTGTAAACATTGCTGCTCAGATTAATCCTGCACATCAAACATCAGTTCCAAAACACAAAGAATTAGCCAAAATTGGCTTGTTTTGAAAGGTATAACCCTACTTCTACATTCATTACAAGAATATTCACAGCTGCTTCCCTTCCCCCAAGAAAAATTCTTACAAGCCACTAATGCCACTGTTCCACTTGTTCTAGTCTTCAAGGCTTCTTGTTCTAGGCACACGACTTCTCAATTCTCTCCTGCAGTAGCATTAGCAGCTGCAAATGACAGCCGTCGGCACTAATTCGCTTGGAGAATAGCACATTTTGTCAGTCTAGCAGCGCTCTCAGTAGTTTACTTCATTCTTTGAAACCTGGTTCATATAACCGATGAAATTTTCTATAGAGCATTTCAAAAGTGTGAATGAGGTAAACTTCCAGAAAATCTCTTATTTGATGATGTCTCTTTTGGTCTATACGCTGGACAAGAGTGCTGCTTATCTCTATTTATTTCATGTCAATCTCAAGTAACTTGAGCCACAGCCAAAAATTTATTATTTTCTATTTAAGAGACACTTTTCGGTTTTTAATTCTAAAAATATGAAATAAAAAATTGGATCGTGCAGGTTTTTTCTGTTAAAGAAGAATAAAAATATTTTAAATGTGCTAATAATAAAGTAATAAAATTTACTTTCAAGCATTTAAAGCTGTAAAATGTGCTCTGCGTGCAGATATAATTTTATAAAGAGACAACTCTTTTACTCTAGAAAAAGGAAATGTTTATCCCATCAAATATTTTCCAGATGTTTAAACCAACATTGAGATAGGTACACAACTTTCTTATATGAAAAACATCCTGGAGCTTCTATAAAAACGTCAGTGAGGAGCATCTATGGAAAAAGAGAACAAGGAGAATATTGCTAAGCCTCTTGTAGCAAGAAAGATGGTAACAAAAGAAAGAAATTAAACATTGCTAGGCACTGAACTTGATGGATCTATTGATGTGAAAGGTAATCAACAAAAGCAGCATTGTGAAAACGTGATGAGGACCAATGAAAGTGCTTCTCTGTGGAGATTTTGGTTCAAGATGAAGAATTATGGTTTTCTTAGCAGCACAAAACAGTGGCCTAGAGAATTTATGTTGGTACCTTCATGAGTAGTGTCATCTTGAAACAACCTCTTTTATAATTCTAGGATATGACTGACAAGCTGCAAAATTTATCGTTAGACAACTTTGGTATTTAATTGACTTTTCATCAATTAAACACACACGCACACGCGTCCGAGCGCGCGTAGAGAAAGGGAGAGATAGAAGAGGGAGAAGCTTTTTTCTAAAAATGACTCATGTGTTGTAGTAACATAAATTACTCTACCTATTAAAAAGGCTTGTTCCTATGTCTACTTCACGTTATGTGAGGTAAGCATTGACTTACTGTTAATTTTCTTGTAGATGTAAGAGCAATATGGGAATACAGTAGGCTTTAAGTGGTAGTCAATTATTTCAGGAGCACAACTGTCACTATGTGATTACAGTAAAATTATGTTCTCATTGTATGTCCAAGAGATAAAATATAAGGAATAACGTAGTCCTATTTGAGAAAAGCATTGAAAAATTTATACCAATGAGAATGTAATGTTTCGAAAATGATTCACTTCACACAAAAATGTATTTAGTATACATTTTTAATGAGGCCTGCATTTTCTGCTATGTAAGATTTTGTCTTCTTTTACTATTTCTCATTTGAGCAGAAATCATTTAGAATTAAGACGGCTTATGAGGATACTGCCAGCAAATTCAAGATATACTTACATTTCATTTGCCATGAAAATATCTAAAAGATGTAACAATTTAATCACCGTCGTCAGATCCCTGTTTGGAACTTTTTCCAGATAAGGGTTAGCTCAGTGCTGTGGATTTCTTTGAAAGTTTTCGTGTCACATCCAAAGAAAACGCTAACTTAAAGACAAACTATGCAATAAGATTTACATTATTTCACGTTAACAAATAACAGCTCACCCATTTAAGATAATCTCACAGTTTCACAGAAGATTAAACATTTTTAAATCAATTTTTCTCCGTTGTTAAGCCATTCGTTATCATATATCAAGAATTGGATGGGATTACTTTACACCCAAATGCTCATATGACTATTTTAGTTAGCACATAAGCGTATGAATTAATGATATGGTTTAGAACAACACGCTAAGAAAGTTTTCAAAAGGACTAATTATTACTTAACGTAACTAGAAAGCTTCTAATAATGACTTTCTAAACTGCATTTCAAATATATATTGTGCAGATGTATTATTAACTACAGGAAATTCACATAGCTTACTTCAAAGACAGTTTAAGTTCATTTGCTTAAGGGCTTCGGAGCATGATGTGATATGATATTCATTTGTACTATATAATTTTAAGTTTTCAACATAGAAATTCCATGTATGATAACCGAGAAGAAGACTTTTTAGTAAGCAAACAGACAAGTCAGGGACGGTTGAAGCGACTGCCACCTAGCAGTGTTCTCTGTAAACAAATGTTATGAACAGTTGAACGCACTACACCCTACTTCGAGGAAAATTGCTATGTAGCAAAGGGGATGAAAGCGTCCATCACATCACATGACGTCACCTATACTCCGTTGAGTAATAGGACTATTGTGTTTAATTAGTAAACGTCTGAAAACGTATTCCTTTCAGGTTTCCTAGATGTCAGATATGGTTGACAAATTATGTAATATTTCGTTGGAGGAAATGTAGCCAAGCAATTGTGTCAACTATAATCCAGAGAGCTTTGCACTGGCTGTGAAAGATGGACTGTTTATGGGCGCTAACACCCTAAATTAGCAGCTGAAGTGAAGGTATTTTGGTTATAGATGAACCAGAAACGTTCTCTATTCCGACCATTTTTTATTTATTTCGAAATAAACACTTCATGAGTTCAGCAAAGATTAATTACTTAATAGTATTACATTATATTAGCAATTCCGATTCACATTTAGCAAAATCAAAAGGATTAAAGTTAGCCAGAAGTAACATAGACATTGCGACATTCCGATGAGGAAATCAGAAGGTCGACCAGAGCCGAGCCACGATGTGTGTTAGCAGATATGGGGCATCTAACGATTCTAGAACGACACCCATCACAGGACATCACCATCTTCAACCCAGGGATCCAGAAAGGAACGAACCCCACAGGAAGAGACTCCTGTCGACCATCCAGGCACCAGGGAAAAACCTTTACAGCGCGTCAAGATCACCTTACAGCTGAAATGCACCAATCGGCACCCCCTGATCCCACAAATTTAAAACATATGGAGATGAGAAACATCAAAGGAAACTATGAATGGTGGAATTCAGGTTGGAAAATAAGCACCCAAGCACTCTCCTAGCGACCTGCGAAAACTACGAAGGAAATCCATGGACAGAGTAGCTGAATCGAACCTGGACATCTAGAATGCAGAGCCATCTTACTCTGTAAAATCAAAATGGCTTCCATTTTTTCGGCACTATGAGATTGAGAATTACGTAAAGATAAATATTTAAATAGATATTACTCGACAGAATGGAGGCGTATTGATCTTCAGGTGACCAGCGCTGTGATCGACTATTAGTAAGTTGATGTACAGTAAGTTACGAAACACAAATAAAGCAATTGGAAGCTGCGTGTGTCTATATGATATGTTTTCTCGCGCCTGCCGATTATGACACTTGTTGTCCAGAATACATGCTTATATCTTAACAGAGTATAAATACACAGGCCTCGCCGTGTATGTGGATAAGCTGAGGTAAATCTCTGTGTTGCGAATGTTTCCCGATATGCCTTCTCACTTTGCCATGTAGTACACTAATCCTTGTTTCACATAAGCTTGCCCCGTATATCTAAATGGTCACGTGACCTTATCACCTCTCATTGGCTACTATTGTAGTATAGACTTTTGTGCGGTAAATATTAGTTCGTTATTTAACATGGTGATATATCTTTATATGTTGGAAGAGAATTGTCAAATTTATATTTTCGTAACTGTTTGAATTAAATATATTACATAACATAGTTGATTTATCTGAAATGCATGTTAATTCTTAAACGAAGTAAAGAGGAGGTTCCTTTGCTATAAAGCCCCTCTTTCAGATGGCACGACAGCACGTGCTTTAGCGGTAGTGATGGCATATTTGTTTATGACTTATCACTGACCTAGTTTTGAACTGGATTAGTCATATATCGCCATTCGAAGATGTGTTGTGCCGAGTGCGAGAGCTAAATTATTTTATTGATCGTGTACTTATTATATGTATAATGACAGAGTCTACCGCCAGTTTTTTGGTGAAGCATCGCAAGGGAAAGCCTTTACAAAGCGGAGAAAAAAGAATTGTGGTGCGTGTATTTAAGGCACTCACAGAGAATAATCCGTTTTTATCAGTGAAAGAAGCCAAATAACTGTGCTCTGAACTTACAGGTGTGAGTTTTAGATGCGTAGGAACATCGCGACATGAAATTGAGACAACAGGAAAACTTACCTACTCCAGGGGCGATATTGCTGTGTGGCGAAGACGTTATTTAAGGACAATCAGACTGTACCGGGTTACAAATCGCAAAATATACTACCTTGACGAGACTTGGGTGAATGAAGGACACACGGCAAGTATGGCGTGACACGACTTTTAAGACTGAAAGACAAGAATTTTTTTGCAAGGTATGCGTGCCGGTTTTAAAAATTCCCAGTGGAAAAGGCCGAAGATCTTTCATTATAAACTTGTTTCAGTTCCATTGCTCATTCATTCAGTTTTAACTTGCTCAGTTTCATTATAAACTTCAATTTTCGCATGCCTTCATATTTTTGTTTGTAAGATTTTATCTATCTTCCTAGCAATTATTATGACGTTTACTGCAGGTTTAAATGTGACAGGAAGGCACCGTCTATGGCGCGAAAGCATTCGCCAATTAGGGTGAGGGGGAAGGTAGTTGCAAACGGAGTGATACATTTCAAGGTTATATGAAAGAGAGATTAAGTCCATTGGGTGCATAAACAAACCAATACCTGCAATTTTATTATATGCGGGCATGCAAAATAAACTTATTTTTATGTTTCCATAGCTGATTAATTACATTAAGAATGGTTTGGGTGTAACTGATCATTTTGTCTGAAGCATAACAATGCATCTTACAGCATACATCTGCTGCTGCAATAGACGAGTTTGAACATTCATATTTAGATATGTCGTATTAATTGTACACAACAAATGAATAACTAGAAAATTTGCTATTTACAGTAAGTCAAGGAATTTGTGCCCGCAATACAAAATTGATTGACGTAAATGCAAACCCGAAGAAGGTATCGGTACATAGCGTTGAAAGCGTTGTAACTCAACCACTCGGTTACAATCCAACACCGGGAATGGTTCAAAGTATTAATAAAATCAAAATTAACTATGAATAAAACGATAACCTACATAGTGTTTTATACACTTAGCAGTATCAAAACTTACTGATTATGAATTCCATTTCCCTAAAGAAAATATGGATTTACGGGTCAACTTAAAGCAATAACTCACATGGTCTTCTTCATTTCCTTGGATTGTATAATAGTATAGACATAACATCATTTCATATGTGTTTACATATATTTACATAATCATCAGCTTTGAATTGTGTATTACAATCAGAAGATAATTAAACGCTATATAGGTAAAAGCACAATGAAAGCCGTCATTTTAACTCTATACAGGAAGAATGCTATTATCACATGCTCTGTGTCCACTGACCTCAGACCTAGACAATGGACCATAAATACTACACAAAAGCTGAAAAGGATTCAAAAGCATTCTCTTCTGAATAGCAGCGCATGCAAAATGTGCAATAGCTGCTGTGATACAGATATTACAAACAGGATTCATATCCGGAACGCTTCACACAAATGTAGTTCTATTAACGGTGATAACCGGCACTGATGCGATTTAATGTTGTTAGGTTGGCAGTCACAAGTCTACAGAACAGTTTAATGGCGTTGCCTGGCCTGGAACGTGCAAGAAAGCAACAAAGGTAAAGCTGAATACGAATAAGGACAAATGCATTCAGAATTCCCATGACCCAGAAGTACTATCTCTTTATAACTTTGGCATATTTTATTTTACATCTCAAATGCTTTTGTTTCGCTTATTTTATACGCATTGCATTCGAATTAATTATTATATTACATTCCCTCTTTCTGTCATTCCAATTAATATGGTTTCTAATGGTTTTTAATTCAGTTGTTTTAATTTTTTCTTTTTGAATTAAGTTTTCGATACTACATGCAAAAGACAAAAATTTCCTTGGCTTTTATCATTATCTTTGTATCTGTAAAAATTAGTAAGGATAAATAGATGCACGTTTAAGGACGGTCAACTTCTAGGTCATCACTACCCTTTAAAAACAATATGGCAAAAGTCAAAGATTAGGTTCACTACAACATAAAAATGCTAGCAGAGATCCCACATAAGGTATATAAATCTGAAATGAAATGAAAATCTTGGAAATCCCTTGAAGCAAAAGCCTCCTGCTGCGTAGGAAGTAATAATTGAGATGTTCATTAGATTTGCCACTCCTAAGAGCCTTGTGCAGTTGCTACGCCCCAGTAACGGCGTACTTTCTTGTTCTTAGCACTGTCACTGTTTACTTCACACACTTAACACACACGCCATTGATTGCATATTCAGCTATGATACATACACACACGCACACGCACACACACATACACACACTTTTACTTTATAGCACCTGGATACCTTGTTCTTCCAGTGACCTCCATGTAGCTCTGTTCCTAGTATGTGTTGACTACTGTGTCACTGCTATCTTTTTGAAGCCATTTATCTAGTATTTAAAATAGGCACCAGGTTACAGAATTAAGAAGCCGAGGAGGCTGTTGTTCATATTCATCTCATCTTTGGTCTCCCTGCCGTTCGACGTCTTATTCTGGGGTCCCAAATTGTCAATCGTTGCGTCCATCGGAGGTGGTGCATTCTAGCTACACGCCCTCCCCATCTACATTTCAGCTGCTGCGCTCGTGAAGCCACGTCAATCATGCTTGGCTTCCTCGTTTACCATCCTGCCCTTCCTTGTCACGTGTAATATCTTCCACTCCTTTTTGCACTGACAGATTTCTGGCATAGTACTCTGTTTCTATATAAACATACACAATCAATAATAGCAAATATTAGAGGTAATTTCTAAACATCAAGTAAATAAAAGAGGCAAAAGGCATTAAATCTTGATGCACGCTTAACAAAATCCTAAGCTTTAAGTCCAATTTCCATAAAAATTGTAAAAAGTTTCTCCACCACTTTGTTACCGTCCACCAGGATCTCTGCAAAGTGGAGCAGCCGTTGCAGAGACTTCCGAAAATGAGCTAAAGGAACACGCTACATGACGGACCAAGAGGTCATTTTTACACAGCGAATAAACAGGGGCAGGGTCTCTCTTGATAAGGTAACCGTGTCACATTAAGTGACCAATATGCAACCACGCCAAACTCATTTCCCAACAACCAGATGGTCGACGGGAGGATACTGAGTTATCGGACGTTTTTATCGGACGTGTACCTTTTCAACGTCCGAAGTTTGTTTTCATGGATAGTTGGCCACTCTTCGCGCCAGCACAACTAAAGTAAGGTTTACCGAGGTGACAAAGAATACGTTAATACTGGGATCTTCGACTGCCCCCTCCCCCCAGATGTCGAATGTGCCATTTCATTCCCGGAAAGTTGTCATGGCCAGTTTGCCCGCCTCGGTAGCGTGGTGGTAGAGTGTCTGCCTCACGTTCAAGAGGTCCCGAGTTCAAATCTCGGTTAGGGTGAGTTACCTGGATAAGGTTTTCCCGGGGTTTCCCTTCTCCTGAAAGACGAATGTCGGGTAACTCTAAGCTCTAATGGACCCTGGGCTCATTTGAGCATCATTTCACCCATTCCATTCATCGTCCGATATGACTTAACTTTGGAGGACGTAAATTAAAAAACGAAATGACCAGTAGCCCATGTTAATACCAGCAGTGTGTAAAACATGAATGGCATCCTGGGAACGCTGTACAATAGTTGTAGAAGACACAAAGGCTTGAAGTGCACTCAAAGTTAGGCAGTCCCCCATCCTTAAAACCGACGTTTTTCGTCTCACACATTCTTCACTTTCTCAAGAGCATAGGTTTGAAAGAAGCTACGTGCTAATTAGCTTCTTCTCTCCTGCGTCATCACTTGAGTATCGACCACTAACCTAAAATCTTAGGCGACTGGCTCAAGAATCAAACGCAGGACTCCTCTTCTCTCCCTTCATTGCTTGAAAACTCACTGCGAGACACACGAACAATGAGAAAATGACACTGAAAGTACACTCATCCTTATATCCATAACAGCGTTATGCATCGTCAAAGAGAAGGTGAGATCAGCCTCCATGTTATTTTTATTTCCTTAATTTTTATTTTTTTAATTATAGTCTCGCTCCCTCTCTCTCCTTCCCTCCCCCTCACTCTCCCTTTCTCTCCCTCTCTCTCCCTAGCCAACGGTTCGCTGGCTATTAATGGAGAGAAGCCTTAATCGTGATTGGGTTTTCAATGTAATACAGTACTTCTACCAGCAAACTATCACTGTGCTCATACCTGTATGCGCTTGAAAGTTAGATGGCATCATCTTTGCTCTTTGTGGAGTCTGTATGTCAAAAATCGGTACAGAATATAGCTGGAAGTACCCAAAATGAATCCGGAATAGGAACATATAGATATATTACTACAGCACTGTAGGGTCGGGATTGTTTACACCTGAGGTCAGCGTCAACATACAGACATACGTAAGGAGAGCCTGTACAGAGCTCATGAGGGATGCCCAATAGCTACTTGCAAGTGGTCGCATGCGGAAATTTTCAGGCTTCAATTCTGGGCGTTGCAGTTCTACTCCGTAGCAGACTTTTGGTGCACAGCCCTCACATAAAGCAGAGATGATGTCATCAAACTGTCAAGCGAATACAGATATGAGCATAGTGATAGTTCCCTTGTTAGAATACAGGATGTATATAAATGAATATCTGCTGGTAGCAGAGGCACGTACACAGGATCCTTGATGAAGCCCCAAAGTTAAAAATTGCATGGCGTTCGGTCAGAACGTGGAGGCCATGCATAGCAAGCCCTGTCATTGGGGCCCTTGTGGCCTATCCAGCGATCGGATACAGTGACGTTCAAGCAGTCGCGTACTTCGTTATGCCAATGAGGTGGTGCACAATCTTGCTGGAAAATTAATTTCTGTGGCTCATTCTCTTCCAACCGAGGGAAGAGCTATTGCTCTAGTGTAACAAGGTAAGAAGTGCCCGTTACAGTAGGTTTACCAAAAAAGAGAGGCCCATAAACTATTCGCCCGGATACGTCACAAAAACATTCACTTTAGGGGAATCTCGTTGCATTTGTATCATCTCGTGAGGATTTTCGGAGCCCCAGATGTGCACATTTTAAGTGTCAACATGTCCACTAAGGTGAAAGGTTGATTCATCACTGAAGACAACACGATCCATAAAATCGTCGTCGTCATGAAACATGTCGTATGCGAAATTGGCACATAATCCGTGGTCTGTCGGCTTTAGAGCCTGCAATAACTAAACGGTAAGGACGTAGCCGTAAGCCTTTTCTTACAACTTTACAAACAGTTGACACAGGAACTTGTACTAATTCACGACTAACCTTCCGGACTGATTTCTTTGGGCTACGAGTGAACGACTCTCACTCGCTGAACAGTCTCTTCACTTACTTTTGGTCGTCCCGTGCTCTTCCCTTTACAAAGGCAACCGGTATATTCAAACTGATGATACGATCAGTGCGAATGTTATTATCACTAAGAGGATCACAACCGAACTTAATGAGGAACGCACGTTGCACAGTAACTACAGATTCGGTCTTTGCAAACTGTAAAACACAAAACGCTTTCTGCTTACTAGTTGCCATGTTTGCTACTACCGCTGTCTAGCGGATTGCGGCAAAAACATTGTACGCACATTCGCACTCGTGCCAACAAACAAAACTGAGTTGCTTTTTCATTGGACATATCATTTGTAACTGTAAATTTAATGTAATAAATATTATAAAGAGTTAAAAACCCCGATATTCATTTATATTCACCCTGTATTAGGTGCTCGGGAAAGTAAAATATGTAAAACAGATCATTTTGAAATAGTCAATCCCTTATCCGAAGATCAATGGCTGGATGACAGTTAAAAATTAAGTTACTATTAAGCTCTAAGTGCATATACAGCAATACAAGAAAACGTAACGTAACCCATAGCGTAAGAGCCCGCTAGCGGGCCAGAGCCTACCAATCCGACTACCGGTCTTACGCCCACATACGCAATGCAGAGGTGGGTGATTATCCAACCGATATAGGGAGAAGATGTGGTCAGCATCGTTACACCCCCAACCGGGAAATTGGCTTTCTAGACCAGAACTGGCAACGTAGCGCAACTCCTCAATTGTCTCAGGATGCTGAGTGGACACCTGTCCTATACCCGGACTTAAAATTTGCACCCCCAGGGTTGGGATCGCTCCCGGCAGCGTTCTGCTGCTGGGAACCACAAAAGGTATAAAACTTTATCTGGCACCTCCATTAACATTCATATCTCCCTAGACATAGGTCTTTCTAGAAATAAACATATATGATACATAATTTCAAGTTTGTTTTATTATTTATTTGTTATACCTATTTGTTATACCTACACTTTTTATAGAACAGATGCAGTATAGAGGTCAATATAAATAAATTATATAGCAAGCCAACGACATTATAATTTCCAATTTACTAATGTTATAAACTGCCCCTTAGTGAACCAATTAGATTAAATGAATCTGTTCGAATATTATTATCACAAAACCATATAAACATAACGTTCGTCTGTACTCAAGCATGCTAAGATAATTTATGTCTGATGACACAAAAGTATTGGTTATTTCTAAAGCTGTTCAGTGCATGTCATTAATATATAAGCAAATGTGCTAGACATAAAATTTTGACCAACAAAAAGAGTTTTACAAATAAATGAAAGATGAAAATTAAGATAAACCATACACTTAACAATTTAACAGCTTTTATTCGATGTCATTCTTCACTGAAATAAGGTCCAAAAACTAATAATGCCTCTATAAAATGACCATTTTAAATAGCTAATGTGTTAATAATCTTCTTCTGAAGAATAAAATCCTAACATAACTTCCCCAGACCAAAATAAGTAGACTTCTGGTGTAATTCGGAAAGCGTTCACTGCCTAATCTGTTTAATTGATAGATAATTCTAGACATGTATGGTTTATTATGTTATTTCCATATAACAGTGCAATATCATCACAGTATCAACCATAAAAAAGATCCATCTAGTGCAGATTCTTTGAAATAAAAAGCAAATAATTTCTTTGATCTTCTGAATCAACATATCGGACATGAAAAAAATGAAATGGATGAAATGATGCTGAAATTATCTAGAGGCCACAGAATTTAACAGCTTCCGGGCATTTTGCTTTTCAGGATATCTGATCAGTAAGTTGTTGTAACAGAGATTAAAATTCATAACCTCTAAATGTGAAGCATATACGCCTCCTGTACTGTAAACGCGGGCTTTTTCTTTGATATTTTAACTACAGTCTGATTTTTAAAAGAAGATACGTGAAGGTCGTCAAGCAAGGCACGCGAGGGTAAGAAGGGAAGGTCGTTGCTATGGAAACGTAAACAAAGGTTGTCAGATTTGATACATTGGTGAATCACATATTCCTCAGCTTATCGCTAGTTGTATGTGGGAATCAGAGTTTGCTTGAGTATTGAGTGGCGCTGTGTATTGTTAGCTTACTTTGTTAAAACACAATTAGATACGTTTATATGGAAGCAAGACTTAGTGGTGGTAGTACTAGAGGTGAACCGAGGAATCATGGCCCAAGGCCAAGATCAGCTTACGTTGGGTTGTTACATTGCACAGCCAAGCTAGAGAATTTGTTCTCTTAGTTTTTTCAACAGGAAGACGAGAGTTTACTCCTTATCAATGAACAGCTTATTCTTTTTATCCAAAAGTGACAGACCCATGCCAGTAGATATGCTTGCACGTAAAAGAATTTCTGTGGGTCAAAATTCCTACATATCGGCGGCGTTGATATGAACGTGTCAATTAACAACGTCGTTAATAATAGTGTATTGCGATACTAATTTATACAGATCGAGGAAAGGTTTAGAATAACGAGGCGCTTGCACCGAGTTTTTTCAGTTCTCGAGATTCCATTATGTGCTTACCACATGTGTATTGTACATTATTTTTTGCACTGTGTGTATTTATATTAATCTGAATTTTAGTAGTTAAGATATTAGCTGAAATATCAATAAACATAATCGAAGATAAATGTTATATTTTAGAGCGTGTATCGCCTATATGTGTTTCTATGGAGAAATACTTACCGCATTGTGCGGGAATGTCAACTTATAATGCTTAGCAACAATAACGGTAAGTATGGAATATTAGTTACATAGTGCAAAAATTATTCAAAAGAACTCACACATGCGAAAACGCTACAACGGAATGATTGTGTGAGCATCCTATTTGTGTTTTTAAAGCAGGATAATACTAACAGTGCATATTTTTGTTGAGGTCAGATAACTCGAACTCTTGTTTATGTTTCAGAGTGTTGAAACAGGCGATCTGCATTACTTCCTATCTGCCGATGAGCAACACTGCAGCACCACATGTGGAGAAACAGATGACCTTAATGTATTTCTTTTAAAAATCAGACTGTATAAGAAAAGTATTTATCCGAAGTCAATCTGCTGTATGTGAATTAGATACAGATTTTCTGGTCAGCTGTCTAAGGTATTATTGCTACTCAATTATGTAGTCATCTGCATAAAAATCACGAGAAGATTAAAAGCAATGTCGTTTATTACTACTGGTACTAAAATTGCCAAGCAACGAACCTTGTGGTACAGCATATATCACACGCATTGAGTGACTGAACAGAATATACTGCACTCTATTTACAATTACCAAGATAAAACAAAAAGGGCTGTTAACTATATCCTATAACTCCATTAACCACTGAGCAACAAGCTTTAGCACTGTACACTATCAAAGGCTTTGCTGAAATCGCAATAATTTGCATGAAGGAAACAAATTATTCTAGAATGTATATGCTCAGACGATGTTACATACAAACTTGTTCGAAAATGCACTCATTAATAAACTCCAGGCCCTAGTAAATAATACAACAAATAAATATTTAAATGTCACAGTTAATTTATTCAATTCATCTACATTTTAATGCGTCTTAATCCCATTCAATGATTGATAAAGATCACATGCAGGTATACTGCGGGCTGTAAACAGAAAATATAATCAAAGTATTCAAACGCAACAAATGAAGCTCTATATTAGAAGAATAATCTAAGAAGATAACACAAGGAAATTATTTAACAAAATAAAGGTAAAGGACAATAATGCAGACAGAATACGAAGGAAAGGATGGCTTACTTAAAATTCAATTGGAACGATATACCTACTTTTTTCTTAATTTATTACTTGGCTCATCAGCAGAATTGCTATGCAAGTAATTGATAAATTACATAGGCGCTATATGTAAATTAACAACTGAGGAATTAATGTCCTCTAACACACGTGATAAGTATATAATATTTAATATTTATTTTATTTGTACATTTCCATTACAGTTTCACCACAGTAACTTTAACATCGAACATACACTATTATTCATCCTGTACAAATACATAAATTTGATGACTCAAGATATACCGCTGACTTAGGTCCCCTGGCCATAAGCCTTTGGTTTTCTTGAGCAGCTTGGTGTCATTTCTTCTTGAGCTTCGCTTCTTTTACGCTAATCCACTTTTCTCTTAACTTATATAAGAATTCTCCTGTGGATATATTTTTCTTTTCACCCATCTCCGTTAACATGCGTAACGCCACTACCTCTTTGCTCACACTGTCCCATTTCTTATCCAATATTTTTCTCCTGCAATTTGTTAACTCCTTAGATTCTACCAGATAATGAAGAGTGCTCTCTTCATCTCCACAATATTCACATATTCCTACCTCATTACTTCTCAACCCTTTTAGATATATTATTCCTAATCTCAACTATTGCTATGCCTTCTCTTCCAGTTCTGTCACATTGATCTATATATTTTTCCATACCCCATTATGTCTTTAACTGTTTATAAAATTTCAAATATTTTTTTTGTTCTATACTTTCCCATATCTCCTGCCTATCTATGTCTTGTACCCTGGCTCTCACTTCCTTCCAAACAGCGCTATGATTTGACTCCTCTGCTTTCCATAAATCGCCTATGCCTATCTTCGATACCGTTCTTTCCAATTCCAACCACCAACTATTTGTGTTCTTAATGCTTTTCTGTTACTTCATGCACAGATTCAATAATTTCCCGTTCTACTCTTCAATACACTTATTCCAGAATTTCATTATTCTCTCCATTATTATTCCCCTCCTTTTTATATATTATTAGCAAATAGATAACGATTAAGAACACAATATACTTTTTATGAACCAGGTGATGACACATATAATAAAATAGATTAAGATGGATAACGGTTGAAAACAGTGGTTAGATTGTGAGGTTAGAATATAATCATTAAGTTTTGGTTGCATTGTGATAACATGGCGACTCCCATCCTCAAAATCATGGTTTTAATTCCCTTGAGGTGGACCAACCAAGGTTATCCTCAGTCACAAGATGGATTTGGATTAAATATTTTATTTCCTTCTTCTTTCGCCATACGAAACACTGGACTGTAATCTTGGATACTCTGTAATCCACTGTTTGCTTGCTCCTAGAAGGATTACTGTCCCAAGACTTTGATCTATAAATCATTGAGGGTGTGCGATTTACAAAGGGGAGGGTAATCCTTTGAATATGAAGAAGAAAGGGAATTTTGAAAACGTAAATATGGAAAGATCAGTACTGAGTATCCTCAGACATATGTCCCAAGATACAAGGTAAATGGTGATGTTTGAAAGTTGGTTTTACAGTTGATTATAAAAAAGATTATATAAAACCTAAATGAATTCCCTTCTTAAGCTATATAAGACTAGAAAGGAATAATACTTAGAAAGAGAAGGTATATATGTTTAAGAAAAAAAAAACTTTCCAGTTTTTACTGTGATGGCAATATTGTCATAATATCCATAGGGTACGTTGGAGGCTTGTGTAAGCAAGACATATTCCCCTTTTCCTCTGCAGCACACACGGTCGTGCTGTGAAAGCAGGTCCGCTCCCCCAGAGCCTTTTAATCAGACATTGATAGCAGAGAATGGCCATGTTCTTCCTTTTCTGTTCGGACCCTATTAACGGTTACTGTTAACTATTGTTTAGATTCGCAAAGTTAGCTGCACTTGATTGCCACTATCTGAAGTAGCGTTACCAGCCAACATCCGGTCTGCAGCTTCCATGCAATCAATGGGGCAGCTCACAGCCGAGATCGTTACTTCCGCTCTGTATTGTGATACTACAGCTTCACATTAATGTGCCAGTCGCACTCATTCTCCTCGCATTTTTTGGTCCGCATCGCCCTTCCCTTCCCCCTGTTGCTTTGTTACTTCTTATTGGGTTGGTGCGCCTCTTTGCAAAAACTCTTAATACATTTTTACTGCCTTTACTGCTTAGCAGTAGGTATAGTTATACACAAAAGGGGACACCTCTTTCATTCCACTGTCGCTACCACATCACAGGAGAAACGGATTAAGTAAACTTTTAAAGGAACCACGTGAAGTTAAAGGTCGCAGGCAGACACAGTTCCAGGCTCAACAACCTATCCCACTGGTGGAGCTTTATAGATAACGAGATGAACGACACCTCAATCAAGCAGCCCTTCTGTGTCTACAGCACTACTTCTTTCCTTTGAGTGAAACGCCGCCATACTCCACGAAACTTACAAGTACAGGAATAAAAGGAATTAAGGGAAAATGGTAGAAAGCAGGAATAGGTTCTCCGTACTTGCGACACCTCGATACTTGCATGGTATCGATATTGAACGATAATTCAGAAAATTCGCTCGATACCTTTTCGATACTTCAGTGGTGATTCTGCAACTTTTATTTTAAAACCAAAAAATATTATTGGCGCAAGTACAACATTGCAAAGCACGAGAAATTGTCAGGAATGTGGTTCCGGCACAGCAACATTATGCAAGAAAATAATCATGTGTGAAATTTAGTGCCAGTTACCAGATCACTGCATATCTCAAAGACGATTTGTCGTTTCCTCCTTTTTGTGCACTGGATTAATGGAAAACAAATTAAAAATTTCCGGAAATAAAACAAATGTATGTGGCAGTTATTTCGTGTTTTGGTTTAAATTATTTTAAACAAATGTTCTTTCCATAGTTAAGGACATTGTAATTTATGAAAAAACAGAAACGTGAAGTTAGGTGTGCTATGGAATGGTGCAGCTAGATCTTATGTAATATTATCAGGATTGGCAGTTTTCAGAGTGTTATTGCGTAATATAGTGACGTTGACCAATAAAAAATAAATGAGTGGGTAACTATGGCCAGATAAGAAGGTAGGAAGTGTGAATCTTTCGAAAGTGGCCTTCTTCTGCATAAGATCACCGTCGTTGCAAGACGTGTACCGATGTCGTTCTGCAAGTTTTCAGAAGAAGTTCTATGTGAATGCATTTGTGTATCGTGTGCGCTATTAAGAAACAGTTAATCGTTGCATTATTCGCTGTTAGAAAAAAAACTAATGTTTAATAATATTTCAAATTGTGTAAAAGCCCGTAAAGAAATGTTTATGCGGAATTCAATATTCTGCTTTAAAATGAAAATATAAATTATTAATTATCAATTATTCAACAGTAGAACCAATCATTCCTGTGCTCCGATACTACCCCTAAGAGATCTCATTGCTCCTGAGCTCCGAGGCATTAACAAGATTTCTACCAGATCTTCACCAAACTTGAGAAACTAATCACGCCTTTTGCAAATTTTCCGTTACAAAATGATCACCACAAGGCGGGGCTTATAGAACGTCATCGTCATCTAGTTATCCCATGTTGCAAAAGTTTCCGTTGCAAAATGGCACCCAACGTGGGGCTTCTAAAACGTCTTCTTCAAACATTACATTTGTAGCAAATACTTTTGTTGCAAAAATGGCGCCCAACGTGGGGCTTAGAGAAAATCATCCCACGTTATCACTACCTCCAATCCCTACGTATGTAAGAAATTTCTGTTGCACATGGCGCGCAATGCCGGACAGGAATAGGGGTGAAAGGAAAACACCACGTCGTCAAAGGGGAGAATAATCCCGTTGCGCATGGCTTCTAAAATGTCTTCTTCAAACATCACATTTGTAGCAAATACTTTTGCTGCAAAATGGCGCCCAACGTGGGGCTTCGAGAACACCATCCCACATTATCACCACCTCCAATCCCTACGTATGTAAGAATATTCTGCTGCACATGGCGCCCAGTGCCGGACACGAATGGGAGTGAAGGAAAACACCTCGTCGTGAAAGGAGAGAATAATCCCGTTGCACCTGGCGCACAATAAGTGGCTTCTAAAACGTCGTCTGCAAACATCACATTTGTAGCAAATGCTTTTGTTGCAAGCAGCTGCTAAACATTTGTGTATTCTATTTGTAATATTTCTTTCTGAAAGACTATTTAGCACAGCAGGACTCGTGGGTGACAAAAAGAAGCAGGCTTGGACACGAAAGAGTGAAAATGTAAAACTGGACCATTTTTCTATTAAATATCTAATGTAAAATTTTAAGATAAAACGAATGGTTTTAAGCTTTGTCTCATTAAATTATATGCGAATATTTAATTTTATTGGCATTACAGCATTCTGTTTTGTACTGAAATTAGAAGTAGAAATGACGTTATCCGTCAACGAAGAATCGGGTTGTGGTAGAGATAACAGCCTAGCACTTTTCTATCAAGCAGGGAACACCATGAAAAACTGAAGGTTAGTGCGCGTTCGCTGAGAATAGAGCCCACAGTAGTCATCTATATTAAAAATAGGAAATATTTAATTCCACTGAAAACTGCACACTGAGATGTCACAAGAAATACGTGTCTTCATTCTTCCTGTATCCCCAGCCAAAAAATTTGCCTTTTTAAAAAAAGAGTACCCTTTTGTATACGCGTCTGAATTTTAGTATTTGTGTGACACAGAGAGAACATAACATCACAAAATCCAAAATCCCTTTAATAATTGAGTATTTGAATATTAAAATTAAAAAAAAAAGAATCTTCAACCCCAACACGTTCTTTCCTTGGATTAATTTTCTCGAAAATTTTTCTATCAATTTAGATAAAGGTATCCAAATGTTAAGGCATTTGATTGACAAACAATCGTATAACGCTACAATTCCATGAATAGTCTGTGACGTGACTTCTATGTACCTTTTCTATAAAGATAAACCGTTAACAGATAGCTAAAATCTTATTTTAAAGCAAATGTATATGTCATTAATTTACACAGTGTATGTCAAATAAACTTTTATAGCATTAACCATTTACGATATATGTTCGTTATGGGTTGAACTGTAAAATACCTATACCTTTAATGCCTTAAATGCATTATTGCTATTACGAAATGTGCAATTTCATACTGAAATTGTAACTACTAGTGTGTCAAGAAAGTTCAGGGCATTGATCCTATAAAAATATATCAGAGGGTATTCGAAATTACTGTTGTCGCTAAGTTTGTACATCTTTCCTCTATATCAACGCGGAGTTTGTTTATCATCTGTCATCTAGTTTGCTCAAAGGGCGCCATTTTGTTAGTGCATCTCAGAGGTGTGTTGCGATTTTACAATCAATTCTCCTTTATGTCTCCTTTTGACTGAAAACGTTCGCCTCGAAGTGGTAACTTGAGTTTTGGAAAGAGAAAGAAGTCGGCCGGAGCCAGATGAGGTGAATACGCTGGTTGTTCGTTGAGATTTGTTGAGTTTTTGGCCAGAAATTCGTTCGCTATGATAACCTTGTGGTTATCATATTGTGGTTATCGTGGTGCAAAATCCATGAAGTGTCTTCCCGCAAATCTGGTCTTTTCCGCCATATTTATTCTCTCAAACGACGCATAACGCTCAAATAATAGTCTTTATATGCCGTCTGACATTTTGGCAAGAATTCCGTGTACACAATACCATGACAATTGAAAAACAAAACTGTCAGCATGACTTTCAGTTTTGATTGAATTTGACGTGCACTTTTGGATTTCGGTTCAGCTGGAAGGCGCTACTCGGAAGCTACTCGGAACTGGTTTGCGTGTCAAACTCGTAAACCCAAGTCACTTCACCATTTACAATGCGTTTCTAATATGGGGTCGGAGTTGGCACGTTCTAGCATGTCTTCGGCGACCCTTACGCGATTGACGTTATGGCAGAAATTTGAAGTCTTTCGGAACTAATCCAGCGGCAACCCGTGTCATGCCCAAACGATCGTTTAAAATGTTACAAATTGATTCATGAGACAGAGAAAGTTCAGCGGCATCTCTCTCAGACCTAAATTAGGATTTTCAGACACCTTTTACTTCTCTTAGCGATGTTCAGTTCAGTTGAAACAGTTGATGACCGTCCACAGCGAGGCAAATCTTCCAGCACATCTCAACCGCTTCTGAGTGCACTATATCACTATTAAGCACATGTTTTAGATAAATTCTATTCGCCGTAAGCATTCCATAACATTTTCAGCAATTCGGTACACAAAATAACATTTACAATGAAAAATTTGAGACAGATTGTTTGTTCAGTAGTTTTATTCATTATAAAATCGCAACACACCTTTGAGATGCACTAACAAAATGGTGTCATGTAAACAACTACATGACAGATGACAGTCAAACTGCACGGGTTTTTAGAGAAAAGATGTACCAACTTAACGACAGCAATAATTTCGAGTATCCTCTTATATGAGATTTTTATATGATCAGTTTCCGGTACTTTCTTGACAGAATGTACATTAAAATATACCTTTTACTTAACAGTTTCCTGCTTTAACAACGGTCCCTCGAATAAACTTGCATAAAAGATAACAAAGAATCATTATATTAGATAGAATTTAGTTATGATTGTTTAAATAACTGAAATTTATGTCAGAAAATAACATTTTAACGTATTATTAATACATATAACCTATGATCAAAGACCTCATATTTTGTAAGCACATGCCACTCCACATACATTCTTTAAAAATATTCTTATTAAAGGTTATTTCTTTATGTAATTCATGTTAATCGAGATACAGTTGCATGTTGGTACAATTAGGGTTAGGGAACAATGCTACGTGATAACTGTATGATTATTTCTGTTTGCATGGCCAAGACGGATAAAAACGACTCTCGCTTCTCACTTGAGAAAAGTGGTACAACTTGTTTACTAGGACGGAGAAATAACTTGGCGTACAGTAAGTTGAAACACAAATAGAGCAATTGGAAGCTGCGTATCTGATATGAGTGGTTAGTCAATTAATTACACTATCCAACATGAAATTTACCTCCACGAAGATAGTACGTGTTTTTAGGCCATTTTCACGCGTAAATTCTGAAAATTATTAGGGTTTTCATATGTTTTAGTTATACATAATTAAAAACGAGTTACTGTACCAGCCGGTAAAACGCGTCTTAGTTTGCTCACCCTTGTTTTATATGATTACTTACAAACTGTATAGAATGAAAACAAGTTGTACAATTTAAGAGATCTCTACTTCAAAATATACCGACTTTGAACCAGAAAAGAAATTTTGTAAACTTGAGTGATTTTGCACGGGACTTAAATTTGTAAACGAAGGGTTCTAGGCTGCTACAATGGAAATAACTTACACCTGTTACAACAACTACAGAGTTCTGAAATAGACATAGAAATTTGGAAAATATTTGTCAATGGAACAGAATAATTTTTTTCTGAGTAGTGTCAATGATCGCATTATTTCGTTGCGAGAAGTCGCAAGAAGCGAGTGCTGGTCACGCATGGGCAGGAAAGAAAGAGAGAGATAGTGCCGCAAGCCGCAGCTGGCACGTGGGATAGCGCTGAACGTTTGACAAGAGAGAGACAGAAATAGAGAGAGAGAGCCAGAAGGAGAGACAGAAATCAGTCTGAAATTAAATTTCCCGGTATCATCGCGATTGTTTTGGAACGATCTACTGCATTCTAGAACAATGGCTGTGTGTGAAAGTTACGAGTCAGTTGCTAGTGAGTTGATAGTGGTGAGTGCAGCTGTGTGGACACTTGAAGTTTACTGTAAGTGATTTCTTTCGTTTTTTTACATATGATGAAACGAGAGACCTTGAAAACTGTTGCTGTGTGTGTCACGTCAATTTTAGAGGCTACAAGGGGTGTACAAAGCGTCTCTTACTGAAATAAAGTGCATTTTAAATTTCTGCTGACAAGACCAAATTCTACGAACCCGCAAGTTCACAATAGTCTTCAATAGTTTACTGATTGAGCTAGGAACTGAGCAAAATTCAGATGACTGGCGATTGTTTATAGATTCATCAAAGTTCAGCTTAAAGGCTGAGTTATTTCATAATAGAAACAAACTTCCATCTGTTTCAGTTTTCCATTCTGTAGGTCTTAAAGACCGACTCGTATTTTTTCGGTGAACCACTACTTGGTGAAAATTTAACGTGGTTTTGGTACGTTACCATGATAGATAAATGGTTAAGAGCAACCGGACGAAGGCCGGGAGATACGTGGTTCAAATTCCGGTTGTGACATTGAATTGTTCAGTCTATCCATATCAATACCTTGTGAAATGAATAATGTTATAAAATGTTAGCCTACATAGGCTTATTTATTCATAAAATGCATTTAAATTTAATATTATAATAGATTCATCATGCTGGATAGAAGTATGTTAATATTCTCTACCGGTTATGTATCGTTTTGTTTACGAATATCTGACAACATTGTTTTAAACACCTACTTTACTATATTCAAAACCACTTCGTGTTCATCTGCATTACTCTTAGTGCTCCGTTGCTCCTCTTTCGACAATGGACACTCGGCAAATATACCTTAAGGTCACTTTTTACGAATGCAGCATCACATTGACCTCCTGTTTACTGTATACAGTCCATTCGAATCGATCGACCGAGCGACTATGGGTCAGAGTATTGCTTATCGCAAACCATAAATTTTTTACTTCACCGAGAGTATCCAAGATAGCTAGTGGACATCACACAACGCTGTATTCAATACATGGTGCATTGTACGTTGGGGGCATAAATATCTCAACGTCCTACCTATCTCTACGTTATTAGCAACCATTTTTGTGTATCGGAATTGCACCCATTATCTTATCATCATGAGCATTTATAAAAGAACACATTAAACTTATATAATACCTCTAAACTTTTTCTTCACAGTTCAGTGTAATTATTGCAATCTATTTATTGCCTCACATTTATCCTTTACGTTCTACAATAAATATTTAAGCAAACTAGATGGATTTATCTTTATTTTTGTCAGTGTACTTTTAATTAAAATTTATTAATACTGATGTGACGACAGAGTAGAAAAAACTAAATTTTGAGAGCAGTAGAATGCTGCTTCTGCATACGAAGAAGCTGATGTACTCAACAATATCACCCATTATCAAGTTAAATTTTGGGACAATGAGCTAATATACAAAAATATACCAATATTTACGAAATGGTAACTCAGGCTTTTTTTTTTTTTTTTTTTGTAAAAAGACTCCTCCAACGCCATATCGGACGATGAATGAAATAGGTGAAATGATGCTTAAATGAGTCCAGGTTCCATAGAGCTTAGAGTTACCTAACATTCATCTTTCTGGATAAGGGAAAACCACGGAAAATTCCTTATCCAGACACTGATCGAGATTCGATCTCGGGACCGCTTGAACGTGAGGCAGACACGCTACCACCTCGCTAAACAGGTGGGCAGCACATTGATTGGTGAGCGGAGAACTCATTAGAGATGGTGTGGAAAGTCAGTATATTCCTAAAAATTTATCTACTGCCTATAGGAATAGAAATTTGTAACATTTAAAGTTATCCACTACTTGACATCACGAGCGGAAGTACGTGCCTCTTTGTGTAATGCTTTGAATTTCCAGACCGTTCGATTTCGGGAAATCTAGAAGAGTTGACTTTTAGAATGTTCCATCCAGGGAATTAGAGAGAATTCGCTTTCTAGAATATTTATTCCGCAACCTGCTGGCTACGAAAGGAAGCAAAAGACGGTATAGATCACTTCAGTTTCATTGTGCGAATAAATTGGCCAGCCAGTTAAAGTAAATATTTTGTGTTCTGAAAATCGGAAGGCAGTATCAGCATCAGTATCAGGTGTAAACAGTGAGTTTATAGAGCTACAAGCTACAAGCAGTGCAAGTTTGTGTTGCAAGAGCCTTAAAAAGACAGTGCTACAGTAGGAGACCTTCTTGTCCTGTGCATTTACAAAAAAGTGGTTGTAAGTCAGAATTGTGCTAACATGCTAGTGACGAAATAACTTGTCATTTTATTACATGAGGTGACTTAATACCATTGGCGAGACGGAACCGTGTAAGCCTATACTTGATGTAGGCTAAAGTAAGCTTTTAGGAATTTGTGTGAAGTTTGTGCTTTTACTCCGTGGTCCCTCAGCCATCAAACTGAGTAGCATTACTTTTTGTGCTGTTTGAAAATAATATAAATGGTTATAAATATTTATTTTGTGCTGATTATTTAAAATGTACATGAAAGTTTGTGGCGATGAAAATATAAAAACGCAAATAATTTCTGGGTGGTGTTTTCAAGCGTATCGTAGTTTAGAAATCACACTTCTATTCAAACACTCCACGAAAACTTGACTGGACTGGACTTCACTACGGAGGGGATTCGGCATTGAGGTCCAAACTTGGTGTATTGTTCCTATGCCCTCAAATGAGTACCTCCGGGAGGAAGAATGAGACGAGAGGAGACAGAGGGTGGCCGACCCCAAGGAGCCACGACAGTACAGAGTTCATGGTCCCTGCATTTTTATCAAACGGAAACTCCCCGGAGGCCAATACAAACGATATCCCACCCGACCGGGTTCGAAGACCGGAGACCGTTCTACCGGAGGAGGAAGTTTCACCAAGAGACAACGCCGCGACATCTACCAACTCTACCCTGAAAGAGACCATCAGTGACATCATCTGAAATGGTATTAGAGATGAAACCGAGGGACAGGAAATTCGGCAGATGTAATTAATATACCCATTATTCGCTTGGTGACGACGGAAAACCTCCAAAGACCCATAGATCAGGTATTTCGGCCACAAGAATCAAACCGCAGCCTCCCGAATGCGAGCCATAGACTAAACCACCTGAGCCACCCGCTTGGGTAAGCTAAACTTATTCAAATTAAGAGGAATTCACAGACTATTCCCAGAAAATTCGATATGATCTACATTTCATTTTTCATAAAGACATCTTTAAAAATCAAAATATTTTGTCATTCCTGAAATGTTTTGTAAACTGCAGTTGGTAATGAAGGACATATTTTTTTAAATATTCATGTCAATTTCTTATTGATAGTAAGAATTTTCCAATACCTTATATTTCTCAAATTAGAAACTGAAATTGTTTTTTCTTCTTCTTTGCTCCTCTGGTGCAAAGAGATCTACATTTATAATCATTTTGCTTATAAGAAAATAACTTCTAGAAATGTTAATTTGAATTAATATAAAGTAGAGAGTTGTAAGAGTAATTTTTTCAAAATTTTGCTCACATTAATTTCACATCATACTTTTATAAGTGGAAATGTGCCTTAAATTGGTTATTCCCTCTGTTGATTAAAATAAATTATTCTTCTACAAGAAACTGCAAACGTAATGTTACCTCTTTCATTGAAACAATGCACATTAATTTAAACTTATAATCTGTTTTGGCGTGAAAGTGATTAACCTTTCTTTTTCTGCGGCGGCGGAAAGTTATTTCCCCTACTGAAGGAAATGGCACCGCGGTTAAAGGTCGTATTTCAATTAACACTGCGCGCCAACGTTTTCCGTGGCAAAAAACAAGCGGCAATAGTAAGGGATGGAATACTAAACATTCTGTGCTCTTCTTGCTGGGCCCAAATTTCTGCAATAGCAGCTAGCACGCAAACCGTTGTTCCCAGAGGTATTCCATTTCAACAAGAGATACGTTTAAATTAATAAGTTTAAAACCATGTAACCCTGCGACTCTTGCTCGATGTGACAGCTCTGCAGGATTATTGATCTTTCTTCGTTTCTAGCATTAGCAGTAGCAAGAGGGGATAAAAGTTGGTTAAGTTGGTGGTAAGAGCTTTTAGCTCCCGTTATTGTTGTGACATGTAAGATTAACTCTCGAGACGTCAAGTGGTGAATCGAGCTTGACGCGGTATCTGATTGGCTGTCACTCTCGTTTCCGCAAAGAGTCGTAGGCACCCTGAAGTTGCGAGCTGGAAGAGTGTGCTTAGGTAGTCACAGTTCACCGCTTCAAAACAGAAACCAAAGCAATTATTCATCTAATAATGTACCAGTTTTATAACCTGCAAATAATGTGTAACTTTTGCACAGTCTTTCCCACCCAATGAGGTAATTAACTTTATAGTGAGCTTTTGTTATAAACCTCAAATATTCATCTTTGTGTCCTTTGCATTTTCTGGTAATTTACAGGATATTCTATATAAATATATTCCCTGATCGTATGCATGAGAATAATAATTTTGTACTATATGAAGTACAGAAACAATAAAAATAACAGCAAGTGAGCTGATCTTCAATGCACGTATACTCCATAACACTTGCAAGTCAGTGGTTTGGGTTAGTATCCTGTTCGAGCGACGAGCAATACTTTGAACCATAAAATATCCAGGATGTGTGTTCAATACAAGGAGAAGGAAATAAGGCAATTGGTGTATCAAATTATTATTTAAACTAACGTAGAAAGCCACGGAAAACTAACCTTTATCAGGTTGTTTGGGCCCGGGGACTTGAACCTAACACCTCCCGAAAGTGAATCCCATGAGTTGCCAGAGCGACACTTAACTCAGTGACATAATTTTCTAAGAAATAAAATGCTAAATATTTTTTACAGTACATAAAGTGGTTCACATGATGAACTTCTCACCGATCTTAGAGGAATTTGCAATTTAGGCGTATAATTTCGCTGTTTTTTTTTTTCATCTAGAACAATGTCATTGTTAAAATTTACCTAATTTGAGATATTTTATATAACTTTAAATCTTTGCGTTAATGATGATAATTGTGTACTAAGTTATTAGTTACAGTAGTCAAGTGAAGTTCCGTTGACACATTAGAAAATCATCCCAGTAAATGTTTTAACATTGCAGTAAAAGCAGTTAAGAATTAAATAATGTTACATTCTACCAACGGTTGCCTTAAAGTTACACAGAATTTAAATTCTCTTGCAAATAAATAATGCAGGGAAGATGAAGCAAGAATAAAACTCCACAGTCAGGAATTGAATACTGGATCTTCAGCTTTTAAAGCTCTTGCACATTCTTCTCCGGTAAACAAAATCATTAAGAAATTGTAAGTTTCCATTAAGATATTATGTTATCTAAAAATGATTTTGAGAAGGCCTTGTGATTCAAAGAAAAAATTAAATCTTTCGAGCTATTTAGTGCCGTACCTGTATGACTTCACAGCATCTGAGACGTTTTAAAGGAACGGCACGGAAAGTAGAAGATTTTGCCTGCAAATTATTTATACCAACTCTCATTAATAATAACAAATCACATCAAAGTGGAATACAACGGAAATGACATGAAATGCGAGTGAAAAGGAACAATTAAAACATAAGTTTTGAAAAGAATGTCGATATATAAATAAAACTAAGAATTTGGAAAGTAAAAATTTATATAGTGAAAAGATGACTTGCAAATATAGGCTTAACATAAAGTAGCCTTACATGACGTAATTGCTCAGTCTAAATTTCAAATGAACTTGAAACGAAAATTAAATTCAAGTTACCTGAATGTTAAAAGAATTAATTTCAAATCACAGAGCGATATTGTCTGAGAAGCAACAATGGAGTATTACATGAAATATCTATCTCATTATGCATATTTGGTAATCAATGGTGTGAATTTTCTTTGTATGATAATTCTGAAAGGCGTGATAACTACTTTTTCTTTCCTTTTATGTTTTATAATTGTATTCTGCCGAAGTTGTCTATAAATGCCAGAGACTGCTATATTATTAAGGATTTGGTAATTATTGTGACTTTGTGGGTTCGTAAAATTAAAAGTCGATTTTACAGATATTTAAACTGCTCTTTATTTCCGTAGAAAATTTGTACAGCCCTGGGCAGCAGTAGAATTACGTAATATGCCTAAATACAACCTTCAAGGTCGTCTTCCACACGACCAGTAACAAAAGAGTTCACCTTAAAATCACAGCAGCTCGCACACGATTAACAAGTCCAATTATGACTGTCCCCTGACAACTCAACTCAACTCCATGCTACTAGCCGCGGCTTCTTTTATACCTCCACTCATTGTTCCAGAAATTAGTGGAACGTTCTGTAACAATCAAGACGGCATTAGATAAAGAGAAACTTCCAGACATCTGTCTCTTTCTTTCTCTCTTTCGGCAAGCTTTTATTTCCATGCTGCACTATGTCTCTTTGAGCGCGCCACTGTGGCTAACAAAGTGTCCAGAAGGATGGCCATGCTATATCCCATGATAAATAGGAAATCTACAATGAGCCTGCACAACAAATTGCTCATTTATAAACAAATGCTCCGCCCTGCACTAACTTATGCTTGCACAGTCTGGGGAGTTGCAGCAAAATCTCATCTCTACAAGCTACAAGTCCTTCAGAACCGCTACCTTCGGATAGCAACCGCTTCCGACTGGTACATTCCAAACGACAATATCCATGCAGATCTCTCCTTCCCAAAAATCACAGAATACATCCTTAACCCATCTCAAAATTTTTATAACAAGCTCCCTTCAAGCTTCAACAGCCTAATCCGCGGTCTGGGTGAATATGACCTAGACCCCGGTGAAACCTACAAGCGACCCAGACTAGTGCTTGCACCACCATAGGCCCATACAATCCCCTCCAGATGTTCATTACATTTCACCTCCAACAAATAAACAAATCAACCCTTAATAATATCCGCCACCATCCACCCACCGTCATATCATTAAACAACCACCATCATGCCAGTAAGGGACGATGTCCCGAAATGGCAAAACGTCGAAGGCCCCTCCTCTGAAGAGGAGGTTCACCTTCAACGACACCACTGTGCTGTGTTTGAGCGCGCCGGCCGCGCCCGTCGCAACAATGCCTCGCGACATTATATTTATCTTAAACTTTAAATACCGAAACAAAGCGCTATTTTTATAATTCAGAAGCGTAACGACGACGTTCTGAGATTATTCAGAAAAGATAGCTCACCTAACTTAATTTTTTCTCTAACATAATAATCTACAGTTGCAATTACTGTGATTATTTGTTTACAGATTGCATTCCAGGATGAAAAACAAATGAATAGCTTTCCTAAAACACTTCGCGGTCCCATACGTGATACCTTAACTTTCGGATTTTACCTCGCTCTGTGAACAAGTAGAAATAATTCTCTTATATTTTATATATTCAGCAATGTATGCTAATATTTTCTATCTGAGCTGTGTATTAATAGATTAATTAAACAAATATATAAAAATTGATTTAGACTAGGTACCCTACATAATGAAAACGCTCCTTAAATCCCGTAAAACACCCTTAATATAAATTTAAAATAGATGTCTTGAGTATCTGTAGCTTTTGGCATTTAAAGCGTATCTACATTAATTCATAACATTTATAACTGTATACATCTCATTTAGATCCTTAAAAAGCTTCCGAATCAATTTTTTATTCAAAAAAGTTGTTTGCAAACTGATTAAGCCAAAAGTATTAATAGAAATATTCCAATATTGATCCAGGAACCTGAGAGACTAAGAGGAGGAAAGACAAATGATGAACCTTTGAAAAACACGTGACACTAACCATTCCATTCCTTATACCTCACACCTACACAGTATTTCACAATGTACTCACCAAATCATCTACAAATCCCAGAATATCATTTGTGTATTTATGCTGCTGCTTACCTCCTGCAAAAAAAAGAAAACAATAATAATTATCTGCAGAAATGCATATCCAACAGAAAAACAGTATATGCTTTCATCACTAAAACCAAGAGTTTGTAAATTTACGGTATGGGAAAGTGAGTCTAACTAATGTTAATATTATTTGGAAGGACAAACATCCTGCTTCTCATTATTCGAAGAGCTAGGTATTATAACAGTGTTGTTGAAGGAGATGTGGCGTTAGGGGTAGAAACGGATTCAGCTAGAAGAAAAATGATGAAATAACTTACAATTTCTTCCTACTAATAAAAATGTAAAATTTAAGTCATTAATAGAATAGTTGGCTTCTTATTCACAAAGAGAAAAAAACTAACGAGGCAATTGAAAAGTAAATGCGATTAAAACGAATTTACAATAGCGCATTTTTTTACCTTTAGAGTTTATTATGAATAAACTACGGCACTTAGCTTTTCACTTATCTGCTTGTAAAATAGTCTAATTCCTCTGGGATCAGTTTCGCGATCTGTTCATCACATCTTCTGCCAACAGACTCATTCAGAATATAAACACATTATTAGCACTACTTTATTTAAACGTTTTAATAAAGTTGTGCACAAAAGTATAGATCAATTTAAATATCAAAGAAAGTAAATGATATTTATATCCATAACAGAGTAAAATATATTTAAATAAGTTGGTATAATATTAGTACCTCAACATAAATACAGCATAAAATTTCTACCACATTTTTTCTAACGCGGATAAAATTTCAGATAATAAATAATCCGGTATGTATGACGTTAACTGTTTAGAGTACGATAAGGGGACAGCCGCAGGACCAAACGTAATGGAGACACAAGAGGTTTCTTTTATGTACTTTACGTCCTCCAACGTTAAGTCATATCGGACGATGAATGAATGGGTGAAATGATGCTTAAATGAGTGAAGTGTACACAAAACTTAGAGTTGCCTGACATTCGTCTTTCATGATAAGGGAAAACCTCGGAAGAAACCTTATCCAGGTAACTCACTGTGACCGAAATTCGAACTCGGGACCTCTTGAACGTGAGGCAGACACGCTACTATCTACACTGCTGAGGCGGGCAGAAACAGGAGTGAAGGAGTATTTCAGAAATGTTAAAATACAAACAGACTGATACGTCAGCAGTGGAAGATAATTTTTGGTTATTTAAACATGAAATAAATCCAGAGGTTAAATTATTAAAACCGATAGATTTAATGGTTTGCAAGTAAATATTTATTTTGAAAAATAAGAATACCATGATGAATTTTGAAATCCCACCATTAGATTCGATCAATAAGTTTACTATCCGTCAACTTCCGGAAATAACCAAAAGGTGGATCAGTCTGCTGGCTGAAGATACAATAAACAAATCGCGAAACCCTCCCAGAGGGTTTAGACAATTTTACAAACAGATAAGCGAAGTAGTTTATTCATAATACTTGGAATGCTTCACTGTCAGTCTCTTAAGTTTTGTTACAAGTAACTTTAGACTTAACTTGCTATATTGACATAAAAGTAGTAATAACCTTTTAGACAGCAAACCAAGTAAACATTGGCGTTCATTACAAGTGATTGCTGTTATAACAACGGCAGAGAGAGTATTATACAAACGGTCATCCCACTAGCTACGTAAACAGCTGAAAGTGCCACATTTCCTAATCGGTATTTACTGCGGCCTCGCTCAGCCATTCTGATATCAAACAAAATAATCAGTACATGGAATACCTATAATTACAACACGTTACTCTCTGTGACCGATGCTATAAATTAATATGTATAGAAATTCTGGGTACTGATATGCTCCGCCGCCAAATTTAACATATCCAACATGTTGCCATCAATTTAATTAACACAGGCTAATGTGGAAGAGCACAGGAGGCTGGAAAGAACAACGGCTCAAAGCCGCTGTTATATTGGTAATTACCTTACTACGTGTGAGCAGGATGCATTATCGACATAAATCGAATGCTCCTCTCTCGAAATTGATATGGTGCCGCTAATGAGCTCCACCATTAATACTTTGGATGCATTTTAACTAATGAAGCTAATGGGTGCCTAGTTTATGACAGCTTTTAACAACTCTTCTCCCTTCACATACTTGGTTTTCAATTTAAATACCCAAAGCCATAACCTCAACTCAAAATTTTGCCACGGAGGAAAGTTAATTTTAAATCCTTAAAACAAAGAGTGCCAAATACAAAAATATAGGAGGATAAACTTTTAACTTTGAAGTTTTAGTATATATTCCTATTAAATGTTGCACTCACAATGTAGTTTCAATTATATCTAGAAAAGAACTCGTCATTGCCAATGTTACATACTACTTCCATGATTTATTGAGCAATTATAAAATAGTTTAACCCTCAATTAAACAGTTATAAGTATTAAAATAGTTAATGCGTTTTATAATAACAGCAGCAAAAAATTAAAAATGTATTATTCTCTTAGAATATTCAAAATAAAAGCACTAGCGTAACTTCCCATGGTTTTATCTACGTC
Organism: Mantis religiosa; assembly: GCA_030765055.1. Classification (NCBI taxonomy): domain Eukaryota; kingdom Metazoa; phylum Arthropoda; class Insecta; order Mantodea; family Mantidae; genus Mantis; species Mantis religiosa. Next base: position 100,599,763 of record CM060957.1, read on the forward strand.
TTCATTATTTTATTTTTACATATTATGACGCAAACTTATAGCGCAAATGTATCCGGAGGTCAGAACCGGACAGTCTGAAAAGTTAACAGATAAGCTGCACACTACCTCAGTATACACATCGAAGGCGTTGTCATGCTATAAACAGCATCTAGAAATTTTACCATTTTGAATGTAATGAAACTCTGTCAACGTTTCCACCGGTTATATAAGCGAACGTTATAGGAAACAAAACCGACTGAGTGGTAAATTGAGTGAGTGAGTGAGTGAGTGAGTGAGTGAGTGAGTGAGTGAGTGAGTGAGTGAGTGAGTGAGTGAGTGAGTGAGTGAGTGAGTGAGTGAGTGAGTGAGTGAGTGAGTGAGTGAGTGAGTGAGTGAGTGAGTGAGTGAGTGAGTGAGTGAGTGAGTGAGTGAGTGAGTGAGTGAGTGAGTGGTAAACTGAGTGAGTGAGTGAGTGAGTGAGTGAGTGAGTGAGTTAGTGAGCGAATACTCTGATAAAAAGTGCTATTGTCCAAACGAGTTCATGACTGTGGTGACATGAGTGGATTTGGATCTATGAGGTTACAGACTTTTCCATTCGACTCCTAAGCGACTGAATTGGTCGCGAAGTAAGTATGGCTTCCTGTGTATTTCATGACCCGTTATGTTGGGAGGAAAGTGAAGTGATGACTACTGGAACTAGTTCACTTAGTAAAGTAATAAAGGGAAGTAAATGAAGTCTTAGGAATAATGAACTTAGCTGAATTGACGAAGTTATAACTTCTAAACCTGTAATACCCAATCTTAAGCGGAAGAAAGACGGGCAAATCGTTCATCGATTTCTAATGAAATCGTGTGACTCAAAAACAAACTTTCTAACACTTTATTATCCGAATGACTGAAGAAGAAATGCTTCATGTACAAAAGAAAGGACCTAAGGTAGGTATGCACGCCTCGGTAGAGTAGATGGTAGGATTTCTGACTCACGTTCAAGAGCTCCCGAGTTCGAATCTCCGTCAGTGTGAGTTACCTGGATAAGGTTCTTTCGGCTTTTCCCCTTATCCTAAAAAGACGAATGTTGGGTAACAGTAATCTCAATGGACTCTTGGCTCATTTGAGCATCATTTTACCCATTCCATTCATCGTTCGATATGACTTAACGTTGGAGGACGTTAACTGAAAAAAACGTATGGTATGTTTTCCCTTGGAAAAATATTTCATGGCCAAGGTGTTTTGGAGTTAAATTGTGTGTTGTCTTTAAATACCCACGCACACACATTCGTGCTCTCCTCGCTTTCATATCCTAGGGATGAGGAATAATCCCAGCTAGAAATCACCCGCGACTGCGTCCAGGACTTATACTATTTGGAGACTATAGACCAGGAAAGCAGTTTACGGCACTTCACAAATGACAGAGGTGTTAAGAATTCGAAACAATTGTAACGAATATCTCGTAATTTGTCGCTGCTACAGAAAAGTAATTATAAATATACTGTGTATTGAACAATTTACATTTTGTGTGTAGTAAGGTGTTATATCTTGATGTTTAAGTTTTACAGAATATTACATAAAATTGTTCGAATAAAGTTGACTTCATAGGCTATTTTGAAAGAATAAATAAAAATGTATATTTAATTTGACATAGAAATATAAAAACATCACACTCGAACTATTTCTAAGGTAGGGCTATGTTAATTCAGTGGAATGAATATCAAAGCTTGATTTATCATCGCTTATAGGTAGGTGACATAGAAATATATAATGACACTCCATGTGATCAGAAACATCCCAACACAAACTGAAGTAGTGTTAAATGCTCTTTCATAGATCCCTTAAGGTACATGTTCCAGAGTCCTTGTAATTTAGACCAAATTTGTGTTCCAAAACATTCCTAAACCTCTTCTCGAATGCATGCCAAATTCTAAGCACGTTTGTCCATTAACAAGGTGTCACAGTAGTGAAGTCACTCCCTTCACAGTCCATGAAGTATGAACAATGCTACATCATGTAGGTACACGAAATGTCAATCACTGTACTAGTCCACAGTGATAGTTGACAACTAAGTATTTAGTGTGCCACGGGCCAAATAGAGCAACTTCTGGGAGGACGCCTACAGTTACAAATTTAATTGTAGAAGCCGAGAGTCTCTTACAAATCATTTTCAATTCATGGCGATCAACTCTTGACTAAATTTCAAAATCTAATGTAGTACCCCAATTTCATTGTACCTGCAAGAAAATATTCAATTAAATAATTTTGCAATAGTTCTTGTATGTTAACCTGAAACATACTGAGGAACACTGATTTATAAAAATAATCTTTACAACAGTGGATTATATGATTGTAACACATCAGTGCTTTTATCTACCTACTTCATTTTGATCGCAATAAACCTTTGCAAAAATAGTTACATTAGACCAGGAGAAGACAGGTAGTGGCGGTGTGACGTCAGCTCCGTCAGCTGTTACCGCCAAATATGCATCCGAACTAAAGGCAGGTTAGCATGTGAGGCCACCGTGCTGATTCCTACTGCCCAAGAGGAAGGAAATAGTTTGATGTGTTAGGGTTCCGACAACGTAGGAAAGACAGGAAACTATCGGGTATTAATAATATGTACAACTTACATCTTGGGTGTTGTAATATTATTGCTGACTGCTTTAATTACACAATTGGTCACAGTTTATAAACAATTACGTTTTAGTTCTGCACTATGAGAAAATATATAAAACTTCAACTCGTAGTTTATCTAAAGGTCAGGCATGTTATAAAGTAAATAAAATAAAACATAAATTAATTTTCTCTGCAAATTAGAAGAGACCCACTCAAAACAGAGTTACGTGGACATTTCCCAACACTTTCTGTTTCGTTTTTCTTTAACTAGTTTATCAATGTCAGGACGTAATGTCTGGGAAATTTGTAATCGAAGGCTGCATGTTAGATTCTGATCCGATAAGGTACTTCGGGGTTTGGACTCAGCTACTTTCATAACAGAAAATAGTTTTCGTACACATATGTCGAGTCAAACATACATAATGTCCATGCGGCAAGAGAATACAACCTCGGAAATCTGGTTTGGGGGACATTCTTGTAAAAATCAGCCAAGTCCTTCTTGTGTGTATATTTGTCCTCCAACAAATCATCACATTGTAAATTTAACAGTTCCATTAGGTACGTAGCAGCTACATTGTTGTCATCGAGTGCGCTACACCTAACTGAACTCTCAGATTCTGTACTCACAGCGTCATTTATATAAGCAACTTGGTACAACACGGCTCTTGTCTGACGTCACACGCAATGCAGGCCTCGCTGCCGACTGAAGTTGTCACAACTCACGACGATGTCTTCCTCTGCATTAGACATTTTGTAAATTTTTAAAACGAAACAGCAAGAATCAAACGTTTAAGAACTGAACACTATTTACTGGATTTAAAATGCTACACTATTGCGAGGAAAAATCGAAAGGTGACAAGACTTAAGAGAACGACAAAGTATTGAACAAGTCGAATCATCAATAACGCATAAACCATAACAATATTGTTTAAAACTATTATCCATCCATTTAAATCTCGGTCGACCACGTCTTCCTCTCCCAGGTGGGTTTCATTCTAAAACTTGTTTTGGTAAGTTTATCTCAGGCATTCTGCGGACATGCCCATACTATTTTAACTGGTTAACTTTTTATTTCGCATAAAATTTAAAATTGTATTTTGAAATTTCATGTTTTGATTTATCGGGTTATAGAGATTTCTTCTTTTTTTCTAATTTACAGCGTGTAATGTTCTCTTGAAGTAATTCATTTGGGTAGATATAACTGTCATTTTAAATTCCTATTCAGTGTCCAAAGTTTCTTGCTCCACGAGTTAACTTAATTATAATTACACTCAAAGGATGTCCCAAAATTATACCTACAGATTTATTATATATAATTTGGTTCCTAAAGTTATATTCTTGGCCCTTAAAATTCTATTCAGCATGGATATTGCTGTTCTGTCCTTTATAATTCTATATTTAATGTCCTGTTCTTGAGTACAATTTGAATTTATCATCACTCTTAAATGCATACACTCTTCACTTCTTCTGATGCATCCCATGCCATCTTGATCTCCACATGACAAATAGATTTTCTTTAAGTTAATATTTAATCCCCAGCTATTAAAGTGTTCTATAAGTTTTCCACTCCATATTTCATATACGACTAGATTAAGTAATTTAGGAAGAACCTTTAGTAAATTTAACATTTATAAAGATGTTCTATGTAAAGGATACTATGGGGTGGGATTGTTTTAACTGTTGGTTTCTTCTTTGGAAGGTGTTGAGCTAAACACCAATTTTCATATGTATCCTACTTTTGGTTTCTTAAATTATATCGTTCACAAATATGCTTCTGTATTTTTCTAAAAAAGCTTTTGTGGGACACAAGGTGCTCCAAATCATGTATATATTTCTGTGAAATCTTATATCAATCTACTATGTATGTAGAAAAATTTAACACATCTTTAAGTCCAACTGATACATATTATTAGGTTCGTGCTGAACTATATGATTCCACTTTAATTTCCTTGAATAAAAGCATAGGGTATAAAAATAGGGGCAATCTGTCAAGTTGGACCAAAATGAATTGCAGGAAGGGCGTTCTATTTTATACTTCCAAATGCGATGACTAAGAGAACGGGAGACAGTGTGGCTCCTTTGTTGCAGCCATCAACTTGCCCATATGTTTACTCTTTCTTCACTGCTTAGACAATAAAGGCAACCAATACAATCTTGCTAAAAGCAACTGACAAAAACGTAAGACAGAGCAAATTGTGCCTCTAAATGTCTCTGTTTTAATATTTTTGGGTATTACAGGTCAGTTTTAATGCTTTGTTTCAGAGAGAACTTAAATTATTGTTTGGAACAGTTCTTTCACAGTTCTCTTAAAAATCAGTCATTGGACTTCGTTGCTGATCGACTGGAAGTGCTGAAATACTGTGGCGTTTGTGAAACCCTTTGTTTTATAGGAGCTCTTCTAACCCAGATTCTTGAGGAGGAAAAATGAAAATTTCTCAAAACTTTGGATTATATTTTTACTGACTAAAATTTGTAATACTTCATACCATTAACAAAGCATACTCTTAAGTGGTTAAAAGCATAAACAGTTTATTGGGCATAAATATTATGTTTTAATACACGTTTGTGTCATCTCCTCTCTTAAGGTTTAGTAATCATACAGAACTTATTCATTTCAAGAAGAGTTCACAGGCCACATTCTAAAAATTCGAGCTGCACATTTTATTTGCCATTACGATATCTTAATTATATCACATATTAATCAAAATCATTAATCAGTAACAAGATCAAACAAGAAACCATCAAAACCCATTCTAGTTATAAAATTGAATAATCTTTATTAATTTATTTAAACTACATAAATTAAATATAAGGATTAAATGGGTTCTAACCACTTGAATAACAAGTTAGTAGCTTTTATTCGATCAACACGTCTTCTTAATTGGAAAATTATTTCAATTTTATCAATAACAGTGATAAACCAAAAGTCTTTCATTTGAAGGATAGTTGGGGTTGGCGGGAATTTTCACATAAATCTTCGTGTCGCACCTTCGGAAGACACAAAATTTAAAAATGAAGCTTAATATGCATAATTATTCTTTGTTTTAATTTATGTTCTTCACACAGTTATTTTTCCTAAAAATTCTATTTGTGAGTGATTCAGGGTTCTCAGAACTTTTGCCCTTTGATGTAGAAGGAAAAGTAGTAACTTAATAAAATCTTTTGAATGAGTGGAGCCAGACTGAAAAATTCAATACCATGGCCGGGATTTGAACCACGGCTCTCCCGCTCTCCGTGCGGTTACTCTAAACCACTGAGGTAGCATGACCAACGTGCCGATATGACATTAAATTCTCCAACTGTCTCGTATGTATCCCGTATGTTTCACGTCATATCGGTACGTTGACCATAGAAGTTCAGTGGTTTAGAGCAACCGCACGGAGAGCGGGAGATCCGTGGTTCAAATTCCGGCTATGGCATTGAATTTTTCAGTCTGAATCTACCCATTCAAACCTTAGTCTACACATGGCTAGTGTGAAAGAAATCATTATTTCTTTTAATGAATTTACCTAAAATAAAAACATAGTGGTTTAACTATGAAGCTTGGGACTTAACTACTTACAGCATAGTAAGTCGCCACAAAAGGTGCGTGTCTCATAACATAAGAGAACCCCTGGTGGTCTACCGGGAAACATACGATGAAGTTGGAGAATTTAATGTCGTGTCGGCACGTTGGCCCTAGTAGCTTGGTTAGAGAAACCACACGGAGAGCGGGAGATCCGTGGTTCAATCCCGGCTATCGCATTGAATTTTTCAGTCTGACTCTACTTATTCAAACCTTAGCCTACACCCGGCTAGTGTGAAAGAAATGGTTATTTCCATTTATAAAATGTTTGCTACAAATAAATTGCATTAAGGTATATGTCACTATTTCTGTTGTATTTAATTGTATTTGTGCATTTTCTTGTATGCATTTTAAATCATTTCTTCAGATATTTTATACTCACTTAGCACGAAAAATGGCTTTATTTCCCTTTTAGCTGTATCCGAGTTAATATTATAAATGATGCAATCCCTCTACTTGATACTGGTCTACTAACTACTTATTCTACAATTATTTATATTAAATGATTATGAAAACAGTCGTTTATTATATGATGCACCCAATTTTACATGTTTATTATAATTATGCGGATTCCTTTCATTAATATTTTACTTGATATGGCTAACACTGAAGCTATAGTGCTGAATGTAAACAAGACTGTCGTAGCAAGCCCCATTTTCAGACATTGAACCAAGTTCAAAAGTGCTTTCTAGAATGATGAAGTTCTAACAGAGGCTGGAAACTCGTACCCCGTTTTTCCACACACCATATTAAGGAGAACAGTCTCTAAAAATTGTGAAATGTTCTGAAGGAATCAGAATTTTTACAGCAATAAATGTTAGGTTTTAAGAAGGATATGAATGCATGGTTAATACTAAAAATACTCAAAATTGTCAGCATCACAGAAATGCCGAAGCCCAAAATCGACTGTCTACCTTCAAAAGTAATTTATTTTCGTCATTTGATTCGGTGTACGTTATTGCTCAAAATTACCAATGCTAAGGCTTTACCAAAAACAAGGTGGCTTAAGATAAAAAGCATAGCTCAAAATATTTAGAAAAATAAAAATTAGGAACTGAGTTCATTATAAATAATCTTTTTTAAAAAGTTCAAAAAGTGAAAAGATACTTTTTATATTCTTTCTAAATGTTATTCATGTATTCTTTAAAACCCATAAGCCAAGTTTGTAAAATAAAAATGAAAATTATTCCAAAAGAGGATAATTTTATGGAAACGTAGAGTGAGACTGAAAATTTCAATGCCATAGCCGGGATTTCAACCACGGATCTTCTGGCCTCCGTCCAGCCGCTCTAACCATTGAGCTAATATGGCCAACGTGCCGATATGACATTAAATTTTCTAACTGACTCGTATTTTTCCCGGCTGGACGGAAACCGGAATATCCGTGGTTCAAATCCCAGCAAAGGCATTGAATTTTTCAGTCTGACTCTACGTTCCCAAAATTTAGCCTACACACGGCCAGTGTGAAAGAACAAATAATTTCCGGGATAATTTTACTTCAAAATATTAAAAACGTAGACATTTTTTTTCAGAAAATACTCGAGAAATAGTTCTAAATTATTAAGGTTTACATAATATAACATACCGTAAATATGTGCTTAAATCAAGATATTCACTTAAAAAACTTTGATCCCAAATTAAAAGGAATAACTGTTTTGAATTAGGTGTCTACTTATATGTGCAACTTGCACACACTGAACTGACTTAGGAAATCAGAGAACTGCAGTTTTAGTTTTGTAAGGCGTGAAAAGAACCCACGAATCACACCTGAATCAATTCATAATTCTTTCTTCCATTTTTCCTCCGAGGTTAACAAGGCGGCAAAGCTTTCTGCAGCAGAAATTGTGTCTGACGTTGTTCGACGCCCTTACCTAGCTTTAAAAGAAGTGGAAAAGATTTTCGTTTTGAGTAAACTATGTAAAATCTTCTACTTTTCTTCACTCCTGCAACAGTTGTGCGCCCTAAAGGAGCCATCTTTTGTTTCAACAGGGAAATTCCTTCACAGTTTGTTAGGTACATACACATACACGGCGCTTTTAACCCAGCAGAAATGCGAATAAACGTGTTTAGTTTGAATAAGGAACAGAATCGTTACGCTCTCCCGTTACGACGTGGGAATTTTATTCCAGTCTTTTTTGTACCATTTCTCGTTTCTTATTGCTCTACCCTTCCTTTGTGCATGCATTCGCTTTGCAGGGGGGACAAATGTTCTTACATAGTCATCGTATACATAAACATCACCACGCTCTATTCGCTTTAAGAATGGAACCCATGTAAATAAAACTTGAGTAGCTTGTAGTTGGTATATTTCCAAGTATTCAGTCCCAACAACGTGGCTTAGTGAATGTGAAATTAGCGCTGTATGAGACGCATATAACTTCGTTTGTTACTTTCTTGTTTATTTCATATACGATATTTTAACTGTTCTTGTGAACTCTTTGACTAAAATAGTGAGCGTAATTAACTGCTACAACGACAATAGGTTTCAAATTTATTTACTTCACAAAATTGAGTCTTTTAATCAATCGCTTTTATCACTTAACTAAATAAATACCATTCCACACACAAAATTAAATACTGCGAGGTCACCAGTTATACGAGGGCTGTCCAATACAGAATGATCACCTTTATTTGACAACATACCTTTACTCATCCTCATAATTTTTATGGTCCTTCTCAAAATAGTCTCCCCTGAATGCGATGCACTTATCCCAGCGTTTCCGCCAGTCTTCAAAGACATGCTGGAAACTACTTTTGAGAGATCCTTCAAAATCGCCTCCACAGCCTTCACCACTGCTTCTGATGATGGATAATGCCTCCCACGAAGGCGTTTCTTCAAGTTAGGGAATAGAAAAGGTCACATGAGCTTAAATCCGGATTATAGGGAGGGTGAGGGATACGCTCCACATTGATCTTTGCAAGACATTTAGCAACAACGTTGGCAATATACGGCCGCGCATTTTCATGGTACAGCATCCAGCCTGCTTAACGGAAATGTGGTCTTTTGCGCCTGGTATGGACTTGTAATGCTTTCAGGGCATCACTGTAATATTGTCCAGCTACTGATGTGTGTAGGTACTACATGCTGATAAACCATTCCATGAATATCAAAAAATGAGATGACCATAACTTTCCCAGCAGAGGTAACCACTTTTGCTATTTTTGGGGGTTGGTGATGGAGATTTTCACACTGAGCTTTGCTGTTTGCTCTCAGGATCAAAATGATGTAGCCAAATTTCATCAGTAGTGATTAAGTGTGGAAAAACTCCGGATCTTCCTTTATCATAAACTTTAACTGCAAGCAGACCTGCATGCAAATGTCCTTCTGTTTGGGAATCAACAGTCTTGGAACCCATCACGCACAAACACGTCTCATGTGTAATGTTTCTGTCATCACCGTGTGGGTGGCACCTAATGAAATGTTCAGTATTTCAGAAAGTGATCTTAAGGTAATTCATCGATCCTTTCTCACAATGTCAGCAGCTGTGTTGGTTTTCTTCCGTAACAGCAGTATGTGGAGCATCGGGTCCACCTTCCTTTGAAATTGATTGTCTCCCCTCTTTCAACATTTTAAACCACCTTCGAGCTGTGCTGTAGAGAAGAGACGCTCAATACGCCTCCTGTAACATTGTATAGGCGTCAAAGATTTGTTGAGGCGAAAGCAGAATTTCAAAGCCGTATGTTGTTCCTCGCGTGTTGCCTCCATTGCAGCGGTAGGCGATACTGAACATGTCTCAACTTGCCTGGTTGTCACAGGCGGGAACCAGTAGTGCCAACAATGAAACTACTACTACACATTAAGCTAACGGAATATAATATAATTGAATTTTAGTGCGAAATATTATGACGGTAAAAATTATGATCATTCTTTATTGAACAGCCCTCGTATTATAAAATGGATTGAGGAGGAGCCAGGTTTTTCAACCTTTGTTTGAAGTCTTTGAGGCTACATGAGCTTCTATAAGCAATGTATTGTACATTTCCGCTGAGATAGTGGATTTCATCGATCTTAGAGAATCAGCGATCAAAAAAATGTCTGTTCGTTATACAATAATTGTGGATTTCATTAATAGTTATAACTGTATATAACTTGAGTTTGGTTAGAACTAGACAGTTATACTGATTTATGACGATAAGTATTTCCATCTGTATAAACAAAACGCAACAATTAGCATTAAATGCTGCACCTCTGCCTTTTTCTGTATTAACAGTATTTTATCATTACTAGCCTCATTTCCCCATATGTGGTTTGTTCCTTGACCTAACCAAGGCATATGATGTGATCGATCATAATATACTACTGAGAATGTTAGAGGCATGGGGTATATAAGAGGAATAGTCAATACTTGGCTTAAATCATATGTCACAACAATCACAAATAGTAAAAATTAGTAACTTCAATAAAGAACATCTCAGTATAGAAAGTTGTCATTGACACAGAAGAAGTTAGGTCAGGGGGTACCTCAGGGCTCTATATTGGGGCCACTTCTTGCTGTACATAAATAATCTTTCAATATGTGTTCAGTAGTCTGAAGTGGTGTTGTTTGCAGATGATACGAATCTGCTAATAAAGGCAAGCAAGGAAACAGATCTGCATTAAAAAAATAAATGATAATATAGAGAAATTGGCAACCTGGTTTGAGGCTAAAACTGTTGCTGTGAACTTTCATTTAAGTGGTCACAGGAATATGGTAAAACCACAAATAAAGTTTGATAGTGAGGAAGTAAAGTACCAAGATCAAACTAAATTCTTGGGGATAGTTATTAAAGAAGATGTAAAATTGAGGGTGCATATAAATATGCTATGCAGAAAAATAAGTGTGGGATGCTACATATTGAATACACTGAAAAGGATGACTAGTACGAAAGTGGTTAGAAATGCATACTTTGCATACATCCATAGTCACATAAAATATGGAATAAGGTTCTGGGGGGTTCAACGGAATTAGAAAAAGCATTTAGGTTGCAAAAGCGGGCTTTAAGAATAATGGCTGGTGAATCGAGCAGAGCATCATTCAGGGAATTATTTAAAAACTTAAGGGTCATGACTACAGCAAGTATGTACGTATTAGAAGCCATCAACCATATCAGAGAAATAAGGCATCAGCTACCAAAGAATAAAGAGATTCATTTTCATAGTAAAAGGCAGAAAGAAAATTTACATGTACAATATTACAGGACAAACCTAGCTAATTCCAGTGCTTATCAAAATCCGATTAAATTGTTCAACAGACTACCCCATAATATAAAAAACATAGAAAATGTGAATGTGTTTAAAAAAAGCTCAAAGCATATTTAGTTTAAAATTCATTGTATTCAATTATATAATATATCAATGGATAGTTCTGTATAAACTTGCTAATTAAGACTGTGTGAGTGAGGAATATTCTTAATGGTATTGTTTTAGTGTAAATTGAATTGTATCTCTATTGTACAATGTTGACGACTCCATATCATGTAAACATTATCTGAAGGATGAAATAAATGAATGTGAATATGTGGATTCCGTAAAATAATATTCTATGGAAATAAAGAGTAATATGATTGTTTAAGGAAGCAGTAAGAAATAGATGCCTTAAGTTCACAAAATAAAAATAATACTTGAGATAGCCTGGTACATAAATGATTAATATGGTTAGACCAATACTCACTTTCTTCTCGGGCAACGATGCGAATTTTCATAGTGTTTTGTCTTTGTTTATATTGGTGTTATATCAGTGCTTCATTTGTGGTTATAACATTTTATAAAATATGCTGATGATGGGAGCGATGCACACCCCAACACGTTGATATCTAATCGTCTTTTCACCTGGCTTGTTGCCCGAGAAGAAAGTGAGCATTTTCGTCACCAGGAAAGCTTCAGGTCTTATGTTTTATTCAAGATAACTTGGAATCAAAAATTATACCAAGAACTTTGAATTCAGAACCTTAGTTAATTGAGGTTTTACTCAGTAAGTATAATAAGTGACGGTTTTTATCAACGTTGAACCCAAAACCATTGGATTCAAACCAAATTACAGCATCATGAAATGGGCTCTCCATAAATAAATTTAATTCCTGTACATTCTTCATTTTAGAAATTAATTACGTATCGTCAAGGAACAAAATGGCGTCACATCCAAGGTTACAGGAGAAATTAATCATTATTAAAAATAGGAACGATCCAAATCTTTAAGAACCTTTTTTGATAAAATCAAAATTGTCAAAGAACCAATTCAGAAACAATTAGTTTGCGATGTCAAATTCTTTCTTAATCTTCGAAGGTGCTGAAGTTAACTACCCTGCACGCACATGTGCGCGTGCGTACACACAAACACACAAAGACAAACCCCTCTTCCAAAATACCTTTTTATTCATGAAGTTTCAAAACACGTATTTCCAGTGAAATTTCGAATTCATGGGTGGACTACTTGCTGTAATACTAAACCTAGCAAAGAAATTAACAAAAGTACTGCAGTGACACTAACAAATTTAATCATCAGTAATATTAACGAATGATTTGGTATTAGGAATCCTGTTTCCTGTTGATCAGTTGGTAGATAGTTGAGTATGAAGCATTCATTCCCTTTTAATTTAAGCTATTAATTTAATGAGTGTAAATGTGATTGCACAATCTACCAAAAGAAGGAACTCAGTGATGCTTGTTCTCATTTACATCAAAAAGCAGAGTTCGTCTAGTTGGTATAAATAGGTAGGTATTAGTAGCTCAATGTAGCGAATGACCGATTTGTTTGAGCACTCAGGGTTATCTGGCCAAGTTAAATATCCGGTCAAAATCCCAGCATCAACAAATTCTCCTTGTACATACGTTACGTAATTCAGCAAGCCTGCTTGTATTTTGCTGTATAAACATAAACAACGAGAGGAAATACACTAGTTCCAGTTTAACGCATTTTATTCGGTGTTGCACTAGAAGGTACAGAAAACTAGCACATTCCCAGAGAGGAAGATTTCTGTACAGTTTCTACATGTCTAAATTCCAAATATTATTATTCATTAGTTATCTCTATGATTGGCTGAAAAAAAAAATCCAAGAAACAAACATTAATCAAAGGGCAATGACATACAGGGTGTGAAACAAAGGATAAACTCAATTAAACAACTAGTATTGAGCTAGCACAATATAATATAGTCACTGGCGTGATGTGCAGGAGATGTGTAGTGTTTAACGCCCGTTGTTACTACATACGGCACCGTAGGCGATGACACTGATGATACATGAGATGAAGATGGAACACCGGTGGAATGAGATGGCGGGGGAAACTGGAGGTCCCGGAGAAAACCCGCCCCATCGCCATGTTGTCCACCATAAATCTCACTTTGCGGTTGCCTGGGATCGAACCCGGGCAGCCTTGGTGAGAGCCAAGCGGTCTAACCACTGAGCCACGGTGCGACCTGTGTCACTGGCGTGATTTAATAGTGTTCAAGTTAGGTGAGATGAGCAAGAAATGAGTTCTTCACTGAGTAGTTAACGTGTACAATATTTATGTATATATTGATGAATTTTCCTAAAATGGAAGCAGACTTTTAAAAAGGAATTAGACTATATAATCGATTATAGATAAAGGTTTATTATATGCAGATTATGTAGTATTAATAACAGAAAAGTGAAGATGATTTTCAACGTGCTATATATGAATTAATCTTAATATGTAAGAATTGAGATTTTAATATCTGTAAAACAAAAACAAAGATAATGGTTTTTTTGGGGTAAGCAAAAGTAGGATCTAAAATTATTTTATATGATCAAACTTTAGAACAAGTCTCAAGTTTCAGATACCTTGAATGTGAAATAGGCCCAAAGAAAGAAAGAAATAATAACCTGAAACTGTCAAAATTTCAAACTGTATACGGATCTCTACACAATCATTAAGAAATAAAATAAGAAAGGATACAGAATTAAATTTTATAAAACAATGGCAAAGCCAGTGCTTTTGTATGGAAGTGAAGCCTGGGTTATTACAAAGAAGATTGGAAAGTAAGTTACAAGGATCTGAAATGAAATTCTTGAGAGAAACTAAAGGATGTACAAAACTACAACACATAAATAATGATGTAATAAGAATAGAGCTGAAAGTGAAATCTATAAACAAAGAAATAAAAGACTACAGAAACAATTGGCTGTTACATATGGAAAGGATGGTCTATGATAGACATCCGAAAATAGCACTAAATTATAAATCAGTAGGGAGAAGAGATGTGGACAGACCGCAAAAGAGATGGAGAGACTTTCCGAGAAAAGCGGAACAGAAAATGTGTCTAATTCAAAGAATGGAAATGATGATGATTATTATTTATGTCAAATTGTTCTGAAGTCAACTTTGATAAAGTGTTCCTATTAGGAGAATACATCAAATCATTCCGATGTTGAGTGAACATAATGGCTAGTGCTCCAATTATTTAATTTAAGTTGCTAGATATCTTTATCATAAGCATACTGAAGATTAACATAGCAGAAAACTGTATTGCATTAGGAGACCATATCTATTGTATTTCTTAAAGCCTAAATTATACATTCTTAAATTTGTCAGGCCATTGTGAGGTATCTAAAAGATCTAGTTGCTGTGTAACAAATATGCCTTGCCCTTTAGGGAACTGATTGTTACGAAAAAAAGAACAGTGAGAACCGAAATACAGGTCGCTCGCTGTACGTGTGAATTGTCCCTTATATGTCTTCACAGTAAACATTTAGTTAGTGTAATTTATTTCAGGTTTGGTATATCCTGTTACCATTTATAGCCATAGCTTTCCCCTCACAGCGTTGTCTATTTTTCCACATTGATGGAGCACCGCGAGGTAAGACAAACGGATATACCAGTTCAAGATCTTGTTCACCAGTCTCAAGACAAACCTTACAAGCTTGAGGCGGCGCTTCTCAGCACATTCATTCACAGAGATTTACACAAACCTTAAACCCAAGCCACGATAACCGCAGATGTAAATAGAGTAGCTCGTAAAATGCTGCTACACAAAACCTTAACACAATTGTATCAGCTGCGACTCAAAGAATGGGAACATTCTGGATTGTTGATGCGTCTACTGAATTATTGACTGATAACATAAATAACAATGATAGAGAAATGTTAGGAAAATAAGAGATGCTGCCTCATAGGTAATGTCACAAGAAAAACAATTATTTGAAATGTGTTTGGCAAGCAAATAACTATTTTCAATGTATAGAGCATTAGATTCTATGGTCTTGAGCCACTATTCAGCGAGTCTTATTATCCCACGATGGTACCTGTCTCTGACTTCACTGAGCAACAATGAAAATGTCTCGGGCTTAAAAATAGTGAATTTACATGTATTTTCATCTGCTGAATTCAAAAATCACCATAAAATGATATATTAGCTGTTGTTTTGGAGATAAAGTGACATTTCATTTTTAGAGGGAAGATTTTAAATTTGGGGAAATTTTTTGGGAGTTGGAACACCTGTCATATAACAAAACACAATCAAAGCGCAATTTTGGAAATTAAGTAATGCAAAAGTTAAGGAAGGCATTTCAGTTGGACCACAAATTAAAAACCTGTAAAGGATCCTGAATTTGATAAAATTTTGAAGGGGAAAGAAAAGGAAGCTTGGGAAGCCTTCAAGGCTGTTGTTCATGGATTTTTAGGCAACAAAGAGATGACAGCTACAAGCATTTGGTGACAGTGCTCCTGCAAAAATACCGTAACCTTGGATGCAACATGTCCCTTAAGATCCATTTTCTGCACTCGCACCTAGACTTTTTCCCTCCTGGTTGTGGAGCTGTTAGTGATGAACATGAGGAGAGATTCCATCAGGACATTTCTGTTATTGGACAAAGATATCATGGCCGTTGGAATGAAGTAATGCTTGTGCATTACTGTTGTCTTTGTATAGGGATTCTGCAAGCTAAAAGACGACGAAGTCAATAGGCCACCACATGATTCTCTTCAAATAGGACTGCGAAGTATTTTTTCAGCAATTTAGAACTCTTAGCTTGTAATTACCAGTTAAAATAATCAAAGGCACTTTCATTTTTGTTAGCATGTATGTAATTAATATGTATCCTTTTTTCTCAATCCCTTAATATGTAATACTTCCACCTTGTGTATATCATAGAAACTAGAGCTAATATTTTTTTTCATTGTCATATTTGTTTTTCTCAACTCAAAATTAGTAGGAATTGTCTCATGAAGTGCTCGAAGCATTCAACAATTATTTTTTGTTGCCCAGTGTTTCTAATGCGAAGCGTTCGCTGACACCCACTTGCAGTGCTTCAGTGTTGTCAAAATTTCTTCCACATAGAAAATGGGCCATGGATCGAAAAACATGATAATCTGTTGGTGCAAGATCAGCACTGTATGCTGGATGTGGTAGCAGTTGATTCCTCCCAATTCCTAATTTTTTCAACAGTATGGGTTGTTGCATTGTGCTGTTGCAATATAATTGTATTTCAGTTAACTAATATGGGTATATGCGTCTCAAAACTTCATGAACTCATTCCAGTTGTTGAGAATAAAACTCCGCAGGAATCGTCCGCCCGTCTGGAACAATCTCCCAGTGAATTACACCTTCAAAGTTCCACCAGACAGACACATTCCTCTGGGACCGAACTTATTTCTTTTAATGATGACTTTGGTAGTTTGGCGGTGATCAAGTCACTGTTTCGAGGAATCAGGCTTTCAGTAATATACCCTCTTTCATCGCAAGTGACAATTCTCCAGACAAATCTATCATACATGGGATTACAGATAAGCTGATGACAGATATCCACTCTACTTTCAGCCTGTTGAGGTGTCAGTTCATGAGGTACAGATCTATAGCATCTGTATGATTTTCCAAGCATCTTAATGTGATGCACCAAGTTCTACTGTAAGCCTACGGGTACTTTTCTGTGAATTTTCTCACAATATATATATATTCTTTTTTGTTTCTTATTTAACCGATTTTTCATTATTTCCGTTTATTATCTTATCTGTTCTCCTAGTTACACAAATATTCACTATACACATAAACACCCATGCCCAAGGCGGGACTCGAACCCGCGACCTTCTACGCGGTGGAACACTAGACATTACGCTTTAGCGACCATGGCTACGAGGGCCGGCAATATCGACACCTTCTCCTTCCACTTTATATGGTCGAGCTGCGCCAGCGGTTCTATAATTTTGTTTTTAGTGTTTTAGAAGGACTCTTTGTTATTTCAATTTTGTGATTATTTATTAATAACTGAGGACTGGTATATGCTCGCCATGAAATTCTGTAAATAGCATTGCCAAACCTAAGAAACCCAATAAATTTTCCGAAACACCAAATTCAGATAATCGACTTTACTTATGAGAGAACCTAATAGATAATAATAATAAATAATTTCTGTGTATTAAGATGAAACGATTTAAATGATTATTTAAATCGATTTAATAATTTAAATAAGTAAAAATAATTATTTAGAATATTGAATAATGGTATGAAAAATTTAATATACAAAATTTATGAAGAAATGTATAAAAGTTGAATGATGTTGGTTTGTCGTGATGGCAACGGCAAAAACGTGATGGCCAAACGTGATGGCACCTGGTCATGTGCAAAGGAAATTTTTGTCTGTAAGAATATATGTATCAGTATATTTTACTTGGTGTAACAAAGAAGTGATTATTGATGAATTGTTAAAAGGATTGCACCAGAGAATACTGATAGCGATTGATTTATGTTGGAAAAAAGTTGCATCCTTAATAAATCTCAGAGTTTGGAGATTCGTTGGAGAAATTATAAATAATATTTTATTTAGAACATTATCCTCCGCAACTACCCCTGAAAAGAAGAGTGCATGCAGATACTAGAGCAGCCGAGGAACCACTAGACCCAACTCCGAGAACTTCGAAGAAATCCATCATCACTCAAATTCTTTCTACACCTCACATTGGAACATCATTTTTATGTTCCAAAGAACAATGCATTATGTAATAAGCAGAAGCGACAATATTTTTCAGGAAGAGGAAGACACTAACCAAGCAGTTGTGTTTAGAAAATCATTTAATATATTTAATTTGGCTAAGTAATTAGGCGTTTCAGTGAACTCAACTAATAAGCAACCCATTAACTCAAAGTTCTGGTTGCTAGAACTAGTGAGAATGATCTGCAAATGTACAAACATGCGAAGTTCCTCCCACCCACCCCCCCTACCCCTCCAAAGGGCCCGTCTGCTAAGCTCCGGATGCGCTGCAGCCTTAAGGCTTATTGTGTTGCCCCATGAAATTAGCACCAGTCCATTATACCTGTGTCTCTTACGAGAAAATACAGCCCCATAATGGACTTGTTTTAAATTTATTTTAGTTCAATTATCGGTATCCCAAATAGATTGAATCTTATGCGATATGAAGCTCTGCAGATCGCAGAAAATACAAAGTACTAAAAATCAGAGAAGGAAAATGTTTCTTAAAATATATGAAAATTCATATAATCATTTAAATACGTTTTATATGCTAATAATAGGTTAAAACTTAGCAATTTATGATATAGGCACCTTTGTTGGGTAGTCAAGAAATAGGCGGGTGAAGTTTGTTTAATATTTTTTACGCTTGTAAACTGTTTACTGTGTTACCGTGGTATGTTACTGCAACAAAAGTTAGCAGAAATAATACTTCAAGGATTAGAAAACAGTTGACAACATAGCTCAGTTGTTAGACTTTAAATTCATTAGCCAATTTAACTGGTGTTATACATTGTTACATCCACCCGCACGTAGTACCCTTAGAAAAAAATGCTATAATTCATCACTTTAGCAGCCGGTGGTAGATTTGCCAAATATAGAACCACCGTTGATACAAATGGTTACTATTCCGTAAAGCTTTCGATTGTTCATTAATTTAGTGTATCGTGATCGAAAGGAATTTTGTAATAATAAATATAAGTAAATATAACTTTATTCATTGCATCCTATGTGTTGCAGTGTATTGAAATTAATTATATTTTGTTTATTTCCAACTAATGATTATGTATCTTTAAACATTCAAAGTAATGCTCCTCTTGAAGATAAAGCTAATCCCTCATATGGCCCAAATATACCATAATTTCTAAAATGTTCGTTTTATTTCTTTCATGACACAATAGATTTATTTAATATTTTATTATTAATATTGTGACTTTGTGGGTTCGTAGAATTAAAAGTCCAATTGGCCGAAATTCTAAATATTCTTTATTTCCGTAGAGATACACTGTTCAATTCTCACGTAACAACATTACATCACATATACAACACAATCTTCCAAGGTCGATGACAATAACAAACAGCGCCCAGTTTTCATCAGCTCTCGTTTCAACACTCTCAGTTGTTCTCTGCTTACCTTTCACGTCTCACTCTCGTTTTACAACTGTCCACTGGCGTGTCACAATCTCTTATATATCTCATTCATAAATTCGAGATGTTTCCGGAACAAAACAAAACAACCTTTCTCTGTCAAACAAGATATCACTAGAACCTTCCAAATGTGAAATGCTATCTGTACAGGCAAGTCCTTTTCCTCGGCTATTTTTATTTGACGGCTCTTTGTGTACACTTGCCGCGCTATCGTAGATAACGGCTTCGCAAGAACATTTTATGTGCGTCGCCGCGACAATATATTTTACCTTCTTAACCATAAAGGGAATTAACTTCTTAAAATATACATATAATAAATACTTAGTAGATAATTTTAAAGTTAAGCTAAACATGTATTCTCAAATTAACAATTTAAAAATTCTCCTAAACTAAGAATTAAGTTTTAGCTGACACACTGGTGATTTTATTTTAAATAATAAAAGTAGGGATATAATTACTTCGTATCGCTTAAACTGATAACTACCACGTCCCAATTGCACAATTAAACAAATGATAACATAGATCACTGCTAAGTTCACTTTATTTGTTTGTTAAACACTTAGCATACCGCACACAGTAAAATAATCGGTGGAATTGAATCACTGCACTGAAAATGTCACAACTAAACTCAGCGTTACTTGGCGTGTACTTTTATTTGAAATTTCACTGGTAAATGTCTATTCAAAACTAACTGTCCGCCGGGCACGAGCCAACACATTATATAGGCAGCGAACACAAAGGAAATGTAGAAAAGGAATGTTCTCGCACCTCCGAAAACGCGTCATCTGGAGCAAGGAAAGGTGTATAATGCTTATTGTTCTATACGATATTTTATTAATAAAAGAGGACACCTTATTGTGTGCCTGCTTGACTGTGTAATCTTTATAAATAAATGTATAAGTAAATTATTAATGTTATTCAAGAATGTGTTATATCTTACAAATTTGACAGGCATGATATTTTTGCTAGCTTACTGTGGTTTGATGTACCTGAAGTTTCTCCTTCAATTTAATTCAACTTAAATTACATAATTTCATTGTTATCATTCCTCTTACTTTTGTCGTTCATGATTGACAATGAAGAGAGTGTGTAACCACTACACTGAAAGTACAACGACTCTGTTACAGCCTATATTCTGGGAATTAAAACTAAACAAGCGCGGTGAAAGATTGACTTTCGTGTACGGTTGGTTGCAAAGAGCAGTTTAATTAAACAGATGATGCTGTATTCCAACACAACTCCCACATATTTCCGAAAGAGCGCAGCGTTGTTTCGTCATGCTGTGATTCAGTTAATTTCCTTGCTTTATCAACGTTGTGTTTCGCCTCTCCAAAAATCAATTAGCAATATTACGCAACCTAAACCAAGCACACTTTACTTTCAAAGACGTTAAACATTTCATTTTATGCTGAAAGCGACATAACAAAGAGCTGCTTCCGTGTAGCGGCCTTAAACAGTGTAGGGATGGTTATACAACATAGGGTATATCTCGCACACTTGAAGCAGAAAGGGTGGAAGTGGTTGATAACAGGCCAAAGAAAATTGTCTACAAAGACGTGGAGAAGTTCCTAACATCCCCAGACTCGATGAACCAGCAAAAGAAGGTAGTAAACTTCCCATCGACCAAGTAGCCCTCTGCTTTTCACAAAGTGTACTGTTTCTTTAAAGCAAGCACCCGCGCCACCTATCCGGCATCATACTCCATGAAACCTAGGAACTCCTAACGGATGAGAATAAAATATGGAATAATGGAAACGAAATCGTGGTAGAACAATAATTTGTTATCCCTTTCAAGTTATTTATTCTAATGTTTTAATTAAAGGTAATGACGCAACTTTGTTTAAAAAAAGTACATAACCAGGTCTTCTTCTTCTACCTCACGGATTTGGATTGTTTAACCCGTTCCGGCTCCAAATTCGTCTGCCCATCTTTTCTTCGGTCTTCCCTGGTTTCTTCTTCCTATTGGTTTATAGTTTAAGGCTAGTTTTTGTATTCTGTTATTATTCATCCTCTGAACATATTCTTTCCATTGATTTCTATATCTTTCAATAGTTTGATTTATTTCTTCTATTTTTAATTCTGTCCAATTATCCTGACTACGTTTTTATCAATTTTGGTACACCCAGCTATTGCTCTTATAAATTTCATTTCTGATGACTGTATTCTCGTACTATTTCTTTTTGTTAGTGTCCATGTTTCTGATCCATAGATCCCAGTTGGTATTGCCATTGTTTTGTATAGTTTTATTATAGAGTCCTTTCTTGCTTTATTTTTAATGTTCTTTTTATTGTGCCTGTTATATAGTTAAATTTATTTATTTTCTCTATTATATCAGCTTTCCCTTGATACGAGACATTACATCCTAAATACTTAAAGTGTGATTTCTGCTCAATTATTATGTTAGCTAACATTATTTTTAATCTTACTGGATTAATTCCTTTAAATGCCATGGTTTTGGATTTATTTGCTGATATATTCATTCCATATTCTGTAGCAATTTTTTCTAGACTTAACAGCATTTTCTGCAAGTCATCTTCATGTGTGCCCATTATTATTTTATCATCTGCTTACAACATAGTTTTCAATTTAGCTCCTGATACACTAATGCCTCCATTGAATTCATTCGACCAAATCCTTACTATCGTCAACATACAAATTAAAAAGTGCGGTTGATAAAGGACAACTTTGTTTTATTCCTCCATTAACTATTACTGGTTCTCTTTTATTTATTTTTATTTTTGTGTCAATGTACATACTTTTTAAAACTTCAATTAGTTGTAAAGGTATGCCTCTATTATTTAAAATTTTCCACAGTATCGTTCGTGATACTTTGTCAAAAGCTTTATAATAGTCAGTAAATAGTAAGTGCGTCTCTAAATTTTGTTCTCGTCGTTTTTCTATTATTTGTTTAAGTGTAAAAACCTTGTCAAAGGTGCTTCTTCCTTTTCTAAAACCAGTTCGTTCTTCTAGGAGTATTGCATATTGTGACTTTGTGGGTTCGTGAAATAATAAAACGAGGTTACGAAACACAAAAACTACACTTTATTCTCCTCGAAATACACCGTTCAACATTACAAAATTGCTAGAACCTCAAAACTGTTTATTTTCTCTCACTCTACCCTCAACTGTCTCTCACTTCCGGTAACGATCGGCCATCATTTTTCATCGGCTTTGCGAGCCTACCACCAGGGTGACAATATGTTATTTTGTTTAACCGAGTACTTATTATTTTGCCACATATTTTGTAAGCAGCACACAATAAACTAATCCCTCTATAATTTTCAGGTCTTGTTCTTTCCCCTTTCTTAAATATTATCACTTTAGCTATTTTCCATTCTTGCGGTATTTCTTTTGTTTCCCAACACTTGTTATATAGATACAGTAATCTGTCATGTAATTCTTTAGGAGCATATTAATATTATCTAATAATATTATTAATAATATTATCTATTATAATATTATCTACTCCGCAGGTTTTACTATTTCTACTTTTCGCTATACTTTCCATTAATTCTTCTACTTCTAACCGGTCTACTTCTGCTCTGTATAATTTATCTATTTCCCAATTTTGTTTATCTCCTGCGCTCCAGAGATTTTTATAATAATCCTCTAATTCTTCATATTTAATGATTTTTATATTTGCTTTGTCTCTTTCCATTGAATTTAGGTTTCTAATAAATTTATAAACTTTATCTTGGCGGCCATGTAGGTTGTGTTCTAGATCTGTTATGTATTTGTCCCAGTGTTCTCTATTTAGTTTCCTTCTATATCTTTTAACTTCTGCTCTTGCCTTATTATAATTTATTCTATTTTATTCTGATCTGTCATTCCAGTACTGTAAATACATCTTTTTTATTAATTCTTGTATTTCAGCGTTCCATATTCTTAGTCTCTTATTCTGCTTGCTTGCTTTCTTAGTACCTAAAGTTTCAAATGCTGCCTTTCCTACAATATTTTTATGGTGATCCATTCTTCTTCAACATTTTCTTTATATTCCTCATGTTGTCTCATATTACTTATTATCCTTTTTATATAAATCTCTTATAGTTTCGTCTTCTAAGAGATGTACCTTATAATGTTCTTCTTTAGATGGTATTGTTAATTTTTTCCAGTGTCCATACCATTTTGTTTGCAATCTAATTTTACTTATAAGCAGAAAATGATCTGTATGTACATCACTTCCTCTAAAAATCCTTGTATCCATAATTAAGTTTTTCATCTTTTGGTTTATGATTACAAAATCTATGATTGAACGAGAACCTCTCTCAGTTCTAGTATACATGTGTATATCTTTATGACGAAAGAATAAATTTGTTATTCTCAAATTATTATAACTTGAGAAATTTATCAAACTATTTCCTTTGTAATTCCCTATTTGTTCTCCATTATTGCCTTTTATATTTTGTATTGCTGCCTTTCCAATTCTGGCGTTTAGATCTCCAGCTATTACTAAATAGTCATTTTTATTTATACCATCCATTACCTTCTGAAGCTGATTATAAAATTCGTCTGACTCAGTTCTTCTACCTTCTTAAAGTGCATATACTCCTATAACTGTCATGTTACCTCTTTCAATTTTTAATCGTACTGTTGTTATTCTTTCATTTATACATTGATAAGATGTTATATATTTTTAAAATGTTTATGTACTAATATAGCCACTGCTGCTTGAGCTCTTTCATTTATGTCTACACCGCTATATATCATTGCGTAATGTTCTAAATCCAGACTTCCGTTTTGTTTCTTTTTTGTTTCTGAAATTTTTGCTATGCCGATGTTTGCTTTTTGCAATTATTCTTCTAGTTCATCTTCTTTGTGATGTATGCCTCGTACATTCCAGGTTGCTACTTTGATTTTCTTAGATAAAACAGGTAAAACCACAAAAAAGCAAATTCAGAGCAGGCAGCCTACTGTAATACACCCCGGGATGCTCCAAATGCCATCTTGCTCTCGCTCGGCAATTCATTTATATCAAAGAACAAATTTTAGATTCTCACTTAAATTTAGTACATTTGTGATTATCAAAGACAAGCGTAGAAGTCTCTGTGTCAGGTTCTATAGATACTGCCTAATAAGTAATATTTTGTTTAAGAAAAACAATTATTTGAAATAAGTTTGGATAAACAATTATCTAATCTTCAAAGTATAGGTAAACCATTAGATTCTGAGGTCCTGAGCCATCGTTCAGCGAGGGTTTTTTTTTTTTGTGTAATTTACGTCCTCCAACGTTAAGTCATCGGAAAATGAATGGAATGGGTGAAATGATGCTCAAAAGAGCCCAGGGTCCATAGAGCTTAGAGTTACCCGACTTTCATATTTCAGGATAAGGGAAAACCCCGGAAAAACCTTATCCAAGTAACTCGCCCTGATCGAGATTCTAACTCGGGACCTCTTGAACGTGAGGCAGAGATGCTACCACCACGCTACCGAGGCGGGCCTCAGCGAGGTTGATTATCCCATGATGGTACCAGACTCTGGTGTTTGATGCGGAGAATTCGGCGACACCCATTTGCACTGCCCCAATCTGGTCAAAATTTCTTCCATTTATAAAATGGGCCATGGAATCAAATAGATATAATCCGATGGTGCGAGATCAAGGCTGTGTAGCACTTCAATTCCTCCCAATTCCTGAATTTTTTCCATGGTTGGTCGTGCAGTATGGTGTGTTGTATTATCCGTGCAATAAAACTATTTCGGTTAACTAATGCTGGGTATCTCCGTCTCAAAATTTCATGAACTCATTCCAGTTGTTGATAATTAAGGTTCACAGTTAATCACACCTTCAAAATCCCACAGACACACATTACTTTGGGTCCGAACTGATTGTTTTTAACGATGACTGTCAGGTTGGCGGGGATCAAGCCACTGTTTTGAAGTATCAGAGTTTCGGTAATATACCCATTTTTCTTCACAAGTGCAATTCTCATGACAAATCTATCAACCGTGGGCTTTCGAATGAACTGACAACAGATATCCCCCTAGATTCAGCCTGTTGGTGTGTCAGTTCATGAGGTACAGATCTACAGCTTCTGTATGATTTTCCAAGTGTCTTAATATGGCGATGTGTGGTATCTTTTTAAGCACCAGGTTATTCTGAAAGCCTACCAGTACTTTTATGCTGATTTTCTAGCAAAACTTGGCGTGTATCCTCAATATTCCATACCTTAGGCATTCCATAACGTGATAAACCTTTAGTGTCTTCGTCTCCATTGTTGAAACGTTGGAACCATCGTTGGGCCACACGCTCGCTAACGATACCTTCATCTTTCACTTCACATATTCTTCGAGCTGTGACAGCGACTTAATAATCCTTTTTCCAGTAATGTTTTAGAAGGACTCCAAGGCATGGCATCCATGGCATCCTGTAAATAGCGTTGCCATACCAAAGAAACCCAACAAATTTTCCAAAACGGCAAATTCAGAAAACCCGACATTTCTTATAGGACAACCTAATATGATTTTAATAGAGATTTTATTCAAGTTATGAGAATGTAGTTTTGCAACCGCAATTAAGGCCGATGATGGGAAGATGGTGGAATAGTGTTCTCGAAGTTCTATTTTTAGCAGTAAATGTGTTGATGGTGGGGGATGAAGATGTACTCGTAGTGATGATAAGACCTGAAGCTTTCCTGGCGACGATTACTCTCACTTTCTTCTCGGGCAGCCAGCCAGGTAAAAAGATGATTAGATATCAACGTTTCGGGAGTGTACATCTCTCCCATCATCAGGATATTTATAAAATGTTATAAGCACAAATGAAATACTGGATATAACACAAATATAAACAAAGACAAAACACTATCAAAATTCGCATTACTGAACAAAAGACTGTCTTCAGTAAATTAAATGTCAGGTCAAGAGATGGCGTGAGTATAGAAAATTGTGTCAAAGAAACGTAACTACTTAACTTGATTACCAAACTGTATTAATCCTTGCTTCTTAATTCTACGGATTTCCATTTTTAAGACCGGTTTCCAAGAGAAGCTGAACTGAAATCCAGCATCACGATGAATCGTGCTCCTTTCAGAGGAAATCGCCAAAGCCTCCTTAATTCTCCGCTCCCAGTAACTGTTGCATTTTGTAAAGATGGTCGTCTCCCGAAAATTGGTTCTATGGTCATCAAAACAATGCTCTGTCAGCCCAGACTTCTCAGGTTGCATTAAACGAATGCTCCGTTCATGTTCGATTATCCTAGTAGCGATGGTCCTTCCGGTTTGTCCTATATACGGTGTCCTACATTCATAGGGAATGCGGTACACTTCCGGAACTTGGAAGTCCAGTTTGTCTTTCACAGGTCTCAACAGATGTTTAATCGTCGGAGGTGGCTTGTGGATGGTCCTGATGCTGTATTGGGCGAGAATTCTGCTGAATCTGCCGGATAGATTGCCGGTAAACGGGATGCAGGCTGTAGCAGTAGGCTTATCTGACGCTTGCTGTATTACAGGTTTCCCTTTCATGGCTTTGGTGATCGAGGCTCCAACGTCATATTCGGAGTAGCCGTTTTCCCAGAAAGTGAGTCTCAGGTGCTGTAATTCCTGTTTTAAGTGGCTGGAATCAGAGATAGACAACGCTCTGTGGGCCAGTGTATTGAGAACTCCCAGTCGTTGAGAGTGATGATGGAAACTATGAGCGTTCAGATAGAGATCGGTGTGTGTAGGCTTGCGATATACAGCATGCCCCAGCGTACCGTTGCTGTTTTCTGATGATGTTCTCGTTGTGGCGTCCTTTGTAGCTCCGTTTAGCATGAGATCTTCTCTTGATCCTGGTCTCGCATACTTGGATTGTGAAACTTAATATTAGGGAAACAAAAGAAAATGTTGAACGTTTTTCTTTACTTTAAACTTGCTGCAATTCACAACGTCTACGATGATCAAATATATTCTCATTCAATTCTGATTATTACAATCCTAATACAATCATTTTCTTACGTTTCTGTTGTCTTCACACATGCGCGATTTCTTCGCTTATAAGATATTAGTATTCAGAAAATAAGGTTGCACTATATCGAAACTTCGTTTTATCGATGTTGAATAATTAGTACAGTTCACGTAATGGTTAGCACGCGCGTCTGCTCGCTCTTCGATGACGACACAAAAGACGCTATTTTGTCCTCTTCACATATTGACTTTTTTCCTTATTACCATCGTAACTAATTATTATAGTCTACATCCCTTTTTCCTGTGGCCAATACATTATTTTGAATTATATAGTTTATGATTTTCCAAATAGAAAATCCTATAATTTATCTTTTATCCTTTTAATCTTTTTATTTATCATATTTACCATTTATCTAGATTGGATATTAACATTAATCTTCACTTGTTTGTGACCTACTTTATTCGGACATTGCCACCTATAGCTCATACCAATTCAAAACACTACTCTCATAATTTTAAACATATCAATATTATTCATAAATAAATCCAACACTGCTTTGGCACTTGACATAATAACAACTTTTTCAGCTTTTTAGGGACTTTTAAATATCTTATAGGAAATGGAACAATACTTAATTTACTCTGAGTATCCATAGTTACTCAAAGTAAAGGGTTAGAATGCTTATTAACGGTTAACACCTTAACGATAGTTAAACACTAACTCCTATTTGAATTTTTTATACTTTTCAATAGATTGTATTACAGTGCTTGATCACTTCTGCAGAATAACATATACCGTAATAAAAAGTATTATTTTAGATTTTGGATTAAACAGGCTATGTATCTTAACATGTGTTCTTAATTATTTATTTACGGAGGCAAGTTAATAGGAGCAGAACTGCTCTCCCTATTCATATTATACACATTTATCGGTAAATAGATAGTTTTACTGCACTTATAAGCCTGCAGATGTTTAACCAGCTTTAGATTACACTACATGCTAAAGAAATTAAAATCAGAAAATTATGCTTAAATAAGCTGGGATTCATAAAAGCTGAGAATACACAAAAACTATGAAATAACTTTATCCAACTAAGGTTTGTACTCGGAAGTTCTGGACTGTTAAGCAAACAAACTACCTATACTAAAATTGAGGTAAAATAATTTTTTCTATGCTTCAAACTTTTCAGTTTACGTGATCAGATTGGATAGATTTCATACATTAAAGTGCAACAAATCACAGGTTACAAAGAGATATTTTCAGTTATTTTCCTTTTACTTTACAAGTATTAGGCCCATACGACGTTTTACGAGGCTAATGGAACTGTTCTATTTTTCTTCGTGGTTGTACGTGAAAAGAATGCCTAGAAAATCCCAAAGGTTGCATTCTTGGTAAATGATTCTTCCACTGTCGCTGATATCGCTGTATTGTATCACATAGTGTTCTCACAGTTGTTTCCTTATATCAACATTCCTGAGCCAATCTGCTTTTATTAGGTGCAATATTGATCTCTGTGCTACCTCTAGCTTGACTTCTCACGATTTCCAGTGCTTCACATCCAGCTTAGGTTCCGTCCAAAAGGCAAGTGTATTTTCTTCCTCAGACGCAGGGATGCGCAACATCATGGAAAAGAGCGGGAGTAGGCGGAATTTACCTCCATATCCTTTTCGTATTATTGTTTTTCTTTTCTTTTTTACGAATGAGCCCATGTAGGACAACGCAAAGTACATAGCTCTTAGCTCTTCTATGAATCCAAAGTTTTCTCATTCTTTGCCTGTTGGTTTTCTTTCTCTCGTCTGTCCACGTTGTTCCAGCCTTTTCTTCGGTTTGTCCTCTTGATCCAATTGCCACATGCACCTTCATTATAAACACGTCCCTATCTAGGATATAGTTAATCGTTTAATATGTCCATGAAATTTTAACCTCCATTTCCTAACTTCACTGTGGTTTTATTTCCTTTTTAATTCTATATCTGTATTCGTCACCTCCGACTTGCGGACCTAAACATTTGTCTATCAATTTTACGTTATATTTTTTCTATATTTCCCATATCTGATTTTTTTGTTAAAAATTAATGTTTCTGCATAGAGTCACTCCGTTTAATCACAGTGTTACAGTGTTCTAATTTTGTATATTTAGACATGCATTAGTATTATGCCTAATGTTTAAGTAAGCTGATATGCTGTTTACATTTATTGGCCCCCTTTTATTTGCTTTACTTTGTTTTCCATTTTCCTTAATTATTTCTCCAAGATATTTAAATTGTGAAACTCGTTTAATTTTTTCCACATCTGGTTTCCATATATTGCACGAAATATTTTCCCTTTTTTTTTCGAAAGATATCTGAAGAGCAAATTCCTCTGCAGTTTATCATCATCAGTTGTATCATCTGTATCACCATCATCATCATCATCATCATCAGTTGTATCATCTGTATCACCATCATTTATATCATCAGTAGTAGTAGTAGTAGTAGTAGTAGTAGTAGTAGTAGTATCATCACTTGTATCACCATCAGTAGTAGTAATACCGTCACCGTCACCGCCATCGTCATCATCATCATCATCACTATTACTATTATTATTACTATTACTATTATTATTACTATTACTATTACTATTACTATTACTATTACTATTACTATTACTATTACTATTACTATTACTATTACTATTACTATTACTATTACTATTACTATTATTATTATTATTATTATTATTATTATTATTATTATTATTATTATTATTATTATTATTATTATTAAGTACTGTTGCGTCGTATATTGCAGTTTCTAGACTCTCGCTCATACAGCGAGAACTGTGCGGGAAGGTAAATCCGAGCTCGACCGTGCCAAGAATCGTGACGTTATACCATCGATGTAGAGGCTGATATCGAACCTCAGTGGCTTATAAATGTGTTTTTGAGGTAGAAGATGCAGGTCTCCAGAGTCCCGTGTTTTGATATTGCTACTGCTGTTTTGATCTCGCAGACGCATGCGGGGTTTATGACGGCTGTGCAGACCTTCAGCCCGGCCGCGCTAAACTTGGCGGCGACGCTGCTTAATATTTGTGGCGAATTGAATAATAACGCGACACTGTGTCTGTCACTTCACACCCCAGGACTCATGCCAAGGCTGCGCGTTTTAAAGTTTAAAACAGAGCTATCATAATACTGGAACTTATGAAGCTCAGCAGTGGTCACTTTACAAAATCTCCTTTCTGAATCTATTGCAACGGTAGAACGACAACGTATTTATGAGATTGGGTGAGTCTGTGTAGATAGAGTAGTCTGAAAAACCACAAAACTGACTTACATAATTACTGTACCATTGAAAATATCGAACCTTTCTGGAAGACAAAATCCCTAGAACACCTAGTTTTATTTTATAAATTAATGAAATATTTAAAAGAATTTACAAAGTCCTTGTACATCAGTAGAAACAAAAAGAGAACTATTTACTTACCCACGTAAGAATATTTTGTTTTATTTCCTCTGTTTTCTAAATTGTTTGCATAAAATATTAAATAATTGCATAAAGAGAGAGAAATGCACTCAGCTGACATTGGAAAACAGATATTCTATAATTAATAACGTAAGAGTTTTCTTGTGTGAACAGTTGCGGATTTAAGGGAAGATAAAAGTTTAATATTTCACTTGAAAATTGCCAATTATTCCTACCAATGACTGGTCCTCCCCAAATAAAGCTGATTCTCCATTTACGTCTCTTGCAATTTATTTAAGTAGTTCCTTCTTTAACCGAGAGTAATTATTAAGTTCTTTGCAAATATGGCTTAGAAATCCCTCTAAGATAATGACGTATTATCCGGAAGCCGGGTGTTAATAAAAATTCTCCAGCCCCTCAGGCGCAATTTCATTTAATCGGAAGCAAATTATGTTGGTTTGAAAGTGTTGTCTTGCTATACACCTTTCAGTCATTTTATATTAATTTTACATCTACTTAGTCGAAAAAGTTAAAAACAATACTAATAATGATCGAATTATCAATCGTTCAGTCATTGCAATGGGAAAATGTACGAATTAAAGTTCGAATTGCTAGAACATCCAGCCTATTTGCCAGATCTAGCACTCAGTGACTACCACCTGTTCCGGAATATCAACAAATTTCTTGTAGGATGTAGATTTCACAGCAACCAGGAGGTCATTGATGTGGTAAAGCATGATAATTTGCACTACAGAGATTATTTAATTAAATTAGAACACCAATATGACAAATGTATTAGCCTGTCTGGATATTATGTTGAGAAATAAAGAAAAACCATTTTAAAATGCTTTCTTTTTATAATGAGACTCAGGACTAGCAATCGACCCTCTTATAGGAGCGAAGGTTTTTTTCCAAGAAAAAATCCATTATCCGAAACTACTCTTTACAAGAGACGACTCTAAAAAAATTGGTTTTTACAAATATTTTTATAATTATCTTGACTATAATATTATGTTTCAGATTTTTCATAAAAATGAGGTTTATATCCTGAATGTTTTTGGAATAGCCCCTAAAGTCCTGTTCATTATCCAGTAAACTGTAAAATAAACAAAATCTTAGATCACAAAAAGTATACCTCACACAGATCACAGATTATATCAAATACTTTTAGTGGAGTTAAATACTTCCGAATTTTTCCTAGTAATTAATTCAAATTTCCAGTGCTAATATTTTTCTCAAAGAGGTCTATATTCATTTTTTCTTGTCTCTCTTGTCATGGAAAGGAATGGTACTTCGTCACATAGCACCCAACTAAAAATGTTCAACTATCACTAAAGCCAATTGAATTCTCGTAACCCGTTGTAATGACAAGCAAGTGTGTAATGAAAGCACTTCTGATAAGTTAATCTCTATTAATATGAAGTATAAGAAGAATCCCTTGTTTCCTGCAAATGAGTTTTATTTTTCACTTATTTTAAAACTGGCTGTAAAGTAGGGCACACTTCTTTTCTCTAGTAGATAGTATAAACTCAGATAACTGGGCGGATGAAACCCCAAAAGAGCATAATAAATTAACTAACGTTTATCGACGCAAGTAATTATTGAGCTTGTACTGTATTTAAAGTTCCGTAAATAATTTGAAGTATCGCTTAAAAATCAGCCATTTATGCATTAAACAGATTTAACATTGGCAGGATAAATTAACAAACTACAATTCTGTAGTTAGCCCTTAATCAAATAAAAACGGCCAGTTAATGTAAATATTTGATCGTGATAATCGCATCTAGCTACTGTGTTTGATTGTTTGGACGCTTTTCAACAGAATATATTCTAATCGAATGGGATAACCAGAACGTAATTCTGGAAAGGCTTCCAAGCGTTATACATTTCTCAAAATGGAATGTCAGGCGTCCTTTGTAGAGTTCTTGAGATTTATTTGTACTTGTTAACGAATTCTTTTTGCTTACATCTTCCGTTATTCGTATAAGCTTGTCGCAGTTGAAGTGTTGTGAACCTTTCTAGCCATTTCTGTCTCACATGTTTAAAAACTTTACTTCATGTTTTACGGGAAATATCTCGATCCCAAATAGGGCATCTAGACTGCTTATACAATACTATCAATAGAATACCCGCCTCGGTAGCGTAGATGGTAGCATGTCTGCCTCACGTTCAAGAGGTCCCGAGTTCGAATCTCGGTCAGCGTGAGTTACCTGGATAAGGGTTTTTCCGGGGTTTTCCCTTATCCTGAAAGACGAATGTCGGGTAACTCTAAGCACTATGGACCCTGGGCTCATTTGAGCATCATTCCACTCATTCCACTCATCGTCCGATATGACAACGTTGGAGGACGTAAACTAAAAAAAAAATAATAAAATTCTTTATTGAATGAGGGAAAATAACAATATTGGTTTCTGTGCTATTAGTTTTAAGGATTCATATAAAGAACAAATGCACTTTATAGCCTATAGAATTTCTCTTATGTATAATAAGGAAAACTATTTTTCTACTCAAATATTTCCCAAAAGGTGTAATTTAGGAAACTATACCCATCAAATTTGAGTCACTGGGTTCCACGCATGCTTCATCAGGGTCCTTTAATGGTCTCATTGAATGATTTGAAGAGCCCAACAGTACGCTTTTCAGAGACCTGGACTTACCTTTTGCAACATATGTGTAGCTTTCGTTTATCACGTGCTCATAGAGTACAGAAATCTTTTGTTTTGAATACTATGAATGCTGGTTGGTGACCCAACTTCGTCTATCAATAAATCAGTAAATACGTTCGTTTATATTAATGTCTCTTTCAAAACGTGAATTATCACCACCATTCCCTATGATGTTCTATCAACCTATGCATACTATGTGTCAGTATCTTTACTTTTCTGCTATGTACATAACAGATAGACAAGATATTGCGCTCCACCAAAACTTTGATACCACTGAGAATACACCTTTTGAAGTCTTCTGAATAGGAAAGTAAAATAAGCTTTAGAAAACGCCTGTATGTGTGTGAAGAGAAACCAAAAAATCGTTAAATAGTATAGTTGGTGTTTAAGTTCAACGTCATCCACATATCAGAACTCCAGGTTATTTGGATATAGTTAAATTTTTTTAAATATTTTTTTTTCCAAAAACGGTACTCAAAATTTGATTAAAGTACGTGTTTAACATATTTTCATGAGAAATGAAATGTACATGTTGAATTGCTTGGAAATAACCTCGGAGGAGCTCCTCGTTTAGAAAGACTTCTGTATAAATGATAAACAATGAGAAGTGTACTAAATCTTACTACACAAAAAATCTATATATCGGTAAAATATACAATTTTAAATATTTTTGGTAAAATTAACTAATTTTAAAATACTTATTGTTTCTCAGATATAAATCTTTATTCATTTTTATACACCTGGCACGCAAGAGAATTTTCTTTTAAGGCCATTATATTGTTAAAGGACTTTATATGGCCCCAAGTTATAGCATAATTTGAAGATGGATTTTTATCTGGAGTAAGTTGTGATAGCCAGATGGAAGATGTTATAATTTTGTTCCCAGCGTTTTAAAAAAGTTATACGTCGCTGGATGTGAATACTTGGAAATCCCAATGGTGTAATCAATTTAGGAATTGATTATTTCAATTTCCCAGCTTCTGGGATTCTTCCCTCAGGTCATTGGCTTGGATCGATGTTTTTTCTTTAAATCAATTTAAATTTTTATGTTCTGAATTTAATTATTGAAATTTCACAAAAATATGATATAACACAAATGACATTAAAATCTCTTAAATGCAATTTCTTTCTAAAACCACTCGCTGCAATTCACAAACGTCCATCTTCTGCGATGATCAAACCTAATCTGCTACAATTCAAATGATTACAATCGTCCTAATACAATTAGTTTCTTAAATTACTTTTTTCTTCACGCGCATCCATTTTCTACGATGATCAAACTTATTCTTCTCGCGTCCTTCTGTGTAGATTATTGAATTTTCTCTCCAGAGCAACCGCAAATTTCTTTATATTCAAGTCACTCGTACCAACTTATATACAATTCTTATTTACTTATACAGTTTCACTTCCTAAACTTAATATAAACATTATACTATTTTTAAAAATTCATTAAATATTTAAAACTTTAAATAACATTACGAAGAAAAAAAAGAAAACATTGATTTTTCGGGACCACATTTAAAGCTACTGTTTTGGCATATAAGAAATGTTGTGAATTGTTATTTATATTTAAGAATGATTTTAACACTTTTAGTTAAGATACCCATTTATTTAGTAAATTTATGACTTCCTAAAGCTTATATTGTAGCTCCTGTTTCACGGCCTATGATGTTTGCAGTGGTTTTACTCAAGTTAGGTGGCATAGGATTGTATTTCACAGTTGAATATATTTTATCATTTGTTCTGCTAACTTTATTTCTAGGGGTGTGTCGATACCAGTTTTTCTGATACTAGATTCTCGATACCAATACACGATATTTTCCGCGATACCGGATACTTCGATACCGTCATTTCTACTTCTAGTTTCAATACAAAATAGAATTTTGGGAGTACTGTGTAATGCCAATAAAATTAAATAGGTGCAGATATTTAATGAGAAAAAGCTTAAAACCATCAGTTTTCTTATTTTTAAACTCTACATTAGACATTTAGAAGAAAAACAGGCCACTTTTATTAGTTTTTGTTCAGAAATAATAGCATCACTCTTTAGGGTTCAAGTCTACTTCCTTTTTCTGTCACATATTGGTCCTGCTGTGCTAAATAGTCTTTCAGAGAAAACTATTGCAGGTGGAACACACTAATATTTAGAGGCTAATATATTTGGTTCTTGAAATTTTGAATTTGTTTTCCAGTAATCGAGTAAACTAGAAACAGGAGGTAACAAACTGTCTTTGAGATGTACAGTGATTTCTTCTTGGGAATTGGTAACTGATACTGAATTTCACATAGGATTATTTTCTTGCATCATGTTACTGTACGGATGAAACATTCCTGGAAATTTCTCAGGTTTTGCAAAATTCTACTTGTGACAATAATATTTTGTGATTATAAAATAAGACTTTCAGAATCACCACCGAAGTATCGAGAAAATTTACTTAAGTATCTTTCGATGTCGATACCATGTAAGTATCGTGGGTATCGAAGGCCCATTTCTAATTAATTCAATTATATCTTTAACAGCTTTAACCAGCTTATCTTATATTTCACAAACTTTTATTTTCGTAAAACTTAAATAATATTGCATAAAATATAATATACTATAATATTCCATAAAAGCTTAAATTACCTATCGTAACTTCAGTGATTAATGATTGGTGTAACGCAGTCTAACTATAAACACAGGTAAAACCATTGATATTCACTATAAATTTAACACTGGTGGATCTTTAGCTATTTATATCGATTCAAGCCTCGGCTGGTCAACACACATCAATTATGTATCAGAAAAGATCACACAGGAATTTTCATATTTAGAATTATAAGGAACAGTCTTATTAACAAGGACGTTCTGATGAAGGTTTACTATGTTCATATTTATTCGCATGCTAATTATGGTATACTTTTCTGGGAATATCACTCTTTAGCAGCTAAAATATTTATATTGCAAAAAAGGCCCTTAGATTAATTTGCGGAGTTCATTCAAAAGAACATTGTAAACCACTTTTTATTCATTTAGGTACTTTAACGTATCTTATATATGTATGTGTGTGTGCTGAATTGCCTTTTATATGTTAAAGAAAATCTTAATAGCTTTATACTTTGCTCTAATATACATAATTACTCAACACGAAACTGTTTGAATTTATATATAAATAAATGTAGACACACTAAAATTCAGAATACTTTTATAGTCCTTTCAATTAAATTATACATTTTTACCACAGAGACTAAGAGAGCTCCCTATTTAGAGTTTTAAAAGGATTATACGCCATACATTGGTGGCAAACCCATTATATTCCATAAATGACGTATAATGTGGCTTGGTAAGTTTTAATTTATGACGTTGCTATTCTGTAAAGTTTACGGCAATAAAGGCTATCCATCCATCCGTCCGTCCGTCCATCCGTCCATCCATCATAAACAATAAAGAAATTATTAAGTTTGCACACTTTATTGCTATACAGTGACCAGCTCTAAAAGTATTTTAGTATCGGTTAAAACATACTGTATTCCTTCAAAGTTTGTGTAGACATCGAAATACGTTCGTTCTATTTTCCATTTAAATTCATTTACAAACACTATGATAAAAAAGGTTACATTTAATATCAGTTTTTAACATTACCATGCTTGGCATTTGCAGCCATTTCTGTTATTCCTTTCATTATTTTTACTTGACTAGAAATTCTGGCGCAAGAGTTGAAAGACGTTTCCACATTTTCAAGTTTTTGTTTATTATAGCCATTGTCCTGTGTGAGCTTACTAATTTCGCTGTACTTCTTCCGCCAAATACAAGTAATAAAAGACTGACAGATCACAAAGAGACGTCTGCGCTACATAGAATAGCTGGCGGCATACCTGTTTCTCATACAAAGCCCTTTGTAGGGCCTTTTTCAAAAGAGAACGGTAATGAAAATGCTACATTTATGCCTACGTGCTGAACTTCTCTTGAAAATGAAGAGAAAATTAACAATGGTTTACCATTTTTAAATAACCACTATCATAAAGCGCATTTTAGAAACAAATCTGCTTAGTGATAATTATATATGTTTAACCTATCTTCACAAAAAAACGTAAAAATATTTTGTGTATTTTGAATTTAAATATTTAATTTAACTCTCTTGCTGTCCAAATAACATCTAAACTCACATTTTCCATGAAATTATCAACTCGTGGCTTGTGTGCTTGCGGCATCTCGTCTTTTGTAGTTCCTTTACTCCATCGTTTCCTCCTAGGAAAAGGATGCCACAATACATCTACGAAGGTCTCCTCCTGAGCTGTTCCCATAGAGGACATAGTTCGTAACCCTTCATTTGTTGTGGTGCAAGCAGTGCAGACCCCTAGCATTAACTTTACTAGAAGTACACCGCGCCGAACTGGCCAAAGGAAACACCCACGGAGTGTTTTGATTCTCCATGATACGAGGGCACTATTTAATTTGGAGCCTTGGAACCTGAGTGTTGTTGGTGCCATTAAGTTCCTATTGCAAAGTTTGACATTGTTGACCATAATCTACTTCAGATATTTTGTCAATAGGGCGTCATTTGTTTTGTTTACATTAACTTGTATATTGTGTCCAAACAAAAAATGGAATTAACATGTAAAAATGTTCGTGCAATTATTTATTACAACTTTCGACGTGGATTATTAAAAAAAGAAAGCATCGATCAACTAACTTTCAGATTTGGCGATGAAACTCCATTCTTTGCCTCTGTAAAACGCTGGTATAACGAATTTAATCGTGGCCTCCGTTCACTCAGTGATGAGATTCGTGAAGGTCGTTCAAAATCAGTTGTTGTGTCAGAAAACATTGATGCTGTGCAAAAACTAATAATGCAAGGTCGTCATGTGACATATTGTGAGATTGAAGCAACCCTATGCATTAGTTCCACCAGCATATATAAAACAGTTCATGATTATTGAGCCATGAATAAGATTTGCTCTTGTTGGATCCCACATAATTTGACGCAATCTCAAGAAAGATGCTCTGTCGATTGGTGTGTAAATATGCTCAATAAATACAATGACGATGCCTCAAAAGACGTATATAAGATTTTAACAATTGACGAATCCTGGATCTATGCGTATGCCCCGTAACGTAAGCGTATGAGTGTTTCAAATGAAACAACAAAAATAAAAATAAAAATTGTTAGTACTCGAAACACTTCGAAGCAAATGGTCGACTGTTTCTTTTTTTTTTTCAGAAAAAACCGGCCATGTGGCAACAATGCCTATGGAGGAATGTAAATCGGTCAATGCCGAATGGTTCACAACTATTGTTTGCCGGAAGTCTTCGGTGAAGTAAGGAAAACCAGCAAGAACTGTAGGATCGTTGTTCATTAAAACAATTCGAACACACACACACACACACACACACACACACACACACACACACACACACACACACACACACACACACACACACACACACACACACACACACACACATCTCGTCTAACAATAGAGTATTTGAAGGATCAAAAAACGAATTGATGGTTCATCCATCATACAGTCCTGATTTGGCACCCGTGGCTTCTTTTGTTACCAAATATCAAGAATAAATTGCGCGGACAACGATTTTTGTTGGCAGGAGGAGCCGTTGATGCCTTCAATAACCATGTTTTGAAGGCGTCTCAAGAAATCTGGAGTAAACGTTTTGACAAACGGTTCAAACGGATGCAAAAGTGTATTGATCATAAAGGAGAATGCTTTGAAAAACAATAAAGCAACGTTCAATCATAAATTACTTTGTTTTAATTATTAAGATCATCATCAACCTTCAAGATAGGCCAGATAGGCCTGTTTCGGCTCAGAAGAGATCTTCCCAGCGTCTCCGTGGTCTTCCAACATCTCTAATACCAACTGGTTTATACTGCAAGGCCTGTTTGGTGAGTCTTTTTTCTGACATTCGAGAGAGATGATCTTACCATTTCAGTTTGCACTCCCTGATTTTGTCATTTAAAGTAAATATTTTTAGTTGTTCTCTAATTGTTTCACTTTTAATGTGATCTTTAAGACTACAGCCAGTTACGTACCTCAAAAATTTCAGTTCAGTCGTTTCAATTATTCTTTTATCAGTTCTGTTCCAGGTCTAGGCTCCATAAGATATAACAAGCATTGCCATAGTTTTATAAACTTTTAATATGGTACCTCTTCTTGTTTAGTTTTTCAATGTTCGTTTTATAGTGCCACATATGTTTTGAAATTTATACATCTTTTATTTTAAATATCATAGGAAATATCACATCCTAAGTAACTAAAATGTTTAACTTGTTGTAGTATTTTGTTTTTGAGGAGCAGTTTGTACCGTGTTGGGTATTTACCAATAAAATCCATCACTTTCGTTTCCTCTGCTGAAATGATAAAATTATACTTTGAAATTGTTTTGTCGAGTTGTACAAAGCTATTTGTAATCTGTCTTCAGTAACTGCAAG
Source organism: Mantis religiosa (assembly GCA_030765055.1). NCBI lineage: Eukaryota > Metazoa > Arthropoda > Insecta > Mantodea > Mantidae > Mantis > Mantis religiosa. The sequence continues at coordinate 100,639,658 of CM060957.1, forward strand.
AATGACCTGATCATCAGCAAACAGGACTGTATTTAAGATTGTACGACCTAACTTAAAATACAAATAGTGGCCCTCGTATTAGAGAGGAAGTCTTCGGGTCTCCGGGTAGACCTCGTTTTAACTATGCCTGACTTGTACCTAACCTATGAAATTAGATTAAGAAGGCACAAATCCTTGCTACAGCTAAGGCGCGAGTCTTCAGGTTTGGGTTTTCTGCTTGCCTCTTCAGCATACAGGGATTTAATTAATTTTCGTTTCTTTAAAACAACTTAAAAAGTCCCTATTCAAATTCATAGTAATTTTTCCCCCACGAATAATTTTATACATAAAAGTTGCTTCTTTCAACTGCAGCATATCTATACTGGGTGACTCGTACATACAAACTAAGTCAAAAAGACACTGATAACGCTTAGTATTTTGCGAGGGCAGACCATTGATCATTTCTTAAGAAGGACTTCGGGTCTGGAAAGGCACGGTTTGGATGCTGTAGAATGTCAAAGTTAGAGAACTGGTGTCCTAAGTGTATCTCCGTAGGGATCCGTCCCCTTCAGCTGCCGTGGTGCGGGCGCTACGAACCCTTAGCACTCATGGTACCTCTGACGTTACTAGAGGAGCCTCTGGTCGAACATTCGAGTTCCTCCCGAATGGGAGTTGTTCGGATTGGGTTGGACTCGAGGGGGCAGTGTGTTCCCGATACCCGGGGGATATCGGTTAGCCCCGGCCAGGCTTCGGTCCCCCGGAGAAGGCAGAGGGTTACCTAAAATGTCCCGGGTACCAGCCTGCAGAGATTGTAGAACGTGTGCCAGATCACCAGGCAGCCCCACCGAGGTTATTCGGTAGTCTTCCCTTCGGGGTTGGCGCGCGTAAGTGGCCTCTTGATAGGAGGGGCTTTTTAGACTCACGGTATTGTCACAAGGAAAGACCCCCGGAGTTTTCCATCGCTCCCGGGTTGAGAGGCCGGAGTCTTCGAACTTATCGGGTAGACCTCCTAGTACTGTCCTAAGTGTATATTTGAGAGAATCGTTCGAATTCACCAATACACGTTTAGTATCAACCTATGAGCTGGAATAATTGCTGACCATATCATTGGTCCGTATCTACTCCCAAACAGACTAACAAGACCAATCTACCTCACATTATCTAAATATTTAATAAATATCTTATGATTGTTTTTACTTTCTCTGCTAAATGCTTGAAATAAATACAGGAACTATCCACCGCACCTGAAATACCTGAGATTCTAAAACCCTTTTTAGTATAAGGCAAGATTTGTTGAGTCTTTGTGCCTGCACGTGCGACTGTGAACGGCTCTGCTCAAAACCGAATAGTTTGGAAATGACCTGGTATTGGAGTTTCCTCCAAGGATAGATACCACACCAAAACTCTCATATTAAAGTATCTGTTCTGTGAAATATTATCAACAATTTTGATTTCCTCGAAAATGGCTCTATAGAAATTGTCAGAATTGCCACATATCGTGGCAAGCGTATATCTTAAGCGTTTATCTATTCTGGGAATATTTCCAGAAGAACCTTTATGTAACGTCAAACCGTAAAAGATAAATCAAATCCTACTACATAAAATATAAAGCATACAATTTTTGTACAATTTTTCTGTGGATTTAACTACTCCATAAATATTCCACATTATTGATTGAATATTTCGATACATATGTTCTTAAAACAAGATATAGTTCATTATTTTTCTCCTAGTCGTACAAAGGATATTTATTTAAGTTAGCACACAGCGAACGCTTATAAAAGATTTTACTATCATTTAAGCTTACCTATTCCTCTATTTCCATTCGACCAACAAGGAAGTTAGAAATACCATTTTGATAATGGTTTTGCCGATTAACATGACGTAGGTGCAAGAATAAGCGTAAAGAAAGTTGTCTGAGTAGAAAACAGATTTAATTAATACGAGAACGAAACTTTTAAACACTAAGAAATAGTTTGTTTAAAATAAGATACATTTTTGCATTGAAATTTGCACAGATTTGAACAAACACACTGAAAATACCTATTTGTAATGCTATTTTGGTTTTCAATTTCTTTTGACAACAAAGGAAATGCTACAGTTTACTAGAGTACGAAGTAACGAAAAAGATTTTCTATTATCATTAAAAGCACACGCAACATAAATTAGCTCCTTTAAAAGTTTACAACTCAAAATAACATAAAACGTCGTATGACATCCGACTTTTATAATGAACTCAAAGTAATTACGCGATTTACTAAGCACGCTAGCGTCAGCTTCGTTAATTTTGGTGCTCGCATGTTAAGTTCCATATGTCGGTATTACACTTTAAATAAATAAATAAATCCATCTGTGGGCTGCATATTTTATCTGGTTCACATTTTTTCTTTGCTATTTCGAATAACGTTCTGATAATAACGAGCGCGCAATGTTGTATTTGTAACCTTTTTCTTACGCAAAAGTTTAGGATTACATAGTGAATATGTGATGTTAGCTTTGGCTTTGCTGAAAATACGCTTTTAATTTGTTAATTAATACCTAGGGAAAAATTAATACACAGCACTCTGGAGAAAAAAATATATTATTATAAACCTGACTGAATTTTCCAATGTGAACAAAAAAGAAATAAAAAGGCTAGTAAAACCATTACAACTTCCATGATACTTTGTACCACGTCAGCTAGAGGGAAATTTAGATTCTCTGCACAAGATACAAGCTGCCACAGAACAACAAACTAAATGTTTGCATAGTACTTGACAACACATTTCAACGTGAAGAGCTTTTGTATTTACAGAACTAGAATATATTATTTAACATATAAAGCTTTTGAATTTTTCATCGGTATATTATATGGCTCACAGAAAAATTTTACTAATACCATAGTAAATTAATATGTAGCGCTTCTAATTTGTGCATCTCTGTTCATCAGGTTCTGATTTTTTTCAATGAACCACGCTTGGGGCACATTAATGCCGTTTCTTGCCGGTATATCGCCGCGAGAAATACGGTGGCTATTCGGCAGTGAGCAGGAAGTGCATCTCTTGTGCCCCAAAAACTACTCAAAACAAAAATAAAACAGTGTGAGACTATTATTACTGGTGTATCTGTATTCTTTTGTATGCAAGAACTGAAGCAGGAATTAGGGGAAACACATTGTTTTCGTTGCTTCTTGTTTCTTGAAACTATGGAAACGTAAAAATAGTTCCAATTTTTATTCGATGTCATCGACCTTACAGTGTGTAGAAATGCACTTGTTGCATCTATGTACAACCGTAACCTGGTAAAACATCAGACATCCTGATATTAAAGTAAATCTCACAAATTCTAGGTGAGAGTTCTCGATGTGCTTGGTATATTTTAAACAATACTGTCGCGAGCCCATTGTTGATCAAGGCGTCCCAATCGAAAATATAAAACTGAATTTACCTCGTCCAACCATTCATACCAGCCTTCAATTAAAAGACTAATGATTATGCTACCTTTGCACAGTCAGTGACTAGTTCAAAGAGACAAACGTGCAGTGTATAGATGAAAACTTGCCGAAATGGCGGGGGTAAGAGAATTCTCGAGAGTTCTAGTTCTTTGTTCTAACCACGTGTCGATTGTTTGAGAAATTTTTGGAATGTGACTAATCTATAAAAAGGCAGCCCGCGCGGCACAGGAGGAGTCAGTCGGTAATTGAATTCGCGTGCGTGAACAGCTGTTGTTGTCGTTGACCTTGCAAGTTGTATTGTTTATGTGACGCAACTATGAACTCTAAATTGTGACGTCATTGTGTTTCTACGGAAATAAAGTGCAATTTTTGGTGCTTGTAGCCTGGACTTTTGATTTCACGAACTCACAAAGTCACAATTGGTGTCAGGAGTGAGACATTTCGAAAATGGAGGCTGCATTGGCACAGATTCTAGCAAAAATGAACGAATTAACAACGAAGACGGAAGCTGCAAACGATAACCTCACCGCCAAAATGAAAGAGAAGTTGGAGATGGCAAATAACAACTTGGCCGCAAAGTTGGAGGCGGAAAATCACAACCTGACCGCGAAGATGACCGAACTGGCCACGGAAATGAAGGCCGAATTATCTGAAATGAAGGCTGCGAACGAGGCCCTCGCCAACAAATCTGAAAAACAGTTGGCCTTCGTGAGGGATGACGTCACGGGGCTGGGCTAGCGGATCGGCCTCGTGGACGAGCGCGTCAAAGACCTGGCAAGCCGCGTTAACGACCTGGAGGGAAAGGCCGACACCAACACTAAGTCCCTGAAAGCCATTGTGGAGGACATCGTCGGCAGAAGGATGAAAAAGTTAAAGGCCGACGCGCCGGGACGCAAAACAACATCTGCGCGCGTCAAACCGCCGAAGTACGGTACGAAGTTCGCCGAAGAAGTCAGTCGGCAATTGAATTCGCGTGCGTGAACAGCTGTTTTCGTTGGCCTTGCAAGTTGTATTGTGTATGTGACGCACCTATGGACTGTAAAATGTGACGTAATTGTGATTCTACGGAAGTAAAGTGCAATTTTTGGTGTTTGTAGCCTGGACTTTTGATTTTACGAACAATATTCAACTGTTAGAGCTTACTGTTGATGCAAATGTATTGTGTAAAAATATACATAATGAATATAGCTTCACTGTTATGGCATCAATGAGCAAAATACTCCTAGAACACTGGCTAAACATTGTTCACTCTCAGACATCCATTTTCCATGATGTTACACCTATTCAAAAAAAACAGCAGAATTTGAATGAATGAATTTCAATTGATTTCTCTCAATGCATTGGGAGGAAATATTAATGAAAGAGATAACATCAGGTTATTCTTAACAAAGAACAACAATAGCCAGTAGACTGGCTAAGGAAAAGGCGTGGAAGAAACTTTAATAATTTTAAAAAATGTATTAAGTAGTGAAATATGTGTTGTAAACAGTTCAAGAACTGAAGTATCGTCCAGTGGTCTTCGCTGAATTAAGTTTGTCTTGCGGAACAGAGTATATATATATATATATATATATATATATATATATATATATAAATTCCTAAGCAAGGGTTCACCATCATTGAGAATGACACAGATTTTCTGGAGTAATGAATTATGTAGCTTCGGATATATTATATATAGGCAGACACGTGCTGAACAGTTCAGAAACTGTCTCCATATTTGCTGTGAAAGTTGTATCATGAAAATATAAAAAGTACTCTAAGTACAGAAAACAACTTAGCTGTTCATTTTACCCTGTGAAACTATGGTAAACGGAGTGTTTATATACTTAAAATATTGTGATTAATAATTAATACGCTTCATTTAAATAGTAAGCTAATTATATGAATAATTATGCAGACTCTCCATTTTTATAATAAAACACGGGTTTTCTTTTGAATCAATAAAGAGTTGTCAGTTTATACTTCATAGAAACGGAATAGTGAGTTAAAGTAGTTGAAAACTCTTATAACATGCAACTTCCAATCAGATTTCATTAAATTCAGAAGCTACACATCTGGGTACTCTAAATCTTGCTACTGCTCTTAGAAACTACATAGTATTTATCTGACGTTCAATTAATTTCCTGTCTCTCTTATTCATGGTCCAATTGTCATGCATTTTCTTTGCATTCTTATGTTGTACAATGTAATTTGTGCTGCTTTAGACACATTATAGCTACATTCCTCTGTGCTCGTCTCTGTGGTCTGTAGCCTACATTATCCTTTTCTCATGTGGATTGGTAGCTACAATGAAATTTATGTGAAGCATCCGGTTCCAAGTTTCTATCTATATCTGTCTATACCTTTGCCAAATTTAAATGCAATTCACGATGCTGCTATCTCGTCAAACGAGCTGTCGAAGCTAAGTCATACAGCATGGATTCCTTTATAATAATTTATAGTAAATCAGTTTCCTCACTTGAATCGTTTATTTCAGAAACCAGCTAAGTTTTGCAGCTTAAGTATAGGTCTAGTCTCCTTCAGCTATTTTTACCTGATAAAAAACATGCTATTTAAATAATATTTTTTCCTTTAAGTTTTTGAGTCATACATTTTTGAAAAAATTGCACTTAGGTGTTTTCTGCAAAAATGAGTGTATCCAAAGTTATTCTTTTAATTATTATTGAAATTAAGTCAAACCATTATTTTTACCTGTTTTGTTATCAAAGGTAAGTAACATACACACCTAAGTATAAAAAGAGTGTTCTATTTGGCCTAAATCGAAAACTACAAGTGTACTACACACTACAGTGCGTCTATATACAAAGATATGGCCTTATCCACTTATTCAGCTTCTGGCAAGTCTTCTAGCAACCCCTTGTCAGCTATTGGCCATTGGGTGATAGTGTCATAGAAGGCTTCACAACCAACAGTGTATTCCATCAACTTGTTATATCGTGTATCTTTTTTTTTTAATTGATTGGGACCTAAAGCCAAAAAACTCACTGTGCAAAAGCCGATAAATTTTAAAATTTGTCATAGCCTACAAAAATGTTTAGCTAAAAGTAAAATATAAACGATTAAAATAACCTTGGTAAAATAAAAGTAAACATACCTTCACCAAAGGATAAGCTTTCTCTGTTGGTAGTTCCGGAGAGCTGGCAGTTTTCAGCTATGTGAAGGTAGATGTTATTCTTCCAATTAATTCGCTTGCGACCACTTTTCCCGGAGTATCCTTGTTGTAGAGAAACTGCTTCTCTTTGGACACTTTGAATGGCTGCTTATTTTCTTGGGTACTTTCCTGCCTGATGTTTCGTCTGAATTTGGCATTTTCTTATATGATTTGGAGCAACACTTTTTGAAACTGAGAACATCGTCTGATATAAGGTGATATATAGTAAATCGGCCAGACCTACCAGCTTTCAGCATGAGCTCTGCATATTCATCGGGAGTATAAATCCTGTCCATCTTTCTCAAGAGACGCTTTATGCTTCTAAAATCTCTTCACATGGGGAAAATGAGTGGCCACGTAAAGGGTAGTTGTGAGTTATTGTCACAGCGAGTCACAAAATGCGTGATGTCATCAATGCCGCCAACCGTCACGAGTGAAATTTACCACAGGAAAAAAAAAACCTAAGCGACGCGCTTATGTTCTTTCTGAAATAAACGGATTATTTTCGAAGCTGAAAATAGCATTGCTGATATGATATATGGGTTATTTCTGCACTAAAAGATGTATGTACCTTTAAATTATACAGTACCACCAAAAACATATATTTTTGATATTTTGTCTGTTAGGTGGTTTCTGAAATAAATGATTCACTTTTAAAACATACCGTTGTTATACTTTAATCGACCATATGTGATTTATTCTAAAGATAACTCAAACCTTATATCATTATTATTCTGTGGAATAGCTCTGTAACAAACAAAAGGCGCCGTTTTTGTTCTCCCATATTGATAGTAGAACAATCTAAAATGCCGCAGGTGTAACTTTCAGTTAACTTTTATAACTTCTAAACCACATTCATTATGGGCTTCCTAAGGGCTCATGAACAATTATTGGAGAGAATATTTTCACTCCAACATTTTTATCTTTTACATCTCTGAAATAAACAAACCACTAAGTCGTAAATTAGTTCCGCGATTGGAGCTGCCTTAAAATGCAACTGCCTAAGGCATCCTAACCAACGAGAAGCCTCCGATTCGTGGTTTTGACTGTATGAATAGCTCTTAAGCTCTGTAGCAAATGCATGAAAAGTAATTTACTTATTCATTGCCACACTTCCTGTTAGCAAGGAGGTGCAGGAAATATCTGACATTACATCCGCTTACTAAATTAGTCACTTCAATAGGAAATTTAAAATGATTTATCATTTCTCTAATTAATCTAAAGCTCACTGGTTCTATTATACACTTTTCAACTAAAATACCCTTTATTTCTCCATGCAGGATACTGGTGTTTCATATATGCGCGCATTAATTAGTCAGGACTGTGTACTGTCGCTACAGTCGATCACGTACGAAGGCGGTAAATGACATTTGTAGCCCTATTAGTTCCAAGATGTGGATGAAAGTACACTGACCCCCATAAACAATCGGACAGACTTTGCATTTCACTATGTAGTGCTCTATAAAGCAGGATAGATTGTGTGTATCAATCTCAAGGTACTCCTTGTGTTAAGCAAAGATCATTTGCCATGAATATCCATTTTAGAGATTGAAAATGTGGCTAAACTAAGAGCTTCCCCATTCAACCTTGTTTACATCATGGGTTTCCGACACAAAAATATTTGGATAGCATAAATTAAATGCAATACAAACGCGTAGGTGAAGTCTGTCAGTAGACAAAGCAACATCGTAGAAGAAGTACGTCAACTGTGCACCAAAAGGAAGCCAAGAGCATAGTATGTGGCCAAGAGGTAAGCAGAGTACCTTTGAACAGAGACAGTTAGAACAAAGACTATGAAAAGGACAAATCATACCGAGAAATAGCAGTGATTGTGAATCTTAGCAAAACTGCAGTTAGTGACAATTCACCGGTGTAAGTATGAAGACAGATTTGAATCTCGAGCAAAGCCAGAGCGACCAAGACTTCTTACCAATAGGCAGGAGTCTTATACTATGCGGAAGGTAAAACGGAATCCGCGTATAAAGTGCTCCGGTGATTAGTGCTGAGATTCAGGAAGAACTGGGACTGAAGAGTCCTGAAGCGGTCAGAAGGGCCATGTGAAAACAAGAATTTATTGGTCGTGTATCCAGAAAAGAGCCAGAATTTTCCAGCAAGAATTAAAGGAAGCGATTACAATTTGCCAAAGACTTTGTTAACAAGACAACCTTGCTGGTTCCGATGGCAGGGTGGTTGTGTGGAGGAAACCAAACACAGAGCTGGAAGAGCGCAATTTACAAGGCACAAACACGACGGAGGGAGTTTAATGGTATGGGGCTGTATTTTCTCTACGGAAGTGAGAAAGCTGGTGTTCATAGACACAACCATGAACAAGGAAGTCTATCTTAGACTATTACATAAAAATTTAAGACATAGTGCAGAAATGATGTGTATTTTGGACAGCTTCTCATTTTATCAGGATAATGATCCAAAGCATACGTCCCACATTGTGCAGCTATGGTTACTTGACAACTGTCCTCATGTACTGCATCCACCCCCTCAGTCTCCGAATTTTATTCTTATAGAAGCAGTATGGGATAAAATGGAGAACGCCGTGCGGAAGACGCCATCACCTCCAAACAGCACTTGAAGGAGAGGTTGCAAGAGGCATGGAGCAAAATTTCTAGTCTACCTGAAAAACCTGGTTCACAGCATGCCAAATACGTTGCGAGAAGTAGTGAAAAGAAGAGGGAGAGTCACAAACTACTAAGCCACATTCTGTATCACACTCAAGTTGTTATGTCCGATTATTTTTGAGGGCCATAAATGCTATATTTCTTTTTAAATCTTAAAAAAGAACGCATTATATAATTTTTATGTGAAATAACATTTATTTTCTTACAAGAACGAACCATGTAACTGATGTAACTGTTGGATATCTTGAATTTCAATAAAATAGCATATCAAATGCTAATTTTCACTTTCAAAACTTATTACTCTGCTTTGTCCTATTATTTATGAGAGTCTCTGTATGTGGAGAGTTTGGAGCTAACTGGGAGACACGTTGCTTTAACACCTTGTTAACTTCGCGACACATATTTTGTGTTATATAGTGTGCTCATTTTAAGTTAAACTACCATATAAATATGTGAGCTAGCAAGTAGTCTCAGATATTACTTATTAACTTATTAACCGATTAATTACTTATTAACCGATAACCAATACTCATAAGATGCTCAGATCCACACGCCAGATTTACTCACCAGATTCTGGACTTGCCAAGAAACTAAGGTATAAAGAACATTTTCTTGAGCCCATATGGGTACACGTAGGCCATAAGGGGGGATCAATAAAGTTAAATTCCTAACAAGTAACCATTTCCGTTTAACAATGTAACTATTGATATATTTAAGAACGTATCAAATGCTTGTAATTTGTAAAATCAATAACCATATACATTTTTCTCACATTTTGTTGCACATGTTTAAATGTCCTCTGTCATTCCAAATGCTCGATCTGTAAGAGTTTCACACGCAACATACACACAATCTTAGTAATAGGAAAACCTTTACCAACATACATATCTGTCCCCAACATAAAGGATGATTTACTTAGAACTGACACATTTACTTCATTATTGTCAATATTTACCTCTATTGCAAATATTGAAAATATTCTCCATTCTGCATGAGGTGCAATACAACTCTTCTTCCATGCTACTGGCCACTCGGAAGACTATTGTCAATAGCTTTAATCTTCTATGCTTCAGATCGTCCAATGTTTGAGGATATGTGGCATAAACCCTGTCTTTTAAGTAACCCTATAGAAAGAAGTTCAGCGATGTGTCCGGAGATCTCAGTGGTCACAGGTTCTTGAAAATTATCTGGTCATCATAGAAACGGGCTATTGGTGCTATGGATTTATTTGATGTCTAGTATGTAGCGCCGTCCTGATGAAAATATTATTGTAACAGCTCTACGTGTCTATTTTCTCAGAAAACTCCATGAAAAACCGCCGATACTCTTCAGTACTCATAGTATTTTCAAAACAAAACAAAATTGTCCCACTATTCCCTTTGCATATAATGCGCAGCAAACTCAGATTTTATCCGGGTACATAGGTGCTCCATGAATAACATGTGTCATTGGTTGTCCCAATAGCATGAGGTTTTTGAGTTCACATAGCTGGATAATAAGCTTCATCTGTAAACCATGTGATGGACAATAAGGTAGGATTTTGTACAATAAACACCTGAAATGACCGACAGTACTTCTGGTTCCTATAACTGACAACCGTATCCCTATATGGTTTTAGGCGCGCACTTACATCTCTCTGATACAGTGGGAAGCTGCACTCTATCTACTGCTACAAACGTCTTAATAATTATTTGGTAGACTGCCCCGTTCGTGCTTTTATGTCACCAACAAACATGGGAAGCCTTGATGAACAATGTCTGCCCTTTTCGCTCATCAGCAGGGTTAGGAAGTTCCTACCGCGCTCCGTTCCCTAAGCAGGTTGCGATCGACCTTCTCCCGGCATCCAAACAGGTCATAGATAAGAAACGCACAGCGGAGAGGCATTGAAACCGGTTGCCCGGAGAAAAAAATGAGTTATGAGACATTCGTAAATGCAAATATATTTAGATCATTATGTACAATATACAAATTCTTATATAGTACATGCGGTGTTGTTTCTGGCTGATCTCATTATTTAAATAGGCACATTGTGGCTACACCTAAGCAAGTATAAAGCGGATTGTAACATTTCCTGGTCGAATGTAAAATAATATCCGAATAATAAAACTAATTTCTTAAATATCTGAAGACTCTTGCTAGACAAAATGCAAAAGCAGGAATTTTATACATATTTACTCATCTGCGGCAGTATTACTAAAAACAATAATGTAGCACTGAAGCCTTTCAAATGAAAAACTCATTCTATGTCTCGTAAAACAAGATTTAGTTGATTGACAATCTATGAAAGGGTAGAGCCAGACTGAAAAATTCAATGCCATAGTCGGGATTTGAACCACGGATCTTCTGGTCTCCGTCCAGCCGCTCTAAACCATTGAGCTACTATGGCCAACGTGCCAACATGACATTAAATTCTCCAAATGACTCGTGCTTTTTCCGGTAAACCACTAGGAGTTCTCATAAACACATGAGACAACTACCTTGATGGTGACTTACTATGCTGTAAGCACTTTAAGGCCCGGGCTTTATAGTTCGGACCACTATTAGGTACAATTTGTACATTGATTGACAATCTGTTGCAAATTCGTTACTGATTTCAGCTAATTTAGTTTCTCGATCTGGCAGTTCCAGGTTTGCTGAAGTATCCAACTGAAATGTAAATAATTAAGTAAATAAGCACGTGAATAAGTACACTTCCAGAAAACATACAATGGTTGTACAGAAAATTTAGTTGTTCATCTTTGAAGCACAACAAAGATGTTATTCGAATGTTTTCCTGCCTACCAACTTGCTCTGTGCCATGCAGTTACACCTGTTTTGCAGTAATGAGTTGCATTCTACGTTGAACCTTGCCCTTGCTAGTAGCGCTGCATTGTAGCCAGGCCTGGCCGCTCTTCACTGCTCAAGGAAATGGGTACGAACTTTCTTAGCTCTGCTCATCAGAGATTCAGTTGTTTCTAATTTGTTTACCCGTACCCAGTATTGTGTTTCTTTTGGGAGGATTTCAAACACCAAGTACTCTCTGGTATGTCCTCTTAGTAGCTATAATTGAACTATAATACGATATTGTTTCACAAGAAAGAGTCGTTGAATTAATGTGTACTCGTTTTCACGTTGACTAGAACGTAAATCTCAAAAACAGTTGCCGAAAATAGAACAAAGAATGAATAAAGCATTAACTTCTGCACAATTCTGCTTAATTTGGTGCTAAACGTAAATTTCGAGCAGAACAATTAAGAAAGATATGTCAGCTCTATAGAACTCGCGAAATATACATATAGCTGTAAACCAACTACATAAAATGCTGAGAAAACGAAAGAAAACACTATTTCATTTCTTATTCACTCTTTGCTTTAAACGACTATATCTGCCTTTGAGTGTCACCAGTGAAACTGCCCTCCATCCCTCATTCCACGAAGCACACCAAGCTGCTCCAAGCGATAAGCACTTTACCCCTGCAGTCACGCATTACATGTAAACAAACAACTTTCATGTCGCTCAAAAAAGCACTGGCAGCACCTCTCGGTACACATTTCATTCTTCCTAGAACCGAAATCCATTTTCTGTCAGTTCAGAAGAGCTTCCTGATCAGTTAAAATAAGAGATTATAGAGATAAAGAACGACACTCTGCAAGTCGGGATTGATGCTTATAAAATAGTAAATAAAGAATACCTAATTCCTAAATTTGTACGGCCTTGTGAACGTCTCATAATTAGAGCTTCGTTTTTTTCTTGAACTTGTGAACAATGTTGAAAACAAAAGCAGATCTATAATTAGTGATGTCATTTTTGCTCTGTATGCTTTCAGTCTCAACTATTCATGCAACTGAATCCAATAATGACATAATAAATAATAATAATATAATAATGCATTTTAATGGTATGTGTTTCACAGTAGGATTATATGCCCTATAACGCTTTTAAAAGAAAAAAGATGCAATTAGGATGTTGATCTGATTCTTGAGCATATTACATCCAGCCCGTGTTTGGTGGATTTAAAACCTTTGGTAGCTTAGTGGAAGATACGTGCTGCTACATTGGCCCCTGCTATGCATCCGTCGCCCTTAGCCTTTCGTGTGATAAGATCAGCATTGACCTCGAGCATGATTGTCAATATGGAAGCAATTTTCTATATAATAAGCACTATAATGATACAATGTTTACACTGAATTGCCTAAAAGAATAGCAAAGTCCGTTTAACGTCAATTTTGACACCTTCATATCGTAGTATTTTTCGTTTCTTAAGTATTCATCGATTAAGATGTACTTGACCCCTCCGCTAAATTGGCTGAGGCAGTTGAAGAAATAAATAGATGTGGTAGTTTCCCGCCCAAGATAACACCAGAAGTGTCATCGAACTCAGCTAGAATTTTCTGGGCGTGTCTCAAGAACGATCTAGAATGTTCTTGAAAACCTCCAGAGGATATATTAACTACGTGCCCGCGAGTAAGCGAGTATGCAGACTATTTCTTGAATATGTTTCTAGAGCACAAAAAAGTGCTGTTTTCCGAGCGAGTTTTCACTTCCACTGCAGGATATATTAGGTATCTTGAGTTCTATTCCACAGCAACGAATCATTCGAAGCTCGAAAACGCTGCTTCGTTGTAGTTCGCTGTGCAAGTGAGTGAGTTTGACAGGGATATCGAATTAGATCATATTTGATACCGAAATTAAGGTTTGCCATAAGTAAAGAATCATGATGGATGTCAAAGGAATGTTGGTTCTTTGTTAGAACATGTGCAAGGCCAGTTAAGTCGAATAGCATTTTGGGGGAAAGTTTTTATAACAAAAGCAATGTAAGAAACAGTGTCCTTAGCCGTTTTCTAAAGGGGCTCACTTGACTTGTTGAATAGGGTATTCTTTGAACCATTCAGAATGGCATGACAAAACATCCACAAAGAGATTTTTGGTTGAATGAAGAGGGCTTTCAAAAAGTGAAAGTGACATATACACCCACACGCGCAGCTGTGAACAAGAGTCTTCGGCGTGGAGCCGATTAGAGCAGTTCGTAGCTAGGAAGCCATTAGAAGAGTCTTCGGCGTGGAGCCGATTAGAGCGGTCCTAGGCGCGAGGGCGATTAGGGCAGTCCTCTTGTTCTGTCTTGGATATTTTTCGGTTAATATATACGTGAGGAACGAATGAAGTTTATCGAGTAATAAACATTCTACCGTCTGTAACCCTAAAGCAGGTCTGGTAATCCTTGCTCGCCACATATTATTGTATCATATTAGTGAAGTGATTGAATGAACAAAGTGAAGTCGCAGTTGAACTAGTTTATATTTATTCTAAATACCACAAAATATTTAAAGTGAGACATCGGTTTTGGTTTTGATGAGTAAGTAATTTTAAGAATACTCACTCACGTTCTGCTGTTGAAACTTCTGGAACGTTTTCGGTCAGTAGTAGTGACCATATTCAGCTGCCATGTTGAGTAGGCTCTACAAGTGACCGAAAACGTTCCAGAAGTTTCAAAAACAGAACCTGGGTGAGTACTCTTAAAATTACCTACTCACCAAAACCAAAAACAGTTCATATTTATTGAAGTGACAGAGTAAAATAAGCGAAGTTGCAGTGTAAGTTGAACTAGATCATTTCTGAAGTAACTGCGTGCACTACTCGAAGTGAAAGGGAAAATGAAACTAATTCACAATAGTGCATCGACAAAATGAACTAAGTGAACTCGCTATGAAAGCTGAAATAATGCCATAGTGAAGCCAGAGAGTGAAGTAAGTGAAGTAGCAGTGAAATTTGAACTGGATCACATCAGTGAAGCGTCTGGTAAAGTAATCGAAGTGACAGGGGAATGGAACTAGTTCATATTAGTGAATTAACAGTGTGAACTAAGTGAAGTTACAGAGGCAGTTGAACTGTTCGCACATTAGATTAGTGAAGTGATACAGAGAACTTAGTAAGGTGACACTGACACTGAACAGTTTGTTTACCATTTACGAACATATGAAAATGAGTGATGCTGCTTTCCTTTGGACATGAGAAAACAGAAACGCTTGTCACTAAATAATTAATTTATTATGGCATTTCTACCATATAGGATTTCTTATTAGTTTCCAAGTTGCGAGTTAGTAAGGGATGAGGTTTTCTGGGAGAGTCCTAATAATTATTAATAAATAATAATTATTATATTATTTCACAAACTGCATACAAATTAAATAATCGTTTAACATAATATTTACAGCATAATATTTTAGAAAAAGCAAATATTTGTAGGAAGGCTAGCATAAAAGTGTATATTTCCCTAACTTTCTGATAAAGGAGATTTACTAGGATGTGTATAAGAATCCTCTAACGAGTTATAGATCCCTTTTAAGAGGATAAAAATATGCGAGTTGGATAGGTACTATAGTAAAAAACTGCTATTCTGGTAAGGTATTAGAGTAAAGAAATACGGGACAAAGGATTGGCTTCCACAAAGGAGAAAATGTGTGAAAGGGATGTTTATACAGTACACTAACAAGGAACATGGAGTAAAAAAAATATTTACTCGACGTTAACACTCACTCGTATCAAATAGCTCAGAAAACACAGCAGGAAGATGTACTGATAATTCGAATGTCTTACCGTAATGCTTGAAATGATTTAAGAAAGCGTCTTGACAGATCAACTTATTCAGATTTAGTAGGATAAACATCACTAGTGATATCAAGGGTGGACGAATACTGTGTCACTTCCAAGGGAAGACCTTGGAGGGATACTGAATGTACTTCCGGTATAGTGGCGTCATTTGAATCGTAGTTTTAAAAGCTAAAAATATATTTGTATAAAAATTCAAGGTGTGCATTAAATTTAAAAACAGTCAAAAGTTTTATTTATAATTATTCATACAGTAAAAATGTTATAACAAAGTGCTAATATTGTCAAATTGCAGAAATAAATATAATTCCGTTCATAAATTTGCAGGTAAAGTGAAGAGCTATAATAAAAACTAAGGATAGGCCCTCGATACTTGAGATGCCTCGATACTCGCCTTGCATGAAATCGACATCGAACGATACTTCAGAAATTCACTAGGTAATTTTGAGATACTTCGATGTTATTCTGCCATTTCTATTTTATTTTTAATTCAAAATATATTTTTCCGCAAGAAGAACATTTTAAAGAACATGTACCTAATCAAGGTAAAATGTTAAGCATTTAGACGGCGACAAATGTATGGCACTCTCTCCCCGAAAGTGTTCAGTCTGTTGTTGACAGTTAAACAGGCACAAGCACTGGTTGAACTTCAACTTCCTGTTCTCCACTCCCAAATACTCGTAAACATCGATCAGTTCACAAACATTTCTTTACTTTAGGTATCACCTACTGCAAAGCCCAAGAAATTGCTAGGAATGTGGTACCTGTACACTAGTAACATTATGCACGAAAATAATCGCGTCTCAATTGATAGTTCCCAAGAGAAAACCACTGCATTTTCTCGACGACGATTACTCGCCCCCTTTTCTAGTGCACTGGATTATTGTGAAACAAATTCAAAGTTTCCAAAGCTAAAAAAAAAAAAAAAAAAAAAAAAATAGCCGTTAAATATTTATATACTCCACCCGCAACAGGTTTCTCTGTAAGACTATTTAGCACAGCGGGATCCATATGTGACAGAAAAAGAAGTAGACTTGACCCTGCAAGAGTGAGAATGCTAGCATTTTTGAACAGAAAATTATGGACTGTTTCAGAAATGTTAACTTTAAAGATAAGTACCTTTTTTTTTAATTTACGTCCTCCAACGTTAAGTCATATCGGACGGTGAATGAATTGGGTGAAATGATGCTCAAATGAGTCAAGGCCCATAGAGCTTAGAGTTACCCGACATTCGTCTTTAAGGATAAGGGAAAACCCCGAAAAACCTTATCCAGGTAACTCACCCTGACCGAGATTCGAACTCGGGACCTCATGAACGTGAGGCAGACATGCTACCACCACGCTACATTGATGGTTTTAAAGCTTGTCTCATTAAATATGTACACCTATTGTGTGTTTCAAATAGGATTATGTTTGTCCTTAAGCGCTACTAGATGAGCAACCAATCGGAGTTCTGCGGTGTTGTCGAATTTCATTCCCCCTAAGTGGTGTGTGACGAGTGCCAATCAAATCAATCTCTAATAAATACTATCCACGCTAAGACAAACATTCTGATTTTGCAAAAACTGATCCATGAGGAAGGCAGAGAGTAATGCATTTAACATAACCGTAAAAACCCCATATTTTAGCTCATAGTTTTCCTAATGCAAATAAAATACTATTATATTATAACAATGCATCGTGTCGTAAACAATATAATGAATAGCATTATTGGTGGGAATGTATGTGTGTACGTATATTTGCAATTACTCAGAATTGCAACGTAAACGTTTGACATGACGTGATAAAAGAATTACTTTGAATAAGTCAACGTGTTTGTTACATTCGAATGAGAGGAAACAATACACTTCCTGCTGGCCTAGCAGAACGTGTCTGGTCACATTATGATCTTTTTTATTAATGGTTTCGTAATCTCTATTTTCTCTAGAGAGTTCAAAGTAGCGTTATTCAGTTGTTCTTCCGTTTAAAACCCCGGGAAAGTGTATCAGCTGGATCAGCTTGCAGTTGAAATGAAACGAGGTATTATAAACCACCTTCCCCCTTACCACTGCCAGAACAATCTAATTGAGTGAAGTTGGGCTCAAATTATGTTGCAAACAGAAATAATACTTTTAAACTGACTGAAATGAACAACTTATTCACCAAGAAATTGACAAGGAACACAACAAGGCTGGGAAAACTGCGTGAGACATCAGATAAACTACAAGACGACGACTTTTGGAAAGAAATAGCACGTGGCAGGATTTTGGAACATATCATCATAAATCTGCAATACTCAGACAATGAAGACAATGACAATGACGAATTATCTCTTAACTGAAGTGACATTCACAGCTATACAGATGCACCGCTGGTATTTTCGTTGGATTTGAAAAACAAGTAATTCATAAACTATAATATTTTTAAATTATATACTTAAAACATGTACGTAATATACGAATATCCATGTTATAATTGCGATTTCAACAACTGCATTATTATAAAACTTTGGAAAATTCACTTTGCGTTCCCTTGCGTTTAGGGCCAAGAAGACTTGCAAGAGAGAGAGGGAAAGAGAGGGAAACATTAAAAGGGTGGAGGTAACAGGTGGCAATGCTGAAGGCTCTAACGCATATGATTGGCTACAGTAGAGAACTCTTCCCATTTAAAATATAATAATTAATGTTATTGGCTTTACACAGCAGAACGTTCTATTTTGTATTGAAACTAGAAATAGAAATGATGGGATCGAAGTATCGGGTACCGTATCGAGTATTGAGAAAATCTGGTATCGGCCCATCCCTGATCCCTATAGTACACACATACTAAACGTTAAAACAAAACTTGTTTCGGGAAGTATCGAAATAGCATTTTCGGTGAAACTTCGGTATTGGAGTTCCTGTAAAGTTAAGTGTTTAAAGTATTGGACTTGCCTTGGTGACTAACTGAAATTACAACTTAAGGACACTAAATAGGTATGTAATGTATGAATGCCTGTAATACAGAACGATTATATTTGAAACTTCTATCATTTATACGGGTTTTTAAATTTCTGTTAAATTCCTCTGGGTTGGTACTTATTCACAGATGACCCCTTGCTTGAAATGCGTAGCCATACGGCGGACTTCCGCATCGGGAAAGAAATGGCTATAGAGGAAATAGACTGTTCTCAAACTCTCCGAGCACCCACCCCACTATTGTGTTCTCTACGAATGACCATAATGGCGGCCCTCTCAAGTGCCTTTCCCGATTACTCCAACCAAACCAATTCGCAACTCGTTAAAGCTGTTCTCCAGATGGAAAAATAAAGCCCGGAATTGTAGATAGAGGAAACAAAAAGGGGGCCACTTAACAAACGGCGTTCTCTTATTAAACCTGTTCTGTTAGCTACTGGAAATGCTTGTCTCCAATTAAGCCATCTACGCTACATTTACAGGTAACTTTACAAGCAATTGCCATTTATTCCACATTAAAATCGTCCTTTATTATTGTCAATTCTGACTTTGCCCTCTTTGTTCTCTTTTGTTTTGTTTCTCTCGATACATTTGCAAATGCGTTTGGGTATCTATTCATGCCTCAAAGCATCTTTTGTTTTGGCAACTCATTTCACCGACGCGTAGCAATAAAGAGGTAGGCGAAAAAATACTAATCCAACAAACGTTGTTTTTTCAGCAAGCGGTATTTATAAGAAGATGGGGCTCCTACTCACTAAGCATGAATTGTGTGAGTGCTCCCACCAGAAAATTTTCCAAATGAATGATTAGGAAGAAGGTAATCAGTAGTATGGCTACCGATATCTCTTACTTCTTTGGATTTCTCTTCAAGGGTTGTTACAGATAAAGTACTGTTGCTGACATACGGTTCATTGGGGAAGTAAGCCCACAAAGTGATATAAATGTGTTTTATTTAGACTACATCATGTGCAAATGATGAAGACTGAGTTGTAAGCTTTGTAAGTTATGTATTCAAATTACACTAGGATTTCGCAGAATTCAACCAACTTTCAGAGTTTACAGTGGGATAGTACAAAAACACCTATGACCCGTCATGCAAACGTTGAAGTTGCGTTATCATTACACAAATATAACTATTTGTAACAAAAACTGCACTTATCTCAAGAAAATCATGTTAATTCTTCTTTCTAATTGAGATCGATTTCACAAACAAATTGCTTGCATCGTCCATCAACACACTTCGTAGTCAAGGATTCCAGTTACCATGTAGTTATGTTTTTTTTTCAGTATTACCAAAATCTGAAAACGAAAACAAACCTAAAAACAGAATCAACTGCTGGTATTTCAAAATTAATTACGCGATGTTTATTTTTTTAATAAATATATTGTCGTAAACCATTAAATCTATCGGACCATTTAAATTGTTTTAATAATTAAACTTCAGGATTTATTTCATGGTCAAATGACCAAAAATGATCTATTACGGCCGATTTATGTTTCTATTTAATGTTACGAAAATGTTCTTTCGTTCTCGTTTCAAAATTACGTTTCGTCTTTCCAATGTAAACCTGATCACAATCTAAATAATTAAATTGATAAATAGCTGATTTTTTATTATTAGGAATTTTACCTTTTTTAGGGAAATGTAGTAAATTTTTAATACTATATTTATTTTGAGGAACTAAAGTTATACCAACTTCTTTAAAAAAGTTTTGAAAATGTTTATTAAACCGAAGATGGTAAGTTCATCTTTTAAAATTATAATCGTCTTTCATATTTTAAGGGTAGAAATGTCATTAAAAGCTTTTGATATTTAAATTTTTTAATCTTCTTTTATATAAAAGACTTAAAACAATTAACTAAAGCAGTATTAATAATATGTTTATATTCTTTATTAAATTCTTCCTTGTATATTTATTAATTTATAACTCAAACTATTAAAACCAGCAAATGTATATGAAAAAGGGTAAAAGCTTTTAATTTTATGTAATTATGAACATAAGTAGACTTCCTCTAAATACAAAAATCTAATTTATTATTATTTCTTCTTATTTTCAAATCTAGAAAAGGAACAAATATATTAATTTCAGTTTCTAATGTGAATTTTATAGCTTTATCTTGTGAATTTAGTAATTATAAATCATCATTAATTTGTTTATTAGGAACAATAGCAAAATTATCATCAACATATCTATACCAGGTTTTAAAAATCATTATCATTTCTTATCATTATCGTTATCATTTTTTGAATACTCGTTGATAAATGCAAATTAATTTAGAACAAATTTCAGTGTGATAATGTCTTTCACTCTAAAGTGGATAATTTTCCTTCCACTATCGAGAACACTGCTACCATGAACTTTGTTATTTCTGAACCAAAACTGTTCGTCAGCAAAGGCCAATGACCTGCTGATGCCTTCACTTTCTATTGGATAATCTCACCTATTACAAAGAGACACAAAATAGTTACAGTAATATGCTCTGATGTCATTCTGGTGGTGAATACAAACACAGTGTAAATGGTTAAATCGTTTGAGTACCATTCTGGCTCTTTATTGATTTTGATCTATTACAAAGACCATAATTTCCTATTATCAAAGTGCAGCTGAAGGGGACGGATCCCATTGACAACTGTACAACGAGATCTACCTTAAAGTCCGAGACCCCGGCCTCTACCTTCCGGGAGCGATGGAAAGCTCCGGGAATCTTTCCTTGGGGCAATACCTTAGTCTAAAAAGCCCCCACCCCCCCCCCCCATTTAAGACGGGTGGAAGTGGATACGCCACTTACGCGCGTCAACCGCAGGGAAGACTACTGAATAACCTCGGTGGGGCCGCCTGGTGATCTAGAACACCTACTAGTTCTGCAGGCTAGTACCCGGGACTTCTTAGGCAACCCTCTAACCTCTCCGGGCGGCCAAGGCATGGATCCCATAGACAATAAAATTCTGATACAAAGAGGAAAGAACAATATCTAGTTAGCAGCAAGAGTTAACAAAGGAGCTAAAAAAGTTTGCCGCATTTCGACACTGCTTTTTAATATATATGCTCTATGTCACTTAAAAATTACAAATTTAGAAAGCATTTTAAAATAAAGAATACGGAGCTAGATACTATTTAATATACAGGTGAAGTTCTAATATGTAGCTAGTAAAATAATCTACAAAAGGACATATATCTATTAAATATCTCATCCAAAGAGTGTACAATACTAAAAAACTAAACTTTTACAAAGTAATGGCGGTGTCAATGCTCTTGTATAGTTCACAATTTTAAACACTTGATAAAAGCGAGAAAAAAGACAAATAGAAATGAGATTAATAAAGAGTGTTGCAGGTTACACATTATTTGATAGAGAAATGCTGACATAAGAGCAGAACTTGGTACATTCAATTTAATAGAGAAGACAAATGAATACAGAAACAACTGGAAACACCATGTGGAAAGGACGGACAATCTCCGCATGCCCAAACTGTTGTTGAATTACAACCCCAAAGAGAAAAAAAGCATTGGCAGACCAAATAAGAGATGTCCACAACAACATTTCAATGTTTGAGGCTGTAACAAGTCTCTTTAGGCTTAAAAACTGTGGTTTGATGATGTGGATGGTGTGGATGGTGTGGATGGTGTGGATGATGTGGATGATGTGGATGGTGTGGATGATGTGGATGATGTGGATGATGTGGATGATGTGGATGATGTGGATGATGTGGATGATGTGGATGATGGATGATGATGTTCAGAAGTAGCTCTTAATATATACAGGATGTTACAAAAAGGTACGGCCAAACTTTCAGGAAACATTCCTCACACACAAAGAAAATATGTTATGCGGACATGTATCCGGAAACGCTTAATTTCCATGTTAGAGCTCATTTTATTACTTCTCTTCAAATCACATTAATCATGGAACGGAAACACACAGCAACAGAATGTACCAACGTGACTTCAAACACTTTGTTACAGGAAATGTTCAAAATGTCCTCCGTTAGCGAGGATACATGCATCCATCCTCCGTCGCATGGAATCCTTGATGCACTGATGCAGCCCTGGAGAATGGCGTATTGTATCACAGCCGTCCACAATACGAGCACGAAGAGTCTCTACATTTGGTACCGGACAAGAGCTTTCTAATGCCCCCATAAATGAAAGTCAAGAGGGTTGAGGTCAGGAGAGCGTGTAGGCCATGGAATTGGTCCACCTCTACCAATCCATTGGTCACCGAATCTGTTGTTGAGAAGCGTACGAACACTTCGACTGATATGTGCAGGAGCTCCATCGTGCATGAACCACATGTTGTGTCGCACTTGTGAAGGCACATCTTCTAGCAGTCGAGGTAGAGTATCCTGTATGAAATCATGATAACGTGCTCCATTGAGCGTAGGTGGAAGAACATGAGACCCAATCAAGACATCACCAACAATTCCTGCCCAAACGTTCACAGAAAATCTGTGTTGATGACGTGATTGCACAATTGCGTGCGGATTCTCGTCCGCCCACACATGTTGATTGTGAAAATTTACAATTTGATCACGTTGGAATGAAGCCTCATCCATAAAGAGAGCATTTGCACTGAAATGAGGATTGGCACATTGTTGGAGGAACCATTCGCAGAAGTGTACCTGTGGAGGCCAATCAGCTGCTGATAGTGCCTTGCACACACTGTACATAGTACGGAAATAACTGGTTCTCTCGTAGCACTCTCCATAGTGACATGGTCAACGTTACCTTGTACAGCAGCAACATATCTGACGCTGACATTAGGGTTATCGTCAACTGCACGAAGAATTGCCTCGTCCATTGCAGACCTCCTCGTCGTTCTAGGTCTTCCCAGTCGCGAGTCATAGGCTGGAATGTTCCGTGTTCCCTAAGACGCCGATCAATTGTTTCGAACGTCTTCCTGTAGGGACACCTTCGTTCTGGAAATCTGTCTCAATACAAACGTACCGCGCCACTGCTATTGCCCCGTGCTAATCCATATATCAAATGGGCATCTGCCAACTCCGCATTTGTAAACATTGCACTGACTTCAAAACCACGTTCGTGATGAACAGTAACCAGTTTATGCTACGTACTGATGTGCGTGATGCTAGTACTGTAGAGCAATGAGTCGCATGTCAACCAAGCACTGCAGTCAACATTACCTTCCTTCAATTAGGTCAACTGGCGTTGAATCGAGGAAGTACAGTACATACAAATGAAACAATGGGGTATTTTGACAATTGTCTGCACTAATTATTTCAATTTACATTTAAAGAGAAATACTAAAATGAGCTCTAACATGGAAATTAAGTGTTTTCGGTCACATGTCCACATATTTTCTTTCTTTGTGTGTGAGAAATGTTTCCTGAAAGTTTGACCGTACCTTTTGGTAACATCCTGTATATATACCCTAAAAGCGTCAATTCAGGACATTGAATAGTATTAATAATCTCTTTTATCGATAATAAATAATCTGAACAACAAGGTAAAACTACCATATTTTTAAAGTAGTTTTATGGATTGCTTTTCCTTTCTATCAGATTGTATCGCACAATTCTTTGAATTATTTTATCTTTCATTCTCGGTCTCTACATATGCAATGCTTTCACCAAATACTGAAATCCATTAACTTATTTTAATTGCAAATACTGGGTTTCTGTATCGCATCTGTTCTGTTCGAAGTTAGCCATGGCAAGTTTCCAACTACGCCTGAAGGGCCGGCAACAACACCACACCTGTTGAGACATGCCAAGAAATGTTACGTTTCCTGAGAGAGAACACAAAACCCCAATATCCTGACGTAAATGCTAATATTTCTCTAGATCCATCAATACTCTCTTAGCTACTCTGTAAGTTTGTCATATTAAGTGTGTATGCTTACATGTTCTCACTAAGAACACAGTAATATTCAAACTCTTTCAAGTTTCATTTACACAAAAAACGAAAATCATAGAATAAACTCTAGACAAAAGTGCAACATCTATTATCCCAGGCTAAACTTTCTTGCTTCTATAAAGACGTACATTGGTGAAACCATCAAAATATTTAATGCTGTTTCTAGTGATCTTAAAGGAAAAATTGATAATTACACAGCTTTTATAAACCTGCTACAGAGTACTTATTCTCAAAATCTTTTTATTCTGTACAATCTTATATCACTGACAAATTATCCTGATGAAAGTTATGTAGCTGTGTAAATAGAATCTGCTACAATGACAAATTATTCCCAATTTACCTTTGATGTCTGCTCAAAAGCTGTTTTAATATATGTGTATTGAAGAGCTGGCAATGAATTATATCCATTGTAACTATACAATGGTATAAAAATGAAATGAAATGTGTAGTGTTTAACGCCCGCTTTTACTACATACGGCACCGCAGACGGTGACACTGATGATACATGAGATGAAGATGGAGCACCGGTGGAAGGAGATGGCGGGGGAAACCGGAGGTCCCGGAGAAAACCCGCCCCAGCGCCGTGTTGATACAATGGTATAGTTGGTATACAATGGTAAATACAATACAAACTATATTGTAACTATAACATGTGACGAAAAAAGCCAAGTGAACGTTAAAATAAATAAACAAAAAACAACTGTAATAACAACAACAATAATAATAATAATAATAATAATAATAATAATAATAATAATAATAATAATAATAATAATAATAATAATAATAATAATAATAATAATAATAATAATAATAATAATAATAATAATAATAATAATAATAATAATAATAATAATAATAATAATAATAATAATAATAATAATAATAATAATAATAATAATAATAATAATAATAATAATAATAATAATAATAATAATAATAATAATAATAATAATAATAATAATAATAATAATAATAATAATAATAATAATAATAATAATAATAATAATAATAATAATAATAATAATAATAATAATAATAATAATAATAATAATAATAATAATAATAATAATAATAATAATAATAATAATAATAATAATAATAATAATAATAATAATAATAATAATAATAATAATGAAACTAAAAAATTGCATTTGTATATGCATATTTGTTAGTCTGCAGGATTTGGAACATTAATCATATATAACTTGCCTTGTTGTTCATTTTGGTTCAATATTGAAGTATATGTGCTATTAACTATACAGTTCTTTGACATGTTCTATGCTCACAGGCCTTTGTGGCTATTACTGAACTCACTTAATGCGAATTAGTCTAATCTAATCTATTCATAGTGAATTTAGTAGCATTAATGTAAAAAATAAACAATAAAATCAAAATAAGGATATATTAAAATATCAAAATTAAAATAAAATTATGATAATGTCATAAAGAATCCGATTAGACTTTTATAATATGTAAGTACACGGACGTATAAATAAATATCAGAAATACGAGGGCTGTTCAATAAAGAATGATCATAATTTAATTATGGTCATAACTTTTCGCACTAAAATTCAAACTTATATTCTGTTAGCTTAATGTGAAACAAACGCACCGTAGTACTTTCATTGTTGGTACTCCTGGTTCCCGCCTCTGAGAACCAGGCAAGTTCAGACATGTTCAGTATCGCCTACCACTGCAATGTAGGTAACACGCGAGGAACAATATGCGGCTTTGAAATTCTGCTTCCATCTCAACAAATCTTCAATGAAGGCCTATACAATGTTCCAGGAGGCCTATGGAGAGTCTGTTCTTCCCTACAGCACAGCTCGAAGGTGGTTTAAAATGTTTAAAGAGGGGAGTCAATTTCAAAGGAAGGTGGATGCGTTGTTCCAGCTGTTGCTCTTACGGAAGAAAACATCAACACTGCTGCTGCCATTGTGAGAGAGGATCGACAAATTACCTTAAGATCACTTCCTGAAATACTGAACATTTCATTGGGTGCCACCCAGACGTTGGTGACAGAAGCATTACACATGAGACGTGTGTGTGCGCGATGGGTTCCAAGACTGTTCATTCCCGAACACAAGGACATTCGCATGCAGGTCTACATGCAGTTAAAGTTGATGTTGATGTTAGAGGAAGATCCGGAGTTTCTTTCAAACGTGATCACTGCTGATGAAACTTGGCTACATCATTTTGATTCTGAGAGCAAACAGCAAAGCTCAGTGTGGAAATCTCCATCATCAACCTCCAAAAAAGCAAAAGTGGTTGCTTCTGCTGGGAAAGTTATGGTCATCTCATTCTTTGATATTCATGGAATGGTTTATCAGCATGTTGTACCTGCTCACACATCAGTAACTGGACAATACTACAGGGATGTCCTGAAAACATTGTAAGTCCATATCAGGCTTAAAAGACCACATTTCCATGAAGCAGGCTGGATGCTGCATCACGATAATGCGCGGCCACATATTGCCAATGTTGTTGCTGAATATCGTGCAAAAATCAACGTGAAGTGCATCCCTCACTCTCCCTATAGTCCGGATTAAGCACCATGTAACTCTTTTCTATCCCTTAACTTGAAGAAACGCCTTCGTGAGAGGCATTATC
The DNA here is from genome assembly GCA_030765055.1 of Mantis religiosa. Taxonomy (NCBI): domain Eukaryota; kingdom Metazoa; phylum Arthropoda; class Insecta; order Mantodea; family Mantidae; genus Mantis; species Mantis religiosa. The sequence goes on from CM060957.1 coordinate 100,666,864, forward strand.
CATCATCAGAAGCAGTGGTGGACGCTGCAGAGGCGATTTTGAAGGATCTCTCAAAAAATGGTTTCCAGTATGTCTTAGAAGACCGGCAGAAACGCTGGAACAAGTGCATCGCATTCAGGGGAGACTATTTTGAGAAGGACTATCAAAATTATGAGGGTGAGTAAATTGTGAACGTTCTTTATTGAACAGCCCTCGTAGCTAGGTCTGCTCCACGCTTTGCACTTTCCCAAATGTATCTTCAATTCAAAAGTCTGAAGTTTATAATGAACTGAGTCATGCTTTGGAATACAATGGTTTAATCTCCTCTAATTTTAGCAAATGACTTCACAAAATGAGGAGTCTTTGGAGAGCAAGTGGCACTGGGCTCTTGTACTATAGGTAGGTGTTGCTTCATCTGACCGTTGAGATTGTGCAGGCAAGTTCCACTTTCTGACCCAGGATATTTCTAGAGGGCACACTCAGAGGGTACTGTCCAGTAAATATGCCCTGAAAAAACAGATACTTCTGTGTAAGCTTTATCTCTATATTCATTGTATCATCCCTTTTTTCAGGTTCAATTTACTCTAAATTAACAAGCATTTTGGTGGCATACACTGAGCAAGGCCATCAAGCCAATTGCGTATAGTGGAGTATTTGACCAAAAAGAATATTATGGTAAATATATATGTTGTTTCATTTGTTTTTCTCCGCAAGTTGGTAAATGTAATTCTTTGTCATTTTTCTGTACCTATACATAGTAATTGAATGAACACAAGCTTTTAATGGAATTAATGTGCAAATTTTCCCTGTTTCCATAGTAACCTTGGTATTCGTGGTACTTCTGATCTTACTAGAAAAAGGAACATCTTAACCCATTCTGTTGTGGAGCTGTTCGGAATGGGCTAATATAGACAGTCATTTCCAAAACCTATGAGAGACTGTAAATGTCCGGATGGTGAGGTTTGGGCATTAATAAAATTCTTCCTAATCATAAACCTAATAATCTAACTAACGTTGGTATTATATTTATAATAAAGGTAAACAAATGAAATATGCAGCGCTGCCAGACTGTATTGTCCCAACGGAGTTTTTCAAAAATCTTCCCTTTTGGTTGACGCGCGTAAGTGATATATCCACTTGCATTCCTGAGTGAACAAAATGAAATGTGTAGTGTTTAACTACCGCTTTTACTTCATAAGGCACCACAGGCGGTGACACTAAATGTACATGAGATGAAGATGGAGCACTGGTAGTATTAGATGACGGGGGAAACCGCAGATCCCCGGAGACAACCCACCCCAGCGCCATGTTGTGCACCACATCTCACTTTACGGTTGCCTGGGATTGAACCCAGGCCGCTTAGGTGAGAGCCAAGTCGTCTAGCAACTCAGCCACGGCGCGGTCGTGTTCCTGAGTGGCACTGAGAGATTTTAATAAGATTCACTGTGCTTAAAATGTATGAAGGTTGCGCTTTGTAAGATCAAATAAGCAATGTTTACATCTTTTTTTACTTTTAGACTTTAGGTCAACAGAAACATTCGAAACACCTGGAGAGATGGAAGTTATCATCACGATTTTGTTCGTCTTACAATTTTACAGAAACTCGTTGACTACATGGTTTTAGCTATTGGTTGCATTACTGGCCTTTCTTCTGCGTTAGCTCATTGACTATACATATATCATAATAATAAGCATAAATACTGCAGTGGTATCAGTGCTTTGACTAATTAAGGAACAGTCAGAGAGAATGAGATTGCATGGTGACGAGAGGATGAGGGCAATTTATGTCTGTATCTGGCGTGTTCAATTTAACCTTGCTTGGAATAAAGGCCATCCTCTGTGTTACTAAACCACTTCTACATTAGAATATTATGAACTTTGGACATATCACAAAATCCATTTGTGTTTTGATCTTTGTTTTACACGTGTTTAACTTTTAATTGCACAAACCATACAAGATAATTAAACATTCTTACGTGTGATGACTGAACAAACGAATGACTGTGCGGAAAAAATGACAAGAGGCAGGTAAATGAGTTTAATGATTACATCCACATCCTTACACCTATATCACTTAAGAATTTAAACTTACAGAATACACCACATAGGGAATAAAGTTGTAATAAAAGAAGGTAGGAAATAAATGGACGAATAGCTAAATTTAACAATACAACCAAGTCTTGTATGAGGAAATGCGGGAATTCAGTAGACGTATCTCCTTTAAGAGCTGGTAGATATGTGATAGCCTTGAAATTCCATCATCTTTGTATGACCAGAACAAAAGAAGAATAAGACTCACTCTGAAAAATGTCAAGTATATGGAAATTTAAACCACTTAAAGCTTTAAAAATAATTCGTTCATTTAGGGGTGTCAAAGGCCTTATATGACAAATTGTGACTTCTTTCAGATTTTGCATATTATGAAAATGTAATCCATCCTGAATAAGTTGACATGTGTTTTATTAAAACAGACCAATATCTACTATTTTAAATTAATTTATATAAATATAACTGTAATCCTTTAATTATTGTTAAATCCTGGCAATTTTATAGAACAAAGTATAACTCCAGAAATATTTGGTCTAGAATTCTTTGGTTTGTCTTATATTTTAGGTGAAATTCTTATTCATGTGTTGGCTAATCCGGAATTCAATATAACATCAGAGTTTTGTAGTTAGAGTCTGTTTAATTATATAAACAAGTGGTAACATCTTGGATATTTGTGTATTTTTACTCGTATATGGTGCTCAGCCTTTTTGTGTTGTTTTCACAATGACAAAACGTAAAGGCTTAAGTTTGAACTTATGAGTCACTATGTTTACACTCAGTTTTCACTTACTTGTTGTATAATTGAAACGTTTTCAAGATCATTCGATCTCATCCTCAGCTGTTTGGTGACTAAATGAACCTCCCTCTTCTTCCAGTACTACGGAGCTCCGATCACTCTGCCATCTGGTGTTAGGGGCACTAAGTTTTAATACTTCATTTAATGCCGGGATTTCAAAATTTATAACTTTATCCCGGTTTTTGTTTATGAATATTTTTTCCCAAATATCCAATTCTATGGGTGTACTTAAAGATTTTCACAGTTTAATGTTGTGGCCAATGTTGTGGTTTTCTGTCCAAAAATGGTGTGAAACTGCAGATTTTTAATTTTTATGATAAACATAAGGTAACAATGAATTAGGCGGAACTTATGTTAATAAAAGCGTGATATTTTTAGGTATCTTACAGAATTACAGTGTTTTTCTATAGTTCATTATTGGCTGTTTGTAGCGCCTGGAGTTAGCAGAGATTTGGCGGTCGCTGGAAGAGGATTCGCCGATTAGCATTTCAGTGATTCGCGGCAACTTATTCTTTCCTTTGTCAATTTTCTTAGCCATAGACTTGTATGGTTACAGCTTGTCGTGCTAAGATTCAGAAAGGGTTTAATTCGTCTTCTTCAAATATTTGGCAATTCACTTCAAAATGTCATTTATTAGCCTACATTAAATTTATCAACCAACTTAGCTACTGCCAGGTTTTTTCTAAAGGCATCCAGAGAGAGAGAGAGAGATCCCATATTTCACTACTATAGCATCCATCAGCAGATTTGCCAAAGGCGAAGATTTCGGAGAAGGCATTATAGGTGCAGTGAGGCACATACAATTATCAGTGAAACAAAAGCAGAAGTTTTCCTGGTGACGGACATTTTGTAGGTGTTCTCGTACTCCAAACCAGAAGAGCCATCGATGTTCCGTGAACTTATATCTCTCCCGTCATCAGGATGAACGATGAATATCATTATCAATATAAGATCCTTCCTCAAAAATTCGCATTTACTGCTATCATTTGATAAAATATACTTTGTAATTATAAAACTAATCTTTTTTCAATTCTAGTGCTTGTGTTTCAGGTTCGTGGAGTATTTAAATTGTAGTTAAACCAAAGGCAAGACACATAATAGAAATTTATTCTAAGAGACTTGGATATTATCAAACTGGTAATTATCCAAAACAACCGTCATGAAGCCAGCCTCCATGACGTCACGCAACATGGTCAACTTCCACAATTTAATTTGACTCCTAAGCTTAATTATTATACAGTGGTTGCATAACAGCATTTTGCAAGCCTAGAATACGTAAAATACAATTACCCACCGCCGTTAACAATAATTATATCTGCATTACTGTATATAACGCCTATATAAGCGCAGTGCATAAAAATCTATTTCAAAATATCATTCAATGGTGTTTAAACTGTAGTACATTTTATTATAATTCTAAAATTGTGAATTATCTTAGTTTTATTGCTTATTCAAAATTTAAAGTTAGCTGTAATATCAATATATATAGCTATTCATTTATAAGGCAAAATAGCTTATTAATTACGAAAAGAAAAAAATAAATTTAATGCATTATAAACGTTGCTCCTTGCATAATGACTTGTAAGATGATGATAACTAAATAAATACTGGTTAAAACTGTATTACAAAAATATGATATGAAAGGATCATTTTTGGAACGAAAAATGAGACAGGTGTGCTTTTTAATAAAGACGTATCACTTGCTAAATATATCAACAATATTGTTAGTGCAGCATATAGTAGTCTAAGGTTTGTTATTTATAATTCTGTTATTTTAAGGATTAAAAGGTTCTGAGATCCAAGCTTGATTTATTCAGTCCTAGTATCTGCATTTATTTTATTGACGTCCTCCGACGTAAGTCACTCCTAGAGTATGCAGTACTTATGTTGGTAAATATGTAAATTGATGGAAGTTATTCAGTTATTCAGTTATGCTTAAGATGTACATAAAGTTCTAATAAACGTCATTATTTTTCTAATTTTATTTTTAAAACGTATTGCCAACATAATTGAGTTTAAAAGCTATAGAAGAAATTATCAATTATTATTCCAAATTTACAAACTATAATCAGGTTGATTTATATGCTTAATGTGCTTCATTTGATCCAAATGGCACATCATACAGATTTCTTAATATTTTCCTTAATATAAATTCATATAGATATTCACCTATACTTATGTAGAATACAATTCATATAGAACAAATTATATTATTTATAGAAGTATTAATATAAATTTAAAGATTGCCATTCCTGTGACAATTATATTAACTGTTGTAGATTGATTAAATTTCATCTCTACCAAAGTCAACAATGTTCTTTTGTTTTGATTTATTGATTAATTTTGTAGTAATTAATACACTTTATTTTGTGTTATTCCATTTATATAGTACTGTAAAGTGTTTAGTTATAAATTCAAAACTTAATATGACTACGAAAATAAATGAATGTGCACAGTCTCAAAACCCTAGCTCAAATAATTTCCAAAGTAGTACAGTTACATAGTTTTAATTAGCAAAGAAAAGGAATTTTAAAGTTCACATTCGCCTTTTAGATAATCATAAAATGGCATGTTCATATTCATTATTAAAGTAAAAATAAATGAAATTACTTGTTTGAAGTTAATGTTATTACTGACAGAGGAATGCTTTTATGCTTTTTAGGTAGCTGTTAGAGTTTAAGTATTTTATTTTTGGTATTGATATTTTGTGACCCAATGAGTAAATTATATAAATCATATTTAAATATTTAAACAGCACATTTGACATTATATGTGTGAATTTACATAGAGAAATTGTAGCAACTTGTATGAAATAAATAATCTCAGAAAAAAATATATATAGTAAAGTGGGATTGAATGGGACCACATGGGCAAGCTACAGATGTCGGTGGGCTCTTAAAAATCTTTGGCAAAAATTTTAGATACATTTATAGAATATTTATATGATTTAATTAAAAAAACTAAATATTTGTTCAAGTTTATCCAAAACATCAGTCCCAGAGTCCCTAACTCTCACCACTGCTGGTCGAACAACAAAAGCAAAACGCTTCAGATATACCCTCCTCCCGTACTTGCACGCTACATCTGTAGCCAAGTGTGCATGCGTGCTGTCAATCCATTATATCCACAACAGAACATAGGCAAACAAAGCCGCCTCGTTCGCATAAGAAAATTGCAGATAATGTCCTTGGAATACGAAAGGAACTGCTTGCAACCACCAAACAATAGTAAGTTACAATTTTTAGTCAGATGCCACATTCACATTACCACATAGGCTCTGACACCTCCACAGCTACTGTCACGTCGCAGCTGCAGGGGCACCTTTCCTTGTCGAAGTGCGACGAAGCAGTGCGCCCTGCAGAGGCCTTCTGCTGGAGGCCTCACCAAGCCAAGTTATTCCTTGCTCCATTTATTGTTAGTTCGATGCGTCTTTAGAAGCCTCAACGAGGCGCACTGGATAGTCTATTTAATAAAGTTCACCCTGATCCTTCAGATTCCAGGCAGGGCTTCAGTATTCCTAGAAACTATTGCAACAAATTCCTCCTTTCGGAGTAGCATCTTACACATTGATACCAAGAGATACTAATAGGGGTGCTTCCGCGGAACCCCGCTCCTTCCTTTCTTATGACGTCTAACCATCATTGCCCTAAATTCCTTCCCTCCCTAAAATAAATAAATAAATAAATAAAAGGTGAATCCGCAGTCTTCAGCCACTCCTGAAACTCTTCTTGTGAGGATGCCTTACACAGCTGAGAAACGAAGGTCAAGCTTTTGTCAAGCCCAGAAAATATCTTATATTTTAATTTTGTAAGAATAGATTTTACAAGAGTGTGAAATTAAATAGTTTAACAAAGATATATACTAGAACCAGATACTGCGTGTTAGTTTAGCGATTTCAATAAAACAGCTAACATATTTTAAGGATTGACACACTTCCGATTTCAGATGTAATTTCTCGGCCATTGTTTTCTAGTTTATTAATCTAGATTAAACGTTGGTTCCATTTAATGACAGACAGCAATGATTCACGAGTGCCCAGTATTACGGTGTTCGCAGCTAACAAGAAATTCAGTCAATAAAACAATGCAGAAGACAGAAGGCTCGTATTGTCCATGTTTCGGACACGGTTGGCGGTAATGTTTGTACAGAGATAGAAGCGAAGGGAAAAGGCTGCTGAAAATTGAAGTCTGTGCGGGAAGTAGAAGCGTTGTCGGCAGAGGAGGGGGGAATGTGACGGTTGAATTGTTGAACGAATCTGGCAATGACATCTGCTTTTTGACCCCGGCTTCCCCACTCCCGAAGTTATGAATATGCCAATGAATACTGATGCCTCGCCGTGTACAGAAGAGAAAGCCAAAAAAATAAAAAGTCCAGCAACTGCAGAATAGGGCTGGGCCATATCGATTATCGGAGTGACGTATTGATTTAAATCGAGAGGTCGAAGTCGTGACGAGCGAACAACCATGTGTGGGGTTGCGGCTGCAATCACTGGGTAATTGTTGTCCAATCGAAACCACCCCTCGACCAATCTCTTCCACTTCACTCTCCCCTCCCCACTTCCTGAGTACGGCGTTTAAGATTGCCTAGTGATATTAAAAAGAGAATATGTGTAAATAAATATAGATGCGCAAGCAAAAACGGAAAAAAGGTATGTATCTACTCGTGATGGAATATAGTAATCTACAGCTTGTACTCCCGTGTATGAGGAAGGATTTATCGATTTCGTTTATCTTTCATGTTTTATTAAGAAGCCTATATGCTCAAAAATAAAACAAATACCCATAATTGAAAAATGGGGAAATGTGTGACAAATTCTGATGAAAAAGTATCTGAATCCAAATTACAGATAAATAATACATGCAGGGGCCGATTTCGGACGTACGGCTGGCTGGCGAAGCTGGATGCTGTGTTGGTGGTGCGGGTAAAAGGAAGTCCGCAGTAACTATAGTGTGTTTGTCGCATAAGTTATATACTTAAAAGCAAAAGAAAATTAATCATGTGTAACTAGTAAGGAGAAGTTGAAGCCTGCTTAGAATATCATTTATTACATTCTACAGTTTCCTTATAGAAGTAACAGCAATTTCTTGACGAATATTATTTTTAAGTTCAACTAAATTATGTTGATCTACTTTAATACCTTCCTCAGTATGGGCTTACTAAAACTTCCTTGCAACCTTAATGCCTTACCTACCAAGCACACTCATGTTTTGATACTAATGTATTATTTTGCAGAAACCAAAATTCACATGAAATAAAGATACCTTCAAAAACAAGTAATTCTAACCTGGGTAACCCCTCACAAACAAATCGAAGGCAACAAGAATGCTGATTCCGAGGCACGTGAAGCCACTAAAAATCCATAGAATGTGACAGTATCCACAACACATCAACATTACATTAACTACATAGACAGGAAGATAAAAGCCAAATGGTTTTACAAATGGTCCAAAAATCTCACTGGTGAACTTCATGATATTTTCCCCAACCCTGAAAGAAAAATCTTATTTAAAAAGCTAAAACGTCAGGATCAGATCGCTGTCACCAGGATTAGAATTGGACACAGCAAACTCACATACAGCTTCCTGTTCTCCAAAGAAGTCCCTCCGAACTGTGATAGATGCCAAACAAGATTAACAATCGCCCACATTATCTCGAGCTGCCCTGTGTACCACAAATGGAGACAAGAACCAAATTCTGGGACATCCTGCAGCTCTCAATGAAACTAGCATGATACCAAGGATATTATTTTTTAAAAGATACTTCTTTATACAAGCTATTGTAATAATGAATTCTAAAATTGTTAATATGAATCACAACTTATTACTCCTAACGCAAGATATACCCTAATGACAATTTGGTTACTAATTCTACAGTAAATATGGCCGTGATACTGCGCTTAACCTCCATTCTACTTAAATCTCATCTTGATTCATGATTGTTACTAAATGTGCTGTAATTATTGCTGTATTATTCTGTTTATTGTGTTTGTCATAGTCTGTAAATCTTATCTTGGTATACTCTTATTATTATAAATTCTTCTGTAACTGTGATTCAGTTTTAAAGTTTATTGCTCATACATTTAAAATCCTATGTTGTTTCATTCTTATTGTTAATTATACTATAATTATTGTTATATTATTTCTTAATTTTATACTGCAAAATCTCACACTGTAAATGTAAGTCACTATAAGACCTTGTAATACGACTATAAATAAATACTTATTAGAAATACATTTTAAAAATATCAATTAATTTAAATATGCACTCTTTAGCAATCATAATTTCTTGTCCATTAAGAAACACAAACCTTAAATGATGTTTAAACATTATAAAATTGAATCGTAAAGTATATTATTTATGAAATAGCCCAAGTATTTATTTTAAAACATAATACAGGAACGTCATCAAATATGTATCAAATTTTGCAGGTGCTTTTTATACAGCCAACAAACAGGTGGTAAAATTTCCAAATGCTCTCCAGAGCACTTTTGATTTTAGAAAATTTACAGATTACTCACCTTTACCAATATGTTTTCAGTTCACATTTACTCACATTTACTTGAAGTGACTGCGCGACTGCGCGACTGCGCCACAGCGCCACTGCGCCACAGCGCCACTGGGCGACTGCGCGACTACGCGAGAGCGCCACTGCGCCACAGCGCGACCAGGCGACAGGGCGACCGAGTGAGTGAGTGAGTGAGTGAGTGAGTGAGTGAGTGAGTGAGTGAGTGAGTGAGTGAGTGAGTGAGTGAGTGAGTGAGTGAGTGAGTGAGTGAGTGAGTGAGTGAGTGAGTGAGTGAGTGAGTGAGTGAGTGAGTGAGTGAGTGAGTGAGTGAGTGAGTGAGTGAGTGGCCACTGAGAGCTAGGTCATTTTAAAGGTGTATACTGCTTCGCCTCAAATACACAAACTTTTCTGCGCTGCACTCTCATGATATTTTCTACTCATCTTGTACAAATTATCCTTATAAACCTATATTCTTATATCTATTATGGGTTAATAGATATAGACTTCTGTAGAAACTGTCTTATTGTACGTTTCTTTGTAGGTAGGGATCAAGGAAATACAGTGGATCCTAAATAATTGTTAAATCTTTTAAGAACGAGTCACTATGTGTTGCCTTTTGTAATTAATATCTCTTTGAATTACCAAGCACAAAAAGTACACGCAACTAAATCTGAAACCAATAACAACGAATACCTTGAAATGGACTTTTGGCATATTTACACGAAATCTACATTTTGAAAATTAAAGTTCTTACATAAAGTCCCCCAACGTAATATATCGGACGATGTCTGAAATGTATGAAATGATGATCTAATGAGGCGAGGGTCCATAGAGTTTAGAGTTACTGGACATTCATTTTTCAGGATAAGGGATATCCCTAGACGAAAACCTTATATAGATAATCCCTGACCGGGATTTGAACTTGGAACCTTTTAAAGTTGAGGCAGATACGCTAACATTTACACTACAGAGGCAAGCATTACGATTTTATTTATCTCAAACGTTTATTGGTTATATAAGACAGTAAGAATGAAAAGAAACTGTTAGAAAATTAAATATATGAATTTCAGTGAAAATATCCTATCATATAATCGGTTGAGACATTTATGAAAAGAAAATACACACTCTTTTCTAAACATGTTCCATATAACAGTTAGTTTGTGACTTAAGGATTTTCTGGAACTTCGTATTACATCCTGAACGTAAATGCCAACCGCTTTTGCGATTCTGAATGATATTCTATACAGACCTCTCCCCCCCATACACAGATTTTAGCAGTGGATAGTTTCTGGTGAAGCCTCGAGACCTTATTTTTGGGTAGAACACATATTACTGTTAAAGTAAACATAGAAAGTTGCTTCCTAACGACGCTGTCAATTACCAGGATAATAAAAACGCCGCCAGTGCACCAGAATTTCGTCCTGCGAGAGTTCTTTTATATTTCAGTGTATTTACTAGGATGAGGTTGTCAGTTTTAAGTGTGCCTACAAAACATCTATCTGGCCAGAAGTTAAACTAACGACTTCAGATCAGTCGATAAGACATTCTGCATTTCAAAACTTATTTTCGGTTCTTTTGAAACTGATAGGTAAATACTAAACAAATCTTTTGTGCTGAACTCGAAAATAATTAATTTTTCTCCCTTGACGTCAGGTTTTCAAACTATTAATAAATAACAGAAATGAAATTAAAGGTTTTTAAAATGTAATAAAAATTAATTTGAACAAGAACTTTGTATGGAAAACTAGGGCATAATTGCAATTTGTTATTTTTAACTAATTAATTATTAATTAATAATAAATATAATCGCTTTCATAAACTTACTTCAATATTCCACTTTAAATTTTCTCCTCTTTTTTAATATCTTGGTGAAATATTTCACAATGTTGCTCACTAAAATCTCCTAAATTACCAGGTTAATAATTTATATGGCAATTAAGAATTTATATGGTCATTCGACACTCAAGTTGCAACCAATATGTTTGAAGCTTTGTAACATCATCACTTGCACCATTTTAACAATTTGGGTCCTTTTTATTTACAATAAAATTAAAAGCATTTCTGAAAGCATTCCAGGCATCCTTCACTTCTCTACACATTAGTATTCTCGAAATGACTGTCAATAATCAGTTTTAGAATTTGTGGACCAACGAATGTACCAGCTGTAATTTTTATAGGATAATGAAGCCAATGTAACACAAAGATATCTAAAGCACTGTATGTCTTTATCTAAGGTGTTCAAAAGTTGTTTTATTTAACCTAATTTTACATGGAGAGGTAGCAACACTACTTTAGACGGATCTAAAGGAGGTTCATCTATTTTTTTTTTTTTTTTTTTTTTTTTTTTGCCGTTGTTAAATTAGTTTTCTATCACCTCTGTTCCCTTTCTTAGTGTTCTGAGCTATCTCTCCTGTCCCATTCACATAATAAATAAGGATATTGTGTGAAGCCAGGCTATTAAACAAGTGATAGCACTATAATCTTGAAATCTCCACACATTAGCCATAGATGGTGTTCGGAATGCAGTTTTCGTAACAAAAACTTAACATTTTTATATGTCTCATTTAAAACAAAAGAATGTGCATCAGTAATGTAAGGTTTAATATTTCCATTATGAAGGAAAGGCACCTTTAAGACCTTTTGAGCAGTATTTATGAAGAACCTCCACTCTTTGGAGTTATTAATATTAAGGGGAAGACATATTTCTATATATTCCCTAGTATGGATACAGTTAGTAGATATTAATAAATAAAAACATTAATAATATAATATAATTATATAATATATATTCATTTGCCATGGAAACATCTTGAACAGTCATTACTGTGCAAATAATTATTTTGAAAATATCTCCAGTTTGTACTGGGATAATTTTCTTTAAAATCTTCGTGTCTCTTCCTTGGAAGATGTTGTAATTAAATATCGAATATGGTTTTAAATTTATATTTAAGAATATTGTGTTCAGATGCACATGGTAAACATATGTATTTCTTCTGAAAATGTTTTGTGAGGGTTAAGAGGACCTCAAAACATGTATTTCCGATGAAGCCTCGATATTTAATTTTAGGTGCAATACAGTATGATGAATATAGTACTTTACTACCTACCATACGTTGTATTGAAAGTAAAATGGATTGCTTTATTAATTAATGCTGGCCTTCCTGGAGAGTGAAATTAATCTAAAAAGCATGTATCTGCAATATTTTAAGATAAGTTTCCTTGCATCCAGACTAGCTGTAAACAGTCTGAAGATAGGAAACTGTTTTTTTACGTAGCATGCTTTAACGCCTCGGTTGGTATTTTTATAGGTCGCTGCGGATAGCTGCAAGGCTGGCCCAAGGCGATTGTCATTTTCCCTCTCTCTGTTCCCAACACGCGCGCGCTCTATCGTAATTGAATACAGGACAGGTAACGATAGCGAAATTCAATTTGTTTTGCATGCAGAATTACATCACTGCTTTTTGTTTCTTCCCTTTTCGAGGTGAGGGAATAGAAAATTTCGATGCTAGGGATGAAAGTTCCCTCATCCCTCTCCATGAAACGAAATTTAAATTTGCGGCAACGTTGCAGTACAAAAAGAACTTGGCTAAAAAAACGCATCTATTGGTGTTATATTGGACGTGGAGTTATCTGAAGCTTGTATGCAAATTGACATGACCAACGCTGCAAAATACAACCACTAGGATAGAGAAAAGGAACGAATAGCACCTGGGTGATAAATATAGTTCTTTATTATCATGAGATAGAACATGGATGTGCGCATTTTCTAGCACATAACCGTAAATACAGACAGCTGTAAAGTTAGACAGATATATTTATGTGGAAATGGTTGCCTGCATTTTCATAAAACAAGAAAAAAATGCTGTATAGCATGTAGACTCCATATTCGGTGTATGTAAATGAGAGAGATATTAATTTAGTATCGTATCCTTAAAATTTATGCTTTTTAACTCAGAAAAAAGTAATATTTAATGTTGGGAAATTTTCTTGTGAGTCTGAATATTCATATACAGAATTTACAAGAATGTATTCCATGTTTTCGTTGTTCAATGTGAAATAAATATTACGTTTAATTGATTAAACACACTTTTAGTTAAGCTAGTAACTTAATTTACAAATAAGAGAAGTTAGTTTTCAATATGGGCATTCACTGCACGACAGAGGTCTAAATTCGACTTTGGCTTTCTATGAAAAGAACCCCAAACTTTCAATTTCTTCTGATCCTTTGTTTTAGATGACCATTATTGTCAATTCTTTCACCTCAATCCTAGCATAGCCCCAAAGTTAAAAGTCTAATGGATAAGATCTAGACTTAAAGCTGGCCATGAAATTGGTATATTTCTGCCAAACCGTTGTTCTGAAAATTAACTCTTCTTGGACAGACATCAGAAATGACATGTTGCTCCACCTTGATGGGAAATTATTCAATTCCATTTCTAGCTCTTCCATCGAGGAAACAGGAAAACTTTTTGTTGTCCATTTACGTAATGAATATATGCTTTTTTTTTCAATATCAAAAAAGGATCACAACTCTTGTGCTTAAGGCCGCATCAAACGTTCAGCTTAGAAGAGTATCAAACATCTTCGTGTAGCACACGTGGTTCTTCCAAATCCCATATTCAGAAATTGTATCAATTAGCACAACCATTCACATGGAACGTGGCTTCATCGAAAAATATGCTATTCTCAAGCAATTTCAGTTCATCGTCAATTCTTGTCAGTATGTCAGCAGAGAATTCAGTCTTAGGCAATCTGTCCTGTTTTATTGCATTCAAGAGTTTAATTTTAGCTATGCAATTTCAAGCTCTTTGGCATGATGACATGCACTACAGAAGACCCAACGGACGTCTGATATTCTGGGCCTTCCTGATGATTTTCATATTTGTACATTATATTTAAACTATTTGTGTCATCGTCTGATATTATTTTCATGTGGAGGATTTTTGTTTCACTCGCTTCTAAATTGCCGATTTCCACAAATGCTGCACTTCTAATCGGAGTTATCGAACCTTCATATTTATCGGCAATCTTCAATGCAATGATATCTAACACAAAAAACGGTTATTAAGGGTCCCTACATTTCCTGAATTAGACTTTCATCCGAGATCTCATTTCTTGGAAGTAAACACCCTGCTGTATTTCACAACATTGTCAGCGAGGATAACTGCAAACAAACACATGACTATAACATCCACACAGATGGCTCGCGATATTCTGATCATCCAGAGAATCCAGCTCATGTGGAATGTGCTTTTGTGGTGTTTGATATAAACAATGTGGAGTTGCTTTATAGAGGATACAGACTTGCAACTAATTGCTCTGTATTCCAGACCGAACCTTTCGCACTGAATCAAGCAGTGGAGTGGTAATAACTATAGCGCATGTATACACAGTGATTCCCAGGCATCTGTCAGTGTTATCGGACATAAATATACTACATATTCACTTGCTAGCAAAATAAGGAACGATATTATAACAAACACCAATCACGTGTGTATCACATGGGTTAGAGGCCATACGGGTATACATGGCAATGAGAGGGCAGATGAAATTGTTAAACGTTACGCTTTATCCCAAAAGGAATTAAGTTTTAAAGAGTCTATAATCATATTTGTTTAAAAAAACGTTGAAAAAATAAATTTTTGAAATGTGGAACAGCATTTGGTTAAACAGCATTTGGATAATCACTTGAAATTTATGTTTTCCTACTGTTAATGATCGTGTAAACTGCAAGTACTTTTCACCTAATTTTATTTTGACTTACTGTGCTACCGGACATGGGAAATTTAAAACTTACTTTCGAAGATTCCATATAGACTCTCCTGATGGATACTTATGTAAATGTGAAAGCGTTGATGAAAGTGTTGAACACTTAATATTTAGATGTGATCTTCATTCCAAAAAAAGGGATATGATCTTATTCAACATATTTCATATTTTAATACGGACCTTCAAACACTGTTAATTAGTGTATTCCTTAAAAATGTTGCACTTCATCCTTTGAGCACCTTATTGGCCAAATTTTTAAAACGTTATTATCATGTTCAGTTATTTTGATCATTGTATTTATGTGTTTTTGTAACTAGAGCCCCAACATACCTTACTGGTAAAATAGGGTCACTCAATTTGAAGAATAAATAATTAAATGAATTGCCGTTGTACCACAATAACAAATCTGTGTTCCACAAACACAAGCACAAGCAGCTGTTTCTTGCAAAATATACGTTTCATAAAAAGAAACCGCGCTTGGGGTTTCATGGCCGGCGTTGATCCAATAGAATATAGTTTCCGCGCTTTTACCCGTAGTCGTCTCCTGACGTTTTGCCCATATCTCCGCTGGGCATCTTCAGGAAAGTTTTACATGTGGAATACCCAAATTGTGTACGGGTGGGCAGGGACCGCCCCAAGTTTCCTCCTGGTCGCTCTGTAGTCACTATATGGCTAAGGAAACTGTCCGATTGGTTATTTGTGGTATTTTGTTTGACTCCAGTCAAATTCTGAAGTACTGCCTCTATGTTTTGTTGACAATATAGTTGCTCCATTGCTGTGCAACTGTTTCGATTCACAATCAGATTTGATTGTTGACACCGAAGGTTATTCCTAAGGTGCATCAATGTAACAAGTTACTCCATTACCGATGAAATCAAGAAGTCTAATTCTTGAATGTTTCAAAATACAACACGGAGGAATATAGGGTGACTAATTTTTTTATAAAATCAAGAAAAGTTCATTGTAAAAATTAAATAATTATATTGATTTTTTTTTAAAAAATTCTCCTTTATCTTCACTACATTCTTCATTCGATGAAATCACTACTTTAAGGCAGTGATGAAAACCGTCCTCAGTCTGTTCTGAAACCAGGTTTTTAAAATGCTTTACTACTTTATCGGATGATGAAGTGATTCCATGCATTTCACCTTTATTTTTTTGAAGCACAAATAAAATATAAGTATCAGGTCAGGGCTATATGATAGAGGTTCCATGGCACTCATCTTTAGGGCAATCATTTACTTAGTTGTTGGCTTTGTATCTATGCAATAATACCTTGTCATGATGTAAAATTATTTTTCCTTTAGAGATTTTTCACGACATTTTCAAAAGATTCTTGCAACCATCTTGCTATCAAAACTACGAATTTATCGAACTTTTGTATGCTTAGATTCTGTTCAAAAGACTTATTGAACATACTGACTTTTCCTTTTGGTATCATAACTATCAGTCCAACATTCATCACCAGTAACGTACTTCCAAAGCAAATTTCAAGTCTGGGACTTTCCGGAGTTTTCTGTCTAATTAATGCAGTTTTGTTTGACCGAGAGTCAGTTTATGTGTTAATAAAATTTAAGTCAGCTCATTCTGGTTTCGAATTCCCAAATAATAACTATAGTAAAAATTAAACCTTTCTGAAATATCGGTCACTTTTGCGCCATTTTATCTACATGAACTTTGGAGAGAAACTTTTATTGTGACATCCCCATTAGAGATCGTGGACTGCTGTTTATGGAATATTAAAGAACAGTGAACTGGAAATCACGCAGAAGTGGTTTCAGTGGGAGGGGAAATTCCACGCAACATTCCAACATTTTGACATTCCAAAATAATATTAGTTGCGAATAAAACTATACGAGAGAGAGGGGGGAAATTAGGCGTGAAATATAGCGCATGATAAACCACAAGAATGATAACAATTTTAGGAATTAAAATAAAGCGCATTGCATGTAGTCATGCTGTTTCTGCAAAACCAAACTGCAGCTTCTTCCCTTATTTTAAATAATTTTTGTGTGTGCATGGAGAGCGAAACAGAATTAGAATTATCCAACATTTATCTTTGAGGATAAGAAAAACTTATTCAGGTAAATTTCCCCAACGGAACTAGGACTGCAGACCTACAGGTATCAAGGTAGGAATTTCAAAATCTGGATCCATCCGAAACATTTGTCGCACTATTTTTCAGCTCACCAGTGTAAATTGCATTGATTGTTAAACATGGCCATTTTAAATTTCTGTCGAAATTACTTTATGTTAGTGGAAATAACATTTTGTAGAAATTATTTTATTTACATGCTTCCTTGTAAGTACAATGGTATTAGGCAGCAACAGTAGGCTCAAACGATAGTCAGATATTTCAAAAGCTGGTCGCTGATGGCTTTGACATTCCGTTCCCTTTGTCTTACCAGTAGATAGAAAAGAAATAATATAAAATGTAAATATAAATTATAATATAAATAATATAAAAATGATATCAAAGGATAATGAATATCTCAGAAGCAATCGACAACACAGAAAAAATATACATTTGGCATAAATTTTGTGTTTTGATATGTATTTGTGAGCAGTAAGGCTGTATCCGTTACAATTAACTATAAGTAAAGATCAACGAAAATGAAGACGGCAAAAGTTATTGGCAGAAAATTCAAAATACACATTTCATATTCCGTGAAAATATTTTAAACCAGTGTTTCAATCAAAATCGTTCAACAAGGGAATTTCTTGTATACTTGGAAGATGTTTAATCTTAAATTAAAGCATTTTAACAGAATTTTTTATTGTAAGTTACGTTGTTGACAGGAAGGTCACACCACTGAGGGAAATTACATCTTTTAAAGAATTTTTTATATCTGTGCATTAAAGAAATTTCAAAGCATGCTCTTTTTCGAAAATTTGGATGGAATACATTACTTTGTCTAATTATTGTAAATCCTTAGTAGATAAATTAAAATTATTATGTAGAACAGAAGTTTGTTTTTTCAAACATATATCCTTTTCAGTAATAATAACTTTTACCAATCGTCCTTATTTTGGACTACATACTCAAGTAATTTAAGAAGGTAAATTGTACTCAAGCGTCCATTTCAAAAAGAGTATGTCTCGTATTAGTATGAATAAAACACACTGTATATTCTTAGTTTTATAAGCTTATTACTTGCAGCACTATTAGATCCGTACACACCTCTGAACATAGTTATATTGACTTCTTTTCTCATAAAGATAAATCTTTGATATTCAGTTAGTTCCAAAACCATTTTACAACCTCCCACGAATGTAACATACATGTAACTTTGGAAGCGGGCCTTTATTTAGCCTTACAATGTAAAATGTTAACTAACAATTCCTAAGAAATCTGTTTTCGTAGATAACAGGATACAAATAACTTGAAATTTCATAAATATTAAGAGTTTGAAATTAGTGATATTTTTGCATGTTTTATAAATGTATTTACGGTTAAGACCATTTTATTTACTCATTTGCTAATTTAACTTATCAGTAACTTTTCTTATACAATTTTAATTTAACATTCTTAAATAGGACTTCACATTTGCCTTACATTACTGCTGAGAACTCTTAGTTAACTCACGATTTTTTAAAAGTGCTTGAATGGGCAAAATCAAATACAGCAAATATGCGTCAAAATTCGATGTGTTACATTCATATGGATTCCTCTAAAAATGGGTGTTTTGGATTTTAGGGATGTTAAAGCATGATTTTCCCATCTTTTTAAATTAAGTCCTCCAACGTTAAGTCATATTGTATGGTGAATGAAGAGGGTGAAGTTTTACTCAAATTTCCCAGGGTCATAAAGCTTAGAGTTATCAGATAACTTTGAGGATAAAAAACACTCCAATAAAGAAACCTTATCCATATAACTCACCCTGGTCGAGATTCGAACACAGGACCTCTTGAACGTGAGGCAGACACGCTACTACCTATGCTGTATTTCCAATGAAATCTGGACGTTATACTCTCAGCTGGAATAGACCATTTCCTCTACTAAGTGCACATAGTAGAAATAGTAAATTGCATTAGAGCATGTATTGCCCGATTTAGCAAACGCCTTCGTGGTTCTTAGAAATTCGAGGAATCGCATCAATGGTATTCCATTCCAGTACGGTAAGCACAGCGCATTCGTGCATGAGGGTAAGCATGAACCCACAGCCTTGAGGCTGTTAACCTACACACCGTTGAAGGCCTTCAGCGTGATGAGCTACAGATGCATGGTTTATAGTACAGCTGTCAATAACGTAATATGTACGCTTACCTATGTGTTGCTTTCAGTTGTCTATCTGCTTCTTCTAATAAAATCCACAACCTAAAGACGTATCTCTGTTTTGGAGGGGGTAATTTACGTCTTGAAACGCTACGTCATATCGGACGATGAATGAAATGGGTGAAATGATGCTCAAATAAGTCCAAGTTCCATAAAGCTTATAGTTATCCGACATTCATCTTTCAGGATAAGGGAAACCCTGGGAAGAAAGAGGGGATGAAACAAAAACAAAAATCAATTTATCCAGATAGTTCACCCTAACCGAGATTCGAACTGGGGACCTGCTGAAGGTACGGCAGACACGCTACCGCCTGTACTACAGAGGCAGGTATATGCTGCTATTTCCTTACTCTTGCACGAGATACACAGTCAGTGTAAAAAGTGTTCGTACACCTACATTGTTTTGCATTAGAATGTGCATCCAACAAAAAGCACTGGTTTTAAGAAATATGTAACTTACAAGACATCAATACAAAACACTTATTTGCACAAGTACACAAACAGAACCGCAATGTGATGCGTATAATTGTAACAGTTAAATAAAATGTACAAAAAGACATTCAAAATAGACACAAAAAGTGATGGTACACCTGAGGTAGTGATTCGAGAACATAAGCTCAAAGGTTTAACAAGCCAACATTCACCTGGAAGCTTACCTGTGGATAGCAGTGATAAGAAACAGAGCAGGTTCAGACGTCAGTCAACAGCGAACAAACACACAGGAACGTAAAAATGGGGAGCAAGTGCAGGGAAACAAGCGAAGAAACAAGAAAATTGATTATTAAACTCCATAATCAATGCAAATCGCTACGAGAGATATATCATCTTGTTGACAGACCTCGCTCCACCGTGCAGACAATAATAGATAGGTTTTGTGTTTTAAAAACGATGCAAAACTAGCCAAGAACCGGAAGACCTAAGTTGTTAACAGAGCAAGATAAACGCGTTATCTTGCATGAAATAACGAACGATCCAAAAATCAGTGCTGTGAAGTTGGCTGCGGATCTGGCACGAAGTGGTATAAACGTTTCGGCCAGCACCGTTCGCATTGTTTATCGAGAAGTCGGATATCATAGTCGATTATCCCGTAAAATGTTCTGGGTGAGTAAAAGAAATCAAATAAAGCGACTGAATTTTGCAAAAGAGCGCCGAAATAAAAGAACAATCTTCTGGAATAGGGTGATATTTTCCGATAAGAGTAACCTGATTATTTTTGGGTCCGATATGGTATGGCGCAAGAAAAATACAGAGCTGCATCCCAAACTTCTAGTGCCTACAGTAAAACACGGAGGTGACTCCCTGATGGTCTGGAGGTGTATGGGCGCTTCAGGTGTGGGTCGACTGCACTTTATTGATGGAACTATGGACCATAAAGTCTATATGGACATTCTAAAGGAAAATCTCCATGCTAGTGCCCAGAAAGTAGGTCTTGAGAACAATTTTATGTTTCAGCAGGACAACGACTCCAAACATACAGCTGGAAATACTCGCTTGTGGCTGCTTTATAACACGCCAAAACTACTTCATACACCTCCCCAGTCACCAGATATCAACATTATAGAACATTTGTGGTCTATTTTGGACAAGAAAATCATAAATCACTCCATATACAATAAAGAAGGATTAAAACAGGCACTTCAAATATAATGGGTCCTAACTGAACCAAAGAAAACGAGAGGGTTAGTGGAATCAATGCCGTGTAGACTGGAGGCAAAATTAAAGCCCACCAAATAAAGAATGATGGTATACATTATAAAAATGTTATTGAAATCGTAGGTGTACGATCACTTTTTGTCCGAAATAATAGCATATTTTTTATTTAAAGAAGTAATTTATTTGTATGTTTTGTTATCTAAAATATTATCAACTACAACATAAATGCTTTACTGGACATGATTAATGTATTTATAAATTTGCCAAACATCCCATTCTTGTTTCTCCAAGAATTTTAGTGTAATTTGTTATGTGTACGAACATTTTTACACTGACTGTATATTCTTAAAAATGCTTATCACTCTATTTCATGATAATCTATATCAATTTCTGTATAAATGATTTTATTGCGTACTTCCTTACAGATACAAAGGGAATAACAGAATAACACAGATCTAAGTGATAGTAAATCTTAAAGAGCTCATCCTATATTATGGCCAACGCATTAAAGTACTAAGGACCTTTCATATTTGACAAAAGCATAACTATCTGAAAATTCAAACCTGTAAAAATGAATATTGTGACTTTGTGGGTTCGTGAAATGAAAAGTTCAATTTCACCACTCAAAAATGTTCTTTATTTCCACCGACTTACAGTTTAACACTTGCCAATTACACAGAATTACGTGCTGCACACAATTACAATTCACCAGTTCGTCCGTTACAATTTCCTTGTACTCGCGATTACGTAAACTCCGATGCACGCACAGTCTTCTCGTTCATTAACACGTCCTTCGGTAGCACGTCAAACACTGACTGACTCACTCCTAATTGAAGTCCCTTTTATAGGAATATCCTGCTATTCTAGAAGTCTCTGGTTTTCCGCAAATCACCCGAACGTTCCATAGGAGAGGAGAAGGGGAGAGAAACTTCGAGGGACAAGTGACATTTCCCTCAGTTAGTGACAGAGACCGATGAGTGGGCGTGGCCCAGCTGCCTAGGGTCCCTCCCAACTGTCGCCTGTCCGTCCCTTCCCTAATTGGGTGACACTGCTCCCTCCTCAAAGCTGGTCGTCCCAAACAGCACCATCGTAGCGTGCAAGACGATCCAGGTGTACCACCAACATCTTCCCCCGGGGAACCTTCTGGATGCGGTAGACCACGTCGTTAATCCTCTTCAGCACTCGGTACGGTCCTTGCCATGGCTGCTGGAGCTTCGGGCAGCGTCCCTTGGTCCGGGTAGGACGGTACAACCAGACCAGGTCACCTTGCTGGAACCCTTGGCTGTTGGCTTGCCTGTCATATCTGGTCTTCATGCGGTCGCTCGCCTTCTGGATGTTCTGGCGAGCCATCTCGTGCATGTCGTGGAGGTGGTCCACCAGGTTCTCCACATACTCGGTCACAGGCTGCTTCGCCTCCGGAGGGCTTCCAAAAGCCAGGTCACAAGGGAGGCGCAACTCTCGACCGAACATTAAGCTGGCTGGCGTCATCCCAGTTGTGTCGTGTGTAGACGAGCGGTAGGCCAGCAAGAACAGTGGCACCTTGACGTCCCAATCTCGCTGATGGCTGGCCACGACCTTCCTCAGGTGTTCCTCTAAGGTCTTGATGTATCTTTCGACCATGCCATCCGACTGGGGATGTAGAGGCGTCGTGCGGGTCTTGTTCACCCCAAGCCTTTGTAATGCCTCCTTCATTAGGTTGGACTCAAAGTTGGTACCCTGGTCACTGTGTAGCTCTAACGGCACCCCAAATCGACAGAACAGTTGCTCCACGAGGCAGTCTGTGATTGTCTTTGCCTCTTGGTTTGGGATGGCATACACCTCCGGCCACTTGGTGAAGTAGTCCACGACCACCATTAGGTACTTGTTGCCTCGGTCGGAAACTGGGAACGGTCCAGCAATGTCAACGGCGAGCCGTTCGAATGGCGCTCCGACGTTGTACTGCTGCATGCGAACCCGGCTCCTAGTCTGGGGGCCGCGACTCGCCGCGCACACGTGGCACTGACGGCACCATCTCTCAGCATCTCCTCGGAGCCTCAGCCAGTAGTAGCGCTGCCGTAGTTTGTTAATCGTTCGGTTCGCTCCCAGGTGTCCTCCCGAAGTACCGGCGTGCACTTCCTCCAGGACTTCCGGGACCTTACTCCGGGGAAGTATCAACTGCTCTCTCTGCGCCTTCCCATCGGGTGATTCCCATACCCGGAACAGCACGCCCTCTCTGATCTTCAACGAGTCCCATTGGGCCCAGTACGACTTGTAGGTGGCGCTCCTTGGTGCGATATCCTCCCAGGTTGGTCTTGTCCCTACCTCCACTTCCCTCAAGAGTGGCCCCAAGTCTGCGTCCGCCAGCTGCTCCCTCCTCAGGCCTGCGCTGTCCCAGCCATCCGCAGGCACTGCCACAACTACTCGGACTGCTGCGGCACGCTCCTTCTCTTCCACTCTTGTGCACTGGCCGCACTCTTCTGGACAGGGTCTTCGGGACATGGCGTCTGCGTTACCGTGGCTCTTCCCTCTACGATGTTCCGAGGTGAAGTCGTACTCCTGCAGCCTCTGGACCCAACGTGCTGTCTGGCCTTCCAGGTTCTTAAAGCTCAATAGCCAGGTTAGGGCGGAATGGTCAGTCCTCAGGTGGAATGGCTGACCGTACAGGTACTTGTGGAAGTGCTCCAAGGTCTTTACTACCGCCAATAATTCTCGTCGGGTGACGCAGTAGTTCTTCTCTGCCTTGGATAGCGTCTTGCTGTAGTAGGCTATCACCCGCTCATGGCCGTCCTGGATCTGCGATAGGACACCTCCAATGCAATGGTCGCTAGCGTCGGTGTCCACAATGAAGGCGCCACCCGGTTGTCGGAAACCCAAAATTGGAGCACTGCACAGGGTCTCCTTTAGGTGCTGGAAAGCGTTTTCGGCGTCCTCTGCCCACACATAAGGCCGGTGTTCCTCTGTCAGGCTGGTGAGTGGTTTTGCGATGTTGGAGAACCCCTTTATGAAGCGGCGGTAATAACTGCACAGCCCCAGGAAACTGCGCAACTCTTTCCTATCCTTTGGGCGAGGCCAATCTCTCACAGCCTGTGTCTTCTCCGGGTCTGTGGCCACTACGGTTGCTGAGACTATGTGGCCTAAGTAGTTAACTTCCTTGCGGAAGAGCTGGCACTTCTTCGCGTTCAGCTTCAAGTTGGTCGCCTGCAGTCTCTGTAGCACCTTACTCAGATTCTCAAGGTGATCTTCAAAAGTCTTCCCGACGATGATGATGTCGTCCAGGTATAGCAGGCAGGCATCGTAAGTCAGCCCTCTCATCACTGACTCCATGAGGCGTTGGAAGGTAGCTGGTGCGTTGCAGAGGCCCAAGGGCATAACCGTGAACTGCCAAAGACCTTGGCCCGTCGAGAATGCGGTCTTCTCCTTGTCTCTCGGGTCTAGAGCTACCTGCCAGTAGCCCGACTTCAGGTCCAGTGTCGAGAACCATTGTGCACCAGCTAGCGTGTCCAGGGTATCGTCAATCCGGGGTAAGGGAAAGCAGTCCTTCCGGGTGACAGCGTTCAGCTTCCTGGCGTGGGCAGTCTCTCTGTAGGTGTCCGGGCTGTCCACACCCCCAACACAGGCCACTAGGTGTTCGCCGGCGTCCCTCAGCTGGTCTTCTGTCTCCGGCATAGCGGACGCTCCTCGTTCTCGACGTCGGGAGGGATGTTATTTTGGCCGCCTCCATCCTTAATGCCGCTGTCAGCGCCTCGTGGATGGCTTTATATTCCCCGAGCATTAGGCGCTGACGAATCTCGGTGTCCCGTACTCCGTCGACAAAATTGTAGGCGGCTTCCCGGGATACGAACTCCAGTGGCAGGTCAACCAAGGCCTTGCTAGCCAGCTGCTCGATCGCAATGGCGAACTCCTGCAGCGTCTCCCCCGGCTGCTGTGACCTTGCCTTTAGCTGGCTGCGGTATGCTGCGGCTAAGCGGTGGTTCCCGAAGCGATCCTCCAGGGCTTCCCAGATGTCCTTGGGCGCCGCCGTCGACTGCACCGCGTTTAGGACTTCCGCGGCTCTTCCCTGGAGGCTGGCTATTAACTGTGTGGCCTCCTCCTCCAGTGACCATCCGTTGTGCCTGGCCACTGTGTCGAACTGGCGGCGGAAGACCTCAAACGTTGACGCGCCGTCATACTTGGGAGGTTTGACGCGCGGCGATGTTATGTCGCGTCCCGGTGCGTCGGTCTTCAAATTCTTCAACCTCCTGCCGACGACGTCCTCCACCATGGCGCTCAGGGACTTGGCGCTGTTGTCGGCCTTTCCTTCCAGCTCATTAACGCGGCTCGCGAGGTCTCCGACGCGTTCGTCCACCTGGCCGATCCGCTTGCCGAGTCCCGTGACGTCCTCCCTCACGCCAGCCAACTGTTCCTCAAATTTCGCGGCGAGGGCTTCGTTCGCAACCTTCATTTCTTCCATCTTCTCCGTGAGGTTATCGTTAGCCGTCTTCATTTCTTCCAGCTTTGCGGCCAGGTTGTCATTTGCCGCTTCTGTTTTTGTTGTTAACTCGTTCATCTTCGCGGCCAAGCTGTTATTTGCCGCTTCCGTCTTCTCTGTTAATTCGGCCTTCATTTCCATCATCTTCTCCAAAAAATTTTCCAATGCCGCGTCCATGGTTGGAATATTCGGTGATGTTATCTTCCCGCTTCCTGACACCAGTGTGACTTTGTGGGTTCGTGAAATGAAAAGTTCAATTTCACCACTCAAAAATGTTCTTTATTTCCACCGACTTACAGTTTAACACTTGCCAATTACACAGAATTACGTGCTGCACACAATTACAATTCACCAGTTCGTCCGTTACAATTTCCTTGTACTCGCGATTACGTAAACTCCGATGCACGCACAGTCTTCTCGTTCATTAACACGTCCTTCGGTAGCACGTCAAACACTGACTGACTCACTCCTAATTGAAGTCCCTTTTATAGGAATATCCTGCTATTCTAGAAGTCTCTGGTTTTCCGCAAATCACCCGAACGTTCCATAGGAGAGTAGAAGGGGAGAGAAACTTCGAGGGACAAGTGACATTTCCTTCAGTTAGTGACAGAGACCGATGAGTGGGCGTGGCCAGGCTGCCTAGGGTCCCTCCCAACTGTCGCCTGTCCGTCCCTTCCCTAATTGGGTGACAATATCAAGAAACTGGATTCTCCACAGTAAATCACATTTGTGCTTTAAGGAAATCTACGTTTTTGTGTAGTAAGATTTTGTCCATCTCTTACTGTTTATGAATGTCGCAAAAGCATCAAAAATGAAGAGGACTTCAGAGTTCATTCCCAGAAAAGTTGAAGATATACGAGAGCTGTTCAATAAAGAATTATCATAATTTTTACGGTCATATTTTTTGCACTAAAATTCAATATTATTATATTCTGTTAGCTGAATGTGAAACAAACACGCCGTAGTGGTCTCAATGTTGGTACTCCTGGTTCCCGCAAGTTCAGACATGTTGAGTATCGCCTACCGCTGCAATGGAGGTAGCATGCAGTTAAAGTTGATGTTAGAGGAAGATCCAGAGTTTCTTTCAAACGTAATCACTGATGATGAAACTTGGCTACATCTTATTGATCCTCAGGGCAAACAGAAAAACTCAGTGTGGAAATCTCCACCACCAACCCCCCAAAAAAAGCAAAAGTGGTTGCTTCTGCTGGGAAAGTTATGGTCATCTCATTCTTTGATATTCTTGGAATGGTTTATCAGCATGTTGTACCTGCATACACATCAGTAACTGGATGTCCTGAAACATTGCAAGTCCATATCAGGCGCAGAAGACCACATTTCCATGAGGCAGGCTGGATGTTGCACCACCATAATGCGCGGCCGCATACTGCCAATGTTGCTGCTGAATATCTTGCAAAAATCAAATGTTTGCCTCTATCCTTAATTTTTTTATTTTTTATTTGGGTTTAAAGATTTTCTTTTAAAGGTTTTGTTAAGTAATGAGTTAATCAAAAACAAAACAAAATAAAAAAGATCAAAGTGAAGTGCATTCCTCACCCTCCCTCTAGTCTGGATTTAGCCCCTTGTATCTTTTATATTCCCTAACTTGAGGAAACGCCTTCGTGGGATGCATTATCCATCATCAGAAGTAGTGGTGAGGGCTGCGGAGGCGATTTTGAAGGATCTCTCAAAAATGGTTTCCAGCATGTCTTTGAAGACTGGCAGAAGCACTGGGACAAGTGCATCGCATTCAGGGGAGACTATTTTGAGAAGGACCATCAAAATTATGAGGATAAGTAAAGGTACGTTGTCAAACAAAATTGTGATCATTCTTTATTGAACAGCCCTCGTACATTTCGTTTGTCGTGAGAATAACTTCAACATGTGTTATTTGAATAAAAATGATTAGTCACTTAGTGGGAAAAAGTAGAAATTTGTTTATGTAAAGCGGAATTTGTAGCCGATGGTTTCTTGAAAATCTTGTTGCATCATCGAAAAATGCTGAACATCCAAGGTAGGTCTGGTAGATCTTCCTCTACGAAAGCTATTTTGTTCTTCTAATATTGCTTCCTATATTAAGACTTAATTTTTCGTTTATTTTCGCATCTATTTTATACAATACATTAAGCAGACTTATCCCTCTGTAATTCTCACAGATATTATGTTCCAACTTAATGGCTAAATTCTTGTATGCACAACACAAAGAAAAATAAGTCACACACGAGGGCTGTTCTATAAATAATGATCACTTTTTTTGACAACGTACCTTTACTCATCCTTATAATTTTGATGGTCCTTCTCAAAATAGTCTCCCCTGAATGCGATGCACTTGTCCCAGCGTTTCTGCCAGTCTTCAAAGACATGCTGGAAACCATTTTTGAGATATCCTTCAAAATAGCCACTGCAGCCTTCACCACTGCTTCTGATGATGGATAATGCCTCTCTCGAAAGCGTTTTTCAAGTTAGGGAATATAAAAAAGTCACATGGGGCTAAATGCGGGCTATATGGAGGGTGAGGGATGTACTTCACGTTGATTTTTGCAACATATTCAGCAACAACATTGGCAATATGCGGTCACGCATTATCGTGGTGCAGCATGCAGCCTGCTTCACGGAAACGTGGTCTTTTTCGCCTGATATGGACTTGCAATGTTTTCAGGACATCCCTGTAGTACCGTCCAGTCACTGATGTGTGTGCAGGTACAACATGCTGACAAACCATTCCACGTAAACGTGGTCTTTTTCGCCTGATATGGACTTGCAATGTTTTCAGGACATCCCTGTAGTACTGTCCAGTCACTGATGTGTGTGCAGGTACAACATGCTGACAAACCATTCCACGGAAACGTGGTATTTTGCGCCTGATATGGACTTGCAATGTTTTCGGCACAACCCAGTAGTATTGTCCAGTTACTGATGTGTGCTCAGGTACAACATGCTGACAAACCATTCCATGAATATCAAAGAATGAGATGACCATATCTTTCCCAGCAGAAGCAACAACTTTTGCTTTTTTGGAGGTTGGTGATGAAGGAAATTTCCGCACTGAACTTTGCCGTTTGCTCTCAGGATCAAAATGATGTAGCCAAATATCATCAGCAGTGATTCCGTGTGAAAGAAACGGGATCTTCCTCTAACATCAACTTTAACTGCATGCAGACCTGCATTCGAATGTCCTTTTGTTCGGGAATCAACCAATCGCGTACAAACACGTCTCGTGTGTAATGTTTCTGTCACCAACGTGTGGGTGGCACCCAATGAAATGTTCAGTATTGCAGAAAGTGATCTTAAGGTAATTCGCCGATCCTATCTTAAAACGGCAGCAGCAGTGTTGACGTTTTCTTCCATAAGAGCATTAACTGGAGCACTGAGTCCACCTTCCTTTGAAATTGTTTCCCCTCTTTAAACATTTTAAACCACCTTCGAGCTGTGTCATAGTGAAGAACAGACTCTCCATAGGTCTCCTGTAATATTGTATAGACCTCAACTGAAGATTTGTTGAGAGAAAGCAGAATTTTAAAGCCGCATATTGTTCCTCGCGTGTTACCTCCATTGCAGCGGTAGGCGACACTGAACATTTCTGAACTTGCCTGGTTCTCACAGGCGGGAAACAGGAGTACCGACAATGAAACTACTTGGCGTGTTTGTGTCACACTAAGCTAACAGAAAATAATAAGATTGAATTTTAGTGCGAAAAATTATGACCGTAAAAAATTATGATCATTCTTTATTGAACAACCTTCGTAGTTCACCACTGTAGCAACCGGCAGCAAAAACAGAGATATTCGAGACGACATCAAAAGGTTAATATACGCTGAAGATATACCAATTTCCATTGTCGTGTTTGTGGTTGGATAAACTAACTTACATTGCAATGAATGGTATTTCAAATGTGCACAACCTGTCATGCTACAGACATCTGCCTATCTCGGCAGAACATTTTAATAACAGTGTATTAACCATTACAGCTGCATGTCTGTAGGCTTATAGTCATAATAACGTGATTGTTCAGAGAAATGCTTTTCAAATAGAGCGATGATGTGTAGGATTTCAATGGCTTTTATATTCCTTTGTAGTACGAACAACAAATAATGACTCCATTAATAATTCATTTCTCGTATGCGAATTTGAACGAAATGTCTATTTTCACTTTCAAATGAAAGATACATTGCATTTTAATCACTGTTGACATCCGCTTCACAAATTGCGTGACGTTAATAACCTGTTCGCTCTATTGTCAAGCCAGCGTAATGGGCTTGTAGGTACCAACTTAACGTTGCAAATTATTACCTCAGTTCCCCAAGAACAGCAATGCTTGTATGAGGTTAAGTTTGTCTAAGACCTAACTAGTAGTCTCTATTAGATTAGTTGGGGATTTAACCTCATTTCCAAGTTCGCTTAATAATCTGATGCACTCAACCGTCAAGATTTAATACTTCCCATTTCCGTTTCAATCGCTGATTTCTAGCAATTCCTTATTGGTATATCTAAAACTACGATAAAGTTCTGCTTCGTTATAGGTTAGAACCAGAATTACGTTTGAAAACACTTATTACACGACTTTCTCTACTCAATTCTATCAAAAAAAGCATTTCTTACAAAACGTATCCTCTTATAATAGTTGAGATAAAGGTTTGCATGAGTTGTATTGTTGTACGAATAAGCGATAGTCAAATGTTGCCCAAGCTAATCGCTATGTAAAGGTTTAGATATTCTTTGCATGACCAGCATATAAAAAACAAACGAATTCTTATTTGAGAACAGTATAAGTATAGCTTCAAATCAAACAAGAAAAAATAATCTTGAAAGTATTTACCTTACGGAAAAGGTTTTGATAAAGTGTGTTCTTTAAAGAGATTGAATACATTTTAGGATACCCATTTGTGAAAATTGGTCCAAAAGTGAAAAAATGACACTGTTTTTTGCTAATTAGAGTAATCCGTGTACTTCAATGTACTATTATTTTTAATGCCATGCAGCCCTTTAAAAATTGTGGCATATGACTATAAGTGGGTCATTGTAAGAGGGCACGGTGTATTATATTTCCTATTTTGGTGATTTTCTCGTGTTCTTAATTCTCAGCGCTTTTCAGAATATAAATTTCCCCACACAATGCAGCTTTCATACTAGAAACTTGAAAATGTTTCTGCTTGGATAAAAGCAGTACCAAAGGAAATTGAGGAGATGATATTTTATAATGTCATCAGTGTTTGTGCAATTAAATAACAAAGCACAGATTTTACGCGAAAATATTAAAAATTAATAAAAGGAGAACTAAATAATTGTTAAACTAAACCAAGGGTCAGATTAAAATTTCATTACATAAATTTACTAGTAATATATTTATGAGTATAACCAGAAAGTATTATTTTTCTGGAACTAAAATTGCATCATGTGGAAAGGGTTAATTAAATGACAATAAAACACTATAAATATCACAAGAACTATTTTGGACAAAGGTCTGAAAATTAGTATGTGAACTATTGTTAATACTACAATAATTGTGTTAAAGTTTCAAGTCAATCGAAGCTGTAGATTTTAGGATTTTCACAATTGGGTATCCTTGTATGGATGGGGCGATGCCAGTTTTTCTCTATACTCGATTCTCGATACTGATACACGATATTCTCCACAATACCCGATACTTCGATATCGATACCTTCATTTTTACATACAATTAAAGGCATGCTATTAGGGACTTAAATGCACCTGAGACATGTCTGTCTGGACCCTGTGGCCTCCTGTGGGGTGTTAGCCACAACAGTTCTGTTTAGGCTAAAGTGTCTCCTTTGTCTACTCTATATAGCAGAGGAAGATAGCATCGAGAGTTGTGACGTATTTCAGCCAGGAGCGAGGCCAGCAGTGAGTGTGACGTCAGCCAAGAGTCGTGTAGTACTAAGTTGCCTATATAAAAGGCGCTGTTAGTACAGAATATGAGGGTTTAGTCTGGTGTAACACACTCGATGACAACAATGTAGCTGCCAACTACCTAATGGAACTTAAATGTACAATGTAACGATTTATTGGAGGACAAATATACACACAAGAAAGACTTGACTGAGTTTTACAAGAATGTCCTCCAAACCAGATTTCCGAGGTTTTATTCACTTGCCGCACGCACATTGTGTATGTTTGGCTCGACATGTGTTTCTGGTATAAAATTAGCTTAGTCCAAACCCCGAAGTACCTTGTCGTATCACAATCTAATATGCAGCCTTCTATTACTAATTTCTTAGACATTACCTCCTGATATCGATAAACTAGTTAAAGAAAAGCGAAACAGAAATTGTCGGAAAATGTCCACGTAATTTTATTCTGAATTGGTCTCCTTTTAATTTGCAGAGAAAATTACTTTGTTTTATTTTATTTACTTTATAACATGCCTAACCTTCAGATAAGTCCAGCGCCGTGGCGTAGCAGGCTAAGTCAGCATGTCTTGGTCCCTGGTCACGGAACGCGGCGCGGGTTCGATCCCACTCATGGGGTGCGGATTTTAGGTCCCGGATATAGGACCGGTGCCCACTCAGCACCGTGAGGAAAGTGAGGAGCTTACGCTAGGTAAGAGGCCCTGGTCACGAAAACCAACATTCCGACTGGGGGATGCCGAGATGCTGACTACATCTCCTCCCCGTATCGGTTGGATGATCGTCCACCTCTGCCGTGCGTAAGTGGGCGTGAGGCCGGCAGTCGGGTTGGTAGGCCTTGGCCCTCTAAGGGCTGTCACACCATGGGTTATTATTTATTTATTATAACCTTCAGATAAGCTACGAGTTGAATATTTATATATTTTCTCACAGAAAAGAGCCATAATGTAATTTTTATAAACTGTGACCAATTGTGTAATTAAAGCAGTCAGTATTAATATTACAACACTCAAGATGTAAGTTGTACATATTATTAATATCTGATATGTTTTCTATCTTTCCTACGCTGTCGGAACCCCCAGCACATCAAACTATTTCTTTCCTGGAAATAATTATTACTTTCACACTAGCCGTGTTAGGCTAAGCTTTGCATGAATAGAGCCAGAATGAAAACTTCAATGCCATAGCCATGGTTCAAATCCCAGCTATGGCTTTGAATTTTTCAGTCTGGCTCTATTCATGTATTTCCTTCCTCTTGGGCAGTACAAGTCAACGCGGTGACGTCACACGCTAACCTGCCCTTTCTTCGGGAGCATATTTGGCGGTTAGAGCTGACGGAGCTGACTTCACACCTCCACTCCCTGTCTTCCCCTGCTATATACTCTAAGGGCATGCTTGCCGCTTCCATACCCTTGCAACTAATAAGAGAAAATGTGAAACTGGACACTATAAACACTCATAGGTTTGATTTACAGTATACTCTAAAATAAGACAGCAGACGTAAGAAGACTTCTACGTGGCAAGTAAGTTGGATCAGGTGAATGAAGTGATGTTCAAATGTTTAAAACTGGGTCGCTTTGTAGTGACCATTGCACCAGGATATTTATTAAATGTTCGCTCATACGTTAATCATTTTCTTTGTTTTATTAGCCTCGGCGTAGACTCTTTCTCGCATTGGGTATTCATAAATAAATAACCATGTGTTCTTTTCATCAATCAAACGAATATGTATATATCCTGCCACTTTAAAGTGTGCGTTTATGTTACAGGTGCATACATCCATAGCATATTATTTTATATTTGCAACGATCTTATTCCTTATTTATTAAATTCTTTTGATAGTGCTTCCCTTTCTAACTGCAATCATATATTCAAAAAGCCAGCATTACATCGGAGCAATTTAGTAGTTTACCAAAGAACTGGCACTGTTATATTGGTGTGATGAATTTCTGCATGTCTGGGGTTAAGCGACTTAATGTAAATTTTCTGGATATCAATGTCTGGTACCTCCTCGATGAGTTATCTTAGCCTTGTGTGAACAACTTCGCCTATATATTTTCAATTCCTATCAGCATTTTTTTTTTTTTAATTTTCCCATTGGTTGTATTTCCCGCTGATTTTCTAGTTCATCATATACTTTGCTATTTCTCAGTGTCCACCAATGGTACATTTATTCCTGAATTTTTAAAGTATTCACGGAGAGTGAACAGGTGTCACTAGTCTAAACATTATTGGCTGAATCTTGCTTCGTATTGTCCAAGAGCAGGGCCGAGAAGAAAGGCACTATAAATATGAATTTACTCTCCCTCTTGTATCCACAAACATGTAAACACAGCCAGTTAACCGGTTAATTCTGTTTATAGTCGCGTGGCAGTCTTATCTGTACAGTGGTGGTTACATGTGGTAAACCAGTTTCGATATGTCTTACTAATCAAGGCACGCATGCCGTGAATTGATAATGGGTAATAATTGATAATAGTTTATAATAGGAAATAACGCTCACCGTGAATTCTTCAATTCTTACATGTCTTACTTACATTGGATACATTACGAGCTTTACCCTAATGAGGCATTTCAATGCAGCTCATGCTGGAGCCCACAAACCTTCAAAGCAACACCATTTTGTGCAGTTCATGAAAACATGGTTTGTTTTTGATACATTTTTCCCAAACTGCACCTTTTTGCAAGCAAGTTACTGGCAATGTTTGGTACTACTTACCACTGTGTACAACTGTACAGCATGTTGACAATGAACAACAGCCTGCTGTAAACAAGGCGAAGCTGACTCAACTCGCTATGTGTTGGACGCTACATGTACGCACGTAAGTTTTGCAACACTAGCAGTATATATAGCACCGCTAACTTCTAGATAATAAATAAATAGAGTTGGATTACACATTAACTTATTAAATCTATAAGTTGGTTCATTTCTGAAACAAAAATAATCACGAACTTTACTGCGTATAGCACTTTTCGTAAAATCGTCGTATTTCTCCACGCGCTGTTTGCATTTACGCGATTTTCCCGCTTTTCTT
This sequence comes from Mantis religiosa, assembly GCA_030765055.1. Taxonomy (NCBI): domain Eukaryota; kingdom Metazoa; phylum Arthropoda; class Insecta; order Mantodea; family Mantidae; genus Mantis; species Mantis religiosa. The sequence goes on from CM060957.1 coordinate 100,701,237, forward strand.
AGAGTTCCGGATGCTTGCTGTTCCATTCTAATATTATGTACACTACTTGCGGAAACACCAAGGAACCAGTTTCCTTCTCAATGTTTTTATAGACGATTCCTGATTTCTTTCTTTAAGCAGCGCAGAACAATGCTCGATCATTCGCCTCTCGCCACTTTTTAAAGGTTTGCCTCGATTGTTTTCCATTTCGGCTGAAGCACTGGCCTACTCCGTGATGAAAAGCTTACTGACTTTAAATTGCAGATGTATAAGTGCTCTTGGGCTTGTGAGGTATTATCTCGAAACAGACCTCGTTGTGAGAGATCTGCCTGGTATAGGAATGCAAAAATATTACCTATATAATAGCAGTGTCCTTATTCATTGTTAAATAAAATGCAGCTTAATTTAACATAATAAGCCAAATGTGTGTATAATTTCACCTCTCTTCTGTCTAATCTGTATATAGTATACATCTATGTGTTATGCGAAGCAGAAACAAAATGTGAGGCTATTACGTTAATAAGAATCGAAACATTTGTATACTTTTCTCTCTCCGAAATCAGCTCGCACAGAGCAGTGATCAGAAAACTACTTACAGTACTGTACTTAAAGGAGGGGTTTATCGTACGCATGGAAATAAAAGAAAATGCCCATTAACTTCGCTAAACCAATGAACAGCTTAACCGTTTTCTGCCCAGATATCTCTGTCTCTTTCCCCAACCCGATGTTTACAGCAGGATTAAACTAGGTTGAGACATTATACCCAGTAGCTCGTGCTTTCCTAGCCAAAACTTGAGTTCAAAAGTGCGCATTTGATTACGCTCAAAACCTGAATGACCACCACTGTAGCATACGTCACCTTTCTACGTAACAGATGGAAAAAGGAAGGGGTTGTTGTAGGGGTAAAACACTTCACTCTTCGGGTGTTCATCTTGCCGGTCCTGTCCAAGAGCCTTCTATTCATGTGTTTCCCTTCATTCCTCGAAGTATCCTTAATTTCTCAGTAAATATGTACTGCATTTCTTCCTTTATGAATTTTACATTATGTATTACTGAATTTACTGTATTATTACATTAAAATTATACATTCTATTAAACATTGAAAACGCATGTTCCTTGCGTGAACACGGATAGAAGTTTATGCCATAAAAATGATATAAATTGAGTGCTATAACGAGATATATAGCCAGTCGGAGGTAAAGCAGGTTAAGAGCTCATCTTGGACTTAATGGAGTCTATACCAAAAGCCATAAAAGACGAACTTATACAATTCTGGGTCACTAACAATTGAGTTAAACAACAGCTAATCACATATATTGTCGATTAAAGGTGGGTACTCTTCATTTGTTAAAACATTTAACTCAAAATCGTTTCTTATTATCTTTTCACTTTTAGGCTTCTCCTTAATACAAGAGTCGGAGAGTTTCCAACGATTGAAATTTGTTGAAATTGTTGAAATTTGTTCTCAATACCTGCACCATCTGCAATAACAGCACCAACGACTTAGCCAGAAATAAACCTTCGATTATTTATGACTGAATCTGTGTTCCCTAAATTGATTTCTTACAGTTATATGTTGTTCTTTTTTCGTTTTTTTTTTTTAATTTCTCTGCACAAGAATGACCAAAGAATGTTAAAAGCTGAACCGAACTGTTTTATGTAGAGAAATAGACGACATGCTAATAGCAAACAGTTGTAGTATGCCCACCAGTCGATGAGGTACTGCTTGGTCACTTTGTTTTATTTACCGCTCCTTTGTACTTCAACTCTACTTTATGTTCCGTGAATATACGCTTGTCTCTATAAAAATCCTTGCAGCTTTAGGAGAGAGGTGAGGATACGTAAAAGTGTGTAATAAATGCGTCAGGTGGAAGCAAGTCCAGATTGCAGAGACCGACAGTGATGCAAAAAATTACCCTACTCCAAAAAGTGGCTCGAATTTAACGGATCCTCGGGTTTGCGAGACTCTACATACACATCATGGATGGTAATACAGAATTCGAGTTATCTGTACGTTTTGTTCTCCATTCGGTACTTTAAACATATTACATTTAAATCAACTTTTTTGTAAAAATTTAAGAAAATAAAAATAACGAAATATTATTTAATTAAAAGTCATTTGAGTTGAAGAGAGTTCCTCTAGTTTTCATATGTATTCTTAAAATACATCGACACTGACTGGGATTCGAATTAGGGTCCTCTTGAAAGTGAGGCAGTTACGATACTATTCTCAGTTCAGAGGCGAGCATAAAATAGTCAATGGAACATAGTCTAAATAATAAATAACGTTATTTTTTCTAATTAAAGAATAACTTTAGTTGTGCAATTGGAAGCTAACGAAGAAATTTAAATTGAAATTAGCATTTGACATCATCCGGCTTCTTCTGTCTGCGTTTATTTTCTTCCACTGGCGCGCCAAATTATACGAAATTCGTTCTTAGAAACGACGTTGCCGAAAATCGTAAGTATGATAAATTTTAGGAGTTCTAGAGCAGACTTGGCACTTTGGTAAGCCCCAAAACTTCGTAAAGTGATTGTATAACTTGTCTGTATACTCACATTTCCTTAGATGCAAGCAGTAACCGCTCCGTTTTTCTACCAGAAGCTTCTTCAGTTATTCATTGATGCATTCAACTTCCGTAAAATCCATATAACGGGATATTTTCAAGATCGCGTTAACATGGAACGTTTTGGCAGCCCATGAATAAAACAAACACGGTATTTTACATGGTAGGTATATTTGAATGCTCGGAACGACGTGAATTTTAAAACATTCCAACATCTTGAACAGTTTTGTATCAATATAACCCTGCCAGGGTGAAGTAAACTTTATTTAGATTCATGCCTCATCGTGGCCATCTAACCTTCAGTGTTGTATGATTTTGAAGTAATTTACAACGTTGGAAATGATTAAATGCGACCTTTATTTTATTAAGTGAAACATAGCTCTTCTTTATATGACTGCAATGATGTATAATCCTTAGATATGCTGAAAAATTTTAACATAATGATTTCAAAGTGCATTTTCTGTGGGAACTATTAATTTCACTCACATCGATTATCTTCCATAAAGCTTTCATCACTTTTGTAGCCTCTTGCTAATAATACATATATAACTATTTTATTACCTAAAAATTTTGATATCGATGGTACCCTGAGTTAAAAAAATAATAAACTTATGCATGATTTTTCACTGAACTCCTCCAACCGTCCGACAACAAATTCTTCGTACAAGAATATATATAATCATGTTAAACATTTGTAGAAACCATATTTACTTAAAGATACAATGCGAAACTGTGGAATATACTAGTCGTAAGCGACAGTCAAATCTTTTGCTGCCGCACATCGATTAGATCGACGTTGCCACCTCGATGTTTAAATGCCAACATCAAACATGTCGGCAGCAGTGGCAAGTGCAAACCTGCTACGAATGGTAGTGTTATCTTTAGAAAACAATTTATAACGAATATAATCTTAAAGCAAAATTAAAAATGTAAAAAGTGAATTTTGCCAGTTCATTTCTGTTGGATATTCTACTAACAGAATATCATATACCAAATATACACCCAGAAAATTTTTAAACCCAAATAAAAGAAATCATTTAAAATAAAATATATACTTAATATAAAACTTATTAAAGAAAAAAATATTAAAGAAAAAATCCAATAAAACATAAAGACAAATATATCACGACCTAAGATAATTATTTATTAAAACAACAATGAGTATTAATCTTGTTATTGTAATTTGAAGCGAAATGTTACATATTTCCAGTGAAATAACGCGAATGAAATTTAGTACTAATAAAATTTACTCAATTACAAATAAAGTAATTGTAAAACATATCGTAATAACTGCGTAATGTTACATAAAAATTCGCAGAATTTAACTCGCCAATATTGATTATTTTAGGGTGGTTTGCATCAGGAATATATATACTCTTCGTCTATCCTCGCTGTTTTCCAAAACCAGATTTAAGTGTATACTGTGAATCTAAGAATTCTCTGATTACATATTTAAATATGAAAATAATTATAATAATCACATTGGGTTCAGAAAGTTAAGTATAAAGCATTAATTAAGAAGATAAATCTCACTTCGCAAAGTTAAACATTTCTAGCCACTTTCCTCCCTGTCAGGGTATTTGTATGGGTATCACACTCGTCCTAATGTGAGATAACTCTACCATCATCTCTCCTTGGCACAAAAAATTGCGAGAGTAACATTTTATGTTCATTCTTAAAACTTATAAACAGAACTGAACAGGATATGGTCAAACAATGTTGGTGAGAGTTGAAAATGCCGTCCTTCAAAAGATCCCTTTTAGTAACCAAGAAACACACCGTTAGAAATAAAACGGTTTGCCCTTTTTATTATTATAAAAGGCTACCCTATAGTATGTTTTAGAAATAGATTTATAGCTCACAAACATTGCGTCGATGAGATCGACGATGGTTGTCTTCGCTCGGTATAGCACAGTCGATTATATTCTACGGTCGGCGTTTTAGGGCACAAACTCTCTTAAGCGGCGCGGCAGCAAAAGGGCTAAGAAGTGGTTGCTCTGTGGATACTTTCCATCCTCTTGTTTAGAAACGAATAACGATTTCCTATTTCAAAAGAATTAAAACCAATGGAAAGAGTATCTCCGAAATCAGCACAGAAAAATCTATTTTATATAAATAGATTTTCTCTATTTTCACGGTTTACCAGATTAGAAAAATGCATCCAGAATGAAGAGGACCTCAGAGATTGTTTACAGAAAATTCAAGTAATACATTTAATTAAACATATAAGAGCCTTTAACTCATAATATTTTAATAAAAACCCTAAGAGCCTGTTTTCAACAAACTCAAACTTTTCTAAGAAACAAATTATGTAAAGGATAGTTCAGGGTGTAGGATTGCCTTTAAAATATTGTGCTGCATCCCTTGAAAAACCTGAAGTGTGTATAAAACCAACTTTTCGTTTTGTGTATATGTTGTTTACAGACGCACTGTTTATACTCCTTGTATCTGCAACCAAATGTATGACAAAACCATTTCTGCGCATTTTTATCTGAAAAGATATGAAGCTAACAGAATAAAAACGCTTTGTAAACGTAATAGGCGTAGGAGTGGAAAGAAAAGGCCGTCTAAATATAATATGTAAAGTTTTATACTAGTATTTCTTATTTCATTGGATAAGCTTTATTTTCCATTATTTACGAAGAAAAAGATCAGAGCACGAGTACTGATAGAGGTCAATAGTTATTTGATCGAGGTAAACAAAATTGTTCTTGTTTGGAGAAATTGGCAAGACTTTTTGTTCCATACATATGCACGTGTTAAGTTTTTCCCTGTTAAAGAATGACAAAACTGTGTTTCAACCCGCGACTGTGTGATAATGCATTGTGTTTATTGTTGAAATAAGTTGACAACTGATTATAACAGCAGCACCAAAATTAAATATGGATAATGAAATGTATGACGGCGTAGAAACATTAGTGAAGCCTACACGCATTTCTTGAACAAACAAACCGTCCATTAACTGAAAGATACACTGCATATGCCAGGAAGTTAATTGGGACAACACACAGTTGGCCAGGAGTTGTGACCTATTCCGTTTCTCAGCTCCACTGGAATCTGTATCAAACTGGGTACTCATTCTTATATCTACTCGTTCATGTTCCCCATAATAGTGGTTATTATTATTGACAGGCAAAATGTAGAGGAAAACTCAACAAAATATTGTGACTTTGTGGGTTCGTAGAATTAAAAGTCCAATTTGCCGAAATTCTAAATGTTCTTTATTTCCATAGAGATACCTTGTTCAATTCTCACGTAACAAAATTACAGTGTATCACATAACAACACAATTTTCCAAGGTCGATGACAATAACAGCGTCCAGTTCAGCTCTCTTTACAACAACACTCTTGCTACACAACAGACTCTGTTTACTCAATCTGTTTACAACCGTCCTGCTTGCGTGTCACAATCCCTTATATATCTCATTCATAATTCGAGAGACTTCTCAAGCAAATCAGAAAAACAACTATTCTCTGTCAATCGAGATATCTCTAAAAACTTCCTATCTGTGCCGGCGAGTCCTTTATCTGAGGTAACATAGTTAGTTAGTTACTAACACTCCCCACATGGCAACCTTGGCCTTCGGGGTAACCTCACCCCACCAAGTGATGACCGGACCCATTTCTCAGGTGGAGGCACCCAGAGGGCGGTGTCCATTACCTCCGATGATAGGGTGATAGTGAAGATGGCGGTGAGGTGAGAGGACCTACAGTTTTTACCGTGGACTCCGAACCACGTTGGGCATAGGGGATACTTCACGTGTGCTAGACAGAGGTGAAGGCGTGGATAGGGCCGACTTAAAATCGCCAACCCCAGAGCCGGGAATCGAACTCGGGACCCTTAGAACGGGAGCCGCGAACGAAACCACCGCGCTACCCCGGCGCCCTCTGAGGTAACATTGTTTACCGGCTTTGTAAACACTCGCCGCGCTATCGTTAACTGCTTATGCAAGCTAGTGAAACATTATCCGTCGTCTATTACCTATTTTTGCCGAAACTTTTATGCCCAGTGCCGCGACAATATGAACGTTTTACCAAGATATGAAAATACGAAGAAAGATCCTAAAATATTGTGGTTTTGGCTCAGGGAAACCAACACCTACTGTCCGAACCGGAAAAAATATAAGCCGCGCGCTCACCCGGTGCAAACTCCATAAGCTGCATCTCCAGAGATGTAGAATGTTCTAGATGTTTCGAGATCCTGAATGTTCTGGAAAGTTCCTACAGCTATATATACCAGTGTTCTTGTAAGTAAGTCAATTTTAAGGTATTTAGTATTAGTGAATCTATGAACTCTCGTAAAGGTTGTGAGTGAGATAGTGAGAGAGGGAGCGGGTAAGCGAGTGGGCGAGTGAGCGAGTTCTAAATGATTTATAGGGAAATTTAAACTCGAGAAAATCATAATTAAACTTTTCTTCGTTTCCACTCACAATGAAACCTTGTCAGAATTCTCCTTCTTTATAATCATGTACATCTTTTCTCTTACTTTTCGTCGCTTTTGTTCTTTCTTCAACTCTTTTCCAGGATTTGCATAGCTTTCTCTGTCTTTAATTCGATTTTCATTTTAGAACCACAGAATACTTGTGATGTGTGGATGTAACTCTATATCAAAATCTTGTCAGTACTTTCATTTTACCAATATCATGTTGATTTTCAGTTTCTCTCGCGAACGTAGCAAAATAGACATCAAATAGGGAGCATACTATGAAGAAAGAACATATTATCAATATTTACATAATTAAGGAACAAAAACAATAAAATTATTTGGAGACGAAGCACGAGCAGAAAGATATGATAATACTGTGTCTTTGGTTCGTTCTTGTCAAATTGTTACTTAATAATCTAGTTCAACTTCAGTCGAGATTTCGTTTAGCCCTACCACTTCCTTGAACTAGTTCAGATTTCAGTATCACTTCACTTTGTTCCGCGACGTAATGACGTAAAGAAATACGTTCTGCATAAGCTCTACTTCCTACACTTCCTAGAGTCGAACACAAGACGGTGGAATTTTTCTCTATCTGCTTTCACCACACGTCACCGCGGTCGTCATAATCTCCTTCACGAAGAGCATTTTACATTGCACTCACTAACTCCCTCGTGATTCACTCACCCATTCACTGAATCTCTTCACTAGATCGTTCGCTTATATAGCCGTAGTAATTGTCCAGAATGTTTCATATTTCGAAACATTCAGAATGTCCTCACCGATAACCTTGCATACATCACTGCCTCACAGTATATTTAACTGGAAATAATGAAGGAATAAGTCCAGGAAGAATCCAACCACTTCCTTTAAGCAACGCATTTAAACAATGATCAGGTAAAGGAAATGTGGTATTCAGAAGAGCATGTAGAAGATAATGAGGAAGAAAATGGGAATTAGAATTATCTCAAGAGGGAAATTTTATGGGCATTGTTAGAAAAATAATAATTTGGCGAAAGAGAGAGGCTAAGTGTGAATAAGAAGTACGCTAATTATAAATGCAGATTGGTGGAGGAAGAAATAAGATGGGGTAGAGAAGACTGCAGAGAAGAAGAACAAGCTGTATAGAATGTAAGAAATGGTGCTGGAGGAGATGAGGGAACAAGAGAGGAAGCTACACCTGCCACGAAGGAGAGTAAAACTGCATAGTTACATAGCGATAGTGGAAGTGTTATGTAGTGTAAACAATTTAGTTAAAAGTGTTAGTAAGGTAACAGAGTTATAAGAGACTAACTCTCAGAATCAGAAGTATTTAAACCTGAAACAACAAATCTGTAGAAACAAGGTTAGTGAAAAAGTGGAAATGAGTAACGCAATAAGGATATCAAATAGCCCGCCTCGGTAGCGTAGATGGTAGCATGTCTGCCTCACGTTCAAGAGGTCCCGAGTTCGAATCTCGGTCAGGGTGATTATCTAGATAAGGCTTTTTCCGGGGTTTTCCCTTATCCTTCAATAAGAATGTCGAGTAACTAAGCTCCATGGATCCTGGACTCATTTGAGCATCATTTCACCCAATTCATTCACCGTCCGATATAACTTAACGTTGGGGCGGACGTAAATTAAAAAAAAATATATGTGAAAACTTTATGTAATATAGGAGAAATCAGAACAAGTGACTGTGACAGTTCGTTCAGTTGTTTATATTTATAGAAAATACATCTTTTAAATTGGATAAAAGTGTGGAACAAACTGAAAAAACACATCTTTTGCTTATTATTTTATTTATACTCCATCTTTTCATTTTCTTTTCTTGATTTACCAATATCGACAATATTTATCACTGTGTGCACCATAGAAACACTCCTGGGCATGCTAATGTAATGTACATTCCAGTTTTAAATGTCATTTCTACTTAAAATCTTTAAGTTTTAGTATTTCTATTAGTTAATGTGGCCCGTGTTTCAAAATCTTTGACCATCAACTTAAAATTTGCAGCGAAAGTTTATGAATGATTACTTAAGAAACTGATATAGCTTTTTTTAAAATTTTAGAATTAATTCAGCTTTCTTTAAATATATTCATAGCCAATTATAAACACAAAATCGAAAATTCCTAAATTCAAAAGCTTTATGCTTTTCTTCTATCATAGTTTTATTTTACTGTTAAAAAATTCAATATGGGTTCTTTATAATCGTCTTTCTTCTTCTTCTTTTCATTTCATCCTCTTTGGGATAAGTTGAATCAATCATTTCCCTGTGTGTGTTTCTTTTCTTAGTTCCCAGTATTTCTTCATTCTATCTGATGTTTTTTTCTTTCTTCTGCCGAGATAATTGGTTTGGATTTTAATGTAGATTTATCTTTGAACCTTATTTAGTTATTACTTTCGCTGTCCCGTCAAGTTATAAATTTTCTGTGATTTTTAGTTCTGCCAAGTATTTTCAGTTTCTTTAAACCAGTTAGGTTTTGTTTTACGGTTACGAAAGAAATGAAAAGTTTGTTTAGTTAATGTGCTAGAGTTCATTCTGAGAAGATTGCCATAAAAATTTATCCTACTTTTTTGCATAGTATCTGAATGTTTTTCAATTTTCTTGTGGAGAGTTTCATTCTTGATGAATATTATCTTATTATATTGAAACTTTTGCCCTATGATCTTTCTTAATATTTTCTCTTCTTTTAATTTGAGCTTCTCTACCTGACCCTTGAAATTCATGTTGGGTGTTCCTATGCGTACAGTGCTTCTGGTTTAATCACTGTTTTATAATGTTTAATTTTGGATCCCAATGATAGTGCTTTCTTGTTATAAATATCTTTTGTTAGTTGGAAAGCTGGTTCAAGTTAATTTTTTCTGGATTAAATTGCTTTATTTTCACTAGTATTCGAGCTAATCCATTCTCCAAGATATTAGAGTCTTTTACTATTTCCATCGTTTGTTCGCAGACTTTGATGTATTTACGTGGGTGCTTGCAGTTTGTCATGATTTCGATTTTTTCGAAAGATACGTGAAGACCTATTTTACCTGCTTGTTTCTCTGGTTCAAGGATTTGCTCCCTTGCTCCCACCATTGTTTTCGCAAATGAAGCTGCGTCTGTTACAAGAAAAATAAAATTCACATTAGACGTTAAAGGTGAGGTTTGCGAGATTCTTAATAAATGTAATTCAGAATGAAACATTAATATATTTTAAATAATGTGGTGAAATGTTTCAAGTTATCGTTATATTAATTTAAGAAACTTTCATATTGGGTGAAAATTCCAAATAACAATAATTGTTAAGCTTTAATCTTTCCACAGCTGCTTTGTCACAACTCCACCCCCTGCAGTCACTCAAATTCTATAAATGCTGTACAGTCTTTAAAGAAAGGGGGAAAATTTGACTCGGTGGGGAAATTTGACTGACTGACTCACTCACAAGGCTCACAAGGCTCCATGGGAAAGAAGAAGACAGCAACCATCGCGGGACAACCGGCTGTGATCGCGGAATCCAAGCCGCAGACCTGCAGCGCAAACCTGAGAACTCGCGGCCAGCGACTCCTGCCTCGCCGGTATTTTCTACAGCTGGCGTGGAGCCTCCCGCACCAGTCATGGGCAAATTCTGAATTTCCCCCAACAGGGAGTCCTCTTCAGAGCCTGGGAGACTTCTCACCAGCAGAGTAGCAGAACAGATACAGCCACTAGCTCCACCAGGAGATAATCCTGACAATGTTGCAGTAAGCAACAACAGAACGCCTCAGTCATCTCGACCAGCATCGCCGACTCTCCAAAGGAATACTCGAAGCATCACTTACAGCGCTGTCATCTGTGGCGTTCCACGTGACCTACACTGCAGATATATTCTCGCCGCAGCACAACAAAAGTAGCCCTCATCTCTCAGAGCCACTAGGATTATTTCGCGCGGAAGGACCACACCTCTAGTCCGACTTCAGCTCACCGACCATGCCGACTTCGACGCTGCCTTGCATACGAGGCTGCCCTTGTTAGGTCTGAACCTGCTCATCGAGGCTAGCCGGCTGGAAAAGCGAGACGAAGCACCGCAACCTACAGCCTCGGCAGCGCAAACACCAGTCATCACCACAGCTTCCAACACATCAGTCTAGGAAGCCCTCCTCGCATTCCGAGCCGAGGTACGGAACGTCAATCAGAGACACGACACGCTTGAAGAAAATCACAGCCGTCACCTCCGGCCCCACACGTGAGGCCCTGAAGGACCTTCATTCTGAAGTTCTCACTCTTGGCCCACGCTTTGGCACGCTGGAGGATACCGTCGACAATCAGTCTCACACCAACCTGGAAGTACTACACACCACGTCTGAGAAAATAGCCAATTCTGCACTTTCAACACTGGACACCGTTCAAACGATCAACCGAGCAGCTTGCTAAACTGCAGTAACTCAGCAACCAACTAGCCTCAACAGCCTCAGAGCATCAGACAATGCTACAACGCATTGAAACTGCAACAACCACCCTTTCAACCTTAGAGACCACGACTACTCGACTACAGCAACTGGAAATGACCCTCGGGACCTCCACTGACTCCATCACCAGCCGCACCACAGACCTTCAAGATACCGTCCAAAAGGCACTTACCAGGACCGAGACCTCCCAGCTTGACATCATACAGATCTTACAGCGCCTCGTCCAGAAGCAAGTCGACATCCAGATTGCAGTTGCCCAAAATCTCATACGACCCTGACTCACTACTTGAGTACTTTACACAAGTGCTCACGGCCCTCGACCACCTACAAGACCACAGTGCTGCAACTAGTTGACTTCACTGACCGGACACCACGCCAACGACGCCACCAATACCCTTAAACAATCACCTATGGTTGCACAGCTACACAACTTAACGAACTTAAATCCTTCCAAAAACTTCCATCTAATCCCGGCGGTCCACCCAGGGCCTCTGGTCATGGTTGGACCCCCGGACACACACACACATCCTTCCTTCGGATTCACACGTGCCCCCTTAGGCACCTGCATTCCTACTACTGTAACTACCGGGGGTCCATCAGCGGGAGCCCAGCACATATCTCCTGTCGACTCCTTACCATATCTTCTCCTTTAGCTAAAAATTTTAGCAGTTTGAGAATTTACGGAATACTTTGTTAATTTTACGAAATTGCAGTAATTGAAAGTTTACTTTGATGTCTCTTTTTTGTTCTGCACTATTTGATAACAAATGTATCACATTTTTCACCAAAAACAAAAAGCTCCTGACATCCAAGTACAACGAAATAGAATGAGTTTAACCTCTTCCCTCAGGACAATAGTTTGAAAACTGCAGTGTCTGTATCCTTTGACGAGCATAATCTCAGTTGTTATTTATAAATAAAGTCAGGTATGGGAAAATTCAGAAAATAATAAGTAACTATAAAATTTTACGAGACAAAATGAAACGTGGTAGAGAAAAATACGCAGAAGCACAACAAGAAGAAACAAAAAAATGGGTTAGCTTGGAAAGAAGATTAACGATATCTTTAAGAGTTAACAATAAAGGAATGTGTGATTTTTTTTTCAAGGCAAGGAAAGTGTAGAACATTATTTAACTGAATGTGAACTATTTAAAAGAAGAAGCAAAATATGATGCAAGAAGGAGATTAATATATGGTGTAATTTAGTAGCATTGAAAACGTTAACCAAACAAGAAAAAGTAACATAAGGTAATAGGATTTCTAATAAAAAGAAAAGAAAAATATGTAGGAAAGTAAAGGAAAAGAAGAGATGAACACAACGAAAATACGAGTAAACAGGTCTTACATGAGGTTATTAAAGGTTTCAAAATCCAGGAATTTCATCATATAGATATTATCGCGAGCGCATTGATGATTCGAGGTGGCGCGGGCAACGAGGTCAAAGAGCCGGGCAGTGGAGTGCGGAGATAAAAGCTCGCCAAAATGGTGGGGGAAGGAGACGCATTTCTAGAGAGCTCTTCTTACTACTAGCGCCATCTTGATTGTTTGAGAATATTCCGGATAGTGAGTAATCTATAAAAAGGGAGCCGCCGTCTGCCACAGTCAGTTGTTAATTGAACTCGCGTGCGTGAAAAGCTGTGTGAGCTGTGTTATGGCCGTTGACCTTGCAAGTTGTATTGTGTATGTCACGTAATTCCAGTCTATAAAGGTTGGCAAAGTGTGTTTCTACGGAAATAAAGAGCAAAAATTTTGGTGTTTGTAGCCTGGACTTTCAATTTCACGAACCCACAAAGTTACAATATTTAGAATCAGATTAAATTAACTCAGATAGTTTGCACTACTGATCCTACATATGTCTACAACAGTCGAATAAAATGTCATTTGCATGCAATTGTGCCTTGGGACAGTTTTGGTGAACTTGGTAAAGAAAATGATTTTATTTATTTTCTATTTACTGTAGGTAGCTATTATATACTTAAAAGTATTAAAGACACTAATTACTACATAACTGGTGGCCCTATACATTCAATTAAAGCACCATATATAACTTTAAACCCCACATTTCTCAGATCCCTTTTTTTCAGCTTGTTTTACTCTTCAAGTCGCTGTATGTACCATAATTTATATCACAGCTAGCTTTAAATTTTCAGGACAGTTTTAGGAACTATTTATTTAATTATCCTTGTGCATTAATTAAAACATAGCTGAAACTAACATGTTTCATAACGCAAACTCAATAAGTGAACAAAACGTTTCCCTTATTCTGATAAAGTTAACAAATGTCTGCAGAAAATATTCCTTATATTCGTATAATATCCTCAAACTCTGGGAATGACACCATAAACTACAAGGTAAAGGAGCCTTCCGTATTACGCCAGAAAGTGATTAATTCTGAATACAATTTCATACCCTAAAAGTGCTTTGATAAACCGGTAAAAATTTTGTCAACTAACATTTTTTTTATGTTCTGAGTAAATAGTAAAATTACAAAGCAATAAAAAACATATTTTTAAATTTAAACTGCCTTAATAAGCAGAATCTGCTTCTATTTTCCTAGTGTGTCTTCTGTTTTCCAATTGCTAAACGTAGATAATCGCATTGCCTTGAATTAAATATGTGTGGCTTTCTTCTTAATTTTACACTCATTTGTTTGAGTAACAACACTAATCTCTACTTTATGGAAATTCCCCAAGAAAAGTCAAATGCAACTTTGTAATTAGTCATTTTATGATTTTCACATTCTTTTCGAATGCTAGTGTCCTGATCTTGTAAACTTCTTTAGAAGTTTAGCCATTTAGCATCTAAATTATAAACTCTGGGAGCTTATCATTCAGAGAGAACAGGATTTTCAGGTATACCAAAATCAGCTGAGTGGTCTCCAAGATTAATGCACACATAAAAACACAATACAAATTTAATAAATTTTATTCCCTTCCACAATTAAACAAAAACCAACTTCAAGAACTAATGACGACCTAGATAGCACTATGCTAGTTTAATTAGCTCTAATCCGAGTTTATGATTACGTATTGTTTCGACATCTAGTTTTGCATATGTGTACTATGTTCCTTTCTGTAAAACTAATTATTGCAAACTTTGCACAATTCATAATGCATTATTTACCGTCCCCTTGCTCTTATTGTCATGCACTTTAAACTACTTTTTATAATTATCCATTTATTCGTTTCCAAAACTAACAACGTGAACTACTTAATTAGGGAACAAACCTCACAGAATTAAATATTATACGTATGTACATAATTTATTAACACTGATCAATGTTTATTCATCTTTCCATCGAACCAAAACAATACGCGTTTCCTAGTTTATTGGAGTCAAAATCTGCATAAGCAAAAACATTACTGCATATGTTCGCACATTTGCGTAATTGCTAAATGCAGTCAATGTAATATTTGTTACATTGTATTCATATTACTGTCGAATTTATTTTGTGTATTTTGATATATTCTGTGTAATAACCGTCTTAATTATATTTAATTATAATCAAATTTCACATGCAATTATTTTGGTCACGCAGTTACTGAATTGATATGGTAAATATTAAATATGCAGCTTTTATGACACCCATATTTGCTACTAGTTCCAATTAGAGGGGTAAAATAAGGATAGTTAGGGTATCTTTTCATCACTATCAATAGACTACAATGAGTTTGCAGCTGTGAAAAGCCTCGTTTTCTTTTTAATCCTATTTGCTTCCATTTTTGGGAAAAGTTTATTGTAGTTTTCGTCCTTCAGAAGAAATGAATATTATTTATGTATCGATGCCTCCCGGGTATAAGGGATTATTCTCGCCAGCGCACTCGTGTGGGAAAGAAAAGTAATTAAAGCAGATGTGGCAACAATCCCTTTGTGTTCTGCAGCGCCCTACTTCGCGAGGACATTACAAATTCATTTCGTTTCCCTTCATTCTGCTAATACTATACATTAAAGCTGCATTTTAATTAACAACCGAATATATAATTTAACTTTTGGAATTATATTATGCAGTGGCCATTACTGTGCTCGAAAGTGATTTATATGGTACTATTTCCTGCGCACCCCTAACGGTATATTTTCCTTTTTCTCTATGCGTTTGTTTTATTTGCCCTGTGTGGTGAAACTCTGTTCATTAAATTATTATAGGTACTTAATGTGCATAGATGCACCTTCAAACACACATACAAAACATGATTTTTGCTAACGGAGTTATTTTTGCTACTAAGTATCTATTTTTAATTGTACTTATACTCTTTCTAGTTTCAAACAGACTACAGGCGATTTAAAAATATTTAGATGAAACTAAGCTTTTGGAATAAATTACACTACACAAAATGTATCGTGTCAGATTTTTCTCATTACCCCTAATTATTATATAATAGAATATTTGATATTCTATATTATAGAATATATATTTATAGAATATATTACTCTATATTATAGAATATTTGATATTATCCATAATCGTTTATTTTTTTAAATTTAATAGTTTACCTCTCAAAATACAGGATTATTTTTAAAAATTTGAGAATGGTTTCTTTAATGAAATACACACCTTTAAAGCAATAAAATAATAATAATAATTTATGAAGTTTTTTGAATATGGAAAAATCCTGAAAATATCGTTTAAACATAGTTTATATTTAGACCTATTCATTTGCATGATCTTGTCTGCATAAAGGTTCATTTGACTGGCAATTCAAATTAGAGGCCAATGCTATTTTCAGGCTTAAAATTCATATTATTTTGTTACGAAAAAAAAAAAACCTGTAATATTTCAGATTTTCCGACAAGTTTAACAAATGCATTACCAACTGTGAAAAGCAAAATTCTCGTATTTGTTTCACAGCTTCAGACACACTACAACAATTATATAATAACCGTACAAAATAAATATTCCCAAATAATACAAAGTTATATATTATTACATAAAGTATAATATTTTTGTATTGCTTTCAAAAGTGGATAGAAAAATATCATGCAAAATTGTCGGGAATTTCATCACTAGTTATCGTTTACTTTTATAATTAAATATTCTATAAGCTAATCCCCAAAACTGTAGCCCGCCTCGATAGCGTAGATGGTAGCGTATCTGCCTCACGTTCAAGACCCCGCAGGGGCCTACTTCGGTAGGTACGGGTTTGGCGCACCCGGGGTCCCGAGCCAACAGTCTCCCTCGTGTGGGCTCCTCTTCGTTGTTGAGGGAGACGGTCAACAGGCCCACCCACGTGTAGACCGTGCGTGGAGATCCGTGTAGAAGGTTTTTAGATTCTTGTCTAGTTTAGAGTTTAGGATTTAGTGAACGAAATTTTTAGTAGGTTTTGATTGATGTTTTTTATGCACGTGTATTTTTAATAGGTTTTGTTACACTTGTATAGTTTTTAGAAAGTTTTATATCTGGCTTTTGCCATGACTAGTTTTTTAAAGGGCGCTGATGACGCCGTAGTTGAGCGCCCTTTATATATATATATATATCATCATCTCACGTTCAAGAGGTACCGAGTTCTAATCTCGGTCAGGGTGAGCTACCTGGATAAGACTTTTTCAGGGAGTTTCCCTTATCCTTACAGACGAATTTCGGGTAGTTATAAGCTCCATGGACCCTGGACACATTTGAGCATCATTTCACCCATCTCATTCTCGTCCGATATGACTTAACGTTGGAAGACGTAAAATTACAAATTAAAAAAAAAAAAAAATACCCAAAACTTTACTGCTGTCTACTTGATGCTTACCTCATTATTTTCGTTACACATCCCTTTTAGATACAAAGGAGACGTAGAGGGCCGGAGGGAAAGACAAATATTAAAATGTGTGTTGCTAAATATTATAACATTCGATAAAGATATTATATAAAATTCAACAATAAATTCTCCGGTCTTAGAAAAATGAATAGTATATACCGCATGGGATTGAAATAGATTTTCTCTTGAAAACAGTTATAAAAAACCTTGAGCTCCAAATATACACCTAACGGAAAATCATGTGCTTATTTTGCCTTAATGTTTAACATTCTATTATTAAAGAGATGTAAAGAAGTTCAAAATGTTACACATTATTTCTAGAAAATGAAAAGGAAAAGGAAATAACTTTCTGGATTGTATAAACAACTTGACTAAATCTTTTCGCAGTAAAAGGAATACAAATGAAATTCCTAGGGTAATGTTAAAATAATTACGTAAGTTTAGTAGACGTTAGGCAATTTGTGGCCATAAATTATCTTTTAGCTCTAAAGTCGCATCGTTTGCGATGTTTGTACATACAGTCACTGAAGCAAAATCAACTTTTACTGAAGCCACTCTATCCATTTGAAATTAAATACGAAAATAGCCTCTTGTATATCGTATCAATATTAACATAGTTTAAAATTATATGAATGTTTCAATATCAACTGTAGCGGAACAATTTCAGCTCAGTGCACGCATGACCATTTCCACTGCTGGACAATTGCCGCAGGCAGCAATATTGAGTGAGCAAAAACTACCACTATACTGCAGGGAGTATAGGTTTTCAATGCATTCTATACATCGTCATAAGTTTTCACTTGGAATTCCTTATAAAAGATTATGCGAATCACTAAGTTTTTATTTATTAACAGGTAAGTGAATTTGAAACATCATCCTGTTCCATTTCATTTGCAAAATATTTCAAATATAACTTGAGAGCTTGAAAACTGTGATGCATTGCACACGCATGCTTTCTCTATTCATTCTTAACGAAATATTCCTACAATAACTTACATTTTTAAGACAGACATTTATAGAAATTGTCTTCTTGTATATTTCTTTAAATGTGCAATAGAAATAGACTTAAACGATAGTGAAATATTTTAAGAGCTGGCGCTTATGTGGTTGCTTTGAAAATACCGTTCTACGAAGGGGGTGTCGTAAAATTTTAATTATCTCATGGTAGTTTTTATGCTAGAGTGATGAAAATTTTTCAGTGTCATTTATTAATCCCTCGGGACATAGTTTTGGAAGCTTCAGTGATTTTAGTCTCTTTTTTTTACACTAGGTGCCAGAAGTGACTGAGGTGTAAGATGGAGAAAATTGAGGCTCGTAGTGTGATCAAGTTCCTGCATTTGAAGGGCAAACCTAAAGGGATGACGGCTGTTTATGGTAATAACTGCACATCGTATAGCATTATTGTGCTGTGGGAAAGGAATTTTCAAACTGGTCACATGTCCCTGATAGATGAGCCGAGAGATAATAGACCGCCATTGACAGACGATGCTGTCACAGTGAAGAAAGTGGAATGTTTAAACTGTAAGACAGATGAGCAACCATCCAAATGATCATGAATGAGACACATTATAGTTATGGTAGTGTGTGGAAAATTATTAATGACGAACTGCACATGTCTAAGGTGTAAATGTCGATGCTATTGGAACAGGATGAAGATGATATTTTGATCGTCTGGTAACCATGGATGACTCCTGGATCTATCAGTATGATCCAGAGACAAAAACCATGAGCATGGAATGGAAACATGCCGATTCCCTCCGCCCAACAAGGCAACGGTTGCAAAAGTCAGCTGGGAAGGTCATGCTTTCAGTTTTCTGGGAATGTCGTGGCGTCAACCTTACAGATTATCTTGCCAAGGGTCAAACCATCACCGGCAGATACTACTGCAATCTTCTGGACAAGTTACGAGCAGCTCCGATTAAGAAACGACACGGTATGCTCTCCAAAGGTGTTGGGTCTTTGGCTGACAATGCCCCAGCTCATTCATCTGCACTCCTCGGTAGCATAGATGGTAGCGTGTCTGCCTCATGTTCAAGACGTCCCGAGTTCGAATCTCGGTCAGAGTGAGTTACGTGGATAAGGTTTTTCCGGGGTTTTCCCTTATCCTGAAAGGGAAATGTTTGGTAACTCTAAGCTCTATGGACCCTGAGCTCATTTTAGCATTATTTCATCCATTTCACTTATCGTCCAATATGACTCAACGTTGGAGGACGTAAATTACAAAAAAGCTCATTCATCTCAAGTTGCAGTTGATAAAACAAGGGAATGTGGCTTTGAGACTTTACAGCGTCCGGCTTATTCGCCCGATCTCCTACCAAGTGACTTTTTTGTTCCCGGAAAAGAAGAACCCGTTGCGTGGTCACCGATTTGACAACACAAATGAGATCTTTAATGAAGTAGAAGAGTGGTTTAAAGCGAATTCTGCAGACTTCTACAATCAAGGTATTCGGAAGGTGAAGAAACGCTGGGAAAAAATGTGTAAATCTGGATGTTGACTACGTAGAGAAGAACCAACAAGCACATATCAACACAAACTCTCTATCACATTTTTTAAACGGCGATAATTAAAACTGACACCCCCCCCCCCCGTATTTGCATTACCAGAAGAACAAAAACTACTTTCTGTTTGAGAAAAGTATAAGGATTCGACATTTGAAATGTGGGAAATGATCAATTACTGCATATAAATCCTTCCTTGAAAACTTCTAGATTTTTGTGAAGTAAGGACCTTTCTAATTTACGATCTCCAACGGTAAGTCATATCGCACGATGAATGAAATGGATGAAATGGTGCTCAAATGAACGTAGAGTCCATAGAGCTTAGAGTTACCGACATTCGCTTTTCAGGATAAGGGAAAACTCCGGGAAAAGATTTATCCAGGTAATTCACCATGACCGAGATTTGAGCTCGGAGTCTCTTGAACATGAGGCACACACGCTACCATCTATGCTACCGAGGCGGGAAAGTAAGACTTCGTCTTCTCTTTCAAATCCCAAGTTATCAAAAATTGTTTATAATGAAGAGGGCTTCAAATGCTAACCTCAGAAAATTCAGGATAAGCATCTCATTTCTCATAAAATATCTGAAATATGGTACTTTCCAGGTGAAATAACTTTAGTAGATTTAGGAGAAACCAAAAGAAAATGTATAATAATTGAACGTGTTTTAAAATTTTGGTATTAATGTTTGATAAAAAATGAAGTCCTAAAAGTATGTATGAGCTAACAAAAAAATGAGAAGTAGAAAACGTTGGTGGTCAGAAGCGAAAATAAAAACAGTGGAAGAAAGAGGGATGGGTGATTTATGGAGAATAGAAAATAGGAATGTAGAAAGTTTTTGCAAAATAGAACTAGAGTAGAGCATATAGAAAGATAAGGAATGCGTAAAGGGTTAGAAAACAAAAATCATTAAAATTTTATAGGTTAATAAAGAGAGAATGGGGAACAGAAAGATATATAGACCAATGTAACAGACAGGAGAGGCAAGGAATGGCTTGGATTAACTGGATCAACGTTCTTAAGGGGACTAAGAAGTAGCAGGATAGAAATGTGTGAATTATGTGGAGAAACAGTTAGTACAGTTCATATTCTCTCAGAGTATAGAGAGCTAGCAGCATGGAGACAAAGTATAGAAGAAGAAATGGGAAAAGATGCAAAGCGAGCTGATAGCCATGAAAATGGTTACGGCGAAAAATGAGAGTAGAAATAGAAATATAGGTTACATGTTTTGGAAATCTAAAGAGAAATGGATGAGAAAAGTAAGGAATGGAAAAGAAAATATGCTTGGACAAGGGGAAGCAGTAAACTAGCGTAGATGATAGAAGGGTAACTATGCTACTCAGCCCTGCCAGTAGGCCCAGGAGCCAAGCAGGTTGTTCTAACAAGGTTAAAAAGGAAAACGGCAACAAAATTTATACAAATAGAATAAGAAATATATAAATTGTAGATAAAAAAAATATTATAAATAGCTAGTTGTATAAATTCAATCCAATTCAAATTCAAAATATGGTAATTTAGTCAAAATGGTTCTTTTTTAATAAAATCAAAATCTTCGATATTTTGTGTCCAAGTAATCCATTGAGGTGTAACTCCACTTATTTAAGATAATTGGTGACAATCATTTCTTTGCACTAGCCGTATATAGGCTAAGGTTTTCGATGGATAGAGTCAACTTTAAAAATGCAATGCCATGGCCGGGATTTGAACCACGGATCTCCTGGTGTTTTTCCAATCGCTCTTATCCATTGAGCTACCATGGTCAACGTGCCGTCATGACATAAAATTCTCCAATTGACTCATACATATTTTCACAGTAAACCACTAGGGACTCTCGTATTTGAGATACACCGCTTGTGGCGATTTACTGAAGTAAGTACTTAAATCCCAGGCTTCACGGAAACCAGGAGATCCGTGGTTCAAACCCCGGCCATGCCATTGCATTTTTCAAGTTCACTCTATCCATCGAAAACCGTAGCCTATGCACGGCTAGTGTGAAGAAATTATTAATTTCCACCAATTAACTTAAATAATAAGAGTTTAATAGTGAAACCTGGGATTTAAGTACTTACTACAGTAAGTCGCCACAATCGGTGTATCTCGAGTACGAGAGTCCCTAGTGGTTTACTGGGAAGATATACACGAGTCAATTGGAGAACTTAATGTCACGACGGCACGTTGGCCATGGTAGCTTAATGGGTAAGAGCGACTGGACGGAAACCAGCAGATCCCTGGTTCAAATCCCGGTCATGGTATTGATTTTTTCAAGTTGACTCCATCCATCTTTACTTCCCTTGTTTTGAAGTCGTGTATATCCACTTGTGATAATGTTTTTAAGAACTCATCGCCTTCCCTTGGTAGCACAGAAGCAACTGTTCGCAAATGACCACCCACTTCTGTCAGAAAGGGGTATTCAAGACACTCCTACACAAATTTTCCGTAATTCCCATAGTGTAATTTAGCACACGTTCCCTTGATATGCCACACTTGGATTGACAGGTGTTCTGCGAATGCCATGGTTCTCTCTAATGAGTTTATTGACACGTTTCCGATGAACGTCATCAGTTACAATACGTGGTCTTCCAATGCGTCCTTTGACACGTAATTTGAGAGTTGCACCAGGTTCATTACCAACACCCGCACTACCAAAACCTCACAATACTGCTGCCGACATGGTAATCACAGATCACCATAAACAGCCTTCAATCTATGAATCTCATGAAATAAAAGATCTCAAAAACTCATGAATAGTATCGGAAATACTTTATTACACCTCCTTTTCTTCTTTGGGAGATATGAAATCAATTTCCTACAAGATGACACAATAATAATTTCTTGCCTCCTACTTCTTTTAGGAACCGAATTTTATACTTTTAGTTGCAATTTCCATTTCTTTACCTGAGTTTTTGCTTTCATGGCAGTTGACCTCAGATATTCTGAGCGCTTGTTTGGTTTTCTTCTATATGTGTATTTATATGTCACTAAAGGTTCTGGAATGGCATTAATTCAGGCTATTGATATAAGTCAAAAATAAAATCATTAAGTTTGATCACTGCAGAATAGATCAGATAACTAAACTGACATTGCTTTAAAAACTACTTATTTTACAAAATGAAAAAATGAGAACTAATGCCCAACACATTTTTCACCATGTTCCCGGCTATCGCTTGTTTTACAGATCCTTAATCCATATAACAATAAAATGTAAAAGAAGTACCACAGCTTTTATATAATATTGAATGATCTGATTTTAATGGTAGTATTATAGGAAGCAAAACTTGCTTTGAGCTTGAAAGTCAGTGAATGCTTACACATTCCACCTCTCGGTAGTAACTGGAATTTGGGTGGCTGTTGAGAGTGCCTAATCTTCCATTGTAAGCTAAAATATATTGTTCAGTGTTATCCCAGTGTTCAGGAATATCCAAGCGCGCTGCTTAAATTTACATAGTAAGCAAAGGCATTGCTTTTTTCTGCTGCTAACTAGAGCAAATAACAGTAAGTGTATATAGGTGTATATAGCACAGTTTTCTTAAGGATATAATAACGTTTCTATACGTCAAAAAAGAAACATCTGCGCAAACAGAGGAATATAGTTCCACATATAACCCATCTGCAGTAAATATTGTGTATTAATGGTGTTTCTTTTGTTTCAAATGAGCGGTTGTAAAGCGTATGTAACACAGAGGTTAGCAGGAAGTGTTGGGCAGTCTTTCCAATCTTTTATATAATTCTGTATACTTGTTACAAAATGTATATTGAAGTAATTTATTAGAGATGTTCATCAATATTAATAACAAGTATAATCTGTAAATATTACAAATATTGGTTAATGTGTAACACCATAAGAACATTCAAAAAATAAGGGACCAATACTTAACTGAGCTAAGAGGGCTGTTCACTAAAGAATAATCACAATTTTTTTTACAACATACTTTACTCATCCTCATAATTTTAATGGTACTTCTCAAAATAGTCTCTCCTGAATGCGATCCACTTGTCCCAGCGTTTCTGCCAGTCTTCAAAGACATGCTGGAAACCATTTTTTGAGAGATCCTTCAAAATCGCCTCCGCAGTCTTCACCACTGCTTCTGATGATGGATAATGCCTCCCACGAAGGTGTTTCTTCAAGTTAAGGAATAGAAAAAAGTCACATGGGACTGAATCCGGACTATAGGGGGTGAGGGATGCACTTCATGTTGATTTTTGCAAGATATTCAGCAACAACATTGGCAAGATGTGGCCGTGCATTATTATCGTGGTGCAGCATCCAGCCTGCTTCACGTAAATGTGGTCTTTTGCGCCTGATACGGACTTACAATGTTTTCAGGACATCGCCGCAGTGTCGTCCAGTTACTGATGTGTGTGCAGGTACAACATGCTGATAAACCATTCCATGAATATCAAAGAATCAGATGACCATAACTTTCCGAGCAGAAGCAACCACTGGGGGTTGGTAATGGAGATTTCCACACTGAGCTTTGCTGTTTGTTCTCAGGATCACAATGGTGTAGCCAAGTTTCGTCAGCAGTGATTACGTTTGAAAGAAACTCCGGATTTTCCTCTAACATCAACTAACTGCATGCAGACCTGCAAGCGAATGTCGTTTTGTTTGGGAATCAACAGTCTTGGAAAACATCGCGCACAAACACGTCTCATGTGTAATGTTTCTGTCACCAACGTGTGGGTGACACCCAATGAAATGTTCAGCATTTCAGAAAGTGATCTTAAGATAATCCGTCGATTCTCTCTCACAATGGCAGCAGCAGTGGTGATGTTTTCTTCCGTAAGAGCAGTAACTGGAACACCGAGTCCACCTTCCTTTGAAATTGATTGTCTCCCCTCTTTAAACATTTTAAATCACCTTCGAGCTGTGCTGTAGGGAAGGGCATTGTTAGGTTAAATTCTTCATCTATTGTAATAACTTTATTATTTGATTGAATGTCATTATTGTTTATAAGTTTTGTAATATTGATTTAGTTCAATGAGTTTGGGGAGGTTTTGCAGTAGATAATGGACTCTCCATAGGCCTCCTGTAACAGTGTATAGGCCTCAACTGAAGATTTGTTTAGACGAAAGCAGAATTTCAAAGCCGCATATTGTTTCTCGCGTGTTACCTCCATTGCAGAAGTAGGCAATACTGAACATGTGTGAACTTGCGTGGTTCTCAAAGGCGGAAACCAGGAGTACCAACAATGAAACTACTACGGTGTGTTTTGTTTCTTAAGCTAACAGAATATAGTAAGATTGAGTTTTAGTGCGAAAAATTATGACCGTAAATAAATTATGATAATTCTTTATTGAACAGCCGTCGTATTATAAAGTGTGGTGGTACGTTGTTTAGTGGTGAAGCTTGGGCCGTACGACAAGTAGTCTATTAGATGTATAGAGTTATCAAAAACACTGACACACACAAGTTCATGTAAAGTAAACCAACAGAGTTAGGAAAATTAAATAAATGGGTCACTCAAAAATTAGTGGCAAAACCGCCTGCACTTGGCGCTATCAGTGGTAAATCATGTAAGCTGATAACAATGAAAAATAAGAGCACTTAATGTTTGTTAGCTGTGAGTTTGAAGACAGTAATTTTATTTAATAAGGCATTTTAGTAAGTTTAATTGCAGGCTGTTAGTTTTAGTGCCCTAAATATGTTAAGTAAATACTTGAGCACTGCTGGAACGACATCGTTGTTGGACTTGTATTGAACTAGCAAGGGGAAGTGAAATTATCACTTAGAGGAGTTCGCTGTAAACCCAGCAGCAGAAGAACAGTCTGTTCTAATATAAGACAACAAGGCATTGTGGATGTCATCCGTCGGCTCCTCGAAGTGTGGAGGCGAGTTCCTCATGTTGGAGGAGATTTCTTCTAAGCATTGCAATAATGTAACTGCTCCAAAAATGTTTTATTTGTTGTTAATTCAAATGTTGCCACTAATTATTGAATGACCTAAATATATTTGCATACAGAATAAAATAAGAGAACATAGGGAAAATATGAGGATGATGGGCAGGTCAAGAATTCGAAATAGAATCTTATATTACAGATCTACAGGCAGAAGAGATTCGGCGAGACCTAGATCAAGATGGATTGTGGCCGGAACTGTCCTTTGGTCTAATCTCTGTTAGGGAGAAGAACTACTTATGAAAACAGATTAAAACAAGAAGCAAAATATAATTCATTTGACCTTTACCTATCAAATATTTTATTTACATTGTCAATGGATTGTGGAAAAGCAAGAAAAAATAAACCTTATCCAGATAAAATACCTTAACCGATATTCGAACCAGGAACCGTCTTGTGCGTAAAGGAAACGCGCTACCCCTATGCTACAGAGGCAGGGTAATTTTTCTTTAACTTATTTTGATATACTAGCATGACAGATATTTCTTGAAGAAAAACGTTGAACGTTGTAAGTTATTACAAAGCGGGAGTTACTTAATACTAGCCCTAGTACACGTTTAACTAAGAATTGGAAGCCCGCTTCTGAAACTATTAACTTAAATTGTAATATATGCGCAATATGAGAAGTATAAAAACTTAATGTTTACAGCAAAGTTTCTATCCCCCACTCTCTTAGAGGCATACACGAGCAACTGTCCAGACTTACTACTCCTACTGCACAATAGTATCTAAAGAAGATTTATGAGTCGTAACATTTTATTAATGATGCTGGCTGGTGGAAGACGTAAATTATTATTACAGTGGGATGTGAAAGGGCTAGGGGAGAAAAAAAAGACGCTGTGATAGCATTCCCGCATGTGTATATTTACATTCGGGCTTGCGGGGAATTTATGACACATCAGTGTTTCAGCTTTACTGCTTTAGGTGTTTTGAGATCACCAATTATAAAGCGGAATTTCTAATGAAGATTTCGGATAACCAACCGTTTATTAACATCTAAAATTGCGTTAAAATATATATGATTTATTTATGATTAAGAGCAATATTTGCTTTGCCACGTTGAACTCTAAAGTTTGCGTTAAAAATAAAATATTTATTTAAATGTAATGTAATCGCTCCATGACTATTTTATATCTTTTATCTTTTTAATTAATGTTTTATACTTAAATATCTGAACCCATATGTGATTATCATTATCATTATGCCCGCCTTGGGAGCGTGGTAGCATGTCTGCCTCACACTCAAAAGGTCCCGAGTTCGAATCTCGGTCAGGGTGAGTTACCTGGATAAGGTTTTTCCGGGGTTTTGCCTTATCCTGAAAGACGAATGTCGGGTAATCTTAAGTTCTATGGACCCCGGGCTCATTTGAGCATCATTTCACCCATTCCATTCATCGCCCGATATGACTTAACGTTGGAGGACGTAAATTCCAAAAAAATATATATAATTATCATTACCATTATCATTATTACGTTCATATATGTAAACAGAGAATTGCTAGATTCGCGGTATACTGTCTGACTGGTTTGGGGCAAATGGTCTGCATATTAACAAAGATAAAGCACAAACTATTTTATTTAGTTCAAAAGCTAAACAGAGTCATGAGCAGAGGGTTAAACTACTTGGAATATGTTTGGACAACAAACTTTGTTGGAAATTCCACATAAAAGAAATATGAAATGAAATGTGTAGTGTTTAACGCCCGCTTTTACTACATACGGCACCGCAGGCGATGACACTGATGATACATGAGATGAAGATGGAGCAACGGTGGAATGAGATGGCGGGGGAAACCGGAGATCCCGGAGAAAACCCGCCCCAGCGCCGTTTTGTCCACCACATATCTCACTTTGCGGTCACCTGGGATCGAACCCGGGCCGCCTTGGTGAGAGCCAAGCGGTCTAAACACTGAGCCACAGCGCGGCCCATAACAGAAATAGGCAAGAAGTTGTCAAATGTATTTCTCTTAAGAAGACTTAAAATGTGTGTTTCCACTAATATTTTATTAAGTGTTTATTATATTTTATTTCACTGTCACTTGAACTATGGCATTTTGCTACGGGGTAGCAGTGGAGCAGCCAACCAGGTATTTTTGTTCCAGAAGAAGTTGCAACACTGTGGACCTATCTTTAAAGAATTTGGTATTTTAACTGTAGCATCTCTGTACGTATTTGCATGTTTGAACTTCATTTTCAAAAGACATATGAGGCACTTTTTTCTGATATACATGCTCATGATACTAGGGGTAGAAATAATATGGTACCTCCTAGATTTCGTCTACAGAAATCTTTGGATTCTCATCTGTACCTTGAGTGAAATTATATAATAAGTTACCTTTAAATCTAAAACAAATTGTAAATGCAAATTATTTTAAAACTAGAGTTAAAAGTAGTATTAAGTCACTTAATTTTTATACCCTACAAGAGTACTTAAAGGTAGATTCATTTTAATGGCCTGCTGACGAAACCTATTGCATTGTATGCCAAATGGTTAAATAAATTGCTGCCGCCGCCGTCTCCGCCGCCGCTGCTGCTGCTACTGCTACTACGTTATATATATACTTTATATATACTAATTTATATGCAATAAAACAGTTATTAAGACGTGTTTATAATAATTTTATTTGTAATTGAGTACATTTTTACAGTGTTAAATATAAGTCGCGTTATTCCGAAATAAATAGGTAATATTTCATTTCAAATTACAATAACAAAATAAATATTCCTTGTTGTAACCAAAACGTGCGCTGGATATATATTGCTATATGATGTTTCGGTTAGTTAATAGAGTATTCAACAGATATTAATTGGCAAAATTTACTCTTCAAATTTTTATTTAACTTTAAAATTACATTTGTTATGATTTTTTTCTAAAAGCTTACATTACCTATGTAACAGGCTGGCACTTTCCACTATTGCCGACATGTTTGATGTTGACATTTAAACACCGAGCGAGCAATGTCGATCTTAGGTAGCTATAAAATTGGAATGAATATAAGACGGGGCTAGGTGTGGCTGTTCTATGGCTACTAGCCAATGCGGTGCGTGCAACGTTGTACAGTTAAGCACGTATACTGACTCGCTTTGCCGAAACATGCAGCTAATTTCTTTGCGCACTCTAAAGATGAAGCATTATTTTGTTTCTCCCATGTTACATAGCTATTCTTTTCTGAGGATTACTGTCCAAACCCCATGTTTGTGCACATCTGGTTTCGGAGATATGAAAGATAAGGCACGTGACTAGAAAGAAAATAATTATTAACTGTCAGTGAAGAAAGGCACACGCTACCGAGACGGGCATCTCAATACAATGGACGGTGCTACACCAAATAGATTCTTCACAGGGGGATTGCGTGACGCCAAAGTGTTTTTTTTAATTATTATTTTTCTCTTGTTGCTAAACTTTAACAATTTCTAGAAGAAACTTTTATTATACTGGGGACTCCATTATTATGCATATATGTACACACAAAGCAAGTGTGACTTCTTTATGGAAAGCTTAAAATTTACGTTGTGAAACAAACAAGAGCATTTAACATTTTTGTGAATAAAACAAAGAAGACATGATTTATAATTTGTACCAACGAGGACGTTGATTGTGTAGGCCCGGGGGAGATGTTGCATCTTTGAATCACGTTGTAATGTGGCGCCACCTCTGGTGGTGAAATGTGAAATGAAATTTGTAGTGTTTAACGCCCACTTTTACTACATACGGCACCGTAGGCGGTGACACTGATGGTACATCAGATGAAGATGGAGCACCGGTGGAATGAGATGGCGGGGGAAACCGGAGATCCCGGAGAAAACCCCCAGCGCCGTGTTGTCCACCACAAAGCTCACTTTGCGGTTTCTTGGGATCGAACCCGGGCCGCCTTGCCTCTGGCGGTGTGGTGTGTGTGAGTGTGAGTGTGAGTGCGTGAGTGAGTGCGTGAGTGAGTGCGTGAGTGAGTGAGTGAGTGAGTGAGTGAGTGAGTGAGTGAGTGAGTGAGTGAGTGAGTGAGTGAGTGAGTGAGTGAGTGAGTGAGTGAGTGAGTGAGTGAGTGAGTGAGTGAGTGAGTGAGTGAGTGAGTGAGTGAGTGAGTGAGTGAGTGAGTGAGTGAGTGAGTGAGTGAGTGAGTGAGTGAGTGAGTGAGTGAGTGAGTGAGTGAGTGAGTGAGTGAGTGAGTGAGTGAGTGAGTGAGTGAGTGAGTGAGTGTGTGTGTGTGTGTGTGTGTGTGTGTGTGTGTGTGAGTGAGTGAGTGAGTGAGTGAGTGAGTGTGAGTGAGTGTGTGAGTGTGAGTGTGTGAGTGTGAGTGAGTGAGTGTGTGAGTGAGTGTGAGTGTGAGTGAGTGTGTGAGTGATTGAGTGTGTGAGTGAGTGTGTGAGTGAGTGTGTGAGTGAGTGTGTGAGTGAGTGTGTGAGTGAGTGTGTGAGTGTGTGTGTGAGTGTGTGTGTGAGGGAGTGTGTGAGGGAGTGTGTGAGGGAGTGTGTGAGGGAGTGTGTGAGGGAGTGTGTGAGTGAGTTTGAGTGAGTGTGAGTGAGTGTGTGAGTGAGTTTGTGAGTGAGTGTGTGAGTGAGTGTGTGAGTGAGTGAGTGAGTGTGAGTGAGTGTGAGTGTGAGTGAGTGTGAATGTGAGTGAGTGTGAGTGAGTGTGAGTGAGTGTGAGTGAGTGTGAGTGAGTGTGAGTGAGTGAGTGAGTGTGTGAGTGAGTGTGTGAGTGTAAGTGTGTGAGTGTAAGTGTGTGAGTGTAAGTGTGAGTGTGTGAGTGAGTGTGTGAGTGAGTGTGTGAGTGAGTGTGTGAGTGTCTTAGTGTGTGAGGGAGTGTGTGAGTGAGTGTGTGAGTGAGTGTGCAAGTGAGTGTGTGAGTGAGTGAGTGTGTGAGTGAGTGTGAGTGTGTGAGTGTGAGTATGTGTGTGTGTGTCGTTAACTCAGCCTCTTTGTATGAGCAAAGCTTGAAGTGGTAACACGTACTCCTCCAGGCTACAACCAAGAAGGCTAAAGGCTTGTATTCAGGTATAAGTGCGGAGTAAATCTCTTTTTCCATCATGTTTTAGGCTATTAGTATACTTATTCTTTCAAATAAATTACCTGAAATCCCAACCTCTCTGCAAAGCATGTTAATTCTGAGCTGCCCCCCCCCCCACAATTTCCGTCCTTTTTGGTATTAACCTAATCCTAGAAATTCTGAATCCATGGACATCCAATATTAAAGACGTGACAATATTAAGGCTAATTGGGGAAATATGGGTTGCTTTGAAAATATTTGTGTCATATCCTTGAAAGAAGCTGCACTTAATTACGAAGTTTGGTTTGTAACCGACTTCACAATTCTTAGTTACATAAGCACACTCACACACGGGGAGTGTTCTAAAATATTTTTAGATGAAAGGCACCCAAACCCCTTACTTCCGTGAAATCAATATCGACTTTTCAAAAGAATTCTATACTTTCCCTAATTGCCATGCATAGGACTGAAAGTAAAAATATTTGTGATAAAAAATGATAAAATTATATAAGAAAGTGAACTAGTTACATGATTAAGAAAATTCCAAAAATTAAAGTAGTAGGTTGTTAAAAGACTAAATAAGGAGAAAAGAAAGGGCTATATTGACGAAAAGCGCAAAAATATGCAAAGAGAGGAGAGAAAAAAAGTGGCAGCGCTATATGAAGGGAAAAATTCTCATAAGACGTCAAGGAGCTACGCGTCATTTTTTCGATGAACTTAATTATGAAGGCGGTATAATACAAGGATGAGGTATCAAAGTGCTGGAATGCTGTCTCTAAAGGTCAGTGTCCTGGATGAGGAAAGCCCAGGAGCTCACCACTGCGTCAGATCCTTGGTACCAACTTCGCTTCAAGCTTTCATCTCTACATCGAATTTTGCAAAGGATTTCATTGAAAGTTTCCCTACTGTGTCGGTATTATGAAGTCCAAACGTAGAGAAAACACGCTCTCGGAATTTCCTCTTGAACTTGCGTGACTTTTCTTGATTCAATTACTAATACAGCATGTACTTTGGTATATCAGAGTGAAGGAAACCACAGCAAGAGACTGCGTTTAGACGCAAGGAGGTGCTTTTGTCTCCGTAGTTCCTTGTATTAAGCTCGCTTTTAGGCTCCCTTTAGCTACATAAACCCTGTTACCTCTTCATTACAACATGCTCCACCTCTTTTCTCCTTCTATAGGCTTCTGTCATCTCTCTTCATACACATACAATTTCATATCACATTTAATTTGGTTACCTTACAATGGAACTACACAAAATAGCACCTTCAACTTTTTAAAGTATCAATAGCGTCACATAAAATCAAGAGTACGGAAACGTACCCATGCTCTTAGTATCCCAGAGCGTTTCTTTTTTCCCCCTTTACTTAATATTAGTAAAATCTCCGTAACAGTCGTATTCCACTCAGTCCTGGATGTTGCAAACATTAGTTGATTGGAATTTAGTTCAAGAGGCAAATGAGTGACGAGTGGCGAAGGGGATGAGCATCGAAGATGTATTTCTACATGTATTTAAGATGATTACAAATACACTAATCATTTAACAACAGAATATTAAGGTCGTTCTAAGATATAAACAACAATTATGAAGTGTCTTATATACACCAAGGAAGACACCAAAGAATTCATTATAAAGATACACAAGCCTAATAATAATGCTAGTGAAGCAATTAAAGTATAAAAATATAAATAAGCTTCAGCATGTAGCATTCCACCTAACTGACTGGAAGGCATGCTTGGTAACGACTGGCTACAGCAGCGTCTTAGTGAGTATCTCTTATTGGTTTGATATCCAAATTCTGCGACTCAAAAATTAAGTTACGAATACCAATCGATTCCCGGTTCAAGAACGAAGTAAGAGAATAGGAATATGGGATTCAAGATCCAGGTAGAGGGAACAAAGCTGGAGGTGACAATGGTGGTTCAATATCTTCTTTGGAGTATAAACCACTGTGCACACTTCCACGCACTGAACTGACTGCAAAATAGTGTTGCAAAAGAAGTTGTTAAATTAAGTAGTATTAAAATGTCAAGTTAATACGAAATGAAAAGTAAAAAATCCATGTCCATCGCAAAGTTCCTAAACTTCATAAAGAATTTAAACTATTACTTAGAAAGAAAAATTAATAAAGCACCAAAATTTATTTTTAGGGAATAACATTTAAAAATATAATTTAATAGAGAACTGATCACAAGATTTTATGAATTTAGAATTTCTTAATAATTAAATGGTGTTAAAATGTCATTATTTTATGGAGATTTTATTCATAATTTAATTTGTATATTAAAATGTTCCCTTAAGCATCATCTTCATCCCCTCTGAAATTATCCTAGCCTTAACTGATCGGACAAAGCACTGTCAATTTATCTGCTAGTTGAGCTTCATTAGATAATATTAATGGCAATAAAGTAGTTATTCCAAAAATGTAATAATGCATTTTGAGTAATAGTGCAACATCAGTGACTATTGCAACTACATCAATAATGGAAATTAACTGTTCTTTCACACTGGCCATGTGTAGGCTAAAGTATGGAAAGATAGACTGAAAAATTTAATGCCATAGCCGGGATTTGAACCACGGATCTTCTGGTTGCTGTCCAGCAACCAACACATTGCCCATAGTAGCTCAATGGTTAGAGCGACTGGACAGCAACCAGAAGATCCGTGGTTCAAATCCCGGCTATGGCTTTCAATTTTTCAGTCTGGCTCTATCTTTCCATACTTTAGCCTACACACGGCCAGTGTGAAAGAACAATTAATTTCCATTAATTAACCTAATAGTGGCTAACTATAAAGCCCGGGCCTTAAAGTACTTATATGTTGTAAGCCGCCATTAAGGTAGTTGTCTCGTGTTTGTGAGAACTCCAAAGTGGTTTGCCAGGAAAAACACGAGTCAGATAGAGAGTTTAATGTCATGTCGGCACGTGGGGCAGAGTAGAGCGGCTGGATGGCAACCAGAAGATCCGTGTTTCAAATCCAGGCTATGGCATTGAATTTTTCAGTCTGACTATCTTTCCAACAACAACAACAATAGTAATAATAGTAATAATAGTAATAGTAATAATAATAATAAGGGTAATAATAATAATAATAATAATAATAATAATAATAATAATAAGGGTAATAATAATAATAATAATAATAATAATAATAATAATAATAATAATAATAATAATAATAATAAGGGTAATAATAATAATAATAATAATAATAATAATAATAATAATGGTAATAATAATAATAATAATAATAATAATAATAATAATAATAATAATAATAATAATAATAATAATAATAAGGGTAATAATAATAATAATAATAATAATAATAATAATAATAAGGGTAATAATAATAATAATAATAATAATAATAATAATAATAATAATAATAATAATAATAATAATAATAATAATAATAATAATAATAATAAGGGTAATAATAATAATAATAAGGGTAATAATAATAATAATAATAATAATAATAATAATAATAATAATAATAATAATAAGGGTAATAATAATAATAATAATAAGGGTAATAATAATAATAATAATAATAATAATAATAATAATAATAATAATAAGGGTAATAATAATAAGGGTAATAATAATAATAATAATAATAAGGGTAATAATAATAATAATAATAAGGGTAATAATAATAATAATAATAAGGGTAATAATAATAAGGGTAATAATAAGGGTAATAATAATAAGGGTAATAATAATAATAATAATAATAAGGGTAATAATAATAAGGGTAATAATAATAATAATAAGGGTAATAATAAGGGTAATAATAATAATAATAATAATAATAATAATAATAATAATAAGGGTAATAATAAGGGTAATAATAATAATAATAATAATAATAATAATAATAATAATAATAATAATAATAATAATAATAATAATAATAATAATAATAATAATAATAATAATAATAATAATAATAATAATAATAATAATAATAATAATAATAATAATAATAATAATAATAATAATAATAATAATAATAATAATAATAATGCAATTGTGACTTAACCGAATAATAGCTTCCTAACTCTTCTACCAATATATTAGATTTCTCTAAGTATCACATAAATATGCATATCTATAGCGCTGCAATTTCATTCGAATGTGGCAAAAGTTTTATACTTTGTTTACATATTAACTTAAGAAAAAGCCTTCACCATACGTTTTGTATCCGCTGTTTATTTGGGGATAAGTAAATGGAGTCCATAATTACTTGTTTACAGTTCTTTAAGCGGCAAGTTAAGTCCGAATCATTTTAATCCATGCGGTAAATTGAGTCCGCTATGGGTGACTTATTTTACACTTCATACCCAAACATTTACAACATCGTTGACGTTCTGAGCAGCGTTTAGTCAGATGTGTATGTTACGTAGTATAGGAAGAAAGAACCCACTGCAACAAAGCACTGGAAAAAGAAACAGTTTTTAGGGAGCAGATGGTAAAGTTAACTAATAACGATACACTAGGATTTGATTTTGTGAAAGGGGTTTCCTTTAAATTTTACCTATGTGACAAAACTATTGCAATTCTTTTTACCACACACCCTGTTAAATGGTTGCGCAGTCCCAAGTCGCACTAAGTGGAAGGGGAAATTTTGTCACAATTACGGGTCGAAGGACTCAATTTACCTTCCTTGAAAGTTTAGGAGGGACTCAATTTAGCTTGTAATATTCAAAAGGGACTGAATTTACCGAACCCACTTATCTTAACGTTATGGTTAACCCGTTTCGCACTCTACTAGTTTGAATCGCCTTATATTGGGCAATCCATTTCTAGTTGTTTGCACCAATCAGAACAGAAATAAGTGAGGCTGTTCATTTCACAACAAAGTTAAAATCGGTGATTGGATAATATTTCTTGTTATTCAACTCATTCATAGATAGGTAAAAAGAAATAATCAGGATACAATTAAGTGAGGCTGTTCTTTGCACAACAAAGGTAAAATAGGTGATTGGGTCATATTTCTTGTTATTCAACTCAATCATAGATAAGTGATAGGAAATTTGGATTTCAGACAAAATGTAAATATTATATTTGCACGGAAGGCAGTTAATAAAAGATTGAAACGCAAACCACTGTTAAAATTCCTAAATTAAAGTGATTACATAACCCTTTCATACATCAGCCTAAACAGGAAGTAGATTTATTCCTTTCACACTTACTGATCTGTTTATATCCAGTAAGTTTGTTCATTAATGATAGAGGTTGCTTTCGATTAAACCTATTTTGATTAAAAATTGACAGCAATAATTTTATTTTAAATAGTCTGCCAAGTTATTAACAATAATTACATCCAGAGCAGCAGAGAGAACATACGTTTACATTCTAATATTGCATTTTGCGTCTTTGCTGGTTAGCCATGCAAGAATGTTAATCACAACAAATACTGTATAAAACAAATAATTTGGAGGAAATGTAATATTTATTCGTATAGTAAAACTTCCTGAAAGACTATATTTATATCTCTACTCCAAAGAGTGTAAGAGTTTTCTTAGAATTTACTGCACAAAATGGCAGACCAATTTTAAAAAGCTATTTGAAACGTAACTATTGAGTCTACCCACATAATGTAAATAATAAGTTAAGGCAAACGTACAATTTATAATATTGTTTTATAAGCTGTAAATCCCATGTTTCATCATCTTGTTTACTTAAGCATTGAGAATAGTGAACGAAATTAGCAATATTTATCTTCAATAAGCAATGAAGCATTTCGAGAAGTCATTTGAATCCTCTTGTAACGTAGTAAAGTTGGATAAAAGCAAGTAAGAAAAAATATACCCTCGATCAGACTGACCAGTCCCAAAATAATTGAACCAGAAGCCTTTCATTCACGCGACGTCTCTTGAATCAACTAGGTTGCTTACGTCCACCGAGTGGGTGAACAAAATTCATCGTTGGCGGGCATCCAACGAAGCTCATTTGCATGCTTTGATAACAGGTCATAGGCTAACATAAACACAAGATTTGAGAAAAATACAGCGCAACATCGTAAACATAAAATAAATTTTACTAAATAAAACAAAGCACAATCAGTAGAATTTATGTACCAACACACATAACATAAACAAGGTAATGGATACAGGCAACATATTTGCTTTTGTTTTCTTCACATCGTTTTGGATTACTACAATAATTATGTGAATACCGGAATAATTAACTGGAATATTCATACATTTATAAAAATGATACAGGAGTACATAAATAATTGTATTATATAAGCTCTGCACGTTAAAATCATTGCATAACATATAACTGAGTTAAGAGTTCTCAATAATAAATAGTCACTAGCTACGGCTATTTAAGGATTGAGGTAAAAACAATATAAGACCGCATAGTAAATAAAACCATTATCTAAGGCATTACTGAAAATCAGCTGTGTTCAAGATTCAGGAAACTCAGAGACTCAAGGACGGATAAGTTCTTAAAATTAGACATAGGGAAACGGGGGACTTCGATTCGAGCAAAGTAGCAATGAGTGCGGGTAGAGATAAGTAGGCAAGACTTAAGATGATAAATTTGCGTCCTTTCCATTGTGTTTTACAGTCTTACAGAAGTGTCGCAGAGCTTAATGACCGCGGAAGGCTATACAGAGTGTTGAACTGCACCGAAAGAATATTAGTGACTGTAGACGTGACTAATTTAAGCAAGTTGATATAGGTAATGCATGATCTGTGGCTAAACATAACGCCATTCTGTTAAACCTAATTTGGCTTCAGATGCTCATAAGTTAATATTTAAACAAGGTCGGTGAAGTTGTTGTATTAGAATATCTTTAAAACTGCTTCCCGAGTTTAGAAATATCTATTCTTCGCAGTTCATTTCTGGCTTTCTCAAGATTCAATGCCTCAAAGATCTAGAACAGTCTGGAACAATCACCTGCAAGTGCAACACTGAACAGCAATCAACTGCCTCCTTATATCTAGGGGTGTAATCTAGGGGTGTTTCAGTAATTGTTCTGGTGGCCCAATTTGTAAAGCCGAAAACTGATATTCGGTTCGGTGCCTGTCCTCTAATTAATTTTTGTTCCTTGTCCTTTTAATACCTAAATTCTAATAGTAAGAAATGGAGTGATTCGTAGCTAAGAACATGAATCTGATTCTTTTACATAGTACAACAGTCGTTCCTTTGCCACTATCAACTGTTCGCTATTTCGAGCAGTTCCTATAAACATTTGGTAAAGAGTAAGTAAACGGTAAACGGTAAGTTCATTCATCCATTAAACCACTAGCCTCTTAGACGTACAGCATGTGATAGTATTAAGCAAGATTCAACCTTTGTTACAAAGAATTGCGATCCATTGCATTGACAAGATGAGATTATTCTGTGAATTGCATGCATTTATATAAGAATTAGAAACTTAGACAAAATACTTTAGAAGCCAAACGTACATCCCAAACTATCTTCAAACTACAAACATTTACTACAAACTTCTAAAAACACCCCAAACTACATGAAACATTCTTCGAAATGTTTGATGTCCTACACATCAGCTCTAAGAGTATTGATTAAAATACCACTTGAATTTTCTAGTAATAGTTTAAGTCATTCCCGTCGATTTGGGAAAAAGGGAATTGTATAAATTTGTATAAGATTGGCAAACTTTTAAGCGATAGACAGAAACGTACTATAATAACACTAAATCTCTTTTGAAACACAATTTATTTCAATTAACTTTTATCTGCCATCACTCACTTCCTTTGCCTTTTTCATTTTCAAAGTGCTGTCGCTTTTCAATAGTTTCTTCCAATGTTATATACAAGATGTGGAATTTGTATGACAACATACAGCTACTAGCTTTAAACATTTGACTATCCATTTGGTTTCTGTCTATTCTGCTTGACCTTCAAAGATATGTGAAATGAAACTGTTGTGCTTATAAAAACAAGCAACAGTAATAATGAAATTAAGTAAAACAAGATATTTGACTCTGTGTACCTACAAAGATTTGTTTCCGATTATATCGCATTTCTTCTTATATTAAGTATAGAAACCAAAAGTGAAATAATAAACAAAAAGCAAACATATGTAGAAAGCAGGAAACAAATCGAACCAGTACCTTCTATTGCTTTATATGACTACTATATATGAACGTGAATTAAGCTTGAGTAATCAACTGACACATATTTCTTATTCAATTAAAAAGTCAAGAATTTCCGACACACTAAAAACAAGCAACTTCTGAAACTAAGAAGTCTGGCTTACGTATGAAACAATGTAAGTAAAATGGAATAAACATGGAAGTGGAAAGGCGAAAAAAAAAACAGTGCATTCATAGGAAGCAATCTGGTGGCGCCATCTAGGAAGAAATTGTAGTCATTTTGGTGTGAGAGAAAAAACGAAGTGTCTGCGCTTCTGCCAAGTATAAGATGTTTCCAAATATGTACAGGGAAGTAACTTGCGTACAATTTTTCTGTAAATATTTATGCTGCTAGCAACGTAAAAACGAGAGCAGAAACAAAGAAACAAAGAAAGAGAGGGAGAGAGAAAGAAACAAAGAAAGAGAGGGAGAGAGAAAGAAAGAAACAAACAAACAAAGAGAGAAAGAAAGATGGAAAGAAGGAAAGAAGGAAAGAATGAAAGAAAGAAGGAAAGAAGGAAAGACAGACAGACAGAAAGAAAGAAGGAAAGAAGGAAAGACAGACAGACAGAAAGAAAGAAGAAAGAAGGAAAGAAGGAAAGAAAGAAAGAAATAGTTTTATTACAAATTTCCTGATAAATACAATCGGATTTGAATACAATAGGCTTAAGTGATAGTCAAATCTTTTAAGAACTGGTCGCTCTGTGTTTCTATTAGCTTTTACATTCCATTCTGTGTGCATAGCAATGACATAAAATGAACTTTAACTATTTGAGAAGGGTGTAAGTTTTCAAATTGCGAAGCCATAATAAGGTATATCTCAAAAACATTATTTCCACAGAAACATTTGAGATACTCGTATATTGCGTATCTTAACGAGATGTACATGTTTTGTGTAGTAAAATCTTGCCTATCTCCTGCGGTTTGTCAATTACGGAAAAGTCATCCAGAACGAAGAGGACTAACGCCAGAAAATTCTAAGGACACCTTGAATGTAATCATAATATATTAATTTCATCACACATGAATATAGGATTATAATCAAAACAATACTGTTAAAACAATTATTGTTAAAACAGTAATATTATACAAGTTGAAACGTGCGCTAGAGCAGCACTAATGTAAGCATTCAGGGAAACGGACAAGATGGCACCACCAGCACATAGCGCTGGTAGCTCTAAGAGATGCAGACGAATGTTTATTTTAATGAAGCAGGCGAGCAGCTAGCAGTCAGTTGGCGGCGGTATCTTTGGATGTCGAGAAGGCCTTCTCTACCACCTAGCACGCCGGACTCCTTTCTAAACTCATTCACCTGGGCCTACCAATTCAACTAATCAACATATTGCACAGTTTCCTCAAGCACCGCACTTGTGGGGAAAATATCTTCTCTTAGACCTGTAAGGTGGAGTCCCCGAAGGCTCTGTACTATCTCCCACACTGTTCAGTGTATACATGGCAGACTTTCCAACCAAACCACGCGTCGAAATGGCACAATATGCTGACGACGTACTGCTATTCTGCCAAGACAGGCAAATCCTCAGAGCCTTCAACCCAATACAAAGACACCATCTCACACAAGAATGGTGCCGGCGTTGGCGAATGTCCGTTAATCCGGATAAAAACCACGCCATACAATTCACTAAGTGCCAAACCCACGCGGACTGTCCAAATTTCAATTTCAGACGTCGAAGGATAGAATGGGTACCTTCTATCAAACACCTGGGAGTTGAGTTAGACAGAGGTTTGACTTTTCGCCGACACATCAGGGAATTCTCGGCAAGGGTTCAGGGAACTATTGAGTCCTTGTACCCTATGCTGGGTTCTCGATCGATGCCAGTCCGTGCGAAGCTATATCTCTTTCGAGCACTCATAGTCCCGTTGATACTTTATGCCTGCGAGGTTTGGGGCAAGGCCGCAGATACCAGGCTGGCATATCTTCAACGCGCTCAGAATAGAGGACTTAGGTTCATCTATTCAGTAGGCCGAATAGTAGGCGTTCATGAAGCCCCATCCCTTCCATACCTGAGGGTAAAATTAGGCGCCGGGCTACAAAATTATACGCCAATTTACCATCACATAGAAGTGCCCTGGTTAGGTCTCTTGGTGATTATGATCCAACTAGACGTCGTATTCGACTTTTCCGGGTCGCACGCATGGCTTGCTGGCATCCGAGGTAACCACGGAACAAAGCCACCAGCAGCAAAAGCTGAGCTCCCATAATCTAACCAAGAGTTGTTTGGCCTCAAAATTTATCCAAAACAAATCAAATTTAATCTACTTCATTGCCATGGGTGCGTCAGGCATAGCATCTTGTCTTCCTTAGAGGAGTAATATACTATCTCAAGTCTTGCCACTATCCTAATACCAAAAAAAGCCATCCTTTACTATTTTAATAAAAGAAAATCCTCCTTCCTGGGTGGGCACGCAGCAAAAAAGCTTCGGGCAAAACATAGCCTGTCAGTACCTTGTGTGTGTGCGTTGGCGTGTGTGTATGTGTATGTGTATGTGTGTGTGTGTGTGTGTTTGTGTGTTTTCTCACCTCAAAAGTTATCAGCATATTGTCGCGAGCCATTATTGCGATAGTCGGTCGGCGCGCACAAAGGTGCGCGAAAGATGGTGCAGCGTGGAGATAAAAGGCTTACCGAAACAGATAAAATTAGATAACTGGAAGGTTCGTTTCTCTAGTGCCATCTTGATTGATAGAGAGCATTCCACAAATTTCTATGACATTGAGTGGAGCTATAAAAGAAGCCGCGACTCGCCAGTTGAGGCAGTTGTAATCCGAACTGATAATTGCGCGCCTGCAGCTTTGACTTGAAAATGAACTCTTTTGTTTATTTACGTGTGTAGAAGTGACGAGAGATTGTGTTGGTTTATGTTACGTCATCTTGCTGCCAAGGGTGCACAAACAGTGTGTTTCTACGGAAATAAAGGGCAATTTGAATTTCTGCAACTTGGACTTTTAATTTTACAGTCATAATATGATACCGTGTTAATACGTTATTATTTACAATGCACTGAAAACCAAGTTATCCCCTTCCTTTGGTCGAGGGCATTTTGCATAATGAAAATGGCGGCTCAATCGCTAACAGCATCACTTCTGAGAACAAAAGTTTGTTGTTCAGATCCAGGCCGAGGTTGAATATTTAAGTTCTAATTCAAGTTTTCCATTTAATATCCACACACAACCAGCGTTGAATAACAATTTTGAAAACACTAATAGTGGTTAAGTATAAAGTTGGTAATGTAAAATACGTACTGGCCACATTTCAAGTTGCATAGTTATTATTTTAATTAGTGTAGGTAAATATTTTATTTTCGTTCTCTGGAGTATTCCAGCAGGAGTAAACTTGTATGAACATTTTAGACTAGGAATTTTTAATATTATCAGTATTTTCTTACTTTAGCCAGGATTTGCTTGCCGGACGCGAGCACGGTCGGACGTGTTAGTGCGCGCGCTCGTAAACGAAGATGATAGATATACAAATGTACCGAGCGAGGATAGGTGCTTTCGATGCCAGCAAAATTAAATTTAAGAAGAAAGAACAAGGCACAACGGACATAAATTGGTGGTTTATGTTGGTAATATGCACTCTTTTGGCTATTGGAGGAGTAGAATTAAATCCGGGACCGACGATGGAACAGATAGGCAAAATGCTGGAAAATATCACCAAGGAAATGAAAAGTATCGAAAGCACTAGGAGAAAGAATGGGAGAAAAGTTCGACGAGGTCAAATTAGTATTAGCAAAATTTGAGGACGAGATAAAGGATGAAATCAAAGAGTGTAAATGCAGATTATTACGTCTAGAAAACTTGGAGGAAGGTAACAGGAAACTGAATTTGATTATCTTTGGTGTAAAAGAGAAAAGGGACATAAGAGCCTGGCAGGACGTAGAAGAACTATTTCAAGAAAAATTAAAGTTGAAGCTGGCGGGATGGGAAATAGTGGAGTTTCAGGATAGGACGAAAAGGACCAACAGAAAAAATTGGCTCTAGCAAAAGGTAAAATGGCCATGAGTATTTATTGTAAGAGCATGTTTAAGGAAATTACCTGACAGTAATGCCAAAATAGCTGGAAAGAATCTATACTGCCATAGTAGAAAATAAGGGGCAGAGATATGGGGAGTGGATGAAGTATGGGAAGAGGTGGACGTTATTAACAGATCCTTCTGTAAATATATTTTGGGCTTACCGGTAGCTTCACCCAATGGGGCAGCACAATTATAGTTGGGAAGACATTCAATAAGGGTTAAAATTGTCTCAAGGGCATTGAAATACCTGTACAAAGTTGCCAATTTTGAGGAAAGCAATATTATCCAGGAATGTTTTCTTTTACAGATGAGAAGCAAATGGGGAGAGTCTTGGGCGCAAAAAGTAAGGGAACTGATGGAACAGATATGTAGGTATGGGAGATATTTGGAGAAACGAGTAGTATTATAGGGGCTTTTGGAAAGAGGTAGAATTAAGGCTGGAAGATTTAGATAGCCAAGTTATATTTACCAGTGTAAGGGAGAAAAGATCATTGAGGACATATGGGGAAATAAAGACAGTGTGGGAGAGGGAGAAGTACAT
The DNA here is from genome assembly GCA_030765055.1 of Mantis religiosa. NCBI lineage: Eukaryota > Metazoa > Arthropoda > Insecta > Mantodea > Mantidae > Mantis > Mantis religiosa. The sequence continues at coordinate 100,744,426 of CM060957.1, forward strand.
AGATGTGTGTAATAAGTCAGCTAGAAATTTGAAAGGTATTAGATACGAAAAGGATACAGGGAAATGCCCAATGTGTGGAGAAGAGGATACAGATTGGCATAGTATACTTTATTGCAAACAAACAAAGATATGGAGAGAAAAAATTGGTAACAAAAGTGGGATGGTGTTAGGGATAGGGGGAGATATTAATAATAAAGAAAATGTTATTGGTAAAAGGAGAAAGGAATGTAAGAAATATAGGTGAATAACTGGGGAAAGTTAGAGAGAAATTGTTAAGATTGATGAAGAATAACTAACAATTAAGGGCTGGAAAACTAGAAAGAACGATACAAGGGAGAGGAGGGTCATCAATGCAAGGAAACCCAGGGGTTGTGTGTATTGAGACTAAGACTAGGGGCAAGCAGGTGGGAAGAGTATATTAGATGTGAATAAGTCATTTTGTTATTGTGTGAAAAAAATATTACAAATGTCAATGTACCAATGAAATTGTATGTAGAAGAAAAATGAGAAATAAATACTATACTACACTTTAGCCGTGACTGCCATTCCATTACGTCACATTCTATACGTCGACTAATGAGCAATACTAGAGCAATAACCCCTCTTAATTTGTTAGGAATAGAAGGTATAATTGCATAAGCAAATAGGAAATATCATTCAGATTGAACATACAAAATCAAATGAACATTATTGACTATGAAGTATTTAATATTAAATTTTAATAGGAATTAGAATATTATACCGTAAAATATCTATCTCAACAATTACCGGAAGTAATAGTAAATTATTTTAATAAAACATTCTTAATGCTTTGTCACTAACAGTACTAAGTTCTATTAAGCCAATTCACATGATTTAACTTTCCTTAGCTTTTGCTCCCCGTCCTCCAACACCCACACGGTTTCTATTTCAAGATTCATGTGCACTTGAAAACGTTGATAATCTTTTATAGAACATCTTGAGATTTCGCAAGCTGTAGCTATACATAGATCACGGGGAGGTCACTATTGCGAATGTATGTACATATATACATAGTGGTTTATTTTCGAATATCTGAGTGCTCCTCAAAATTGGTGCAGTCGCGTAATTGGATCCTATATCTCCAATTTGTTGGCACACGATGTAATACGAGAAGTAACAGACGATACAGTTAAGCTGTCGAGTAACATATGATTTACGACTAGGACGACAGATTACTTGAGTGGTCAAAAAGAAACGGCTTAGACATAAACACAGATAAAACCAAGGTCATGAAGTTTAGAAGAGGAGAAAATAACTCCAAAACTGACATTTTATTATGTTGAACCGACAAGCTGGAAATTGTCAACTCCTATAAATACCTGGGACTTACACTGCAGGTAACAGGCAAAAACTTCCCTAAGAATATAGAGGAAAGGTGCTCGTCAGCAATAAAGGCCATGTTTGACATAAATAAATTCCATAAACTCACTATGGCTACAGTAATACGACTTTTCCACGTCAAAATAGCTCCAATCGCGATCAGAAAAGCATGGGCTCACCCAACAACTGCGAACATGAGGAGAATCGAGGCAGTGAAAGCAACCTTCCTCAAGAGAACCCTTCAGGTATCTAAATCAACCCGATTGAGGATAACATATTTATTGGTGGACACAGACTACTTTATAACAGAGATAAGGTCAAACCATGGTCTTCAAATTACACGGCGTATAAAGAACAGGTCAGTATAAGCGAAGAAAAAGTAGCAGACATAGACGCGAATTTCTTTCTAACACCAGCCGTGAGCACTGTTGTTTGGAAGAAGCCTAACTTCGAGCTACGACACGTTTACAGAGAACCGCGGCAAACGGATTCCCTAACAAGATGTTTAGGCAACGATGACACCAATTGGCATCAGGAATATATAGCTCCACTCTTTGTCGTCAGTCTTGTGTACAATATCACATACCTTCATGCCAATCAAGGACTCAATCACTGACGATCTACGCAAAAGACGATCGTACTTTATGATCACTTCAGCACTGTATTAATTCATATTGTCACCGATCGCATTGTTGGTTGGTGCCGCGGCCGCAAGCCAGTGCCGGTTTCGCGTGGGCAGGAAAGAGACAGATAGTGATGCGCGCGCTGGACGCTTGCCGAGGGAGAGAAGGAGACCGAGATAGTTCCTTTGTGCTCACGGTTAGCCACGAAAGATCGTGTAACTTCGGCAGCTTTCAAGAAACGATGGCCCGGGTATAAATAAGCGGCAAGGAGTGGATTAGACAGTCGCAGTTGTGCAGTGTGTGAACATTTCAACTGTACTGTAGCTCTTAATTGAGAGTGCAGCTGTGTACGGCTGTTTGAAGTGTACCGCAGGTGAATTCTTTTGTTTGCTTACGTGTAGTGAAGCAACGAGAGACTGCGCTGGTGTGTTACGTCATTTTAGAACATGTAAGGGGTGTACAAAGAGTTTTCATTAAAATAAAAAGCATTTTGAATTTCTGCAAACTAGACTTTTAATTCTACGAACCCACAAAGTCACAACATGCACACATTTTATTCATTTATCTTTATTATATGTTCAAAGATGTTTCAACATTTTTTAATGAATAACTTATAAATCATATGCAGCTCAGAGTATCATCCAAGAGCTCAGTAAAATGTCTTGAGCTTGTTATACATTATATTACAACAGTTATTGTTTTAAAAGCTGATTGCATCACTCATTAAATTTGTTGTTATACCCCAGGCGATTTTTATTGCTAACCTCGTTTCTGTTGGAAGAATAATAAAAGAACGTATAAAAATCGTATTCTCTCCAATATTTGAGATCGCCTTTAATATTTACTGGGATACTTAAATCAGAGTTAATACACATACAGGTATCACGCCATTGTAACACAAATGGTAAGAACATTGACTCGGATCACGGAAGATCCATGGTTCGAGTCCCGTGGCTAACAACATTTCAAGTCTTATTTGACTTTCCAATCTACTTACATATTCCAAATTTATGAACAAAACACCGCGCCTAAGCTTAGATATGATATTTTCACACATGATATTTTCACACATTAGTTATAACGTTATGCTATTCACAAAGAAATTTATTCTTCTGATCATAGCATGCCATTCATTACATATTTCACTAGGTTACGACATGTAGATACAGCACCCAAATATTTTTCACGCTAATGATTGGAAGAAAAATAAAGAATTCAAACTTTTAAGCATGTCCATCAGATGACCTGTCACTTAGGAAAATATGAAAATCCAACATTAAATATTTATAAAATTATTTAAAGGTGTATATTAGCTACATAAATTAGGCACAGTGCAATTAAAATTCACCGATATTTTTTCAAGTAAATGATTGGGAATTGAGAATTTTAACTGGAATTTGAAATTGACTTTTTAATCAACTGATTGAAGAAGATCCTATCCCGGATAAATGGAGGTTATCATACATTAGTCCCATATATAAAAATAAAGGGAACAAACGAGAACCAGTAAACTATAGAGGAATTGGTGTTATGGCAGCAATAAGCAGAATTTTAAGCACTGTTATTAAAATTTGATTGGAGGAGTTAATACAAAATAAGATATTAGAAAAACAAGCAGGCTTTACAGCAGGCAAATCATGCTGTGATAATATACTTGTGATTAGACAAATCACCGAAAATATGTTGGCTATAGGGAAAGAAGTGCATATGGTATTCATTGATCTTGAAACAGCATATGACTCTGTACCTATAAATAGACTATGGGAGGCAATGGAAAAATTTGGAATTCCTAAGTCCCTAATACACTTTATTAAAAGAATGTATGAATGTAAGGCAAGTGTTAAGTTGGGAAACCAAGTATCAGCAGAATTCCCCTCAACAAAAAAATAATACAAGGATGTAGGATGTTACCTACACTATTTAAAATATTTATAGAAGTGTTAAGAAAGTGGATTAAGTCATATAGAGGAATGGAACTTAACATCAATGGCCACTTATTGCACAATTTACTATTTGCAGATGACCATATTATAATAGGACAGGTTAAAGATGATATAGAATATATGATTAGAAAATTGAAGAATAATAAAATTTTGGTATAGGTGTTTGGCCAAAGAAGAAGGGAAAATTATGAAATTATGCATGAGACAGCAAAACAGTTTAGTGAACTCAAATAGTTGGTGGGCAGAGATAGGAGGAATTATGGAAAAAATAGGAATGGTAGATATATGGAGATTAGAGGAAAGGAATACAAGCGATGTGGGTAAATTGGTAAAATGCAGAATAGAAGATACAGAAAGACAGGAACTATGGGGAAGTCTAGAAAATATGAAATCCTTAGAATTTTACAAGCAAATAAAGAGAAATTGGGGACGAGAAGCATATGTAGATTACTGCAATAGGCAGGAGAGAGAAGGGTTAGCTTGGATGAGAACAGGAACAATATTTCTAAGAGGGATAAGAGGTAGGGGAAAGGGAATTTGTGAATTGTGTGGGGTAAAAGAAAGCATAGAACACTATGTAACAGAATGTGAGGAGGTTGCAATATGGAGAAAAAAGGTTTGGGAGGAAAAATGGGAGAAAGTAGAGAACAGGATAGTAGCTATAAAAATGTTAATGGGCGGGGAGGAAAAGAACGTAAGAAGTATTGGTGAGTTCTTGCAGAAAGTAAAAGAAAAATGGTCCAGAAATATAAATAATATAAGAAAGGAAGATGAGGGGGGAGAATGGGGCTAATTAAGTAACAAGGAGGCATGGAGGTTAAGAGCTACCTGGCAGAGCAGAAGACCAGGGTGTCATGTAAGCCAAGGTAGCAGCAAGGTAAAGACAAATAAATAAAGACAAATAAAGTTGTAAATTGTAAAATTTTGGAGTATGCACAATAAAAATCTAATCTAAAATCTAATAAATGCATTTGAAATAGGCGGATTAAAAATAAATGACATTAAAACAGAATATATGGTAGTAGGAGGAAATTCCGTAGTTCTGCAAGTAAATGATGTGTCGAACAATTTAAGTACCTAGGATATATAATAGATAAGAATAACACTTGTCATTGAAAAAGATATTATCAATAGGGTAAATTGTGCAAGAAAGGCGATTAGAAGTTTGAACAGTTTTTTTATGGAATAGAAATTTGACTAGAAAGACTAAAACAAATTTTAAAATCAATAATAGAAAATATACTTACATATGGGTCCGAAAGTTGGACATTAAATGGAAGAATGCATAAAGAATATTAGCGACAGAAATAGATGGACTTCAAGACGTATGAGGACATCAAGGCCTACATCAGAAACACCTACATTAGACATGAAATGGACGCACTAGAGACTGTTATAGACAGAATGTCCAGTAGAGCTCTAAAGTGGTATGGACATGTACAAAGGATGCCGGAAGAACGGTGGCCCAAACAAGTCGTAAAGAGGGAAGTACCAGGTAGAAGAAAGTGGGGAAGAGCCAGAAGAAAGTGGCACGAGGAAATATATGGTCATATGAAGAAGAGGGGATTGGAAGAAGGACAATGGAACGACATGAATCTCTGGAAAGTAGGAACAAAGGGTGAACTGCTGTAAAGCGGTAAACCCATAAATAAATAAAAAAAATTATTCGGCTTGGTCAATTTTCTTGAACCACGTGAATTTCGGGTTAAATTTTAATATAAAGTTGTTGAAAGAATAGATAAGTTCTCAACCTACTCTAATAGCTAGGCTCTCAACTGCGTTTAACCATATTTATTTTATTGTATCAGAATGTATTCAACAACGGTTTTATTTCTCGACTGCAGTTGCATTGGTACGTACAAAGTGAAAGCTTCAACCGTTGAAAAATATATTATAGTTTTATTGCCAGTTATCTGATTTTTTGTTAATATATCTCAAGAAGTTTGGATTTTGTTTCCTTAAAAATAAGATGAGACTAGATTTGCATGCAGTGTGTTCACTAGTAGCCACAAAGGGGTGTGAACACTAAACATAGTTTAATAGCATATATACTTGAAAATGTAACATAAGAGACACGTTATATACAGGCAATATGAAATGCAATATAGAAAATAAGGCAGGAATAATTATATATTGTAAAAGTCAAACACGTGTTAATACTTTCACTTGGCTTTTGCTAGTACATGTCAAACTTTTTGTAGTGGATACCATTTGTCATTTCTTCAATACGTATACATTAAAATAGCTTTAGTACAGGCATCAAAGATGTATTGGCAACGACATTTCATTGGAACAATTAGATTCTACTTACAGAGCTACATAAGCATTATCAGGATAATTTTTCATTCAGATAACAAAATAATTTTTAGCATAGGTGCTCTCTAGCAGCATTTTAAGAGCACCGAAATTATCAATTTTGTCTTTAAGGGTGCCAAATATTTTGATGGATTCATAATGCACAGCTTTCTATAAACAAGAACGTTTAGTCTGGGATAGTATCGTAGATATTATACTTTTGTCTAGTGTTCATTCTATGAATTGCATTATTTCTTATAAATGAGGCTAGACTGCACACAAAAAATTGTAGGATTGAGAATATATACTTGCAAGGATGGGTTAATATCTTCAATATCCAAAAATATGTTTACAGAAGGTCTGCTATGGGTGTTAGTAATGACTCTAATAACCTTCTTTTGCATAATAAATATTTGTTTACTTTCTTCTGATTTGCTCTAAAATAATATTCCGTATTCCATAATAGAGTTAAAGTATTCACAATACACTAATTTAAGTGTATCAAATTAACTATCATAAACCAGCTTTTGGGTAGCATAACAGGCAGAGCTGAGTTTAACTAAGATATAGGCGCTCTATGTGAACTTCCCAATCTAAACACATGTCAACTTGAAGGCCCAGAAATTTTATGCTGTCAATTTCTTCTAATAACATATCATTAATCCCAATTTCTGTTCGATTATATGACGCACGACCAGTTATAAATTTAACAACTTTTGTTTCGTCTAGATTCATAGATAACTTGTTCGCTTCAAACCAACACGACATACTGTTCAAAAAATAATTCGATTTAATTATACACTCATAAAAAAGATTATCGTTTTCTATATTTGAATGATTAATACCTTTAAATATTTTATTCAGTTCTGGAAGTATCTAAGCAAGATACAAAGGAGTGCTAATAAATCACTGCCATAAGCAATAAACTAAACTGTAAAACCAAAGCTTCTATTACAAATGCGGTAAAAAATCCGTAAACTGTGTATACATGTTTTTAACAACTTATAAAATAAAGTATACTTTTACCTGAATTATTACTAAAGTAAAATAAACAAGGAAACTTCAGTGTTAGTTAACATATCCACAAAAAATTGGGACACTTCGAAAATTATTCTTTCATCTGCAGCACGTTGTCTGAAACATCGTCTATTTAAACGACTGGATTGCTGCAACTAACATGTGAACAGTATTTACTGAGTATTTCAATACATTTTTTACACCTTCTTAATAATTTCTGCACAAATTATAACATACCAAAAAATGAAATTACTGAAGTTAACATTTTAAAATCTATTAAGATTGAACAACAATGTCTATGAGTTTGATCTACATAAGTATAGCAAACGCATAATCAAATAGATTGTTCGTTCGTTCTTAGTTTGACATCATTTTATCATTCAAGACCTTACATTCTAATTTAAATGCAAGCCACATGCAATCCAAGCTGGTCAGCCAGCCGACCAACACCACACTGTTGCCAAACGCTCAATCTGGTGCAGCACCGGTCATATAAACTGGATCATAGTCGCTTTAGAAATGTTATCATTAGGGCCCGGAAGTTTAGCCAAAAATTCGTGAAGTTAGTTGTTGCACGATCATCAACTTAGTTACTCATCAACTGGTGGTGTTGGTAAACAGAGAAAGAGAGAGGAAAATGTGTCTTCAGCGTCTAACGTTAATGCAGACACAGTAGTTTTTGTCATTTTTTTAGTTATGTTTTTTTTTTTTTATGTTTCCGGACCATAGTAGGGTGGGGTAAGTGCGAGGTCCACCCGAGATTCCGAAGACTCCGGCCTCTATCACCCGAGAGACGATGGAGGACTCTGAGGTTCTTTCCATACGGCAATAACTGGAGTCTAAAAAGCCCCCCCCCCCCATCGACAACAACGTCAAGATGGGATGGAAGTGGATACACCACTTACGCGCGTCAACCCCGCAGGGAAGACTCGGTGGGGCCGCCTGGTTATCTAGCACACCTACTAGGTCTGCAGAATAGTACCCGGACCTTTTAGGCAACCCTCTGACCCCTCCGGGTGGCCGAAGTCTGGCCGGAGGTACCCTCGTACCACAGCAGCTGAAGGGGACGGATGATACCCACCCCCCACCCCCAGGAGACATACATACAATAGACCAAGTTTGGACCTCAGTGGCATATCCCCTCCGTAGCTTAGTCCAGTCCCTCAAGAATTGCGTTGAGTGTTATTCTATGTGTGGTTGCTTTTATTAATGTAACCCCCTATATAATACTGAAGGTTCTGTCAAGGTTTGCCCTTTTTTCAGAAGGAGAAAGACTCTGCGAAGACAAACACATCAGTATGACTCAAGAAATCTTTCAAATGATAAAAATAAAAACATTTAGTACTTAATTTACACGTAAAATAAAAGACTGAACTCCCAAAACTAGAACTGTATTAATGTAAAACTACCTTACTTAACCTGAGCTTAGGAATCAGATGAATAATTAAAATAATTAGAATCCGTGATAGAATAATTAATAACTTGAAATTTATTGTCATTAAAAATGGATAGCATAGCTTAAAATCCTGCTTAATCGAGGCTTTTCTTCATTTATCTATCCAAATAAGAAATATAGTCGAAAGTGGCAAAAATATTCAACGAAAATCTGAAATCATTTGAAAGTTACATTTTAATAACGACATTTTTAGCAGAATGGCTTACGTGTTGTAAAACTACAGAGAAGTTCATTTATTCGCCTTGTCTACAGTATTCACAATCATTGCTTCCATGCCACAGATTACCTACCCACCTACCCACCCACCTACCTACCTACCTACCTACCTACCTACCTACCTACCTACCTACCTACCTACCTACCTACCTACCTACCTACCTATTGCAGTAATCTTAACTGGATTATATCTTTATAGTTTAAAATTCTGCCTCAATTACTCGACATGGTACCAATAACCTATGGCTCGGACCATATTTCTCTAATTTTGCAATCACACTTTCAATCAGGAGATTAAATGCTTCCTTAAGGGTGATTCTTTATTACCTGTATTGAACTTGGTGTTCTAACAAACTCCATACATGTCCCGTTACATTCATCAGAAGTCTGAACAAGTTGGTAAAAATGCTACACAACTTGAGGAGGTCCTATTAGGCAACAGACTAACAGTTTAATAGACTAGAGTATATTTTTAATCACCTATCTTGAAATTTCCATGCAGAGTTATTCCAAACCCAGGTCTGTTTTCAGGTTGCAAAACAATACAATTTGCAATTATGCAACAATTTACACTAGCTTCAGTCGTATACATTGAGTTTCCAAATCTTGTTTCACGCCAGGTGTTAGGAAGTCTACATACCCTAAGCGATAAACCCAATTAACAAAGAATGATTTCACATTTCTAAAGGTACAAACAAACTAATTTAAAACTAAAATCACTACATTATTACAACTCCAATATTTGTAGCTTCAACTTTTGAGAAATATAACCATTATCACATGTAATTAGTAGTATCTGTAGATATTTACATCTTCAGTAAGCAGACTTATATCCTAGGATATTTTTATCTCTCTCCTACGGTTTACCAGTTATGCAAAAGTGATCCAGAATATAATGGGCTTCAGAAGCCATTCTCAATAAATTCAAGATACCAATATAATTTTTCGTTAATAAATCTTAAGCAGCCTATACTATTTTAATCAAAATCACTATAGAAATTTTCAGAAAATCAATATTTTAAAAAATTTAGTAGGTAAAGGAAAAGTCAGTACGGAGTGTTCTGGAAAAATCATCGTTTTGTATTACTTTAATATAGAAAACTTAAATACAGTTTGGTATTTCACAGGTTTTCATTTTTAGTTAGTTTAAAGACACTCGGTTCCTTTTCTAAAAGTTATTTTATGGATCCATTGGAACTTTTTATCGTGTACTTCCAGTGAAATATAGATATCTAATGTTTAAGGAGACTTCAATATCTTTATTATATACTATTTATATGAGAGAGAGCGTTAATGTGAACTTAATCTGCAGACAGTTTGTACCAACCTGCAAATTACCGCTATATTGTACAATCCCTTTAGAACCTCTGGTTTTTGCATTACCAAACCAATTATTTGTCTTCTGAATTTCTATCTCAACGTATGATGAAACGTATATGATCCTAATACCTAGTTATAACTTATCCCAACGTCTCAATACGGTTCGCAGAACTTTCCAAATTGTGAACGACCTTTCTCTATACTGGCGTTCTAGCAACTAGTTAGTAATTGCAAACTCAGACATATCTGCAACGTTATTAACCGAATATATACAAAGTCCTGAAGTTTGTGGTTCAGATTACAGATGTCAAACTATTGATTAACTTGTATATCCTCAACATAATTATCTATGCTATGTTACAATTCCTTGTGTGGCACCAAAACTGCAAGAGCAATTCAAAGCAACGTAGTAAATTTATTCGTGTAATAACCAGCGATGCCCGACCTTTGAGAGGGGAGAGGGGATATGTATGCACCTACTGTTCGCCGAGCTAAGACGCATTCATGAGACTAAAAAGCTACCTCTCTAACACTTGGTTACCCGAGAGAATGAAGGGGAAATGCTTCATGCTAAAAACGAAGTCATTCTCGAGCAGACTGCACATCTCCAAATGCGACTGATTATTTCGCAAAATATACTGTGCAGAAATGTATCGCATAAGAAATTGTGTACACATCATTTCACACCATCCACATTTGATAACTACTATGCGTTAACACTTATTACATAGTCCTTTCAAGGTCTAAAAGGGGAAATAACATGAATTGTTGTAAGGGTAGAAGGCCTGTGAGATTGTGGATGTTGTGAATGCTCACGAATTATGTAGTACCTGTGCAAACAAGAAAAATATCTGTCGAGAGCCTGAAATTCATACGTACTGATGACAGTATTATTTAATTGCTAGATTTTCTACTTTCTTAAGTTATTCTTCGCGAATTGCTGATACATTTTCGTAGCATTATAGATAGAGTAAGAAAAATGGGGAAGAAGAATGACTTGAATAATATTTTTGTTATTTTTCTTTGCAAATTTCACTTAACAATTACATGTCAAGCCTTGAGCCAGAGGGAAACTCACACATCGTGTCAATTCTGAACTTAAATTCAAGTTTGATTTTTCAATTATTCTATTTATAAACACTCATAAAAACACAAACTCTTGGATTTTTTTTCTAAAAATGCGTTTTAAGATTCAAGGAATTCCAAAAAGTTTATTTTAGTCGAAATCTTAGCTTCTAGTTTTTACATAGAATACATAGAATATATTTAATCACTGTAATAAACTAGTAGAGAAATTAAAAATTTCTCAACCGATAGGTATGATTAAACACCGAGAGTATTATTTCCATTGTTACAAACATTTGGTGATTTCTAAACTGCAATTAATGTCCTGGGGTTCGATAATCTTAATATTCGGCCGTTTTAGCCATATTTGCTTCTATATAAATGTTTAGAGGTCATTCATAACGTGAAAGTTCTTTTTATTATTATTTAGGGCCTAAGAAAATGTACGAAACTTTTGAATATCCAAAAAATTAACTAACCACCCATAATTCATTCACAATTAAAAGAATCATTCTTATAGAATTTTGGATATACAATTTTAAGGGATGCCTCAGGGGTCTGGTGGCTATCATACTAGACAGAAGTACCGGATTTGACCCCGGTCTGGAAGACAGAAACCTTTCCTTAGCTAGAATTATCCTCCATTCTTCCTACTGTTTGGAAGTATGAGTGTACTATAGATGTACATGTGTGTTAATGTTACAAAAGTCGATTAATTTCACAAGTCAGTGAACATCATTGCTGATGGGCAATAATTGTTCCAAAATCAAAAGTAATCATGTAATCTTCTGTATTAAAGGAGGTAAATAAATGAAATTAAAAAATATTTGAAGTTTGGAAGACTTAAGGGAAAGTTAAGGAAATTATAAACACAACACTTCGCCGATAAAATGAAACGTTTTCTGGATTTTGTTCAATAATAATTTAAAAAAGGTCTCTGGAGAGTAAATGAAATTAGTGGGCCATACCAGCTGGGAGATATACTATATCCGTAAACATTAGCTTCATTCATAAATGAAATAGAAGCTTGTGGTCGGTGTATTTTGGAGAAACGTGAGCTTTAGATGCCACATTTAGCTGGCTATGAATGAAGCGATGTAGCATTATTACAGCGAACTGTCGCGCTGTAATCGATATTGTACCAAAGCGGATGGCTCAGTAGTTCAGTCATCTAAAGTGTCTACAATACATAACTGCTAATTAATGTCGGTATAACCGGAATAAATGCAAGCATCCACACTTAACATACATTATTTGCGTAGCCATTACTTTTAATTGCCCATCAATATCATTATAATTGCCATCAGCAACACCAAATGCACGAACGGTGGGTAATAATTTTCCAATATCTATTTTTCTAGCCTGCTATTTGGTATTTAATGGTTGATGGTGCTTAACTTCGACTTGCTATTGTAATCGCATAATCGATCCTAGTACAATATCGATTCTAAATTGAGAAGGTTGTAAAAAATAAACACGTGATTAGTCAAATAGCATTCCCTCTATCCATACTACTCCTACAAATGCGTATATAAATGACAACATTTCTTTTTCTGCTCTCCTCCCGTCCTCAAGTCTCAGAACGTACCAAAAACCTTTCAACCCGCAGTTTAAATTTATTAGGACTTTATATATACTGAGCAAAGGAAAACGCATCATTACTTCAAACTGAGTAGGATTTGAATTAAATAATACAGTAGGCCAATTCATATGTGGCTTTGGATTTAACAAATAGACAAAAGCTAAGCTAATAATGACAACAATGCTTATTTCATTGCAAAATCCTCCTGAAAGAAATTAGTCATGGTACAACTTACAGAAAGACAATTGAAATACTAATGATGATCGGATGTGATGACAGATGCAGGGGTACAGGACCGAAACCTCCCGTACCCAGGTAAGCTTAACAGGTAACAACCCCAAGCCTCAAACGAAACCTGTGTAATTAGCCAGTTGGTGAGGTGGAATGGGTGTGTCTAATTTTTATCCTTGATTTCTTTCAGTGTATAGCAAATTAGTTCACAATTTACATAGTTTTCCGACGAGAGTGAAATTACGGTGAGTAGAACAGGAAGGAAAATTCTACTTCGGAACGGCCATACTTTTGGATTCTAGAAGTGTTTAAAAAGTGAAGTCTGTGTTACTCCTGCAGCCCAGGTCTGTACAGATATAGATTTCTTGAAGTACTGGAGCAATTCAGCTGGATACTAAAATTGCAATTAATTCCTCAAAAAATAAGACAAGGAAAGGTCTTATCCACACTTGAAACTCATGGTGTAGGAAGTAGAAAATTTCAAAGCAGGAAAAATTTAAAGAATGGAATATGTGAAGTCGATTTCTTATAGAACCAAACCCGAAAATACATAGAAATAAAATCTAAAAGGAAAAATACTCTTATTTTAAAGACGTAAACATACTGAACTGAAACCATTACTTTTCCTTGTGGGAATATTTGAAGTGGAGGGTTTACAAAGATAGACAAAGAGATGTTGAAGAGTTAAACCGAAGAACTGGACAAGAAGTGCAGTTGATCAGCCGAACAGTGCAAACATTAAGGAATTTCAAAGATCGACTTCGTCATTGTTTGGCAGTAAATAGAGGCCATTTTGAGCACCTTTTGAATTGAATTCATCATATATAACAACACAGCACCAATAATTATGTTATGAATGTGTTCTCTCGGTTTAAATTTCATGTGCTGTAATACGTCCTAATTAATTTCAATTACAATTAAAAAAGCGGCTGTCTACCTGTACGTTACGAGACCTGTGAATCAAAAATTGAAAACATATGTTGCCATTACTAAAAAGTCACGCCCTACTTACTATCATAGTAACATTAAAACACATTGATATCTTACAGCTTTTCTACAAATAACACTTCACAGAAACACTATAACTACAAAGTTACAAGCATTGTTCCATACTTTTTACTTTTCCTATTGCATACTTCCATAAAGCAAAATAAGTTTTCTATTGCATTCTATCTAAAGATTCGATTCGATTTTACATGAAATCCCATACTTACTGATTCAAAAATGTATATTGGATAATCATACTGTGTGCGTGCTCCTCTCTCCCTCCCTCTCCCTCCCTCTCCCTCCCCCTCCCCCTCCCTCCCTCCCTCCCTCTCCCTCCCTCTCCCTCCCTCTCCCTTCCCCCTCTGTGTGTGTGTGTGTGTGTGTGTGTGTGTGTGTGTGTGTGTGTGTGTGTGTGTGTGTGTAAATTCATTCACTCCAAACTACACCTTACGTGAAGAATATTTCAAATTTTGTTTTCTTAAAAACTGCTCAAATGAATTGATCCTTTGATTAAACTGCACATGTTAAAGATATTTTATCACTAGGGCCCAGAAATTTAGCAAAAAAAATATAACACTTTAAGTAGTGGTGCGATTATATGCTACCTGCGTTACCACCTCAGTTGAGTGCCATGCAGTCGCGCACGTACTCATAAAAGCAAGGTCACAGGCAACGGTAAATTTATTATAGGTAGTTACACGACGGACACAGTGTCATGGGATATATTTCACATTTACTTATAAATTATACAAAACAAACATATATTTTCCAGATATAAGAATATAAACAAAGGAATCATTAATATTTATAACGTCCACAGTACATGAAAACCTAATTCGTTATGACATGTCTGTGCATATGCATTGTTACAGTGAACAACCATTTTTCCTTTCTTCTCCTTTCGTTGTTATTGTTGTTGTTGCCTTTGGTTGTCAGAGTTATTGAGCCATTATGTCATTTCTATTAAATTCACACATACAGAGATACACGTATTTGTTCTCCTTTACTGTATTTCCAGAGAATAATCGCGGTTGGAGACAAATTCTCGATCTCCAGCAAGCGGATTTCTGGACCCGGAGCTTTGAATTTTGAAGCTACCAAACCACAGAGGAAGTCAAGACATTATTTTAAGAGAATACAATACAAAGAAAACGGATTTCAAAGCTGTCATAAGATCTTAACTTTGACTACCGTTTAAGCTTATTGTACCTATAAGGAAATGTGTAATAAACCGTTTTCTACAAATATTTATTTCGATTAACATAAAGTAGATAGAAAAATAAGCGTTCCTAACAGTTTATATGCTCTTAATAGATGCTAGAGAGTAGAGAATTTTATGAATATATAACATGTATATTTATGTTCTGAAAGAAAATTATACATTAATAGTAACACTTTCTAAAGAATAGTGTAACTCCAGTGATATTGCTTTCAATTTAATCTAAATTAATTTGTTTATTGCTAAAAAAAATACCATGCATAATACATACGCATCATACAAATACAAAACTGATAACACTAAACAGAATTTAATTGGTTAAAAAGTTATTCTGACTTCTGTTCCAATTTATGCTTAATAAATCACCCACCAGTTCGTACATATTTCCTGTAGTTGTTTAAACTAATTCTGAAAATAACTGATAAGGGCTGTGTTGACGATAATTTTATATCAGCAATGTTCGACCTGTCTTTTATGAGATAATAACATCATCTTGTCGCTCTACTGCATAAGGCATTTATCCGTCACTCAATCAGATAACCAAGAATTAGAATGTTTATTTGTAAGTCTTATGAATGGTCACTCTTCGACGAAAAGTAGGTGGAGGCAAATCTCTACGTTAAATAAATATGGAAAACTTATCTAAAAACAATCTGTATATTACAAGAAAATGGGGGTACTGTTTTGTTACACAAATGTGCAATTCGTAGTCTATTGAACAAAACATTCTCTGTATTGCAATATTTACACTTATTTCTTTTAATTGCTGCATTCCAGATCCTTATTGCACAATTAAAGAATTGCTTGTACTTTACTATTTTGCATATCCAATGGAAAAAGTTATTATACAATCGGTTTGAGAACATCGTTACCAAATGATGTTGAAATAGGGATAGGAATACTTTAGCATTCAGCAAGCAGAGTTATTTTATCATTTTCTTACTTTCTAATGAGCAGTTCTGATATCAAGGGTTATTTCAGATTTATTTTAGCAGCTACTGGGGCAACACTCTTGGGGCGGGGTATGCAGGGTTGATACAAATGATTAAGGGTGGTGAACTGAAAGGGTAATGGAAAGCAGCACCACTCGACCTACTTACCCTATCACATTCTTTAGAGAGCTTGTTTCTGGCTCTTAAGTTAAATGTTAAAAATGAAAAGAATGTACTTATAGCAGAAAATACTGAGATACAGTTATATTTAAATGCTTAAATCTTTTTCACCCTGAAAAGCTGCGTTAGGAAAACAGTTCCAGGAGTAGTGCACAAAATGGCAATTGATACTGTTGTTACATTCGATTATTCATATAATCTAGATAAACAATCCGGAGGATTTGAAATTTTGTACTCTGTGAATGACTAAAAGATAAAAAGGAAGCCAAAAACGACTCCCATTTTAAAATACAAACTGATAATAAGTAATGTCTCCGAAATGACAAACTGTAAGCTTTAATGTGATCTACAGTCTGGGCTCGAAGTCCCGTCACCCCTCCCTTTATTACTATGTAAACATAAACTATAACAGCAAATATATATGCTGCTGAGGTCCATGATTGCTTTAAGGTATTTTGTTAAATCCTTAAGCTTCAGTGTGGGTTCTATCGTAACGAAATGAAAAGTGAAAAAACGATTTAAAGTTGCATTATCAACTGTAAAGCCTCCACTGCACTATTCTGCCATATTAGAAGAGATTAATTATTTAGTAATAGTAATAAGAGCTAATTCATTATATGTATGTTCTAAACAAGCATTGCATATGCTTTCTTCCTTAGATTTAAATAGTTGTAAGATAATTCTTGAACATATTTCGGTGTATATGGGCGTAACTGTAAGTCAGTATTCGTGCTTTTAAGCAGAGTTGACCGGGGTACATCCAGTTTCGTGGAGTGTTTGCGAGATGACTAAAATGGCGATTTGCAACTGACGCTGCGACTTCTCTGCATTGTTTCCCTCTAGTTGATGGTCAACCACCTCGTGGTTTATGCTTAACACTAATGGGACAGAACAGTTTCACTCTCAACGCAAAAGTGTTCTCTTTGGAGGGGGTTCTCATCCAAATCTGAGCTGGAAGACCGTACGCACATGTTCCAACGTTTTTCCTGTCCTTAGACTCCCATGAACCCAAGAGCTTGTGACAATGCGTTCTATGATTGTATAGTCACTTGTATCACTCATTATTTATACCTGAAGGTAAATAAAAATGTCAAAATTCCATCTCATATCTAATTTAAGAAAGGTGACGGGACTTTGTGTACAGCCTGTACATTTAATACATAGTACAATTTTATCTAACCCTTACGGTTTATCGAGAATACAAAAGCCATCCAAAATGAATGGGACTTCTAAAGGCTACTCCATACACATTCGCGATATGCTTGTACATTTACATTTAAACATATACTATTTTAATCAACATAGATAGCCATTTTTCTCGAATTTTAATGAAGCCTCGAGTATTAAGCATGTGGTATACGAAATTGAATATTAATGAATGAAGACATACTTTCACGTTTAGCATACAAGTAAAGCGTTATAACAGACTTAAGGCTTCAGAAGTATAATTTAAAGTTGCCAATTACATTTTCTACCCTAGAATGCTGCTCAATTGAGATAGTAGAGCCCGCTTCTATAGTGTAGGTGGTAGCGTGTCTGTCTCGCGTTCAAAAGATCGCGAGTTCCAATCTTGGTCAGGGTGAGTTATCTGGATGAGATTTTTGGGGATTTTCCCTTATTCTGAAAGAATTAAATCAGGTAACTCTAAGCTCTGCAAACTCTAGGTTCAATTCATCATCTCACCCATTTCATTCATCGTCCGATATGACAACCCTGGCGAATGTAAATTATCAACAAATAAGCCTGAGATAATAGCCTGAATTCATTATAAATAATTTAGCATACTAAAAGCTTACTATTGAGATATTGCGCTTGGAAGATAAGTCAAACTGCACTGTATTGCTACAATAAATCCAGGTAAGGCCCCTGCTCTGAGAGACCTTGCGATCCTAACTATTCGCTCTATATTTTCACTTGCTACTCGTTAGTCGGTCCCTTCCAAATGTTTCTAAATAATATTCGTTTTAACTCATAATTGCGTTGGATACATTGATCCTTCATTTATTCATCACCGTTAGCTTTATTGAATGTTTCTCTGTTTTAGAAATTATAGAGAGAATAAAACCTGCCTGAAAATGTGTACTAGGTGCTTCTAAAGCTTTTTTTACCACCTCCAACATTAAGTCATATCGAACAGTACATGAATTGGGTGATAGGATGTTCAAATGAGTCCAGGGTCCATGGAACTTAAGAGTTACCTGACATTCGTCTTGAAGGATAAGGGAAAACCCCGGAAAAAACCTTATCCAGTTAACTTACCCTGACCGAGATTCGAAATCGGGACCTCTTGAACGTGAGACAGACATGCTACCATCTACGCTACCGAAGCGGGCGTTTTCTTTATTCTGGGCAGTTCTCTGCTGTTTGCTTACTGTGGAATAGGAATTGTATTATTGTATGATAAATCTGATTTCAAAATTCTCCGTATAGTGAAGTCTAAAACTTCACCGTTAGCCCCTCTTGTACTGATTGGCCGATGCTCCGCCAATCCCTGCCTCTTCATTAGTGTCAGCCAGATGGCTGCCATTGCTCTGTTTAGGCTGTTGTGTAATTGGAATACCTCTACAATTTCTCTTAGCATTCTAAGTCCAGAGTTTGCTAACAGCATTATTTGGTCGAAATCCTTATGATGTCTCCTGGATATGACGTGTTCTGCAAGTGCTGATTTTTTCGGTTGGTTAGCTTTAAACTTCTAATATGCTCCTGTCTTCCTATTCTTACAGATCTATCTGTATGTCCGGTATATGAAGCTTACTTTCGACCAGCATAGTTTAGTCCAGTCGGTGCTGTTGTGAGAGGAAGCCCAACATAGAAACTAGAACATTTGACAGCAAAGACGACCAAGATACATCGTTACCCGGAAGGCTCAAATACTATGAACGCTGACTGCCGAGGCCTACGAAATGAATAAACTTACAACATGCTTCTGTATTTACTTTTTATTAATAATTTCTAAGAACAGTTAATTTTTACTTTTTCTTTACTTAAAATTTAAGATGGCAAATCTTATTTAACTTACGAGCTTCCAAAAATGTTAAAGCAATTGGTTGAAATTTACACCCTAAGAAGCATTTTGAAGTATCAAAAGAAATATATAAATAAAAGGAGATTACGTATATTGCTACAGAGGTGGTCGTAGGTTTCAATAGTGTATTTATCTGTATGTTTAACTGCAGTCATTTTAGAGTTTGTATACTTTTAACCTGCAATTGGATAAAAATACCTATATATTTTTCGAAATTGCAATAATTTTTGTAGTCCCTTATAAATTTTCTCTGTCTCTTGTTAAACATGAGAAAAAAATAAGAATGTGTAAGTTCTTGGATAATGAATATAAATATAAATTGATACTTTAAATTTCACTGCGAAATTTAGAAAATGTTAGAAATTGCGTCACATAAAATATAAAATATTTAATTCTGAGCCATAATAAGAGCCAAATAACTAATAGACTTTAGAATTACTGAGGTAGAAAAATATGAGCTCCCCTCAAAAATTCGTGACTTTAAGTCTCCTGAATAAAAAAAAATATATTCAGGAAAGTACCGTTATGTGTGTGAGTGTATTTGCGCACGCATAATAATTTCTGGTAATTATAAACTGGATACTTAAATTTATTATATTTCAAAGATCAACATGGTAACTTTCAAGCTAATATCTCCTCTCAAAAACTGTATTACCGATTTTATAAAATCACATTAAAACATTTTCTTATACAATCTTACATTTTCTATGAATTCTCTTCTTTATGAATGAATTTTGTACTAATTTCTGTAACTGGTAGCCCGTAAAAGATACACAGAACTTGTTATATGGAAATGGTGGTATCAGTAAAACACAAAATTTAAAACGCCTTTTTTTGTAAAATTTCTTATATGTAATGATAAACTTTTATGTTCCCATGGGCATGCTAAAGATATTGAATTTCAAAAGCAGCAGTCTCCTATGTGCCTTTGTAGCAATAGAGACGGCAACGAAATCAGTCCTGCAAATATTTATTTATATTAACATGAAGTAATTCAAAAAGTAAGATTTCATTAGAATAACCAAAGTAAATTAAACGATGAGAAGAAGGTACAGATGTGTTTTTCTTCAAGAAAGGTCGTATTTTATGACTATGTATTTCTTGCTTGGAAATGAAGTTCTCGAAACAAAGAAGCGTGCTACATAATGTTAAGCAGCGTGGCTTTAAGCATAAGCAGTTTGTTTGCTCATTTCAGGCCGAGGTATGCCAGATCAATAGTTGGCGAGAGTTGCTTGTTATAGTGAAGATCACAGCGCTAGGTCGCGTTTCTCTCATTAGAGCTTTGACTACGTGACGTCGCTCTACCACACCATCATCGCACTCCTTCACGTGCCTCAAATCCCCGGCATCTTCCTCCGACCCAAACTTCTTGAGTGGCTGGGTACACTCGCGGTCTTCAGCAAATATACTACCTCGCTGTTTACTGTCATATTGAGAAGGTCAATACTCTACATATTAGCTAATTATTTTAATTGATTTTGGAAATATCTGAGAGAACCACAACACCGGCGGCTTTCCTGCATTACTCAACTCATTTGGGATGGACAGAATTTCCTGTTTGCTCCTTCGATAACTATACTGACATGCATAAAAGTTTACTCATGATGCAACGCAGTTACGTAAACTGGTCGCCAATCTAGAAAGTGACTGACGTTTACGAACCATGTGGAGGAACGCTTTAAACTAACGTCATAATAGCTGTCATAGCAACGATTATAAGGACCAATTAGAGTCCAGACGTTCCCATGACAACGTTAGACGCCAAACCCATGTTGCCGAATGTGTTTATAGCATGACATGCGGGCGAGCGAGTTGTGTACCACCGTCTTATCGTCTGCTAACGCTGTAGTAAACAATACCTTGCTTTGTGTTGCTCTTCTGCTAACGCTGCAATAGACACATGTATTCACGTTTGTTGCTGCTCTTGTTAGAACAGTTAGAGATTGTGTATTGGCAAGTTCCTCTGCACCCTTTGTGACAATTTGTCTTGGGTTACCATTTTTGAGTCCGTGTACTGTGCGTGTGTTGTGAACATCTGCAATTGTATTTTAATGCATGTTTAATTACGTCTAAGAATAGTCACAAGGATAGCGCAAACAAACGAAAATCTGAACGAGTTCGGGAACCAAATAAAACTATATTTGGTGAAGGTATTCGGCTTATATGGTTGTTAGAGCCTCTTCCGTCAGTTTTATTATTGACGACACAGAAAACTTCATTGTTTCGGCCAACGTAACCCTTTACTTCAGCCCAAATCAACTCGATCAGATTAAAGTAGCAATGATAAGAGGGAAGACTTGCGACCGTGTTCTGCAGCAATGCCATCGACTACATAACTTAGCAACCGCAGTTTATTCGCCCTCACAAATTCTAGAAAGGCTCCCCTTTCAATTTCTCCTTTTCGAAGTACTCTCTCACAGTTGTAATTATCCAAATGATAGGGATACTAGTTTCAATTCCGCACTACAAAAAGCATAAACATTTCACAGGTTCCCTTTGTTTATTTTGTTACGTTGATCTTTACATTAATGTATTCTTGCATATTATATCCTTTGAAGGTAGATCCACGATTTTATTATTGTCATAGTGTTTAGTGTAAATTAATAATAATAATAATAATAATAATAATAATAATAATAATAATAATAATAATAATAATAATAATAATAATAATAATAATAATAATAATAATAATAATAATAATAATAATAATAATAATAATAATAATAATAATAATAATAATAATAATAATAATAATAATAATAATAATAATAATAATAATAATAATAATAATAATAATAATAATAATAATAATAATAATAATAATAATAATAATAATAATAATAATAATAATAATAATAATAATAATAATAATAATAATAATCACTGCAGTCGCCTTCGAACACATGATCCTAACGCTCCTCACCAAGGCGACCCAGGCGACCGCAAAGTGAGATTTGTGATGGACAACACGGCGCTGGGCGGGTTTTCTCCGGGATCTCCGGTTTCCCCCGCCATCTCATTCCACCGGTACTCCATCTTCATCTCATGTCATCGCCTGCGGTGCCGTATGTAGTAAAAGCGGGCGTTAAACACTACACATTTCATTTCCTAACGCTCTCTCCACGTGGCAGCAATAAGCGGTAAGCGACAACGTCATCTCTCTCCATACGAAACGTCAATCACTTTCTAGATTGCCGACCTGCATTCTAGATTTATCGACATACCTAGACCCAACCTTCCTTAATTGCTTATACATTAAAGCTGACGATAGGATACATATATTCTTCCGGTTGGTCATCTTCGCTACAGAGGAAATATGTTTGTGTGTTGCAACACAAAGTATGTTGTTTTATAAAATATTTGTTTTAGTGGTTTCCATGTATTTGGCACACTTCACAAAGCAAGATAATTCCATCGTTGTAAATATATTACCTCCAAACTACAACACATTTAAGTTAATTGGAGGAAATTAATAATTTCTTCACACTAGCCCTATATAAGTTAAGGTTTTGGATAGATAGAGTCAACCTGAAAAATTCAACCCCATGACTGGGATTTCAACCACGGATCTCCGGGTTTCCATCCAGTCGCTCTAACCCATTGAGCTACCACGGCCAACGTGCTGTGTCTATGATAGCTCAATGGGTTAGAGCGACTGAACGGAAACCAGGAGATCCGTGGTTCAAATCCGGACCATGGCATTGAATTTTTCAGGTTGACTATCTATTCAACACATTTGTTTATCTTCTACCTAAACACTCATTTTTTTCTAATTCTGTACTCAACTGTAAGTGTAAATACATACACATGCATTAGGTGGAAACAGTTTTCAATGTCGGTTTTCCGTTTTGGTGACCTCGAAGGGGAAAAATTAGGGAAATTGCTCGATATCTTGGGAGCTTTGTTCCTTAACGGATTATAACAGCCAAAGTCAGTGACCCGAAAAATCCTTCTAGAGAAAGTGATGAAGTTATTTGTAGACTGTAATTTAATTGTACGAAAGACGACAATTATACGAGAGCTACAATTATGCAAGAGGAACAGAGAAGATCATGATTAGAGAGGATAACAGTAGATTTACCAATATCAATATGAACCTCAGCGCTCAGTTATACACTTCTGATGCACGTGGAGGAAACATGATCAGAAGGTTTTCGTCCTAATCTATAGGTATTTTAACAAAAAGTGTTCTTCAGTCATAATGGTTATTCAACAATCTTGAATTTCCAGTTCTCTTTATCTTCAAAATGTTTTGAACAAATACAAAATTTCTCTCCTAAATTTATAAATGCATAGCTATTCAACCGGATATTAAAAATATATATTGAATTTAAATGTTGTAAATAAGTTTATAGAGCATAGAAGCATAAATGGATTCCAGTTTACCCACAACAATTTCTGAGTCTTGAGAAGCAACTTAATAAAGTGGAATGACGTCATTAGAGGTTAGACTGAACTCATTATTATCTAATTCCCTATCCGTGGGATTAAATTATGCGACTCCAAATAAAGAATTTAATATTAAAACTCCTACTATATCTTCTTATTTAAATTATATACCATTAATCTCATATTCCAGTAAAAGACATATGGACAATTTAACATTATTTATTCTGCACTTTATTTAATATACATATATTAATTTGATACTTCATAAAGCCACTCTATATGAAAAATAAATTCCACAGTATGAGAAATTATCAAGACTTCTTGAAGATATATAGAAATGGTCGGACTAGAAGCCTAACCACCCAGCTAGCTTTTTAGAGAAAGTCAACAGTTACAAACATTACTCATATACAAATGTACTGCTAGAGAAAATTTCCTAAGCCTCATCTACTCATATATACATCTAAGATTTCATGGTTTACGTAATTGACTACATTCCTCATTACAAGCTTATATCAAATATTATTTACACGCTACACCTGTAATCATCATTTTGGTTTTGATATTCACACTTTGTTGACGTTGTATGATTATTTTATGTGTTTGTATTTACTCTGACACGGGAGTCATGTCGATAACACATGTCCCCTGTTTTCATTTTACCAACATGCACAAAAAGGAACAACTTCTGGCAATGAAAAACGCACCAAATGAAATTCCCTTCAAAATCCAAGAGTAAATATAAAGACATATTTCAGGAAATAAAGATATTTTCAGACTCTAGAGCAGGTATACAATGTCACAGCATTATTTTCAAACTCCTCTACTCCAATATATGAGCACTTGTTACACTCCAGTGGACGTCCTTCCACTGTCTTAACCTCTGGCAATGGAGCAGCAGATTTCCCGGCGAAGAAAGGATCTTCATAAAACAATTACCTTCCTAAATCCAACCCGTGTACTTCAGTAAAACCGTGAAGAACACTACACTCAGCTAACAGCAGTAGGAAACAACAAGAAAAAAAAAATAGAATGCCTGTTGCAAAATCCAGAATCCATCCCACATTTCCATAAAAGTAGCAGTTGTATAACTGGTAATAATAGCAGGACATGATTGTTTAGTAAAGTACCTGCAGAGGATCCACCTCACATCTCCTAAATGCATGTATGCAGAAGAGGATTTGAACGGAGCATTATAAAGTGAAGATTCCAGGACATTAAAATACTGGGGAGAAAGACTGCTAATGACTTTAGTGTTATATATAACACATTAGAAAGCAATAAAAGCATTATTATTATTATTATTATTATTATTATTATTATTATTATTATTATTATTATTATTATTATTATTATTATTATTATTATTATTATTATTATTATTATTATTATTATTATTATTATTATTATTATTATTATTATTATTATTATTATTATTATTATTATTATTATTATTATTATTATTATTATTATTATTATTATTATTATTATTATTATTATTATTATTATTATTATTATTATTATTATTATTATTATTATTATTATTATTATTATTATTATTATTATTATTATTATTATTATTATTATTATTATTATTATTATTATTATTATTATTATTATTATTATTATTATTATTATTATTATTATTATTATTATTATTATTATTATTATTATTATTATTATTATTATTATTATTATTATTATTATTATTATTATTATTATTATTATTATTATTATTATTATTATTATTATTATTATTATTATTATTATTATTATTATTATTATTATTATTATTATTATTATTATTATTATTATTATTATTATTATTATTATTATTATTATTATTATTATTATTATTATTATTATTATTATTATTATTATTATTATTATTATTATTATTATTATTATTATTATTATTATTATTATTATTATTATTATTATTATTATTATTATTATTATTATTATTATTATTATTATTATTATTATTATTATTATTATTATTATTATTATTATTATTATTATTATTATTATTATTATTATTATTATTATTATTATTGTTATTATTATTGTTATTATTATTGTTATTATTATTATTAGTAATCTTTTAAGAATATTTATTTTATTAGATTACACAGATATACTGTATTATTTGTGCACAACCAAAAGCCTATTTTATTTCATTTATATACCTAAAATGAGTATCATTCGTTTTCAGATTACACGGTTATTTCAAATTTAAATTACTTGATATTAAAAATTCTACACAAGAGGACGGTTGGTTTAATGTACTACGCCACACTGGTAGTCAGGCAGTTAACACAAGAGAAAATGCGTATTGTTACGCCCCTGACTGCCACATAAACACATCGTATTTATTTATATGCCCTACAAATGTGTTTGTTCATACTCGCTCCTTCCTGATATTGTGATTCGAACCAAAATACCAATATTAGTTGAAATCGTTTAGACGTGTACGGAAGATCTGGCTTTAGGTGCCCAAGGATGGCTTCCCTAATCTTTTGCTACATCCCAAGTTTTCCTCAGACCGCATAAGTGGAAAATGCGAAAAATATGTATTCTGAACTTAGGTGTGGAACCCTAGTTTCCAAAATGCCCTTTACCTTGTTATAACTTCATGTCATTTCAGTTATACCGTATGCAATAAAATCAGGCGTTAAATATTACCTATTGAAAATATAGGAAAACTTAACTACTAAAGCCAGGACCGAAACAAATATAGTTGAACTGCCATTGAACTATAGAGAGAAACGATGTAGATCAATCTACAACCCTCAGTCATTTATCACTTTTTAAACGCCTGTGATGATTCTTGACTTCTGCTGTTTTTCCAGTCACTTAGATAATTAAACTCAACTGCTGAAGAAGTCCTAAGGTTGTTTATTACACATAATTCCTAACAGTACACCTTACTTCTTAATCATACCTATTACATGTTTACATTAAACTAAGTCTTATGACCGATTTCACCAATAGGTGTTAAAATTGACGTTAAAAATGTAACGTAACAATTGTTACAGCGTTAACAAAAGTCTTAAAATTTCTGCATTTCACCAATATGCTTTCTGAAAATACTAACAAGCACGTGTTAACCCAGAGAGACATGTAAATATTACAGATATAGAAGGCTGTGGATGAAACTTATTTTCTGAACCTACTGCGATACGCTTTTGTTTTTATTTTCGTTTACGCACAGCTGGAAAAATGGCGGGCGAACAAATTCAGAAGAGAAGCCGTGGGACAAATTTCTCATCAAAAGATAAAGAATTGTTGAATCAGTAACTAAATATAAACATGTTCTGGAAAATAAGAGAACGGATGAGGTAAATGTGAAAGCGAGACATGTGACGTGGGAAAAGATTAGAAATGAGTTTAATTGCAATGCAAATGTCACAACCAGAAATACGAAGCAACTTCGTCAGTAGTACGTAGGTTTAAAACAAGGTGCAAAGGACAGAAGTAACGAGTGACCTGAACGTTTCAAGACGGAAGGTGGACAGTGTATAATCCACAGAATCCAGTGAATTGTGTAAAATCGCAAAGTTATTAATACTTGAAGTAAACGGGAGACAGGCATATTCCTATTCGAGCATGTTCTAACCTCTCTTGCACTTCCTCAGTAACCTTCATAACAATTTGTTTCACGGTCTATAACTCCGTACAATATTTTCTTCTGATAGCTCCTTAAAACCATTTCTCCTCATAGGTCATTCTCTATTATGAATGCCGTTTAGACGTTCTAGACAGAAAATAAGACATCAAAAGCTGAGTTCACGCCAGTTATCTTACAATTCTACAACTGTTAACGACTTGACATCCAAAATATGGCTTGTTAGTTTAACTTGGTGAAATGCCATTTTTGTTGTAACTATTGCTAAATAGTTAACAGCCCTGTTAAGTCTTAACATCTCTTGGTGAAATCGGTCATTACAGAGTCAAAGAAAGTTGAAGTTTCTAACCTAACAGAAACTATCAACGTCCGTAGGGGCTTTCTTTTATGTTTAGAGAAAAATAAATGTAAGAAAATCGAAAAATATAAAACATACTATTCTACCATACAATGACCGTACACTGCAGGCATACTTTATAAGTTATTTTATTAACCAACTGCACTTAAGTTTGCTACATTATTGAGTATACCACTTTTGATAGAGAAAAGTAAGGAGATTACATAAATGCATCTAATAGAAATATATTCGTAATGTATACATGTTGAACTTTAACATTTATATGTAACTTTGGCTATTGAACTTATTAAAACATAATAACATCTAAACGTCTATGTCGCTATTTGTTTCAAACAGTAGAAAACTAGCATTTCTTCCGGAAACTGTTCTTATAAGGTGGCTTAAAATTCTGTTCTCTTTGGAAGACTAAGAAAGGGAGGGAAGGGGGGAGGGAAGGAGGGAGGGAGGGAGGGAGAGAGGAAGGGAGGGAGGGAGGAGGTAAAAATTAAAAAACGAATGCAAAAGAATACAGAATGATTTTCCATTTAAGAAAATTGCAAGTATTTTTACATTCAAAACAATCAAAAGGAGATACCTCGAAATTATTAAAGCTGTGAAATTAACCATTATTTGACTACATAGTGTACTTAATACGTTCTACATTTATAAAACAGGATTTTGTATTAAGGATAAAAATAAATAATAATAAAAGATTTTCCATTTAAAATATTTAGTGAAAAGTAAAACGGTTCTTAAAAATTTTCTTTTGGACCTTTGAAAAAAGCAGAACTTTGGCACCGCTATTTATTGTAAGTACATACGCAGTAGAGAAATAAAAGTTGCATGTTTCGTTTTATTTGCCCTTTACATACTTTTAATAATTCCTTATTGAAATTTTGATGTGGTTTACAATTTTTGGAGTGAACAATTGGAGTTCAAAAAGCGTGTGTCATTTTAATTGAGAAAACTACTTTAGATATAATTACTTATTTTCATAATAATTTTTTTCAAATAATTAACACCTTTAATTAACATCTATAGATTAATAGAACGCCATTCAAGATAGGTGAATCAAAATCGCTATAGTATTAATTACATAGTTTAAAGCATTTTCAAAAGCTTTAAGAAGTTCAGGACTAATGCTTTTAAAATAAGAAACTTCAGTGATGCCTCGCCTTTAAAGCCAAATGTGCCAAATTCTTGAACAATTATCTCAGAATCTACTTAACATGTCATGTTGAAATTTTAAAGGATGTAGACGAGTGCCACAGAGATCATCCTGAAATCTAATTTAGCTGCTCGCACCTTGATAAAACTGATAACTTATACCACAAAATGTGATTCACTGTTAGTTCATAACTTTCATATATTTACAAAAAAAGGAACAACTTGTCTTGTAGTTCCCATGATTAATAGTAGTACCCACTCGAAGAACTTTCCCTAAAAGATTATTTGAAGATCACCCCTATACCAAAAAGCTACA
The DNA here is from genome assembly GCA_030765055.1 of Mantis religiosa. NCBI lineage: Eukaryota > Metazoa > Arthropoda > Insecta > Mantodea > Mantidae > Mantis > Mantis religiosa. The sequence continues at coordinate 100,773,698 of CM060957.1, forward strand.
GCAGCTAAAAACTATTTGGATGAAGTGATACAAAACTAAAAAAAAGATTTAAAAATATAGTAATCAAAATTTAATAATTGGCGAAGGCGGTGTTGGTGGGAATGGCAGTAGTGTTACTATATCACACTGAGGAGGGATTTTGTATTTATGAATGAAAAATTGGAAATGTTCGATTCTTAGTCGGTACCAAAGTTTAAGCCCGCATTAATTAAATTAATGTTAAATTTGTGTAACTAAAGGTGATGAAATTAGTTCATGGATGTTCAGTTTCGAACTACATTATATTAACAAATGTAGGCAAACCATAAAAGGGGCCGACGAAACAGACCTACGGCACTTCTGTCGCTTAGCAGGTTGCATAAATTAAATAACTGCAGGCGGTTGATTTACCTGGAACTGTTTCCAATATTTGTAACTAGCTGAAATACTCAGCATTGTTCGTGGTTTGACCTTTATAGTTAGTTACACTTGCCCATTACCCTTGCATTTATTTGGATGCGTTTGAACATATTCCTTAATATACTTAAAGAAATTTAGGATACGCTATAAATAACAATGAATAATATAAAATAAACCAAGACACAGAGAAAATTTTGTGCAGAAGCATTGTCGAACAACTATAAATACCATGGAGGACAGTGAACGTGAAGTGCCTATGTGGCACAGCTTAAGGCAAGTATTCCCTTATTATTTTATAATTATTATCTATATAAACAACTGTTGCTTATGTAACAAGTTGTTCTACAACCAGAATTTGCAGTAATCTCATGTGCTAATCTACTATTTACTATTAGATCCCAGAGCTCATAGAAATTTATAAGATTAATATATATAAAGATTAATTACATGGAGAGTGTCTTAGAGTGGCTATGAGTCAGCCATGCTGCCAGATCAAATGTTCGTTTCAGTAACTGCAATGATAGGTATTATTCATGGGGGAGTTATGTGACAAAACTGCATTTTAGATGAACCTAGGGTCCTTATCATAACCTGGAAGGCGAGCATTAACATCATGTGGACAGAAAAGGTGATTGCGTTACACGTTCCTCTGTCTTGCCTTCTTGTGATGGACAGACAGTACAAGATAGTCAAGAAAATCAATGAACCAAATTTGGTTGTTTTATTACTCCATGACTGATAACTATTTCGTTGTTTAATGTTATTTTGTGAGACAATGAAGTCGTAAGTAATTATTCTTGTTGTTCGAGTTACTATTTACCTTTGAAAGATGCTGATATTCTTGCGAGCTGTTTTAGGCAGTACATAAAATTAACTATGTGAAATTGAGTGGAATTTATACTCTAAGCTAGACAGTAACTTTGGTATTGTAGTAAATTTGATCCTAATCCTTGTAACTGTATGCCCGCCTCGGTAGCGTAGATGGTAGTGTGTCTGCCTCACATTCAAGAGGTCCCGTGTTCGATTCTCGGTCAGGGTGAGTTACCTGTGTAAGGCTTTTTCCGGGGTTTTCCCTTATTCTGAAAAACGAATGTCGGGTAGCTCTAAGCTCCATGGATCCCGAACTCATTTGAGCATCATTTCGCCCATTTCATTCATCGTCCGATATGACTAAACGTTGGAGGACGTAAATTTAAAAAAAAAAAAATAACTATAAGAACGCCGGCCGTCGTAGCCGTGGTCGCTAGTGTGTACTACATGGCAAAGCGAGAAGGCGTATCGGAAAAAATTCGCAACACAGAGATATTTACCCAAGGTTATCGCACATACACGGCGAGTCCAGTGGATGTATACTCTGTTCAGATATAATCATGTCTTCTGGACAGTGGCATATATAGGCAGGCGTGAGAAATCATCATACAGACACGCGCAGCTTCCAATTTCTCTATTTTGTTTCGTAACTTGCTGTACGTCAACTTACCAATATTTCACTCTTCTAATCCACCAGATAAGAGCTGATTAGTAACGATAGCAGCTCCGGTCACCTGGAGGTCAATACGCCTCAACGCTCTGTCGAGTAATATATCTCTAGCATCCACCGAGTAGAAGATCGCGGGTTCGAGTCCCGCCTTGGGCATGGGTGTTTATGGGGCGTATTCATAGTTATCACTTTGGTGTGGACTATCTCCCTACTAACTTGGTCCGGACCAAAGACGATCTAACGTTTTGGTATTCATATACGATAAAAAGCGTCGGACCAAGTAAAGCCATGGACCAGCACGGAGCACGACATAGAAAGGTCTTTCTGCGCATGCGCGAGTCCCATAGAGTGCTAAACAAACCACAGTATACCTACAAGTTTATAAATCACTGTGGTAGTTTCACAGCTGTTTCTTAATCATTCTTACGGTTGCTGTTGCTGTCTGAGGTTAACAAAGTTTGGTGTGCTGTGAATATGGATAATATGAAGAAGCGTGGTATCAATTGGTCAAAGGAAGACCAATGTTTTCTCTAGTCCAAACAAGAATGAACATTATAGAAAATAAATCCGTGTCGACGAATACAAATGTTAGAGAGGAGTAGGCATGGAGGGAAATTTATAGAGAGTTTTCTGAAAATGCGACTTTCTTATACAGGTCAGCAGTGTTATCTTGATATCCTCACTTACATAATACCTAAGTGCTGTTAGGATTTGTGTGTCAGGCCTTGGTTATCGTCCCTGACGTACAGGTTAGGACGAATCATTTCTATCAGCTTTCTGGTGTTCGCTTTACTAAACCTGTATCTGTTTTTGAAGTTTAGGTCGCCGTACTTCGCAATAATTTCTATTCTTGGTAGATAAGTTTTTCTCCATCGTTTTATTTCACGAATTCTACGCACCACAGCTACATTCAACATTTCATTGTCGTCCAGGTTGTAAAGATAATCCGCATTTAATCTACCCCTCGGAGGCGAACCGAAATTTGAGTCGGACCAATGTGTTTGGTCCCCGGACTACCGCTAATCCCGGTTTATGAATAAGAAAATGGATGGTCCACCGCTAGTCCAGCGGAAGTAGCAAGTTTGTGCGGACCAAGTCTGACTATGAATACGACCCTATATGTCTATTGTACTTATGTAGAAAAAGGAAACAAACAGTAATCAAACGGAAATAAAAAACGCTGAAATAAGGAAAATGGAAACATAGATTTACATACAAAATTACAAGGAAGCGATTCCAAATGTTTGTAAGCTGTTTAACGTAAAGTAAGCTTGTATTCGCATTTTGAAGTGTTACCAACAATGCCTTGAATCATTTAAATATTAACTATGTTTAGGGCTATATTCTAGCACATTGTGTGTTTCTTTAATCCAAATACACGATACAAAGCTATTTGTATTGCAACATTAAAATACAATAAATATTGAGAACTTGCAACAGTGACAAACTCGTGCATTGTAGTATGTTGTCATGATTTGATGGGTGATTTGTTGAATATTATTTGTCACTTATCATTGACTAACCAAAGCGTGAACATGGAGTTCTTACTTTAGGTTCAACATAAAATGTTAACTCAGATTTCTTCCACTAGACCTTTATTTTAACACGATAAATTATTTCTTGCAAATTATTTATGCATTTCTCTGTCATTTCTTTATATAGTTGTTAATTTTAGAAGTTAATAATTACGATATGAGCTTCTCCAACAAACTTTAAACCTTTGTAGAACAGTTTCTGAGATTATTATTTAAATGTGAAACAAATTGTATGCAATTTCCACTGTAAATACTTAAGCTTGCAACACATTTTTACAAATTATATGGTTTACACATTACAAGGATTGTTAGCATTGGGAAACAGCCCCGGGTGTAAACCTAAACTTTACACAAGTAACATAGAACAATGTTATTACTGTAAAGAGACAGATTCCACGAAGGACCTTTGTATGCAATGAAAAACCGTCGGAATGCTGCGTTGGTGCAGTACATACCTGGAATTATTACAACGTTAACGTCATCCCTTATTTATAACCCATAGCACGTATGTTGCAAATCTAAGCAATACGCTTTATATGTTAATGGTAAATTAATAAATCATTCGTCGCATATTGAATTATTGCAGTCGGAGTGCGGGCACCGGGAACGAGTTTTTGAAATGTATTTTTTCATAATTAATGTACTTAAATGTGGTAGTTAATGACCTTTTTCTGATTTTAGAAACTCGCTAGCGCAGTAATCAATTCTGGCAGTCGACAAAAAAGGGCAAACAAAACAAAATAGACGCATCGCTGTAATGAGCTGAAGAGCAAGTTTCGTGGGAATGAAATAAATTGCTCATAAATATAACAAGCATTACTCCAACCAACAGAATGCTTTTAGAGCTTTTGCACCCATTAAAGTTATATAATCCACTTTATATTTAATTAACTTAACATTATATCTAAATAAACTTGACCTGTTGAGCACTTGGTTTTAATGCCGTGACATTACCAGCTTTTTATTCCTGTTTTGGTTTTACAGTTTAATTTTGAGTGGATCAGAACAGTAGTGGTATAATCCTCTTCAAACTGAAGTACTGTTTGGATATGTCACTATTTATCCACACTGGCAATACGTTTACATTTAAGTTCACAAAGCTGATAATGAATCAGCATTGCAAAGTAGGTTAACCATAAATAAATGGTTACTACTCGTTGTTTAAAAATTAGCTATCTACCACAAAGTTCTATATAATTGTTGGAGTATAATTAGTAAGCTACCATAGTTTGACAACTTCAGCTTAATCGCACATAATTGTTACTAAAATCACTACCCCAAATATAATTTACTATCACATTCATATTTTTACAAATACATGGAATAGGCACGTTAGTTTAATTATTTCATGTCTCTCTTGCACACACCAACTTGTGCTGCTTGTAATTTCTCTCACGCACACAGAACGTTTTCCTTTTACTCCTGCTGGCCTACTGCGACGCAACTCTGATTATTTGCTTGTAGTTATGTCATTCAAAGTTAAGTCATAACGAACGATAGTGAAATGTATGAAATATTTCTCAAATGAGCACGGGGTCCATAGAGCTTAGAGTTACCCAACATTTATCTTTCAGGATAAGGAAAACCCCAGATAAAACCTTATGCATATAACTCGCCCTGACAGATTCGAAATTGGATACGTGGAAGCAGATGCGCTACCAACTAGCTCACAGCTAGTGAGCGGGCATATTCATTAGTCAGCTCACAACTAGTAATTACTCCTCTGTACTGCATACACTGCCTCCAGACTCATCGCCATGGAGCTGCAATGTACTGCATTGCTTAGCCAAAAGCGTGTATAGGTCGCCCGGGCATTACCTGGTAGTGGGTAAGTCACCACATTCCCTATCCGCTTAGCGTATTTGCCCGTGCGATATAAACAAAATATGTTCGGTTTTTTGCAAGCTTTTATGTCAATGGTGGTAGTGATGACGGTGGTGGTTAGCCTCTGCATGTATTGCGCCCGCCTCGGTAGCGTGGTGATAGAGTGATGCCTCACGTTCTAGGGGTCCCGAGTTCGAATCTCGGTCAGGGTGAGTTACCTGGATAAGGTTTATTCCGGGGGGTTTCCTTATCCTGAAAGACGAATATCGGCTAACTCTAAGCTCTATGCACCCTGGGCTCATTTGAGCATCATTTCACCCATTACATTCATCGTCCGATATGACTTAACGTTGGAGGATTACAACAACAACAAAATCTGCATATGCTTCTGGCGCCGGTGTGTGTACTCAAAGACTACTCGTGTCGGAAGCCACTTCTCTTAGAGGAGTCCCTTTAGGATCCGTCAAATAAAGCGGTGCCAGATGCGAGAGGCCGGATAGGATGAAGGTGTAGGATGTGTGGGTTAAAACATTTAATTTGCTATAATTTTAAGTTCCTCAATATCTTGTATAATTAATTTAGCCATTTAGCAGGTTACTTATTCTTATTTAAAAGTACAAAGGCATTTAAATGTATAAATATCTATTCAAAGGTTTAGAACATTTTTCTGAAACAAGAGTGGCATAAAGATGTTCATCTATATACCGATATTAAAATAATGTGGTAGATTGTCATCGCGACGCGAAGCTACCTAGCGGTCGCCGGAGTTAGCGCATATACGCTCAGCTACCTGGGCCTAGGTGCAGCTAATGTCCATTCCACCTCGGAACAGTAGTCCATATAGAATAGTAAACACTGTGTGACGCTTCCCCGCTCCCATGAGAGAGTTTTAAACAGTTTTCTTCTAGGAGGCTCATTTGTATTCTTAGCCTATATAAAGATCTGACAAACGCACAGAAGATCATAGGGTTAAGTGGGGAATAGAGAGTTTTCCAGTAGATAGTTGAGCGATTAGAATCCGATTGAGTGTAATTCAGTTGTGAGTTGTCACTCAGCAGTTCAGTTGTGATTCGACTCAATGGATCAATTACGTTTAGCTGTGTGTACAACGTATCTACATTAAATACTTGATTGATAAATGAATTATATTTATCAGAAACTGGTATTTTCACTTATTATAGTTTATAGCTTCTATAAATTAAATTTCTGTATCATTTGAAAGCATGACTAATTAGCATAATAAAAGTAAAATAAATAGTTTTTTTTATAAATTAAATATACATATGTTCAAAATGTTAAAACACGTTTATAATTAAAGTAGAGTAATTAAGCTAATAAAAATTAAGTAATAAAAAATTAAGGTTTAGAAACTTCACTTATGAAGAGTCAATACATCTGCATAAAAAAATCTGCAATTTTCATCACTTTTGACTTTTTCAAACATCAGACAGTAAAGCATACAGTGAAAAATAATCACAAGCTACGCCAAACTGTTGCTAAGATTATTATCTTTCATTCATTATAAATCACTCATTGATATAGCAACAAAAAGTTTTTCCTTGGACCCTACACTTTGTTTTATCACTCCTAAATATTTATTTTCAAAATATATGCATGTGTGTGTGTGTGTGTGTGTGTGTGTGTGTGTGTGTGTGTGTGTGTGTGTGTGTGTGTGTGTGTGTGTGTGTGTGTGTGTTTTCAGAAAAAATTGTTCGTGTGCTATTGAATCTTTAAACTTTCAATATGAGTCATGGAACATAATTGCAAATAAATTATGTTTTAATTAGTACAAAATACGTTAAAATCCAAACTTCCTGAAGCTCTCATCAAACATTTAAGCTAATAATGTACAAACCGTGGAAGATTTTAAAGGCGAAAAAATGCTGAAAAAATTGGACAAAACTTAATTTAGCTTGATGCTGTGCCTTACCCAAATGGAATAGAATCATTAGGTAGCATTTCTTTAAAAAGTATTATATTAAACAACAATTAGTGTTTTATAAAGTAACAAGCTGTAACCATAATACAATTTTTAAAAAAAAACACGAAATATGGAAAAATCTGCAGAAGTTTTGCCTTTTTTCACCTACCATATTTTCCTAAAGAGAAATAAAAGAAATATGAATGATGTTTGATATATAGTACTCAAGTGATATGCAAACTTTACGTAGGCTTAAAGCTTTCTCAAATATGTTTTTGCACCCTGCACTGCTGTCTTTGGTAACACATAGAAGATTATGGCGTGCAGCACTCGTGTTACTTTCTCCATTTACATTAACGTATATCTCTATCTACCATACAGGAATTATGCACTGCAAGCATTACAGGCCTGTTTCACAACAGCGTTGCTAGTAGAAAGAAAGTAACTACCACCATCACTACCATTTTTTGATGAAATGCAAAAGCTTTCCATTGCTTTTTTTTTCTCGAGTAGCTGGGTAAAAAACCTCCGGTGAAAAGCCTTAATCAGGCAGTCCAGCAGTCTATTTCAATCTGGAACTTCCGCAGCTGGCTTCATAGCCAACTCCGCCCTGAGAAGTACATGTAACACAAAATCCTCTCTTCCATTCACCAACACACACCACAGAAACAGAATAATGCCTATCTTAACAAGCTACATACGCACAGAGCCTACGTTGTTTGGTCCGGTAGCTGTCTGAGGGTTTTATCCAGGCTTTTAAACCCAACGGATAGCTTGTCTTTGATAATATTCTTCTCTGGACTCTCACAGACGACTCTGGGTCACCACATACTTCAAATTAATATTCGGTGTTTAACTTAATTTATTTAATAATACTAAATTGTGCTTCATTAGGCATGGAAATTCAACAATTTTTTTCAGGTACTTTCTCCCATGTTTACCAAAATGTATAAGAACTTTTTAAAAAATTAAAAAAGAATGTATTTTTAAAGCAGCACATATTACAAGTTGAAATATATTTTAAATTATTTATTATTGTACTATAAAATGCTCAAATTATGTGCATTTAACAGAGTGCAAAATTATTTATGTCCCAGTATTTTCCCTCTAAATATTGACACCGTTTTAATAATGAACTATCATAGGAGGTGATTCTCATTTTATATCCTTTTAAATTGATGCAATTGAGTTAAAGACTTAAGTTCTTGTAATAATGTAAAACATCGAAGCATTGGCATTTAAGCTAAAAAATGTAACAATGCCGAAAACAACTAAACTGTCGGAAAATACACAAAAATACGCTGACCAAGAAAAACTGTAAAAAATTAAGCAATTTGAAGTTATACTAAGTTAAAAATAGAAACTGAATTCAATAATTATTTTAAAAGTTTGTTTTCCTACTAAAGAATTTGTACAGAGTACTCGTAATGCATCTCTAACAAAAACTGTTTTATTCAATGATTGTGGGTCCTGTAGGTATACTTAGCAACTGTTATGTCTGGATCTGTAAAAATGAGAATCATAGCGTTAAAGGCATTGTTACGAAATGCAAAAGCTGTTAATTTAGTAATTAATCCTGTTGATAGGAAAAATTAGCAAATAAAATAGTTTTGATATTGCATTCTGATTCACTTTTATCACATAATACAACAGATAAGTAAGATGCGTCTTTGAATTTAACGGGAAGAGAAAATTAGAGGAAACATACTGTTTCTGATAGTTTGAAATTTTAGAAAAATGACTGACGTTAATTTGTATAATGGGCTATCCTCAAGTATGTGTGTGTGTGTGTGTGTGTGTGTGTGTGTGTGTGTGCGGGTGTGGGTGTGGGTGTGGGTGTGTGGGTTTGTGGGTGTGTGGGTGGGTGGGTGGGTAGGTGGGTGTATGCATGAACAGAAAAAAGTATGAAATAACCTATAAATGTTAACCAAATTAGGCATTTTTCAAGGGTTTTCGATAAATTCTCGTACCAGACTTTGCATACATGCAGTTTGTTTTGCTATTTTTAATTTTCTTAACCAAATGTTTAAAATATTGTAAATAATGAATCGAAATTATTTTAAAGTATATTCAAAATTCACGTTTATATTGCAGCATAGAGCTTTGTATAGCAGTTAGTTTAACTCGTGTCTTGAGTGGGTTGTATGTGTTGTAGTTGATTTCTCTGTCATTTAAATGGTACTGTTTTAATTATATATGCAATTGTATTATTCTAAATACCATTCAAGGAGAATACGCTACAGTTAAGAAATACTTGTGAAATGTTTGATCTTTCGATAGCACACAATTTATGTCCAATAAAATTCATCAGATTGTTAATAATGTAACAAACAGCTGTTTCAGAGAACGTGTAGTGAAAAGTAAGTTATACTAAACTGTGACACCAGTAGATACTTCACTGAACTGAGGGTAGTGGCAAGGTTTAACGTGTTGAAAATTTTCCACTGTATCATCGAGATGACTGTACCCCCGCTACAGTGCAAGCACGCTACAATGCAAATAGTGTTATCACCGTGAGCCAACATGGCGACGTACACAGTTGCTTTTATTTTAACGTCCTCCAGCATATCGAACGATAAATGAAATGGTTGCAATGATGTTCAAGTGAATCCAGAGTACCATGCAGTTAGCTATCTGACATTCATCTTTCAGGATACGGATAATCCGCGGAAAAGATAGCATCCAGATAGCACCCTAACCGAGATTCGAACTCAGCACCACTTGAAAGAGAGCCAGACATGCTACCACCACACAACAGAGGCGGGAACTCTCACTGTTTTCCATGAATGTAATCATGGAACATCTGTTCAAAAGAAATTGAGGGTTAATTATTCTTAATTCTATTACATTATCCATGTGTAGAACAAGAATTGGAAAGGTAGAGCCTGACTGAAAGATTCAATATCATAGCCGGGACTTGAACCCTCAAAAACCAATTGAGGGTCAAATGTATACGAAGTAAGAGTTCAAAAATGAAAAAGAGGAGCAACCACTGACCATAATGTGATTCCTAGAATATGGGACGAACTTGCTCCGAGGTTTGATACAGTCCGTATTACAAATGGAAGTCAGGTTGAACATTGAAATTTGCATTTTACCTTTGTATTTGCTTCATTATTCATTTGTATAACTACTTTATGATAATATTGTGTAGCAGAGAGGCCTTAGTGGAAAACTATGACTACCGTCTGTGACCATTCATCTGTTGCTTTATTTAGGAAATGGAAGTAACACAATGAGGTAGTATTTAGGATCTGTTGTATACTTTGACTTATTGAACATTTGCTATGAGAGATATCTAGACGTTACCTGGCAAATTATTTAAACCATGGCAATGTCTGTCTAGTACACGGCTCCGAGTGAAGGGTCCTAATATCAAGTGAAGCAGAAATGAAGCAGAGATGAGATTGCGTCGACCTTTAAAGGGCTGCTGCACCTTCCTCGGCCATCAGCTTAATTACGAGTAATACTATATATAGGAACTCCATTCCATATCTTCTCAGTGTAAATACACTTTTTAGAAAAGAACATCTCAATTTGGAAAAAAGTAATTATTGTATATTAATTGTAAATCAACTCTTTAACTAATTATTCAAAGTCTAGAACCAGTGGTTTTTGAGACATAACATTGTACTACTAAAGGGTATTACATAAAATCAATAATGTAACGAAACTATAAAGATTAATACATACATACATACATAATACATCATTAAAAATACAAAGTAAAGTGCTACAATTTAAGTTGATTTACACACAGAAATTTCTTTAAAATAACAGATTGTATTATGAAAACTCGTTGAACTGTTCAGCAGTGTTAAGCCCTAATACTCTGTTTTGCTTCCTGAATGAACTGCTAAGTGGTACTTTCTGTAATTGTTTGTGCTGCAGAATTTCCTAAATTTAATCAGCTTACTGAATTAAACGTTTAAACGTTCTTCGTGGTTGACAAAATAGCAACACAACCTACGACTAAATTCCTCATAATCTTTTGGGCTCGAAAGGTGCTTACTGAGATATTATTTTTTAAATTCTTGAATATCTTCAGTGTCAAAAACAACTCATTTCAAAACATTTTAGAAAATATACTTTCTTTAACTCCCAAAAACTAGGTTCTTCTAATACCCCTAGTAAGTTTCAGAAGTGATTTGATATTTTTCTATATAATCTAGTACTAAGCAGTAACATTTTAAGAATAAAGCAACTTAAACCGTCATTAATGACGAGTTTTTCCATTTATTTGACGTCGCTTTAACTGTGTCATCATATCACGATGGATCTGTTAGAAGATAGCTCAAGGATCGATGTGTAGTGAACAGTTAACCTTCTTGGCTTTATCTGTGGTCCTACTATCATGCTTTTCCCACGTGTCCACGGGTCTTAGTATAGTAGCCGCGTTCATTCCATCCCATATGACGTCAAAGCGAAAGCAAAGCTTTCGCTTCTGAGCACAGATCCTCACATGGAAGCAATTATAATGGTCTTCCAACATATGGGGTGGTCCTCCTCACTAAATTCCCCAAGTTAAAGCACTGTTGTGATGTTTTTCTTGTGACCCCAGAACTTCAGTACCTTCTATTAGCTTAAGACTATGCAAACGTGCTTCTTATGTGTGATAATTAAGCTTATATTTATAGAAGTTACATAGTGTTTTATTTAGTGTAGTTAGTATAGTTTTATACATTCATTAGTGTTTAATAGTTACTAGCGTTTAGCACTTGCGTAATTTAATGAAGATTTCGAGACTGTGGGAATCGAACCTAACATGGATATGCTAACATGAGTTTCCATTCATACTTGTAATATATACCTAACAGTATTTCTAAACTTTCTCGAGTTCTATGACATTTAATTACTATGGGGAATATACTTAATTATTTATTTAAATTGTGTTTAACAGAATATGCCCCCCCCCAAAAAAAAAATTGAACTGCTTAATTTTATTCAAACTTGTATAATTAGCAGACATCCTTGTAAAAAGCTTCCAGCATTTAAAAAGAGTAATAGATTTTTCTTGCTAGTTTTTCTTTAATTCCTTAGTTTTTTTTAACTTTTGGGGTATTTACTGTTGGATTCACCAGCTGTAGCTGCCATAGAATATAGGAAAATATTTTAGGACAAATCGGCTCACAATTGCAAAAAATAAAGCTCTAATGTGCAATCTTTGCTTATGAATTATTAACTACCAGAATATCCAATGTGCTTCTTTAATTTGCAAGTAAATATCCGTCACAAATTCATGCACACTGATGTAATTTAACCCTTTTAAAATTGTAAATATTGACCTATATCTAGGTATCGGAATGTTTTACTAAGCTTTCATTGGATATTATGCTACTAATTCGCTTTTAGTTCTTATAGGTAATGTAAGTACTGTACCATAACAGCATAGGTAATATATCTTTTCAGTTATGTTATAAAGCGTTGTAATCATGTATTATTATAGGATACATTAATTATTTAAAATGTATTTGAAAAAATCAATGACTATTTCGTACAGTGAATTCAGCTTTATTTTTTCTTCTGAACGTTATTTTAAACAAAGGCAACCCTGGGTATTCTCAGCTCTAAACACGTACATAACATTCTTCACCTCTCCAACCCGGTAAGGGTATCCTAAGATGTTTAAGACATTGTGGTTAGGGGAAAGAACAGTTTTTCCGTGCAAAGCCCGCCGCCTGGGGATGCTTTAAGCGGGGTCACTATACTAGACAACTGAACCTCTGCCGGACATTAGGATACTCTCCAGTCTACCTGTTTCATGGTAGTGCATTCGCAAGTACTATATATTTTTATTTTTACTATAGTTTTAGTCTTAAGGCGTAACTTTAGGTCTGTTATTAAATATTCAATATAGTTATTATCTAAACAATTGAGGCCACGGAAAATCCTTAGATGTTTTGACCCATGAGTTTAAACTGATCGACCCTCAGGTTTTGAACTCGGGGGACCCTCGAATGCACGTCACTGATGTTGCTACTGAGTCATCCCGTTTGCTGAGGATTACAGCTATTACTGAGTGTCAGGACACACTATTAGCTATACAAAATTCTCTTTGTTTAATTATTATTTCCAATCAACAATAGAAGACAATAAATAGTTGAATAAACTGTGAAAATATTAAAATATATATTTCAGTAATGCCTGGATTTGTTTTAAGAGCGAGAAAGTGAAATCTAAAATACAAAAATTGTTGATTTATAAACTCCCCTTCTAAAAGCCAAATTGCCAAATTGGCATGTTCTAATTTAAAAAAGAGTTGAAAAGTACTCAAATGCAAACTTTGTATACAAAATGTACATTCATTATAATCAACTACATAAATCTCTAGTGTCGTCATTGCTGACATCATTATCACCTCACATTTAAAGGCACAGCCCAATGTCATTAGATTTACTGGCATGTTAAACAACTCCTTCGGTATGAAATTCTTGTACACCGGCGGTGCTGATATAATTGAATAAGAAAATGTTTGTTTTCATCTGGACGATACACCACTACCAAGAATTTTCATATTATACACAAAAAAGCTGGGAAAATATGAATGGAAAAGGTTTTAAGCTTAAGGTCGGATCCTTGGAAGTTAGTAACCATGGCTGCTGCTGTTTCACATCATTCAGTTGCATAAATATCAGAATCAGATAGGATTAGGATTACTACAGAGGAGATTCAGCACTGCGATCATCTTGATCTATTGTACCTATGCCCACAAGTGGGAGATACCGGGGATGAAGAATGAGGTGAGAGGAGGCAGAGGGCTGCCGTCCCAAAGAGTCACGACAGTACAGAGGGCGGGTCCCTACATTTTTACTTGGAAACCTCCCCCATAGGGTAGGACAACGGACACTTCCCCTACTGTGGTTCGGAAGTGGTCGCAGCAGCCGGTTCGGAGACCGGCAACCGACCTACTGGAGGAGGAAGTGATTCACTTAGAGCATATCATCCTGCCATGCACGACCGAGACACCAGCCGACTCTTCTACCCTGAAAGAGACCACCAGATGAGAGATGATATGAAATGATAATGGAGATGAAATGGAGGAACACGAAATTAACCTACCCAGCATTCGCTTGGTGACCCGGGAAAACTCCGAAAAAATTCCGGAGGTCAGGTACCTAGATCAGGTAGATCCCAAATGCGGAGTATAGATGAAACCACCTGAGCCATCCCTCCCAGTTAGAACAACTAAATATGGCTTAGTGCCTGATCCTTGGAAGTTATTTATTACTTTTTCCTGTTTATATTTCTGTTTCACTAATTCAGTTGCATGAATATCAGAATTCGAGGAATTCTCAACAGTGAGACTTAAAAGTTCTTTAAAAAATCAATTTCAGCAATATGAAGAAACCTGAGTAAGCAGTAACAAATATCCTACAAGCACAAATACTTCATTAATAGAAATAATTGATTACGAAGAGTTCCGGGTAAAGTATGAAAAGGAGCTCCAGTTGGCGTTCATCAACAATTTTGATAGCGTATAACCACATGCTTACTGCAACTGGTACTGTTAACGAAATCCGACATTGGAATTCTGGGAACTTTAATTATCAATCATAATCCAAACCTCTGTTCATCTGGCGATGAGCTGCTTGACAGAGAACCAAGAGTGGATACAAAAATTATTTACAGCAACCAGCGTTTCTGGAAAATCAAACTCGGCTGAAAGACATGAAACAAACTACAGCGCTTTTGCACCAAATGTACAAATCAGCAACAAGACACATGCGTTTCTATGCCATAACGTTCAATTTGCTCCTCTCGTTTCCAATGTGCTCATTTAGTGGAAAACCAATCTTACAAAGAGCTGTGTAAATGCGGATAAAATACTGATTACCTTGTATTTTCGATGATATCCCCCAAAAATGTTGCAAATTAGTTGAGTTTCCTTTTGAAGATTGCCCACATTTCATGGCGTACTGGTTGGTTAATGTTCACTTGTTAAGGAGTGCTATTTCTCTGCCTAAACGTACCCGGCTTTTGTTATTTTACTGGTGTGTAGAGCTGTCAATCACATGCGTTTTAATCGTTCATTTCATGTGGTATACATAATGAAATGAGACTCGATCGTTTCTTCGATATCAGATCGTTCCAAAACCGGCAACTAAGGTCCAGCATAAAAGGAAGTGGCATTAACTCGTTAGAGTACTCGCGGGTACAATGGTTCACATCATAGCGTTGTTGTCAGGCGTAACAATGTGACAGTGGCATTTAGCATTTGACTAAGTTTTCTAGTTGTACTCAAAATTTGCTTTAGTATGTTACACAACTTAATTTTACCTCCTAATCTGTCATTACACCAAAGCAATATATTAAAATATAATAAAAGTTGTCATAGGTAGATGCAAGTTTTATATGCAATTTTATTCAGTCTTTCTATGAGAGAAAAAAGTGTATAAACGTTTAGTTAAATACACATTCAGAATACATATAATAATTTAAACTCTAGGAATTTCACAACTTAATTAAAGTGTATGCTATTACAAATCACTAACACAAATTAAATTAAATAATTCAAAATTTTATTTACTTTAATGCTACACAACTAAATTTCATTTTAACGAGATAGAAGTTTAAAAAGCATGAACATGTCTTATGACAAAAATTGTATGTATACATATATATAAAATAAACGATGTATTCGAGACAAGCTTAACTTTATAAATACATAGTAAAAATGCTCGAATAGTATGAAAATAAAACAAAAGAGTTTACTTAAAATTAAATTAAATTGCCCCGCCTCTAACTCCAATAGTCATATAGGCGGCCTTTCTCCTTTGGAAGATATCGAAGGTGTTAACTCGTATACGTTGGGTTTTATTCATTTGATGACGCACACATTCACACTTAGACTCTGGGGAAGATGAGGAATTATCTTGCTCGGAAAAAGTCCCTACCCCCACCGCCGGGAATCGAACCCGGGACCCCTAGCACGGCAGGCAGGTGCTCCACCGACTGAGCTACGGGGCCAGGCGTTTTGTTGCTTTTGTTATATCATTTTCTCCACAAAATTCCGAAGCGCTTCCATACATCGCTTTTTCCATGTTTTGTTCTAACACTTAAATTTCACTTAATTTTAAAACGTTGGCAGTTGTAACGTATACCTCCATACCACAATAACTCTTTTAACCCAGACTATATAAGCCTACCCAACTTTCGTCTTTCAGGATAAGGAAAAATCCGAAAAATAGCTTGTCCTGGTAACTCTCCCTGACCGAGATTGGAACTCGGGACCTCTTGAACGTGAGGCAAATACCTACCATCTTCGCTACCAAGGTGGGCTAAGACTTATATAAAGCTCGGTTCAGTACAAACAGCACTGAAACGAATAGTCTGCTCCTTGAGTCTCCCACACTGGGCGTTCAAATTGGAAAGGGTACACATACCCATTCAGTATACCAAACAGAAAGAACCGAGAGCGAAACAACGTTCGATTTCTGGTATATCCAGATCGAGCTCGTTTTTGTCCCTGGGCACGAGTAGTAAACAATAATGACAACTCGTTCGATGAGTTAAAGAAATAATGGCAAGTATGCAGTTGATGTCATTGATTTATGGTACAAATGCTTATCGAAATAGCTCTACAGCCAGTTTTAAGTAAAACATTGTGTATGCACTGGTATCACTAACAAACAAACAACTGCGCAATTAGCTCCAAATTGCAGTAGTTGAATATTGTAACTTTGTGGGTTCATAGAATCAAAATTCCAAGTTGCAGAAATTACAAATATTCTTTATGTCTGTAGAAATACACTCTGTGTACATCATATTATATCACATACACAATTACAATCTACCAAGGTTGATGTCCACAACAACAGCGTTCTGATTACATCAGCTCTCTTACACTTAACAACTGTTTACTCCTGTTTACGACTGACACTTGGCCAGTCGTCGCTTCCTTAAATACCTCATTGATAATTCGAGATTGTTCTGTAACAATCACTAGATATTTCTGGAATAAACAAGACATCGAATGTTCTGCCACTAGACGAAACCCGAACCTTCTAGAAGCGTAACCTAATCTGTGCCGGCAAGTCCTTTATCTCCGCTATCTTTATTTGCCGGCTCTTTGTGTACATAAGTCGCGCTATCGTAGATAATGGATCCGCGACAATATTCACCTTTCTACTAATACCATGTCTGCAATATAACAGAAGTCAATGCAATACAATTTGTTTACAATCAAACAAGGAAAAAACAGCGATGCTCATAGAAGAATTTCCTAATATACCGGGTATCTCACTTAAAAATACCATCGTAAATATGGTACCTATCAGACCCATAGCCGCGGAAGTCCCGGAAGGCAGTGTACTGTCCCCGTTACACTTTGCGGCCTACATGTCTTATTTCCCCTTAGAACCACAGACTGTTACGTGCCAGTATGCCAACGACGTCCTCATAATGGCACGTAACAAAAACCTAAGATATTGTTATCCTCCGCTGCAGCACCAGCTCCGAGCCGTTGGCCGTTGGAATGAGAATAGTAGGATGGCCATTAGCCCCGAGAAGAGTTCCGCTCTTCTCCTGGCTAAGGTCCGAGCTAGGCGACCGGATTGGTCGCTGAGGTTGAGGCAGAGGCAAATCCCTTGGGTTCCCACTGCCAAATACCTTGGCGTCCATCTCGATCGCGGTCTCACCTACGCACCTCACGTCCTGGTCAAAGCCGGACAAGGGCATGCAGCACTAACGCAGTTGTACCCAGTGCTTAAATCCACCATGCCAACGCACCTCAAACTACGCCTGTATTGGGCGATTATACCGCCCCTGATTCTGTACGGCTGCGAAGTCTGGGGATCAGCGGATCCGACCACTATTCGCAGACTACAGCGCGTCCAGAACAGGACACTGTGCATGATCTACTATACCGGGCGTAGATTCCCGTCCCACATCCTTCACGCCTACTCCGGAGTCCCGTACATTGTGGACGTGGTGCGGGAGAGATCTGCACCCTCTACGATAAGCTAGACTCACATCCCAACATCCTGGTGAACACCCTTGGCCGTTACGACCACAGGGCTCCTCGCCGCCGACCGAGCTACCGGTTGCCCAAAGATGCTTTGGGTAACCAGAACTGAACAGGGCCACATTCACCTGACTTCAAACCCCCAAGCCCAGAAATGGGCTTGGTAAGTCCAATACCTAAACATTTGTTCCTTTCCCTCTAGCCTGTTGAGCGGACTGTGCTCAGATGCCTCCCAGGCAGGCGGAAGAGCGCAGCCAGCACTGGGCGCACAACCCCCCACGGGGCAACACAGCGCATAAGACTAGACATACCACTGCCGAAGTCAACCGCCTGAGACAAAGACGACTATTATACTGCCCAGATAAAGCCGCAATAAGCGGCTAGGTGCTGGGCAGCAAACACTCCGTCCAGGTAAACCTGGACGACTCGATTCTTCTGCTGGTCTGGTGGTACCTTTCACGTACATGATGTTAGGGGTGAATTAATTCGTATGCAAAAATACCTTCTTTAAATTTATTATCTGAGATATTAATTGCTCAAAAACAATACAGAGTTTGCATAATGTAATATATGTAGCAAATAATATTGTCTTGCATTTTATAAAGAGCTGAATCATATACTTCAATGAGCTCATAATCTCCCTTCATAGCGGTGGAAGTTGTTTCTCAACTCTGATTTTCCTTTAGAGATATTTAGGTGGTAGTTTTGGTTACGCTCCCTGTGTAATAGACAATAAACGTATCTTGTGTAGAAAGCATCATGTAAAACATAACCTTTCCTCTCTATAAAAAATTTCCCGCCTCGGTAGCGTAGATTGTAGCGTGTCTGCCTCACGTTCAAGAGGTCTCGAGTTCCAATCTCGGTCAGGGTGAGCTACCTGGATAAGGTTATTTCCGGGGTCTTCTCTTATCCTGAAAGATGAATGTCGGGTAGCTCTAATCTCTATGGACCCTGTGCTCATTTGAGCATCATTTCACCAATTCCATTCATCGTCCGATATGACTAATTGTTGGAGGACGTAAATTACAAAAAAAAAAATAATAAAAAAATTAATAATATCGGATTTGAAAATAGTTGTACAAATAAAATATATTTGGTGGAAAAAGAGTGTGAAAAACAATTTTGTTCTTTCTTTGTTTCTTTCTTTCCTAAAAGCTAAAGACCACAGCAGCTTTATTTGAAATTATATGACAAGAAAAATAAATGGATTTTACGACACCTATAAAAGTTTGATAGTATTTTACTACTTATGTAACCGAAAAGAAACTCCTTTACGTATTTAGTGAATAAAAAAGAGTTTATAACAGAAGTACTTTCAAAGATCGGGTATATCAGTCTACAATTTTGGAGTTAACATTATTTGTATTTACTTGTGTTTCGGATCAATCAGCAACGTCATTAACAAACAAAATATTTGCCTCCTATATTGCTTCTTAGGTTCTATAAACGCAAAGCTCACCTCACACATTCACACATTAAACCGTACATATGTGTAATGTTTCACATTCAGCCAAATGTGAAAAAAGATCTCACCGAAGCTTGTATTTCAGGTAAGTATTCAAAATATTTTCAAAATAGGAGAAAATAAGCAAAGCTTTTTCAGCTTCACAAATATTTCAAGCGGAGAGTGGTCACAAATATTTCCATGTGACATTTGTTAACTCAGCTCATAGAGCACCAGTCGAAAGCCCTTTTCGAACCTCAACAAGGTCAAGTTTAACGTGACCGAAGATTTTAACCGTGGCTTTACTTGCCCCAGAGCTATAGAACTATTTTATGTACTCGTGGATCATATAAAACTAGAAATATACGACAAAGAGTACCCAATGAGAAAAAGAAGTCAACTAGTGGAACAAGAAAAGATAAAAAAATACAATCTACAGAGTTCGCGTCATTTTTACTGCCCACAGAGATTCACATTTATTCTTTGTATACTTATACAAAAAGTTAATATTCTATTCACATTACCCCATTTACAATAATGCTTGCCGAAAACGAATCTCAAATTAACCTTTGATCTGTTATACAAATGTAGAAATCACAGTACATATACGCCGAAGTACCAAGCTATTGCAAACGACCTAATTGGGAAACCAAGATCATTAAGACCATCGTAAATGGAAGGTCTGCGGTTCAAATCCCCGCGGTACCGTCGTCCCTGATTGAGGACTTCCCCCAACTCTCATAGTTAGCAAATGTGGAGAGCTAATCTAAAACTACACCTAGACATTTCTTTGACGAGTTTCCTTTCCTAATTATAATTTAATACCGTGTATTATTAATGTCCAGTGTTGTATGTAGTAAACGTGAGTGCAAAACCCTACTTTACTGCACAGAAAAAAATGATCAACATTTCAATCAGGCTCCTTCCTAAATTTCCCATATTTAAACCTGTTAAAATGTAAATATGACAGAGTGAATATTTCCAAAGAAGTGGTTTTGACACAATTGCGCATACTAAAGAACAATATCTTTCCTGCAGCGAGTTTTAATTTATACCTTATGATTTTTATTATAAAATATATCAAAAGGAAGAAAAGGATCTTCAAGAAAGTTCAAAATATCAATTTTACCTCATGACAACACCTAAACTAAATATTATACCCTAACCAAAATTGGATATTCAATTTTGATGGGCTACTTACCTAAGTATGAAATAATCATTTTGATAGAATTAGTAATTTCAGGTAGGAAACAAATTAAACCATTCGTGTTATATTCTTTAAAGATGCATTTCAGTACAAATTTGAACCCATCTGATTTTTAGTTTATAACTCATGTGTCCCACTCCTCCTTTCTCTCTCTCTCCCTCTCTCTCCCTTTCTGACGGACACACACACACGCACACACGCACACACACAAACACACAAACACGCACACACATACACACACCAGTAGGTTTTACATGCATACGCATGTATGCCTTTCTAAATAGAGAATATTTATTACACGATAGTACAAACACTTGAATATTGTCTTCATTTGTTTTACGTAAACTCGCTTTGTCTTCCGTACATATAAAACAACCTCCTACCTCTGCAGGTAAAGTTAGGTTCAAAGAAAATTTATCAAAATACTTAACATTTGATTAAAATCAGTTCAAAATTAAAGAGAACTTTAGACGCAGAAAGTCCTAAACATTGTCAGTTATTATGTAGATCACTAGACAAACGCGGGTGTTGGATTATTTTGGTTAATAATTTTCTATGATGTTTAAATACTTCATAATGATATTAATTGCAATATTTAATGTAATGATTTGGATCACTTCTATTAGTGGTCTCATAATTAGAGTCGGTTTTTTTATTTTGGTATTTTAGAAAATGTATTAAGTTTCTCTGGCTTGGTAGTACCATCTACAGGATGCCATGATAGTATTCGGTACACTGTGAGCACGTATCAGTCTTCGGCTGCTGCTGCTGCTGCCGCAGCTCGAAGAGTATGTGAAGTGGAAGGAGAAGGTGTCCTTAGTGAGCATGTGGCACAACGATGGTTCCAACGTTTCAACAATAGAGAGGAAAACACTAAAAATGTACCAAGATTTGAAGTGTGGAATATTGAGGATACACGCCAAGTTTTGCGAGAAAATCCGCAAAAAAGGTACCTGTAGGCTTTCAGAAGAACTTGGTGTATCAAAAGATACCATACATCGCCACATTAAGACACTTGGAAAATCATACAGATCTGTAGAGCTGTACCTCAAACTGACACCTCAATAGGCTGAACGTAGAGTAAATATCTACCATCAGCATATCCGTAATCACATGGATGATAGATTTGTCAGGAGAATTGTTACTTGTGATGAAAATTGGTATATTACCGAAACTCTGATGCCTCAGAACAGTAGCTTGATACCCGCCAACCTGCCCAAGTCACCGTCATACTGCACAAACAACCATGGAAAAAATTCAGGAATTGCGAGAATCGAACTGCTACCACACCCAGCATACAGCCCTAATCTCGCGCATCAGATTATCATCTTCTTCGATGCATGGCCTATTTTCTACGTGAAAGAATTGTTGACAATATTGAAGCACTACAAGTGGGTGTCACCGAATTCTTCACATCAAAACCCAGAGACTGGTACCATCGTGGGATAATAAACCTCGCAGAACGGTGGCCTAAGACCATAGAATTTAATGGTCTGTGCTTTGAAAATTAGTTAATTGTTTGTCCCAATACATTTCAAATAATCGTTTTTAAACGACATTACTTATAAGACAGTATCTATATGTCTCTTGGACAGAGGTGGTGAACGCAGCGGCCGGGTGGTAAGCCATCTGATGGAAAGAGCTCTCCCCACGGGTAAGGTTAATATCATTACTTCCAACGTACTTTCACGAACAACTATTTCTGAAATTAATTTTAGACGCCTAATAGGTTATGAAGTATTAATTTTGTTTAAGATAAAACAACCAACATCCATATTTGAGCTTTCCAACTGCTTTGTATTATTTTACTTCAAGTTTTTAGGATATTTTCTAAAGAAATTCCTTGACTGGTGCAAAGAGAAACTATGCAGGTACTTATCTTTATTAACAATTGCTTTATTGCATTTTATTTACCCAAAATGCTTCTAACAATTTTTATATGTAGTCATATGTTCTAAAAAAAGTGTAAACTTTATTTTTGAAGCTTAAATCCACTAACAATACCAAATTTACATTTATATAAAAATTTGCATTTTTTGGAAATATCCTACGAAGAATTCTTTATTCGAAAAGAACTCCTAAACTATCAAAGAGAAACCAAAATTTGCTATACAAAGAATACAGATAGATATCTTAACGTATGCAGCTTATTTCCAATAATAATTCTAGCATTATTAACCATTCTAGGGTCCGTTATTTTGTTTTTAAATTTTCAATAATTTATCAGTTTTTAAGTGCTGTCACTAACCAACCGCTTTTCACGTTATGCACAGAGAATCTAATGTTTATGCGAATATATTACGACCCACCATTAAGTATTTTAATGAAATTTCAAAATTATCTCTTTGGAACCAGGTCAATAAGATCTTTCAATTAAGTCTATTGAATTCCCTTATTGTTATTTTACCTGCAAAGAAACATCTAGAAAATATATGATAACTTGTATCTTCATTAACATAAAATAAACAAAAGAATAAGTTTCTGTAAGAATAATTCGTTGAAGAATGTGTACAGAAAGACACAAGAATACAGTATATCAGATGCTTTAAAGCGCTTGTTTATATTTAGGGGCTTCAAAGCATTCATTTTAGTGCAATATGTACATCACATGGTTGAATACAGTACTTCTTATTCTACATAGTAGAGAAGAATGTAAGATATTGGAAATATAGCGCATTTATCTGATATAACTGGTAAACGTTAAAATATTATTCAATTTATGCAATTTATTCCAAGTAATGCTTCTCTGCTATAAGCTATTTTCAAGACGTCTGTTATTAAAGGTTTGAAGAGTTTATTATATTATTTTTAAATGTTTTTATAACTTGTTTTTTCTTTTGATTTTATAAAAAATCAAAACCAATATATAGCGTCCAGAATGTAAACATTTGACTATCTACATCCCTTTAGTATATATGAAAATAGCTGTAGAAAGGTTTATCGCAATTAAAAATAAATAGATGTGTAAATAAACTTTCGTAAAATATCTGTATGCACATTAATATACGATAAGAGTAGGGTCTGTGAATGAAAAACGAGTACATCACGTTTTTCTATAACTTGTGCCATTATATCAAAGTAGAGTCTTAACCTGTAACACGAAATATTTCGGTCGTTAATGCTTCCTTGTATATGACGTGTAAAATGAAACAAAATCTCCATTTTCTGCAATGTTTAGCTTCGAAAACAAATAAATTTCTGTGAATTAGGAGAAAAAGAAGATATAGATGCTGCTATCTTGAGCTAATGTGTTTTATTACGCATACTAATCGAGTTATTTAAACTCTTTGCAAAAACGCACCTCATGTTTGTTACGCACACGAGTAAACTAAAAAACAAAATCGGCTTTTCCCTAACATTTTATTCCCCATTCGTTGCGCATTAAGCAGTATTAACGGGCTTTTAAAAGTTTTAAAACCCCATGCAGTCTGGAGGTGATGAATTCATTACGGCATAAATGAGTCCCTAGCGCATGAGTGCGTGAGATTATGCGGTATTTTTCTCAAGATGGGGAATTTATCTGGGTGCCGGAAGAAAATGATGGTAATTCAGGGAACTAAACATATTTTTCTTTCACACTTTATTGTTGCGGCGAAATTATATTCTTACTTTTGCTACATAGTATGCATTCTATCCTAAAATTGCATGTCGAGATTTCACCGAAAAAATATGTTTTCAAACTTCCGAACCTAAAATATAATTTTAGAATAAATTCCCTGGTGTGCGCATGTATCAGAGCTCCAAAACAATGCCGGAGAATTACTAAACCTGGTACTTCAGTTTACTGTTTTATAAATATGCGACACGTAACTTTCCACACAAATGTTCTTGTCATACGAAACTATGGTTTATATATGAAGTATTTTTAAATATTTTTGTGTTTCAAAAAGTGTTTACGATTTGGATTAAAATTCCATTAGTTTAAGATATTTTCATGAAAAATAAAAATGTTGCATTGAGTATTTTTTTCCTGTGAAATTCTGTGTATGTGTAAGGAATTTAATATACACTTTTACAACATATAAACAATACATTACTACACAAAATATGTAATCAACAGACTCTTTGCGACATCACATATCGAACAATTGCTTAAGAGTGGTTAGAATGTTTCAATACCTTTTGGTATTTTCTGCCGCAAACCTACATCCAGTTGTTTTTCGCAATGTAAATTCGAGAAACAGATTAACATCTGACTATTCGGTTACCTCTACAACGAAATTTACAGGAAACTATTTCTGAAAGTTTATTTTCTATATAGTATATAGAAAAATGAGCTGAAAAGTTTATAGAGGTCACACATAAAATAAACGACAATGGGCAAAAAAGACGTGTGAAATATCCAACATATATAATCATTTTTCTACATCTGGTTACCAAGTTCGCGAGTTCATATCCGGCGGAAGACGATATTTTTCGACGAAAAAAGTATTTAGCAAGGAAGCTAAAGCCGGTTGTCCAATTTCATATTTTTATGGGACGTAAACGAGCCTCAAGTCTCATAAGGAGACTTCTGAGCAAAATTAAACGGTATTTCGCATCCAATATAGAATGGGACGCTGTTAACCTCCAAAAGTCAAAACTCTATTTTTATGTTCTATACAAAATGCAGGGGTGTAGAAGTCGTTATTTTGGCTATAGGTACTTAAACGCGAGACCCAGTGAAGTGATGTATGCAGCAGTTTTCAATTCTGAATTCCTGTAGTTCTACTGATGAAATTTGCAGGGAAATGCATGTATAAAAAAACTTTCAAAAATTTTATAAAATAAATCGCGAGAATAATTTACTAAGTCCCTCAAAACATTCGAAATGTTATAATTAATTGCAGTTGCACTGGGCACTTTTTCTTAATTATTTCATATCATAATAAATGTGTTCCAAAGTGTTTCGATACACAATTTATCCCTGTTACATAGAAGCATAAACGGCATGGGGTGACTCTCAAAGGTTTAAAATGCATAATCTGATGATAAAACAAAAAAATGGGCATAAGAGAAACGAAATACTGGAAAAGGTCAAAACAACAACCGCAAATATTCCATAATTTTTCCAAAAGTTCAAATAAAAATAAGTTCTTTCTTACAAATTAGTCATTTTAACCTATCTTAAAAGCTTCATGTGATAAATGACCAACCTTCAGTTATATTAAGCGTTTCTGAATTCGTTGATAATGAAAGAGTACTTCACACGCCATTCATAGAAAATTTAAGGTCTCCTTTTATTTTGATCAAGATAATTACGGTCAATTATGAAAATAAAATATAACAAAAAATATTTCAGGAAAAGAAAACCAGCTTGGGTTGCGGAAATGTTTTATTTAATGCCCTTTAACCGATAGTCATATCGGACGATGAATGAAATGATATTCTAATTAACCCAGGTTCCATAGAGCTTAGAGTTACCCGACATTCGTCTTTCAGGATAACTGAAAACACCCGGGTTTTATGAGAAAATAAAATATTTGTTTCTATTTAGTCTAAATATGAAGTAGCACAGAAATAAAGGAGAGAAAATTTACAACAACGTATAGACTTTTCTTTCGTTTTGAATCGAGATCTGAGCAGGGAAATTTATAATTCATGATTATAGTGATGCACTCTAGAACTTTGTAAATATATTTCTCACGCGTAAAAGTTGAAAGTATGCTATGGCCATTAGCGTTTTACTCTCTTCTTAAAATTTAGCTTGCATTTTATAATGTTATGCATTATTTAATACAAATCTTAATAATAATAATAATAATAATAATAATAATAATAATAATAATAATAATAATAATAATAATAATAATAATAATAATAATAATAATAATAATAATAATAATAATAATAATAATAATAATAATAATAATAATAATAATAATAATAATAATAATAATAATAATAATAATAATAATAATAATAATAATAATAATAATAATAATAATAATAATAATAATAATAATAATAATAATAATAATAATAATAATAATAATAATAATAATAATAATAATATGGATGAACAGAGTGAGACTGCCCGCCTCGGTAGCGTAGATGATAGCGTGTCTACCTCACGTTCAAGAGGTCCCGAGTTCGAATCTCGGTCAGGGTGAGTTAACTGGATAAGGTTTTTACTGTG
Source organism: Mantis religiosa (assembly GCA_030765055.1). Taxonomy (NCBI): domain Eukaryota; kingdom Metazoa; phylum Arthropoda; class Insecta; order Mantodea; family Mantidae; genus Mantis; species Mantis religiosa. Next base: position 100,800,589 of record CM060957.1, read on the forward strand.
GTTTTCCCTTATCCTGAAAGACGAATGTCGGGTAACTCTAAGCTCTATGGACCCTGGGATCATTTGAGCATCACTTCATCCGTTCCACTCATCGTCAGTTATGACTTAACGTTGGAAGGCGTAAACTAAAAAAAAATTAATAAAGAGCCAGCCTGAAAATTAAATGTCATAGCCGGGATTAGAATCACGGATCTCTCGATCTCCGTCGGGTTGCTCTAACCATTGTATTATGGCCAAACTGCCAATATGACATTAAATTCTCCAACTGACTCGAGCGTTTCTCGGTAAACCACTAGGGGTTGACGGAGATTGGGAGATCCGTGGTTCAAATTCCGGATATGGCATTGAATTTTTAGCCTGCTCTATTCATCCAAACCTTAGCCGACACACGGCTAGCGTGGAATAAATGGTTAATTTCCAATAATAACAATAATAGTAATAATAATAACAATAATAACAACAACAATAATAATAACAACAACAACAACAACAACAACAACAACAACGACAACGACGACGACGACAACGACAACGACAACGACAACGACAACGACAACAACGACAACGACAATAATAATAATAATAATAATAATAATAATAATAATAATAATAATAATAATAATAATAATAATAATAATAATAATAATAATAATAATAATAATAATAATAATAATAATAATAATAATAATAATAATAATAATAATAATAATAATAATAATAATAATAATAATAATAATAATAATAATAATAATAATAATAATAATAATAATAATAATAATAATAATAATAATAATAATAATAATAATAATAATAATAATAATAATAATAATAATAATAATAATAATAATAATAATAATAATAATGCTCTTGAAAAACTAATACAAGAATAACGTAAACAGAAAATAGATCTCAAAATTAATAACTAATTAATCACATTAAGGAAGAGGAAAATTGAAGATAGATTGCCCAGCGTATGCAGATGATCTTGCAGTCTTAACAAGTAGCACCATAGTTGCTCAAAAACAGACTTAATTATTAAAAGAAACTGCAGAGAAAGTTGATCTTCAGTTATCTTTAGTAAAAAAAAAAATTAATATATTTGGTGCATTAAACAAACACCAAAATATATGGAAACCAAATATGTAAAAATTAAACGAGTTTTACAATTCAAATGTGCTGGGGAAATAATTCAGGAAAATGGAATCGAAACTAAAGCAAACAAAAGCAGGTGTCTAAAATTTAAACAATATATCAACTTATTTAATACATATGTAATAAAAAATGCATGTCTAAAAATACAAAATTAAGACACTGTAATTAAACCAGAGTGTTGCTATGGAGCAGAAACATTAATTTTAATACTGGAAACAGAGAAAAGAAAGAACGTAAAAGTTTTAGAAAAATGTTGGGTCCATAAGTCGCAGGTGAAGAATACAGACTTACAAGTAAAAAGGAAATACAAAATATACAGACATCCCCAGTGATGTTAAGAAATCAAAAATTAAACGATTTGATAACTTCAAATTTGCACACAAAACAATTTACAAAATTTTACGAAAATAGAAGTAAAGCACAGATAGACACTCTGAAATTAATTTGTGAAGTAAATTATTATTTAAAATTTTCAGGAGTCACTCAATATATAACCTAGACAGGGACGTCTTTAGAATGAAGTGGCAAGTTGGCCAGGAGGACAAACCGTAGATAAAGACTGGAACAACGCGAACAGAAACAGAAAGCAAGCCCACAGCCAAAGAATGAGAGAACTTTGGATTTATAGAAGAGCTAAGAAACGTCTATAAGTACTTTTCAGAGTCCTACATGGGCTGATTCGCAAAATATATACAAAATAAGGGGTTAAAATCATTTTAGCAAGGTTTACAAACATATGACAGAACATTTTAATGGTACATATGAACACAAGAGAATTCTAATAATAATGTGGTCAGCCTAATAAGCAGACGTTTGTTTTCATTTATGATTATAACCACCCTTCATTCGCTCCATTAGTAAACACAAAACAGAGAGTTGATGCATAATTTAGTTTACTCGTTGAATTTTTCTCTCGTATGGCTATTAAAAGCTGCAGAAAGGTATTTCATACTGAAATAATCAGGAAATGTGCAGTGTATAGTGCATTACTTCTCCACAGTTTTATATATAACAGAAATAGGACGTGTAGACAAACAGTATATCTCAAAAACAACCATTTGGATAACTATTAAAATTGTATTAAATTTCGGCAGATCCTGAGAATGCCCCGATAAAATTCTCCTTACAAGGTACCCTTTATATAAACTATTTCCCTATGTTTTACTTGTGAAAAACCTTTTTCGTTATTATTTGCTTGATTTTTCAGTAATTCTGCCTAGGAAACCATAAGAGACAAACTGGCCTTTTTTTATATAGAATATAAAGTTCCTTAAAGTATGCATTTTATATTAAGTAATTTTTAGCAGCATTATCTTTTTTCCATACTGTATAACTATATTTTCTTTATCTAACGGCTTCAAAGCTTCCGATTCTTCCTTTATTGTCGTTTTCTCCTTCACATCAACAACTTCTTACTTGTGCACGCGGAAGTGATTTATTCCCCCATTTTTACCATGTAAGCATTTTATCCTCCATGTTTCTGATATTAACATTTCAGCGTTGTTTATGTATCCACCAGATATTTTGGAATAGTTTCTAAACAAAACACTGTGCGCGAAAATATAACTAATTTGGATGTGTTAAATTTCACAGTTTTTGGAATACGTAGACTACATCACAAGAAATGACAAAAAGTAAAACCAGAAAAATTAATATGTATACTATTATGTTATATAGGGTTGGGTCCTCGGAATTCACAATATCTCGATACTGACGATACTTGCATGGTATCGACAACGAACGATACTTCAGAAAATCGCTCATTACGTTTTCCATACTTCGGAGTGATTCTGCGATATTTATTTAATTTTAAAATCACAAAATATTACTGTCGCAAGTAGAACATTGCAAAACCCGAGAAATTGCCAGGAATGTGGTACCTGTACACTAACATTATGCAAGAATATGATCGTGTGTCAGATTCACTACGAGTTCCCAAGAATAAATCACTGCATATCTCAACGGCGATTTGTTACCCCCTCTTTCTAGTACACTGAATTACTGGAAAACAAATTCATAATTTCTAGAACTAAAAAAACTTCGCTACTTAATATTAATGTATTCCACCCGCAACAGTTTTCTCTGAAAGACTATTCAGCACAGCAGGACTTATATTTGACAGGAAAATAAGTAGACTTGATCCTGAAGGAGTAAAAATGCCTAGTGTTTCTTTTTACAAAAACTTAAAAAAGACATGTATTGCTTTTAAATGTTTAATTTAGAGTTTAAAAATAACAACATTGGTTGTTTTAAATTTTGTCTCGTTAAATATGTATATTCAATTAAATTTGTTGGCATTACACCATTCTCCCAACATTCTATTTTGCATTGAAACTAGAACTATGAACGACGTTATCGAGTATCGAAGTATCATGTATCGTGGAGAATAAAGTGTATCAATATCCAGAATCAAATATCGAGCAAAAATTGGTATCGAACCATCCCTAAGATTATACAATTAACAAGTACTAAATTCTCTTCCCAGACACACACGGTGTTATTTGGATGTTAAGTTGCAATTTGAATTCAGAAATTTTAATACAAACTGAGAACTTCCTCGATTACTTTTGTCTTAAATTATGTACCATTGTTTCGCTGTACCGAAAATGTTAAGGTTGTTAGAATATAGGCTTTTGAACATTTTTAAAGTCTTTCAAATCTTGTCTTTTCTATTGACCACCAAACTCATCATATGTGTACATATTTCTATTCCGTCTATTGTTTCCTAAATAGATTCATAAATTAAAACAAAAAGTACGCATACACGATTTTAAAACCTTGTAGTATTCTAATTATAATAGTGAAATTTCTGATTTTATCAGAGAAAAGGAACGAATTATGGCACCTCTTAGAACTTCATAGACTTTCAATATTTTTGGACTTTTTAAATTTTATGTCTCGTAAAATTACATATATATTTCAGTCATTTTACCGTAGCATTTTTAAGAAAACATACATGTTGTTAGTACAGCACATGGTATGTAATGCCTGTAAATCTATGGAAATGACACTTAAAGCGAAGTAACACAATTTTTAAAATCTTCAAAACCGAGCTAAAGAATTTCAATTCACGGCTTCAAGAATTTATTTCTCAAACGGTTTAAAAGAGATTTGAATGATAGTTGTATTAGACAAGAATATTTTCTCTTTTATGTACACACATATAATGTTCAAAATATACACATATAAAAATGTTTAATATCTAGTTCTAAAGAGTCTTAAATCCATAAATTACAACATATTAAGTATTACCAATCTGTTATCACATAATTATATAGGCACTCTTCAATATTAAAAAATTAGTATATTTCTCTATTAATTTGACTGCTAGAATTTAAATACTATATTTTCAGCTCTGAAGCTATGTAAGTGTTCGTAGTTTCAAAATCCATTTTTAACAACTTTGCTAAATTTCAATTTGCAGCGGAAGGTTTGCAAACTAGAGAATAATTTAAGCTAGTGGTTTACTTTCAGTTGTTTCTTTACTGTACTGTATAACTATGTCTTCGATAAACACCTCATTACATCAGAAGTTAAGTTTGTAATACAATTTATACCAAGCTAACTGCATCTAAGCCCATTTAATCAAGTTTTTGAATCTCACATGAATTTTTGTAACTATTTTCTCTCATTTAGGGTATTTATTTTTTAAAGTTGTCCTTGAACAGAAGTTATGACGCGAAATTTAATTTCAGAATGCTTTTTCCCTAGTGTTGTGTTATGAAAGATATATCTTTGAACAAGGTAAGAAAGATGGACTTGAAATAAGTGAAAACACCAAATGTTGTTTTCAAGTTCCTAAAATTACGTTAGATAACAAACCGTCACTTCTAACTTCATTAAATAATTATTTTACGACTTAATTTATTTTCTAAATTCCACCTGCCTTGTCGTTTTCATTATCATGTTGCTTATCCTTCCCAAAAATTTTCACTTTAATATACCTGAAAATCTTTACTTAGTATAATACTCCATGAATAAATTATAAATACTACAACATCCCAAAGTAGCTGACTTAGCACATTAGATCGTATACGGCGATAAATGCGGAATTTTGCAAAAAATCTGCAAAATCACCAAAATAACGTTATAGATTCTTTTTTTTTTTCCTTCTTTTTTTGAAATTTTACGTCCTCCAACGTTAAGTCATATCGGATGTGAATTAGATGGGTGAAATGATGATCAAATGAGTCCGGGGTCATGGAGCTTAGAGCTACCCGACATTCGTCTTTAGAGATAAGGGAAAACCCCGGAAAATAACCTTATCCAGGTAACTCACCCGGACCGAGATTCAAACTCGGGACCTCTTGAACGTGAAGCAGACACGCTACCATCTACGCTACCGAGGCAGGGTGTATAGATTTGTTTCTACAGTGTGGGTACTTTTCCAGTTTTATTGATTATTTGAACAATTGATAGGAGTGATGTAGAAACTCCACTGTTACAAAATGTTAAAGAAAAATTATTTAAAATGTAAAATGTTAGCTTGTTTCTTATTGGGTTACTTTCTCTGAAATACTCTAGAAAAATTTACGTGTATTAACACCCCAAGGACATTAATTATGAAGTTAATTATGTGTTATAATTACATTACTTTCTCTACCCTACTTCTACAAACTATTCTTCAAAAGTTCATCTTCCACTCACTTAATGCTTTTACTATGCATTTCGTCATATAGTAGGTAAAAATGACAGTCAAACTTTTAAAAACGGTTTCCAGCGTAAATGGCTTTGAAAATTCGCGTTACTTGCTTGACCGCAATAAAAAATAGACTCTTACCATTTAAAAGAAATATCTGAAAATTCAAACTATTAACTTGTGTTTACCTACAGTTTTATGAGCAGCAAAATCATGTCTATAACTTGTGGTTTATTAGTAAGGATGGGTCGATACATTTTATCTTAATACTCGATTCTGGATACCAATTACACGATATGTTCCACGATACCCGATACTTCGATACTCGAAACCATCATTTCTACTTAGTTTCAATATAAAATAGAAAGTTGGTAAAACTGTGCAATGCCAATAAAATTAAATAGGCGTATATATTTAATGAGAGAGAAACTTAAAATCGATAGTGTTCTTATTTTAAAACTCTACATCAGACGTTTAAAAGCAATACAGGCTACTTGTATAGTGTGATCCATATAAATCTGAACCATTTCAATAAGTCACAACTTTTGAACGAATAACAGGACACAATTGCAACTTTGAGGGAATATAATACACAATTGAGAGATTACATTACACTATTTACATCTCAGAGAACATGCTGGAAGCGTTCTCCACCAGCATCTATACATGTTTGCACTCGTCTCACCATATTCTCTGAAGTTTTACGGAGATCATATCGAATTGAGAGGTTATTTCCAGCAAGATGGAGCAACGCGCCATACATCTGACACCATGGAACTTGTAACCAGTTTCTTCGATAATCGAAAAATCTCAAAAGGTCTGTGGCCCCCCCCCCAGATCCCCTTACCTAACTTCACCGGATATTTTCTTGTAGAGGTATCTACAAAAATGGAGTGTACAAGAATATACCACGGACAATTTATGTTCTCAAGGAATCCATTCGAACCGAAATAAGTAACATTGGCGAGGATACTCTCCGTAAAACTTCAGAGAATATGGTGAGACGAGTGCAAACCTGTATAGATGCTGGTGGAGGACGCTTTCAACATTTTCTCTGAGATGTAAATAGTGTAATGTAATCTCCCAATTGTGTATTATATTCTCCCAAAGTTCCACGTATGTTCTATTATTGGTTCAAAAGTTATGACCTATTGAAATGGTTCAGGTTTATATGGATCCACTATATAAGTGTTTGTTCAAAAATACTAGCATTTTCACTCTTCCAAGGTCAAGTCTACTTGTTTCTCTGTCACATTGGGTCCTGCTACGCTAAGTAATCTTTCAGAGAAAACTGTTGCACATGAAATATACAATATTTAAGGCTAATTTTTTTAGTTCTGGAAATTTTGAATTTGTTTTCCAGTAATCCAGTATACTAGAAAGAGGTGACAAATTCGTTGTGTAGATATGCAGTGATATCTTCTTGGGAGCTGGTAGCTGGCCCTGAATTTGACAGACGGTTATTTTCTTGCATTAGTATTACTGTGCAGGTACCACATTCCTGACAGTTTCTCGGGCTTTGCAATGTTCTATAATATGTGATTTTAAAATAAAAAAAAATTGCTGAACCATTACTGATACCGAAAAGATACCGAGGGTATTTTCTGAAGTATCGTTAGATGTCGATACCTTGCAAGTATTGTGTGTGTCGAGGGATCGCAAGTATCGATGATCCATGCCTATTTACTAGTATGAAAAATTATGCAAAATTCTTTCAGAATAAACAGGTCCTTACACACAATTTAGATAAAATTCAAGATGTAGAATTTTCTTTGCATTGCTAATATCTTAAACATGTATCTTTTGAATCAAACTCCTAAGCGTCATTTTTACATCAATAATATATTTCCATGTAAGGTAATTTACTTTTAAAAACTATCTTGTTGTTTCCTTGGAAGATGCTGAACTAAAATACGAAATATGCTATACATCTGAATTTAAAGTTTTAAGTTTTATTTGCTGAAAAACCTACTTGCTCGTAGCTGTATTATTTTAATACTCTTTTGATTCAGAGCACCTCAAAACATGTATTCACAATGAACTTTTCATATACAGTCTTTCGATAGAATACTATATTTCCCCTACTAAACTATAGCTGTTTTAAAGGAAATAAACACCTTTTGTATTATCGGGGTTTAAATGACCTCGCCGTCGACCAAAAACACCACACAGTCACTCACACCCTTTTGAACTATTTGGTTGAATGGGAGAATTTACACTGGGAAACGGGTAAACATAGTTCACAGATAACCGCAATTAAATTGGAATACGGCAAACTTTAAATAGATAATCATGTGTGCAATAAAATACTTAAAAGACCACATTTTACCTACATTACGGTTCCTGAGCAAGTGGAAATGCGTTTTGAGGTTCTCTGAAGAAAAAATAAACCATATGTAAGGAAAGTTCTGTGTACATGCCTGTGAGAGTCCGTGAACAAATAACTCTAAAGAGGAAATTTGGTTAAAACCCAAACCTGGTATTTAAATTCGTCTTCTAGAAATACTACAGCGAGATTTTCAAATAATTCCCTCGTCCAGAACTACCATGTGTTTAAAAAATGTTTCAAAATTTTGGTTTCTCTCAAAAACAGCTCAAAACATTTTGTATAAATTACATATTTAAAATACTTTAACTACAAATGAAATGTTTATTTTAGATTTTTGGATAATTACACTGACCTGCAACATTTTCACAGTTTTTATGAAAATGGGCCACATACATGGAAGTGAAGACACTAATTTCCAAAATAATAACAGTTTTCGCGTAACACGTACCATTTTTATTAAATTATATATATATATTGGACACTACATAATTGCAGTATTTTTAAACTTATTTTGTGATTTTTGAGAAAACCTTATGTGATAGATAAAAATTGAAAGCACCATTCAATTTAGCAGCTCCAGGTTATTTAATATCATCTAACATATTTCAAATTCCCATTCTCTATGTAATTCACAGGTAATGCACGAGTTTTTATACCAAAAATAGTATTTTCAAAAATTTATTTTGTTCATTTTTGAGAAAACCTTACGTGAAAGAGAAAAATGGAAAACACCATTCAATTTAGCACATCAAAGTCGGTTAATATCACCTTTCAGGTCGCAAACCGGTGAACAAAAAATGTTATTTTGCAGGACAATAATTATTGTTTGACTTTATAAAAATGTACATCTCGCTGAATCACGCGATTTATGTTTAAAAACGTTTTATAGAGTTAACCACTTTAAATTTTATTGTTTCGGTCACAAAAATAGAATGTAATTTAAAAGCCATCACTCACTGACCAGTTTTTGAAATATTTTGTTTTCGTTTAATCCTACTGTATTCCCTTATTTCTATTATATCTCTATGTAATTAAACCATTTCCTCAAATGTTTACCTCAATTAAAATAAATAACTATTTGTAAGAATAGATTTGAATGATTGAGCAGAAAAATGCATATGATTTGTTTTAATCTACATATAATAGAAATTGTCTTGCCCTCATTTGATCCCAGTGTAATGCACTTATGCTACAGAGACAGTTTGTCATGTTACAGTAAATTAATTGTACCACTTACCACACAGCGAAAGGTGGAGCAGAAGACCTATGAACCATCGTGTTCCCAGACGGTGGAATAACATTCTTGGAGTGTTGTTCGGGTATATCTAAAGAGCTTAATGATGCGGCAGGCGTTGTAGAACCTCCCCTGATGTCATTACCTTCATAAACACTAACATTGTTTGCACAGACGTAGTTTTGCCTTCACACGCTTTCATTTAAACCACGCACTGTTTATTCTAATGTATTCCTTCCTATTTGACTCAAGCACCGTCATTAATGACACAACTAAACCGCATGGACTGCTAAACCAGTGTTTTAGCGTTTAATAATGCCGCTGCAAAATGGGAACAGTTTCTGACATGAATAACTTCTCTGAAATACCTTGCATATTATACTCCATATCTACAGTAACAAATTCAAATGTCATAGTTGGCTAACTGACTTTTTAATAGGTCTGTTTTATTAAACAAATACTTTTAAAAACTTTTCTACTATACCGGTAGTATAGCATGTTTTTTTGTTTTATTTCCTTATTATAATAATTATCAGTTTCACACTTTCACACGCTTTGATTGCTTCCAAAGTGTCTTAAAACACTCAAAATTTTGAATGTCTCGTCTTTGTATAGACCTCCGCGATTCACGTAAACAAAAAAACAAAAGACGCACGTCCGGCGCGAGGTAGTGTACCGAGTTAAAGCACCGCACGCTTCGCCCGCATCTGACAGAATCAGAGCCTTTGGAACAGCCGGCAACAACGTGGCCTTCCACAAATAGTTCCTGGAGTAGTCGCATAGAGGAGCTGTCTCCCGTGCGCATGACTCGCTTAACGTCATTAACTTTCATTTTCGACTTGATTAAGCAATGTAGTTCTTCTTTGGTTAAATGCGTTGCCTAGCTGTATCACCGCCTTTGAATTCGCCTCAAGAGTAAATGGTATCGTTCTATTTTTCTACTTTGCTAAGGTGAATCTAACTAATTAGTTACTTACATACTGTAGGCTCAGTTTGCCATATCGTTTCTATCCATTCTATTAATGTTTTTGTAAGAGGCAGCATTTAGTAAGGTTTTTATGTTTAGAAGTAAAAGCAAGACAGAGTATAAATAAAAGTGAATTTCTCTATGTTGATATATTTTATACGTAACCTACAAATTATTCATTGGAATTTCGCTACCACTGAGCATGATTAAGCTCACGATGCTGTGTGGGTAGTCTATCTGACACATTTAAGACATACCGAGTTCGAACTTCGATTTGAGTTATTTGCATAACCACTCTCTGATTTTCGTTTATCCTGAAAGATGAATGATAGGTACCTCTAAGCTTTATGAACGCTAGTTTATTTCATTTTATTAGTTAAAGGACGTTAAACCTTAAATATAATAAATGCTTAACACTCGCCAGAAACTGTTCTGGTTAATTAATGTAGGTTTAATTGTTATTCAGCTTAAAATATAATTGAGTAACGACATTAGGAACTCGTGAGAAACAAAAGAACAGCCACTTTAATCTTTCAAAGAATGCTGCTAAAATGTGAAAAAAGTCAGGCTGATTTAAAACTGTTTTGCACAAAAGAATTCATATTTTTCTATATAAATAACAATTTCCTATAATTTTATACCTACACAAAATTAATTAAAACTAAAGCCCCCTTCAACAGTTGTTTATGGAAATTTAAGATATGCATTTACTTATCGTTGTGTTTATTACAATTTTAAGGGATTTTAGGAATAATGTTGTAGCCATTTTAGAAATTTAAAGCCGTGGTCAGGGAGTTAAATGGCTAGCCTCTCATCATTAGTAGAAAAGCGGCGTATGTGCGGGTTTTCTCCGGGTCCTCCGGTTTCCCCCGCATGTCTCCATCGCCTTTCCTTTCATCAACTTCCCATCTTCCTCTCTCTCTCTCACATTAGCCTTGAGGCTGCTCTCACTGGTCCAGGTTTTGTCTGCTGCTCGATAAGCGACTGAAGCTTGTAACCCCAGGGTACCGACTTGCAAATCCCGGTAAATACGATAAGAGCAGTGCAAATAGAGTAAGAAGAAGGATTAAGAAACATATTTGTCTATAAATATAGAAATTAACATCAGTTTATAGTTTCGGACCATATAAGCATAGACTTTCTATGCTTCCGCCGTTGAATCTCCCTCCGGCTTTGACATTTAGCGCGTCCGAGTGAGGCAATGCTGTCAATTCTTGCCACTACTGCGAACGCATGTGTGTGGTTTCTTCGCAAAATGCAAACAATGAAATAATTCCTGTATTAAGACATGTAACCAACTTTACCAAGACTAAAGCAAAGAGCTGCTGACGCCACTTGCTCTGCTTACAAGAGAACTGGCAGCATGCCAGAAAATGCAAGGTGGACACATATTCTGTCTACCCATCACAAGAAGGCAAGCTGGGCCTGAAGACGGAGAAGGCCTTAAAATTTTTATCTGCTCTGGTAGTAGATCTGTTTACTACGAAATGAAGGTATGAGAGTGCATATGAGTTATAGGTCATACAATGGTTCTTGAACACAGAAATATTTAAATGACAACTTTAATATAAGCCTCTTACCTGTTTACATATCTCACTGCGATAACTTCACCCTTTCAACTATCACATCTGTTGTTATTTCATGTGTCGTTGTTTAGGGAGGGTAAAGTCTTCAACAAATTAAACGCTATAGTTCCATAGAAGTGTTCCGCTTACACACAACTTAACACTGAGTTAAACATTTTGCATTTAACCATAGTTTAATTCTTCTACGCCTGACTTATCTTCGTCTGTTGTGTCATTATCACTGCAATCCTCGTCACTTTTCCATCCTATTGTCTTCAGTTATAAGTCTTTCAATTTGTCTTCCCTTAGTGCATCCTTTCCCTAATACTCCTGTATTATTTCATCCACATGATGGCATTAACTTTCCCCATCCCATTTGTACAATTTGCTCAAATCATTGGCGGCACAACATTTCGTCTTTCAACTTAACGGTTACATTTCTGCAAGGAACACATTGTTTGACATTTGTCCATGTTAATTCTCTAGGACTCTCATCCGGATGTTACGGAGGAAGCCTTAAGATTGCATGGTTACATGCTGACAATATTTGCCTCAGTCAATAAGTTCTTCTGATTCGGCTTTTTGGCTAGAACTAAATCATAAAATTTTGTTTTGGTGCTATGTTCATCAAATATAACAGAATTTCAAATATAATATAAAAATACCGTGGCTTTGTCCAGTTGTCACTGTCACTATAATTCGGTTATTTCTATCACTTCACCTCCTTCAGGACGAAGTAGATAAAGAAATACGCAGTAAATCACCTCCTCTTTCGTTCGCTAAACTTGTTGTGCAGTCGAACACAGGATCTCTCTGATCTCTTGCACTGTATATCGTAACTTATGTCACAATCTGACTCGAAGAACGCACTTTACATCGCTTCAGAAAAACACTCACTAACTCACTGACTCACGCTCGAATACGCAGGCCTCTGAAAATTTCCACCGCAAGTTCTAAAATATTCTGGAGGCGTAGAGAGAGAAAAAACGTTCTAGAACAATCTGAATAGATGACAGCGGTATCCTGTAGGCTTTATCTCTTTCTAGACAGTCGGACGGCCGATTGGCATCTTTCCGATTAGCTCAGGTCAAAGTCGAGAATTGTTTAGAGGATACTAACTCTTATTTGTGTCTAAAATAAGTTAAAATATGACATCATTTAGCAAAATTACAAATAAATAAACTATTATATCAACAAAATATTAATATGGTGCTGGGGTCCTCTTAGACTCTTCTAGCCTTTAGTGTTCCTTAAATATCTATAATAAATAAAAGTACTGTTTTGTTTTATTTAAATCCATTCTTGTCAGATATTTTTTAATAAAATACTGTCACCCGAACTTCCTATAGAACCGGCCGGCAGTAGGGCCAGACGGGAAGCATTGAGGCTACGCCTACCCATTTGTCTCGTGTCACTAACTGAAGGGATGATTAGGAGAACGGCGGGAGCCCTGTACCGTCTCTTTCCCCTCCCACCAAACGTCTCGAAACCTCGGGATAATTGTGCGCGCCGCGAACTTTCCAGAAACGGTGATCTTCCCTATATAAGGTCTGTAGTTGGCGAGTCAGTTCAGTTCTTTGCGAGCAGCGTGAGGAGTGCCCAGTGAGGGAACGGACTGGAAGACTGTGTACGTGCATCGGAGGAGCGTACGTAACTGTGAGTGCAAAGTGGAACTGAAGTGGAACTGTGACGGACGAACTGGTGAATTGTAATTGTGTGCGCTACGTAATTCTGTGTAATCGGCAAGTGTTGCAACTGTAATTCGGTGGAAATAAAGAACATTTTGAGTCTGTGCAATTGGACTTTTAATTTCACGAACCCAAAAAGTTACAATAATTTAACTATTTCATTGTTGAGTTCGAAGTTTGCTTTGTAATAAAAACAGTCGGTTAGTCCAGTTCCTGGTCTTCAAACAAATAGGAACTCCGAATACAGTTGGTCAGTAATATATTAAAGAGAAGAAAAGGAAGCATATAATTTGAACAAAGATGATGTGATGATAACTCGTATATTACAATGTGGTCACAAATAAGATGAACACAATATTTGAATTGGAAGACGTTTAGAATTACAAGATTATTTTACAGATAAACCAAAATGTTTCTCAATCAGTAATAATCATCAAAAGGTATATAATAACAATAATAATTCTCATTTAATCAGCAAGAAATGTAAAATACATAATTGTTTCTGTAGTAAACAATAGGAGTAATGTCAGAAAAAAATGCAGCACATCAAGGATTACTTCATTTTAATGGAGGGCTAAGTGAAAGGTAACACATTATGATAGCATCATACGACAAAATCAACGTAAATAAAGCAGATATTTCACAAGAAGGGATGTCCAAACAGTTTCATCAATACTCTCCTCGGACAGTAATTGCAGGCATGTACGAGACGATAGTACAGATAACGCATGGCATCCTACGATACAGTATTCCAAGTACCCTGCACCTGAATAGTGTCATCTGTTGTCCGCTGACCGCAATACTTCGATCACCAATTCTATAACCCCTCAGTATCCACATAGTATGCTCATGTTTCAATGACCACTCTCCTGAAGGGTGTTGCAATTCTTTCCGCCAGTCCACAAGGATCTGTACATGAAGCCTCCAGTGCTAGTTACTAAATCCCAACTATGGCGAAAAATCTCTCGATAGCTTGGATTGTGAATCTATTAGTTATGAACCCATATTGTTCTTCTGGTATGACGTGGCTTGTGGTAGAATGTGGTTTAATATTATCTTGGTGAATAACTTGAAAGGAGCGCACTCAAGGGCTGTAGTACGAGAAGCACCTGGTAAGTGCCTTGGCTCTTTTCCCTTGTAGAGCACCTGAATTATGTATTTGGAATGATTCTTGTAGGTCTTCATTTGTAAGGTTATCTGGTCTTGAGATTTTCCCAGCTTACATCCTTGGAAGGCGTTCCATACATCTTAAGGATGTTACGGGTGTAAGGATGTGACCTTAAGGACGTGACGGATCCTGAGATGTGATTGAAATATCCGTGATGACATTTAGATCCTTCGGTACATCTTAACGAAATGTTCCTTCCATGTATTCATATTGCGATCCATATAAAACTGAACCATTTCAAAGGCCATAACTTTTGAACCAATAATAGGACACACATATAACTTTGAGAGAATGTAATACATAATTTGGAGATCACATTTCACCATTTATATCCCAGAGAAAGTATTGGAAGTGTCCTCCACCAGCATCTATACTTGATTGCACTCGTCTCGCCATATTCTCTGAAGTTTTACGGAGATCATATCGAATTGAGAGAAGGTTATTTCCAGCAAGATGGATCAACGTGCCATACATCTAATGACACCATGGAACTTGTAACCAGTTGCTTCGATAATCGAAAAATCTCAAAAGGTCTGTGGCCCCCCAGATCCCCTGAACTAACCTCGCTGGATTTTTTCTTGTTGAGGTATCTAAAAAATAGAGTATACAAGAATAGGCCACGGACAATTGATGTTCTCAAGGAATCCATTCGAACCGAAATAAGTAACATTGACGTGGATACTCTCCGTAAAACTTCAGAGAATATGATGAGACGAGTGCAAACATGTATAGATGCTGGAGGAGGATGCTTCCAACATTTTCTCTGAGATGTAAATAGTGTAATGTAATCTCCCAATTGTTTATTATATTCTCCCAAAGTTGCACGTGTGTCTTATTATTGGATCAAAAGTTATGGTCTATTGAAATGGTTCAGGTTTATATGGATCGCACTGTATACTTGACTCACTCACTGCAGTATTGTAGTACCAGGTCACAAACTTATCTTCCTGCAGCAGGAAGCAGGTCAGAAATAAGAAAGCTCCCTTTCACGTGATCAATTGTTTCTTCACAGTCACACAATGCTCCTTTTACGGGTTGCCTCTGGAAGGTCTAACGTTACCTGAACTAAATTTACTGACACATCGTATTGAAAACCAGATACTCATACTGTCCGATATAGAGTTCCGTCCGATAAATGGTCACTTTCCACCACATAGGTAAATTTTCTGGAATTTCTTTAGAAATCCTTCATTTGGGTGACTTTTGAATAAGTGATAAACCGTAAGAGATTGACCAAATCTTACTATACAAAAAATGCTGATCTCGTTAAAACGCACTCTTAATGTCTTTTTTGGAGATTTTCCTGGTTATTCGTTTAAATTTTCCAACACATGCTTTTCTCATTTGTCTTTTTATTTCTTAATCATGCAAAGAGAACGGAATTTAAAGCCATCTCATAGCGCCACCTCTTAAAAAATTTGACTATCCCTCAGAGCCTACTGTGTTCCAATATTTTCTCACTCGTACAAGAAAATTAGCATAATTTAACGATATCTGATTTAGAATTAAACAGAGGAGTAAGGGTTTGTAAGAACATTTTGCACAAGGGCAGATAAAAGCTTATAATTGCAACGTATCTCTTTTTGCCTCAACTTGCAGACCACTAACGTGTAAGCCTGTAACATCTAACCTTGTTTCAGACCACCTAATGATATTATTTGCTGCAAACTTCCATGCTATGACACTTTTTCGCACCTGCTTCTGCAATGACGAAATAACCTTAATTACAAACTAGATCGACTAGGTAATTAAGAGAAACATTTTATATGATATCTACTCTCATTCGAATCGCATGTGCTTGTTTCAACAGCGCTGATCACCTTGCAATTGAGAGCAATTACTGTAATTTACAGCATAGCTGGTATAGGATAAGAATCAAACGCGGGATATTTAATGAACTAGTTTGTTCATAAATTATACAGTGGACCCATTTTGTTAATGAGCACATTTATCATTTACTTAGCTTCCAAACTGTTAAAGATAAAGTATCCTCTCGTATCATGCAGCATGGGTTAAATCATCATCACCATCACCATAGCGTTTGGTGTCACATTAAATTTTCCCCTCGATAAAGACTATACCAGGGATTCCAAACCTTCTTGAAATAACGTGTGTACCAATTGATGTTAAGAGTATCGTTTTCACTTGTTTAGTATCTAAATGCTACTTTCATGGAAATACAATTTATAAATTAAGTTTTATGTTGTATGTTTAGTAATTTGAATTTCTTATAAATATATGTACTGTTTATACAATTATTTCATTTCTATTTTCTCCGCCCGAAAGGTCAAAACCAGGACTTCAGTGCAAATATGTATTACTGGGTTCTCTGAATTCAAAAAAGACATTGTTAGAAAATGGTCCACGTAATTTTTTTCTGCGCGCGGGTTAACACAAAAACAAAATGTTGGCTGTTTAAGTTTGCCATTTTTTAAGAATGCGACATGGAGTTGGCTTTTCTGTCTGCATTTTTTTGTAGTGTTTAACGCTCACTTTTACTCTATGCGGCATGAAAGGAAGATAGAGCACTGGTAGAATGAAATGGCGGGGGAAATTGGTGCACCCGGAGGAAATCCACTAGAGCACGGCCGATATCTGCATTAACTTGGACCTAAAATAGAACAAGAAAGTTCATAAAAGAAACATCTGAAATGATATTTCTGAGTAAACTTACCTGCCTTTCTTTTGGAGATCATGTTCCGATCTCTCCTCTCCCGGAGACTCGTTTTGGTAGTTTCGAGTAGCTTTCTGTTCCCTTTAAATTGCACAATCTACGAGAACACTACGAACTATGTAGTTACATGAAGTTTAGAAATATAATATATCGTGTAATTAATTTAACTTATTGTGACTAAAGACAAACATAAGTACGCCTAAAAACTGCTTTATTTTTCCCGAAATCGCTAGCTCAATGGTAATATATATCTCTTTAATAAATGT
The DNA here is from genome assembly GCA_030765055.1 of Mantis religiosa. Taxonomy (NCBI): domain Eukaryota; kingdom Metazoa; phylum Arthropoda; class Insecta; order Mantodea; family Mantidae; genus Mantis; species Mantis religiosa. Next base: position 100,818,271 of record CM060957.1, read on the forward strand.
TTCTAAAACCCTCTAAAATGTACCTTTAAGTCTCTGCAGCACACACCCTTTGTGCTGCTGTAATCTTACAGACTTACACACGACTCCACCTCTAACACGGAGCTACACACCACACTGCACACTGATTCTCTGTGGGCCTTGCATCGACTTCTATGTATCCAACTGGTTCGCTAATCTTTCTGAAATTCCAAGCTCCTAGAAATGCACTCACGAATGTCCTGCACAGAAACAATACCACAACGCACTTGTCTATTTCTCACGGAAATCTGCTTCCCCCTACGTCACGTCAGCTAGTCGCCGACCCCTTTTTGTGTGTAATTTACGTCCTCCAACATTAAGTCATATGGACGATGAATGGAATTGGTGAAATGATGCTCAAATGAGCACAGGGTCCATAGAGATTAGAGCTACCCGACATTCGTCTTTCAGAATAAGGGAAAATGCCGGAAAAAACCTTACCAGGTAACTCACCCTCACCGATATTTGAACTTGGCACCTCTTCAACGTGAGGCAGACGCGCTACCACCACGCTACCGAGGCGGGCAATCGCTGACCTTGCGTGCATGATACTTTCTCACGGCAGACTTGCGCAATCACAGATATGACAAATACCTGCTAATAATTTTTTTCAAATGGCATAGAAGAAAGATCTAGAGACCGCAATTTCCACTTTAACCTTCTCTTATGGAGGACTTATAAGGAGGTACTTACTGTCAGATGCCTGTTCAGGAGCAGAGAACTTGCATCCTGTACAAAGATTTTGTATGAGATGAGGTGAAGTTCCAAGTTGAAATGAAGCTTGTTGCATAATTTTTAACGTACGCAATAAAGAAACCTTGATTCTTCTTATTGATGCCCAAGATTACTTAATAATTTTCAATAATTTTATGATTATAAATTTTGTTGTAACAAATTTTGCCTCGTCTAGCTTTCGTCGAAATATGAGCTTTCTTTTCTCATAGTCATGGTCTCGAATTGAGTGAAATTGTTGAAGGAATTTAAGAAATAGTCATTAATTTAATTCTTCATTCACCTACTCTATATATTTATAGGTTAAATATTCATACGTTTAAATAACACTTTTCTGGTTCTTTCACCAGCACCTAGAAAACACTTGTCTTATTCCTTCGGTGACGTCCTTTTGAGAAGAACATATTTATTGAATACTTTTACTAGCAAATGAAAAACACGTCTTATGCCTTAAGCGTCGTCTTTTCAGAAGAACAAGATTATTGACCTTCGTTGCCGTAACAACCAACGCCTAAACACATTTTCAAACATCCATAACCTTCACAATCACGCGACTTTCTTTCAGTTACTAAACTTCTCGTTCTCACCACAAATATTTCAACATATTATAGCAGTTTTCAAAAATTTTTAACTCAGATTTAAAATCACTTACAAAAGCAATAATCCTGTTTGGGGCTTAAATAAAAAGCAGCTGTTTCAATCCGATAGAATAACCAGATGAGAAAAGAGTTCGATACATATGAAGCCCCACATGCGGTTCCTTGAGATTAACCCGGCTGCATTGCAGAGACGATTGATCTAATCATCGGTCTGGAACGGATTTGAACTTGCGACCTTGGAATAAGAAGCCAGCGTCTAACCACCTAAGCCTCCCAAAGCACATCCTCTTCGACATAGTTAAAAGCACAACAGGTGCAGAAATTGAAGCGGTCAGGAGCAGAAGTTGCTAAGTCACAGTTTCAAAATTGTGCAGAACTGCTCAAAGTTTCCAAAAGTAGTTTTAAGTGCCAAAATAGTAATATAAATGAAATAATTTTATGGGTCCGTCTGGAGGTTCGAAATAATGTGTTGAAGTATTCCTCATGGTTTGACGTATGTAGCATGTGTGACAAGATATTTTATTATTAGGACATAACTACTTTTAATTTAAAATGGATGAAAAGTAAGTCTTAACACCTTCTGATTCTTAATATTAGAGTATTTCTATTATAAAATATTATAATATGTAGCCATGAATAAATTATTACTTTATTTTCACCAATACGTCTCTACTATGGACTAATCCATTAGGCGCTTTATGGATTGACATAAAACATTATCATCAAAACATACCTCCATCTCTACTACATCATCTTCTACATCACTTCCATATGTCATTGTGTCATAAATGTGATACCTTCTGGCAGAGTGACATGTTCCAGCAGTGAACGAACATCGTAATATTTTGCCTTCTTAATCTTCCGAAGCCTATCTGGTGTGTTTTTCGCACTATCACATGCCATGTGTAAGATTTGCAACCTCACTACTCTCCTCAAAAGAGACTGGGGAAGGGACGATAAAGTGAGGAAGACATCGTGTGACAAACTTCTGGTACACATCCTCTTTGGAAATACACACCTCGGATTAAAGTGAATTCAGGAATACTTCTTACAAGAACATGGTCGAGGGCATCTTTGAAGTCAAAAACTTCAACTGGAGTGCCATTATGTTCCCCGTTATCGCTCAGTGGACGTTTGACAGGGACATCAATGAGCTTCTTCTGTAGTGAATCTTTGATCAGTTTCACCCAAGTGAAAGGGACAAAGACTTTATCCATTGATCGTTTCTTATTCTCAATATTACCAAACATTCTATCAATAGAAGTGAAAGAGTGCCCTGGTATTGGAAAGTACAGATAAACTTTCTGAAAATGCACTTGAGGAATGCCCAAAAATGTCTAAATGTCTAATCTAAAATGTATCAACAGCTGATAACAAAGAGCTTGGGTGGCACAGTATTTTTGTACCGCCAAACGGCTATTGCGGCGGCTACTTGATTCAACAACAGCTAACTCGAAAAGGTTGACTTTAACAGTTTTATTCCTGAAATTGATACCCATTCAACATGCCAGGGTCATAATATGTTCAACCTAACATCTTCTGATCCTCAAATCTCTTAGCACTATTACAGAACTAATATTCAGAGTGTGCATCGTGTGTTTAACAGGATTTCTCAAAAACATTGACTTAACAACTTCTGAATTTGAGTGCTTCAATTGGTGATGATGAATAGTGGTGATTTAGCAATTCCAATTTCTGAGTTTTGCAAATATTAAGTAGATTTTTGAATTCTAAAATAATTTCTATAAACATAAGCATCATTACTGGTTACATTAAAAAGTGATACGTTTTATTTATTATCTATTTCAAATGGGAAGGTGTTTGTCTTTGAGTGCTGCTAGGTGAGCAACCAATCGGAGTCCTGCCAAGGTGTGCAGGAGTGCCAACGTAATCAATCTGTATGAAAAACTATTCGCGCTAAGACAAAAATTCAGATTTTGCCAAAACTGATCCATGTGGAAGGTAGAGAGTAACGTATCTAGCATAACCATGTAAACCCCATATTTTTAGCTCAAATAGTTTTTCTAATACAAATAAATAAACTATATTACCTGTATTATAACAATAAATCGCGACGTAAGCACTGTATGAATATCATTATTGGTTGGCATGTATGCCTGTACGTATATTTGTAATTACTCAGAACTGAAACAAACATTTGACATGACGTGACAAAAGAATTACTTTGAATAAGCCAATTCCAGCGAGAGGAAACAATAAATTTCCTGCTGCCCTGGCAGAACGTGTCTGGTCACATTATATCCTTGTTTATGAATGGTTCGTAATCTCTATTTACTCTAGAGAGTTCAAAGTGGTTGGTGTGTATGTATGTATATATACTTTTAATTACTCAGAACTGAAATTTTAACTACTTACATGACGTGATAAAAGAAGTACTGTGAATAAGTCAAGGTGTTAAATTCGAGAAAGAGCAAACGCTTCATTTCCTCTTAACCTGTGGAATGTTGTATACTTATATTTATGAATGAATGCTGGATAAGAAGTGTTTATTTACTCTGGAGAGATCAGAGCAATATCATTCAGTTGTTCATTACACAACAGTAGAGTAGGAGTTAAATAGTGCAATGGCTTCTTGCGGTGAATTTAGTGGCAAGTCAAAATGGCAGGTATTGCGAAGTCAGGCTCGAAGTATTATTTTTAAGGTGTACATGTTCTTCAAAAAAAATTGGGAAACAGAAACTAAAATGAGTTATTGCAAAGAGTACTTCCGTTTAAAAACATGGAAAATGTGTATCGGCTGGATCAACTTGCAATTGAAATGGAACACGAGGTAATACGCCTCCCACCTTACCACTGCCAATATAATCCAATTGAGTTGGTGTGGGCTCAAATAAAAAGAGGGGGTTCTAAACAGAAACAATACTTTTAAACTGACGGACGTTGAAAGAGTTGTTCACGAAGAAATTGACAAGGTAACACAACAAGACTGGGGAAAACTGTGTAAGGCATGCAGAAAACCTTCAAGAAGACGATTTTAAGAAAGAAATAGCACCGTGACGAGATTTTGGAACCTATAATCATAAATTTGCAAGACTCAGACGATGAAGACAGTGACAATGATGAATTATCTCTTAACGGAAGTGACATTGGCTGCGATATGGATGAGCCACTGGCAGTTCCATTGGATTGGGAAAACAGGTAATTCATAAACTATAATTATAGTTATAGTATTTAAAAATATACATAATTTGCGAAAATGATTTTTCCAATTTTGATTTTTGCAACTGTATCATTGTAAAAGTTTGTAAAATATAATTTGCTTACCCTTACGACTGCACCAAGCAGACCTGCATGTTGTATGAGTGTGACAGGGAAATATAAAAGGAGTGGGGTAACAAGCTGGCAACGCTGAGTGTGTTACGGCATCTGATTAGCTGGACTCTAGAACTCTTCCCATTTGAAACACATAATAGTTCCATAGGCTCATTACGAGGTACAATGGATCAATCATAGCATTGTGATTCATTTTATGCAAGCTGCGTGTGCGATAAGTAATGTCCAAATTTGTATACATATTTTATAGCAATTTTCATTCTGAGCTTTTCGTTCAACCCTGGATTGTTCTACATTTAATAATATTCCTGGATTTTTACTTCCTCTCCTACTTTAGAGATAGCTCTGTATGTATGCGCGCGCACTTCTTTCTGGGAATAGCATAACTCAAAAACTAAAATTCAGGTCCAAACTTTGTATTTAAGTTCATTAGCTTCCGAGGATACGATACAAAAACCAAAAAAATGAATCTTCCCATCTCAAACACATAAAAAATTTTGATTTTCTCATAAATGTCTATAGCACTTCTAATAAAATTACCATCTGGTTAAGATATTTTTACAACAAACGAAATGTGCATTTTGAATCTTTTGGCTATAGTCCTTAAGTTCTCATTCTGAATGACTTTCACGTAACTGCTAAACCTAAGAGGAAGAAAAGTTTTACTACAAAAAGTGCAGGTCTCAAAGTGCATAGTCTTTTTTTTTTTCCTTGAGTTAATTCTTTACTATGTATTCCTTGTTATTGGTTTATAAATATTTGACTATGACTTAAAGTCTGCGGTATTTCTTTATTCTCATTGTGCGTACAAGAAAATACAATTATCTAAATGTTCCATATTGCCCCTGGTTTCCCTAAGTTGCATAATGTTTCAGGATTTTTAAAAATATTTTTATAATTTGAAAATCTATTGTTTACATTTTGTCTGCCTCTAATTATAGATGATAGGAGATATTATTGAATGTTATTTATATTTCTAAAAATAACTTTACTGGTTTTTAAATAAAATTTACCAAATCATCATAAGTATATACTGTACTTTAGCCTACACACGGCCAGTGTGAAAGAACAGTTAATTTCCATGAGTATATACTGTAACTAATTGTGATGAATTGTCACTTGTAGAAAAAACTGCTATTCATTTTTTGTTTTAAAAAGAATGTATTTAGAAAAATCTTACAAATGGAGGTTAATATGAAATAGTCGGGCATAATGGAATAGGTGGTTTAAAACATTGAAAGTTAAATTTCATATCATAAAACATGAAAAATTACTGGTTTAAAATAGACAAAACTCTATAAACAAGTGTTTACAGCCCTAGACCATAGACCAAGTATAGAATAACAGAAAAATAGACTTTGTTTGCATTTCAATGAAAATAGTCGGGCATTATGGAATAGGTGGTTTAAAACATTGAAATATACCTTGGATTGAAGTTAGGCTATATTTCTATTTATATAACTAATGATAATTGTTTAACTACTAATATATTCAAAGCTCTTTCTAAATTTATTTCTATTCAGTATACCTTTTACGGTTATATGGAACTTTATACTTTTCCGTAATACCCGACATGGCATCTTGGACAAAGAACCTTTAAAGTAACGAATAAAACACTGCCAAATAAAAAATGACCACAATATAACAAATTACAATTCTTTTAGTGTATCTTACACGTAATATCAATGTTCAAGTCACATGCGTACTATTGAGTTAAAATGCTTGAAAAATTTGCCTGCAAAAACTTTTTAAAATCACAAAACACACTTTATTCTGTAGCGAGTGAGATGGCAACAAGCTGTCAACAATCACTGCAGTGCAACATGAAAGTATTTCTTGACAACTTCATGGCACTCCGACGTGGTAGCAGCAGTAGTGCCGAAATCTCGGTATTCTATATTTCCCGAATATTCCATAATACCCTCCTTTCCTCTAATAGTGTTTATATCACTTTTATCGCCTGAGCTTGCATTGCACAAGGAATGTTTGTAATATATTACCAAAAACACTCATGAATAAGAAGAAATGCAGCGCGGAAGAATACACGAAGTTGTAGGTTATTGCGTGACATATTGAAACAAACCCGCTAGCAATATCTGTTCTTGAAATATCATTGCTGTAAACAAGGAGATATGATCAGTTAATATATCCAGAGGGGCGACATTACCTGCATGCCAGAGTCAAATAGGAATTAGGGCACTAACCACAGGGTACACCACCGTGAACTTCAGAATGTCATCCGTATCTTCCGGAAGATCTTTTGCTTATCTTACACTTCTATATTACTTATTTATGCTCTCTTATACTCTACGAGATTATACTTGTCTAAACTTGCCTCTTCCTAGTTTGATGTAATATTCATGCATGTTCACGTCCTACCTGTTTAATTTACGTAACTTCCAGCGCTCCTTTTCGCATTCTTTCTTGTTTGTTCACGTAACATCATTGTAGGACAATGCACCTGTAAACAGTTTCTTTCGCATGACATCCTTTTGCTCGCTCTTTTGCAAACTATCCTTACGAAGGACTGTGTTTCACCTTCAGGTATATTAAGGGGGATTTACAGAAATGTGTGATATTAAGACATTGTTGAAGCGGAGGACGTTCTTGAGTAAGCAGGTCACCCCTTTTGTATTGATATGAAGCTTCAGGAGCAGTAGCAAAGAAGTTGAGTACAGCTGGTCTTTCTCTTGCGAACCCAGAGCACTTTGTGACTAGATGCAGGGCTGTCTGAACTTCTTCCTCTCGACAGTTGCATTTCGGGAACGTTGTTTTGTTAATTTTAAACAGCTGGATTTGAAGCAGCAGTGGTTGTTTAGAAATTGAACGAGAATGTGGTTTGGCCAAATGGATATGGATAGCCTATGGTATATGTTAGTCTTTGGGTAATTGCTTGATTTGTAGCTGACTGCAATCTTGGCAAAGTAGTCTGCTCCCTCGTTCTCCGTAAGTCCCGCGTGACCTTTGACCCAGTGAAGAGTGATGTCTCCGTAGAATATATTCACACTTACACATTTCACTGCACGAAATAGTAGATAAATTGTCTTTACATACGTGATACATTGGACATTTCATGCTCTCTGGCTGACCCCAGGAAAAAAATAAGAAAATAACGACTTGACATCTAAGAAAAGCATAAGCATTTGAAAAGTTTAACCAATAACAAGGAATACACTAGAAATTACTGAATTCATAGACTCAAATTACATAAACTGTGTTTTTCAACGACATCTACATTTGTCGATTGTATCTATCTCCTATTGTGTGCAAATTATACCAACCTCATTAGAATGAAGAAGATTCCAGAAGTTATTCTACAAGTAAGGGTCATTGCTTATAAAATCAAAGTGCTCTAATCATTTTCCATAAACGATAAAGTTACGGGTTGGAAACTTTCTTGAAAATCCTTGGAGGATACGGAATTTAAATACCAAGTTTGATACTTAGCCGACTTTTTTTTGAGCTAATTTATTCACAGAAAAACAGCTAACGTGAACCTTATCCTAAAAATGATTTGAGTGAAGCATAGTACTTCCTCTACCTACTATACATAAATGGTAGAGAAAGTATGCAAATATAAAATCCACAGCTTTCATTTCAAATATCACAATATAGGCATCATGCAAAATTTCAGTTTCATACTGGAATCTTTTTCAGACACATTATTGTTTCCGTCGCCATAAGAAAAAAAACACATCATAAGCTTGCTTTTCCTAGTGAAAAGTAGACATGAACAATCTCTACAAAGAGTCGAATTATCTCTTCCAGAGTCAATATAACAGGTCAAGCAGAAAACTAAAGTTAAAATTTGCGAGACAAAAACACATTACTTTTCAGGAACGACTGACTACTCTAGTGCCAAAGACATTGTTATATTATAATTTCTTTGACTATCGATTACCTCGTATTTGGAGTATTGGAGTTGGTGTTGTATTTGGCTTAGTCCGATGTTCAATTTTTCTTTAGTTATCGGAAAAACAAGAAACAAGCACACATCTAGAATATACAGAAATATATTTTATTGTTCTGTTTTCATTGCATAATTTATATTAACGGTACAAGTCGATTTTTTCTTATGTAACAGGTAACGATAAAATAGCGAATGGAGCTAGGGAGGTTTGATGTTTAACATGCTGTTGAAATGTAAGCCCTCGACGCTAACGCTTCGGACGTTAAATTTTCTCATCAATTTACCTCGCAAGTCCCATAAATAACTATTAATCAATGTTATGTGTTACAAATTTATAATGTTATTTTTGCCTTAATACATTATTATAAAGAAAACCATACTGGATTTTAAAACAGTGATTAAATTCAAGATAAAAGCAACTCATTCCATGTATACATATTTTCGAATTTACGAACACCATATATACCTATTATATTTAAGACAGAAACCCAATGAAACATTTAAAAATGGATTACGATTTTTTAGAAGATTTTTAGTTTTCTGTGTTAAATTTAATTTTAAATTTAGCTTGGGCTAGCAGGATTTGGCCTATTTGAGACTCTCATCGGTTCACGATTGATTTTCAAGTTAATATTTAAATAATGGTCAAGTAAATAGTTTTCAGGTTGCTGCTCATTTACAATAATGAATTAAATCTTTTAAATAAGTGTAATAACTGCATATTGTTATTTTTATAACACAATAATTGACAAAAAAATAATGAATAACAATTTAACAGAATAAATATTAATACATTTGCCATTATTATTTTGCTTCAATTTTTTGTTCTAGAGTAATGAAATCTCAACAAACTGCGAAATTATTTTCACGCTCTCGTCTCTTGTAATAATTTAAGGGTTTTTACGCCAATATTGTTGCAGCGATGCTTCTATTAAGTTTGTTAACAATTGCACTTTAAATAACCCCTTTCTAATGCAGGAAACTATTTAAGCGCCTCATGAAATCGTTAGACGCTTATATTTCTCTTACGAAATTCACTGATGCGTCTTATTTTTGGAAGATTTATAATTTACATTCGAAGCCCTTCCCTCTTGTCGACATTTCTCATTAATAATTACTTTCCTCTGCGTGTATCAATTACTTCTGTTGCTTATATGAACATCTTTTGTTGGTTTGCAGATGTTGCAATAAATTTCCAACTGTACATTATTTATACACATAAATATTATAATTATATATTAATTTTTATTTAATATTACTTTCTTATTTTAAAACTTCTTCTTTTTTGAGATTTTGTAGCTAATATACTACTCTATCCAAAATGAATATATTAATTACATAATATCTCTATCACTTCTTCCACGTTTCTCTTTCGTAAGTACTCAATTTAAATAATTATTTTGACAGTTCATAACAAATTATCGCTACACGTTGCTAAGAAACATTTGAATATCAAGGAAGCCAATACTCGATGAACACGAAAAAGCAAATTTGATGAGAAAAGTCAGGAATTTTTTTTTTTCTGCTACACTGTTCGACATAAAAATATGGAATTTCGTTAGTAAAGTGAAAATGAAATAAAACCGACGCAAGGTCCTTATTACATTGAAACGATATAAAAAAGGCAACGGGAGAAAATAAAGATTATAGGAAACATCTCACATATGAGAACATCCGAAGAATAAGGAAACAATAAATAAAGCAATAAAAGAAGGAATGTCTGGCAACAGTAAGGAAACAGACTACCGAGACGTAGCATAATGGAGTAAAAAGTCACCAGACGGTCGCACAAAATACAAATAAACATGCCGTACAGTCCTGGTCAATTGAGAGTAACCTTTGAAAAAAAAGAAAAGAAAGAATAGAAGAAGTTGCTCTGTGCACAAACACGAATTTCTCTACTCATCCTTACACAAGATATTCTTAAAAACCTAAATCTTCCATCTTGTTTATATTAATTGAAATAGAAGTTAGAAGAAAAGGTGTTACTCCATATTTCCTTATAATTATAGTGGAAATAGAATACTATAGGCCTAGGCAGTAGTAAAATATTTTAAGAGCTGGTCGCTAAGTAACGGCTTTGATATTCCAATCTATTTGCACAGCCAAGACCACCCAATACATTAAAAACACGAATCACGACTTCCTGTTTAAGAAAAGTAAAAGTATTTGAAAATTAGAACTAATAATAAAGAATATCTAGATAATGGTTAACTCCACACAAAAATATGTCACATAAATTGTGTAGTTTAACGACATCCGCATTTTTTGTGAAATAAGATTTTTTTCTATCTCTTGCAGTTTACCTGTTATACCGAGAGACCCAAAAACATCCTAATCGACGGCGCGGTGTTTTGCTGTCCGCGACCTCGGCGCTCGTTGCCGTCTACCCAATCATAGAAGGGCTTGGGTGAAACCATTCAACACTTTTAAAACTACTTTTAAAGGCTTTACTTACTCATGTTATTAAATGAGCTGCTGAAACTGGCCACCACCGTTGTCCATACAGTTTTGGTGCCAAAAATGTATGGACAACGATGGTGGCCAGAGTATGAATGGCGTCATATGTACAGTATGGCCATCAAATGTGCAAAAGTCGAAAACAACATAACAGTACTCTGCGAACTAGTAAAGCATTGCTTTGCAAGGTATGCAGACGCAAGGGCAAGGTGTATAGTTATCACCAAACAATTTAGAACTAGTGAACAAGCCTATACCAGTAAGGAAACAAGTAATTGGTGCCAGAGTGTGAGGATGGATGGAAGCATCATAAAAGAGTTCGCTCCTTAATTTGTTATTTGGAAACTCCAGATACCAATTTGTTTAGCAATACCTATAATATAACGTGGCTGTTTTGTTTCCTCTCGCAGTGAGGCGGTTGTCATTGTCAAGCTATACCTACCTGCAGTTGTTTACATGCGCAAGCGATAACAGCACAGTCCATGTGTAGTATACCTCTCAAAATAACGCACATGCCTCCGGCAAAATGTGCATGCCGACAAAATCTTACTACACAAAAAATTAGAACATGCTATTCATATAAAGTGCATTTTTGTAGAATGAACCTTCCTTGTTATTTGTCTGAATTTTTCAAATGTTCTAAAATAAAAGTACCTATTTGTGATACCGCACTTAAATGGGAATCATTATTCATTTATCACGTGGTCATGCAAGGAGCTTGAATCTTCAAAGATATCACGTAGTTGACTATGTCTTAAAGCCTAATGTTTCCTACATTCCTCTTGTACCTACAAGAAAATTAGCAATTGGGTAATTGCTGAAAATGTTTACCTGCAATAAAATGAAATAGAGGAATAGTATATAAAAGAGGAGACAATCATGAGCAAAACACATCAGATTTTTCAGTTCGCATTCTACTTCATATTTATGTTTGCCAATCAGTAAATAACTGATGTAAGAATTTTTTATTAGTACAGGAAATATCGTAAAGGTATAAAAGAGTAATTTTGCTTACTATAAATAGGTACTGGCCTTTTGTCAATCATACGTAAGATCAATATAAATCTGCAAGGCACGAAACCGTTGAGACGGCACGGAACCGAGCTACAGAGCGCAGAACTAAAGCACGTAATGACGTAGCAATGTGGCTGCAAACTAGCATGAGTGTGCCACTTCAAGATCCTCTATCCTGCGGTCCGGGGCTCTGAATTGGTTGTTCTCTCGAGCACCGTGCATTCGACAAGCAATACTGTTTCGAACATGCGATATCACTACCAATACTGACTTTCATCTGATTGGATGTAACCCACGCAGTAGTACCTACGTCTCAAAAACATGAGTTCCTTTCTTGTTTAAGGTTATTATTGCACCCTTTATAAGATTTTATTTATCTAAAAGGAATGCTAAAATTAAATATTCCAGAGACATTTAATCACTCCAACAACAAAAAAATCGTTCAACTTATTTCCTCCGTTGGATACATTGTGAAGAATCTGGAGAACAGTCATGAAGCTGTGGTACTGGTTTAATGACTGTTCAACTTTGACATGAGATAAGGTTTACAGCTTGCTTTCGAGAGGTACCGGGTTCGATCCTTTGTGGTTGCCTACTCTAGCAATGGTCAGCAAGACGAATACTGGAGAGTCATCTTCTCCCATAGCCCTCCTCTCTCTTTCATGTGTCAGTCGACAGTGCAAGAGATTGCGCGTTGGAACTTCTCGGCTCCGCCAGTTGGCCATGGGAGTCTGCACTGCCCAGTCCTTGGTTCCTGATGAAGGGGACCTCTGAGCTACTCCTCAGTGCCTTGGACAGATCGTTATGAACATCTCCCAGCCAAGTGGTCAAAACAGTACACGTAAGTGAACTCTGCGTGCCCCTGCCATATGCACCGTCCATTCCTGTAGACCATAACGTCTACTGCAGTTCTTTTACCTCAAACGTTTTTGGAGGGTGACGCACAAATGATCCAATTGAGGATCGAGATACTAGGTGCCCCGTGCTCTACCTGTCCATCTCAGGCTGGTTCGACCCGAAGTGGAATTTCGTCATTTGTCCCTTTTAATTCCCTTCTTTTATGAACGTTCAATTTTTTTCTTATAGCCCGCCTTAAATACAATGGTAATATCGATTACCCTTTTTGCCTTTGGAACATATTGCCTATCGGCAGTTGTATTAACTTGTATCCCTGTTTTTCCTTGGGTTCTATAGATTAAGAACATGCACGCACGCGCGCACACACATACACACACACACACACACACACACACACACACACACACACACACACACACACACACACACACACACACAGGTGGACAGGTTAGGGAATAATCTCGGCTAGAGAAAATGTCTCAGCTCCAACCAGGTCGCTCTTAACCATTGAGCTACCATGGCTACATGCCAGCATGATAAACTCTCCAACTGACTCACATTTTTCCTGGTAAACCACTCGAAGATCTCATACAACTACCTTAATGGCAACTTATAATATGTAAGTTACTCTAAGTCCTGGGCTAAAGTTCAAATTAATTGACCAATGATTTGAACTACAAAGCCAAATTAGTGCAAAAGAACAATTAATTTCCATTAGTTGATCTAATAGTTGTTGGAACCTTACTGATGAGAAAAGAAATTGCCTTAATTGTCACTTTTCTATTATTTGACAATGACAGAAATTTTCTTATAATACATTCCTAAGGTTCATCGGAATGTTAATAACTTGAGGCCAATAGTAAACCACATTGGTACTTCCACCTACCAATTGGCAAAATGACTCCCTTCGGTTAAATTCATCCACTAATTCATTCAAACTAACAGACAACATGAAACACATCACATTAAATCTAAACATCATTACAATATCCTTTCATGTCATCTCTTTATTTCCCAGACTCCCAACCAACAAACTCTACCCACTTCTCAGAAAATGAGACCATACCAAACTCATAGAAGTCTGTATCAGTCAGATTTTTTTCAGCTTTGTGGATAAATTTTACAAAGAAAGGTCTTGTGTGGCTATGGCCAGTTCACTTTCACCCTTTTTATGGACATTTATAAACTCATTAGAAATTGAGGTAATCAGAGCTTTTTCCAAGATCTTCAAATTATGGTTTCAATGTTTAGGTAATATTAATGGCAACAGTGCTCAAAGAACTTGTTCAAGATGTATTTAAACTGTTCAATTTGTATATCAAATATATACAGAGACACTACCTTGATATTAAAATAATGAAATGAGGACAAAGTCTTCTTTGGGCTACACAGAAAACCCACCCATAATGAGAACTATATCAAATGCAATAGTTTGAGCCCAAAGTCATGCAACAGACAATGTTTTACAATCTAGTACACAATTGAATTACCAAGGATAAATACAACAAAGAATACCAGTAAATCAGCATAATAGTCTTTTTAATGGGTTTAAGCTAAAAACAATTGTGGACCGCAAGATACAAAATTTCAACCACCATTAATACCCTTAGAAGACCATAACACATAACACGTTCCAAAAGATGTTTTCCAAAATATACGATAATCTCACAAGGGAACTATCGCTATGCTTATACCTGTATTTGCTTGAGAGTTTTATAGCACTGTTTCTGCTCTATGTGGGGCATGTGCACCAAAGATCTGTTGAGAATAGGACTGCAATGCCCAAAACTGAAGCTTGAAAAGTGCTGCGTGCAACCACTTGCAAGTAGCTGCTGGACATCTCTCGTGAGCTCTGAACTGGCACTCCTTACATATACCTGTGTGTAGACACTGCTCGCAGGGGTAAACAATCCCAGCCGTACAATGAATGAATGATGTTTTTTGGCGCTAAACGGCACGGTTATCAGTGCCCTTAAAAAGGCAAAACATGCTAAAATAGATGGTAAAAAAGCTAAAATAGATCCATCCTAAATAAAATAAGATAAAACACACGCACATTGGTAAAAACTAAAAGATACTTAAAACGATGACGCGATAAGGAGTTTTAAAAAGGTAAATTCCAAAATTCTAAAATCTACAATTAAAAGCAGCTTAAAGACTTTGACCACCGCTTGTTCGTCGTCCGCCAGAATCTCTGCAAGCTGGCCCGCAGCTGGAGAGATTGGCGAACAGCGGCTAGGTTAAAACACTCTAAAAACACGTGGCGGACCGACAAAGCTCCGCCACAGAGCGGGCACACTGGAGCAGGGTCCCTTTTAACATAAAACTGTGGGTAAAAAGACAGTGGCCAATTCATAAACGAGCTAGGCTGACCTCCTCCCGACGAGAAGAACGGCAGGAGGTTACCCAGGGAATCGGTAGTTCCTTGACACTTCTAAGTTTATTACTGCGGAGAGCGGACCACGCTTCCCGCCAGCAGGATAGCACACCTCTCCGCAGTAAAAGACTGAAGTCCTCCGACAGCACTGTGGCTACAGAAACCCTGGGTTGTGACGTTGCCGACTAAGCAGCCATATCCGTCATTTCATTTCCCCGCAAACCGGCATGTCCAGGAATCCAGGCACACACCACACTAATGCCGGAGGCAAATAGAATGTGGAGGGTGTCCTGGACACGCTGTACAATAGGATGGTAACTACAGCTGCCGGGTGCTCTGAAGGGCACTGAACGAATCACTTTAAATTAACCAATTGCCCGTCTGGCGTTAGCGGACGTATAAAACGGTTCGATATATTGCCTAGAGTTCTGCGCTAAAAGTGGATGTGCTGCTATGGAAGCCGAATGTATAGCGTTCAGACCAATAACGTAAGCACATCCAACACCGGCTGTGGTTTTTGACCCATCAGTATAAAGTAAAAATTGGTTGTTATAATCTGATAAAAACTCTAAAAAGCACTTGCTGATACTAGATGAATCCATCGTAATTCTATCATATGGCGTTATGCCGAGATCTACATGGGACGTTCCACACGACCAGGGAGGGTACATTCTCTCGCCCTTAGGAAGCAGCTTAGGTAATTTAATGTCCAGCTTTCTAAGAAGTTTCCGGAAACGGAAACCGGGTGGCTTAGGGTAACGAGAGGTATTCCGATAACGAGCGTCCATGAAGGTGTTACATAAAAGCGCATATGTCGGTGCGTGCGCATGGAGAGAAGACTATAGCCATAATTGGCTAGTAAAACTTCACGTCGGTAATGTAGTGGAGGTTCTGCAGCTTCGACGTAGAGGCTCACTACGGGGCTAGTAGGAAAAGCCCCAATAGCTATACGTATACCAGAATTATGGACTGTGTCCAATTTTTGCAGCACGGATGGAGGTGCTGAGGCATAAACGATACTACCACAGTCTAATTTGGACCGGATCAGTGAGTGATAGAGTCGCAGCAACACTGTTCGATCCCCTCCCAAAGATTTGCCACTTTGTACCCTCAGAATGTTGAGCGAACGGTCACATCGCGCTCTCAGCTGTACAATGTGAGATGACCAGCTAAGTTTTCTATCAAAGATTAAACCAAGGAATCTCGTCTCATCTGCAAAAGATAGTAAAACTGCACCCAAGCGGAGCGAAGGCGGTAACCGGCTCCGACTGCGCCATAAGTTCACGCAAATTGTTTTCTCAGTAGAGAATCGTCAGTCATGGAGATTGTCCAAGCATTGTTGGAGTTGCCGTTCTATAAACGTGGTGCGCCTAGAAGTGCAGTAGACCGCAAAATCATCTACAAATAAGCATGACGAGACCCCTGGAGGAACACATTGTCAGATAGAATTGATTGCAATAACAAACTGTACTGAGCCCTAAGGTACTCCGTTTTCTTGAATAAACAGATTGGAAAGAACCGAGTCGACCATCACTCGGAAGCAGCGTCTTTCAGGAATTCCTGAAGAAACAGCGGCAAACGCCCACGAATATTCCAGGTATGCAAAGTGCGCAGCAAACCTGCCCGCCAACAGGTGTCGTAGGCTTTCTCAAGGTCAAATAAGATCCCAACAGTTTGACACTTGTTCAGGAATCCGTTCATTAATTGGGTCGACAGCAAAACAAGATGGTCCACGGTGGAACGGCGTCAACGAAAACCACATTAGATGTTCGTAAGGAGCTTGTGTGATTCCAGCCACCACACCAACCATCCATTGATTATGCGTTCCATCACCTTGCATACACAGCTAGTGAGGTAAATAGGACGGTAGCTAGAGGAGAGATGTCGGCCCTTTCCGGGTTTTAAAATAGGTATGATGGTGGCTTCTCGCCAACGTTCAGGGAAAGCGGCATCGACCCAGATACGGTTGTAGATCCCCAATAGAAATGCCTTGCCTTCAGGAGAGCTGTTGTAACATTCGAACGTGGATTCCGTCCGGCCCTGGTGCTGACAGTCGCGAACATGAAATAGCGTGGTCTAACTCTGCCATGGTGAAAAGGCGGTTGTAATCTTCAAGGTTCCCAGAATGAAAAGAAAAACCATGAGATTCTACCCGAGTCTTTGTTGGGAGGAACCCGGGGGCATAATTATCTGAGTTAGACAATTAAGTGTATGCACTGCCAAGGGTGTTAGCCACGTCGAACGGATCCACAACACCTGCCGGAGTTTTCAGGTCAGCAATCGGCATGTGGGTCGATTTTCCGGCCACGCCGCTTAGCCTAGCCCATACAAATGAGGAAGGTGTATGGCGATTAAAAGAGGAGACAAAGGAGTTCCATGATAGCTTTTTACTATTCTTAAATATTTTCCTAGATCGAGCACGCGCTTTCTTAAACTCTATCAGGTTCTCCACGGTAGGGTGCCCTTGGAAAGCCCTCAAAGCGCGCCTACGAGCACGAATAGCAGTCCTGAAATCAGGCGTCCACTATGGGACAGGAGTGCGACGGGGAGTGGTGGTAGAACGGGGAATAGACCATTCGGCGGCGGTGTAACTAATGCGTCCACGGATTCGTGCTCATGGTAAGTAAAAACAGCCAACTAGGTATAAAGGGCCCAGTTGGCGCGATGAAGGCGCCAGCTAGGCAAACGTGCGGAAGATACATCGTGTGCCAAAAGACTAACAAGGCATGGGAAATGGTCACTAGAGTGTAAGCCAGAGATCACGTTCCAGTTTAGAGAAACTGCCAGCTGTGGTGAACAAACTGCCAAATTGAGATGCGAAAAGGTGTTAAACGCCGCCGAGAGGAACGTAGGTTCTCCGGTATTCAGGAAAACCAGGTTATTGCTGTCAATGATGTTAGCGATGTCTGAACCTCTCGCACAAGTTTGAGATAAGCCCCAGAGATGATGGGCATTGAAGTCTCCCACCAACAGAAAGGGTGTTGGAAGCTGAGAAACCAAAGACTGTAGCTCAGTGAGAGAAAGGTCGTAGGAAGGTGGAACATAAATAGTGCAGACAGCGAATTGAACAGCCGGGAGGTGTACAGCAACCAACTGGATGGCAGTCTGTAAAGGCACAACGTTTACATATATATCATCTCTGACAAGGGCCATAGTGCCTCAGTGGGCAGGAACACCCTCTTCAGGTTCTAGATCACAACGAAAGGGGATGTACCGCCGGATGTTAAAGGAGTCTTGGGCACGTAGCTTAGTCTCTTGTAAGCCAACAAGCAAAGGTTCGTACTCATTCAGCAACAATTCGAGTTCTGGTCGATGCGCTCGTATTCCGCGCATGTTCCAATGTAGAATAGCCATTGGAAGAATGGGAGAAAGTATTAATAGCTAGGTGAACCTAAGATGACTTAGACGGTGGCCGAATTAATTTACCCTTTATCTTCGGGGTCGGGCTAACACCTTTGTCATCCGGTTTATCCTGGGACATTTTCATTGCCATCCTGGCAAGATGGTCCGTGTCCTCCTGGTCCATTTCTTCTAAAGATGAGGCCCCTTTCCCTATAGAAAACTTAGGTTCAAGGACCCCAAACCGGTTGGACACAGAGATCGACGATGATGACAGGCGTCAATCTGAGTCCTCACCAGAGGACCCCTCAGAAGAGGAACTTCGAGATGCCCTAGGACTTTTTTTCCTGCCGGTCCCTTTGCTTGAAACCTTGAGGAAATCTGACTTTGTGTAGCTGGTCTTAAAACTTTTGGGCGGTGCATCGTAGACTATGACAGGCTTGACAGTCGATGAAGTTGACGGCTTCGGTGGTGACAGTGCGGACTTCTTCTCCCTCGGCGATTTAGGTGAGAGAGGTGCAGACTTTGATATCTTGGTAGGCTTCTGAGCTGGTGTGGCAGTAAGGACCTTGTTTATAGTAGCCTCACAATCGCTGGTCTGAGTTGCGATGTCCTTCCTCGGTACCACCTTAGCAGCTATATGGAGCTGAATGTACCGGACCTTGGGACCGAGTGTAGACGAGAACGGAGGAGTTTCCGGGCATCAGAGGATATATTCTCCCTAACTCGGATCTCCTGTATCGCCTTTTCCTCTAAGAAACGTTGGCACTCTCTGTGGCTGGAGGGATGTTCCCAGCACAGTTGACACATTTCGCCGGGGATGTACAGGCATCCTCGTGTTTAGCCTTGCGCTTCCCACTGGACGCATGTTGGCACACCGCTACAAAAATCACTGGTATGACCGAAGCGTTGACATTTGAAGCACCTGAGTGGGTTTGGTATATATGGCCTAATCTCTATGGTTTCATACCCTGCCCTAAGCCTTTGCGGAAGGTCTACCCGATCAAAGGTTAGGTACAGGTTACGGGTAGGCACTAATTCCCTCGCTCTCTGCGTTGTACACGGTATAGCAGTGACACCCTGGTCCTGTAGGTTCTCCTTTATCTCCTCATTGGACATCCCGTCCAACGCACGGGTGGTAACAACCCCGCGGGAGGAGTTCAGGGTCTTGTGCAGTGCAACTGTGACGGGATAGCTACCCAACAACGTAGCTTTTAAGATCGTTGACGCCTGCGAAACAGAATGCGCTTCTACAAGGAGCGTGCCGTTTCTGGAGTGAGTAAAGGACTTGACTGGACCAGCGATTTTATCCAATCCCTTCTGGATAACGAAAGGGTTCAATATCAGAAAGTTCTTGCCTTCCTTAGTTCTGATAACAACTAGGTATCGAGGACCACAGGGCTCGACTACTTCCTTGATTCTTAACAATGTTAGTTGGTTTAAATTTCGGTGCCATAGCGAAAATGTCCTCCACCATTGCAAACGTCTCTGATGGCGTGCTCACATCCTGGGCGCCACCCCGGCTTAGGTGTGAGTCCTGGCCTGGACCTTGCTCACCTTAGGGTCACACCTCCCAGTGTAAAGACAGAGGCACCAAAAAAAAAAAAAAGTCGCCTTCAGGAGTGTAACAGCTTATGCAATGCTCCTCCCCGGGACTGACCTTTATCAGCGGATACGAACACAGTCATACATAAGAACAAGGGGCTGGGAATTATACGCATTACCCAGTCACCCCTTGCGCTTCCCACTCCAACCACCTGCGCTACGTTACCCATTAGACATGTGTTCAGGGAGGAAAAAGAAAAAGAAATAAAAGGAGTCAAACGCCAAATTGGACCATGTTTGGGCATTTGAAGGAACACTCTAACCTCGCAGAGGAACCCAGTCGAGAGATTACACCAGAGCCTCTTCTGCCAGTTGGCGGGGTTACTGATGGGCCTTCTCGGCAACCGTAGCGGTCCTGTGGCGCATCAAGTCCCCGCCGTATATCATCCCTTCAGTCAGTCCCCTACTTCCTGTTGCCCACCCCACGGGACAAGGACCGCAGAGGTTGGATTTTGAGGGGCAGCTGTACAATGCTGCGTTATTATTCCTTTATGTTCCTACATATTCTGGACTCACTTTCGGTTATTTCCATCTATACTCCACACCTGATTTTTGGCACACATGCCCCACATAGAGCAGAGATGATGCCATCAAACTCTCAAGCGAATATGGGTACGAGCATAGTGATAGTTCCCCTGTCAGCCCCTCAAAATATAAATTCAACTTGAAAAATCTGTTGAGAGCTCTTGCCAAGATCAAGCACCAGAAACTTCCAATCCTGGGACCAATCACACATAATTCCAATCCTGTGATTTACAAGATCAACGGTCAAGAATGCAATCAAGCATATAGGTGAAACCAAGTATAACATTAAACATTGCTACCAAAGAGCACATCCAGACATAAAATATAAGCAGACAGGCAAAGCAATTGTCATAGCACACTTCTGAGAAATCAAATATGAAACAGACACAAACTTGAACTGCTAAAAGAAGTAAACTGTGTCTCAGAGCACGCTGTATGGAACAAGATTTTAATCCAAAAATACTAATACAAAATTATGAACTTTGAAATCCTGCCTCACAACATTTATACCAAATACACCATCTAGTAGAGACCAGAATGAAGATGACACCAATGATGTCAGTCGACCTACAGTTGATGATAATGCCTCTGAGGCATGTACAGGGTAAGTGAAGCAAATATGTCCCAACATTCGACTCATGATGTTCTAGTACTATACTTGCCTTTACTATCACAAAGCTTCTAAAATACGACTCGTCTATAAATTAATGACTACAATTAGTTTATTCAATTAATTTTGATATCGATATTACTAAATTCCTTCAAACAACATGCTTTACTTGTAAGGATCAATTATATCTAAAATTTTCGTACACAACTTTACATCAATCTCTTGTTTTGCATGTTATACAAAATTCATTCATACTGAGGATTCACACATTTGTAGAGCATTAAAAATATACTAATCTGCTAATTAAATATATTAAATGAATGGTATTTTAATAAAAATTCTAGGTTTAATTTTTGAGAAAATTTAAAATAACTGTTACTTTATCAAGTAATAGGTGGTTTTGTATGGATGAATGTTTTTGATAATTACATGCAAGTGCCTTTCAACCAATGTGTGGTCTTATCAATGGCTTATTAGCTAAACAGAATCAAACTTAAAAGCTTTAAAGCAGGATACTCAAAATTTAATATTTATCGCTTTTTTTCCCATATTAACTAAACAGAATTTAACTTAATAGCTTTAAAGCAGGATACTCAAAATTTAATATCTATCGCTTTTTTTCCCATATTCATCAATTTATTCCTACAATAATCTCTGCTCAGTTTCACTAGTTATCTAGCAAGCCTAATATTATGTGTTTTCTTATTCACTATTGGCAGTGTAAAAATTATGATTTTTATGACATATGAATTCAAAATATAAATGATGTGGTATAAGATCTAATGATACTAATAACAGATAAGCGATTTTTACTTTTTTTTTTTTTAAGTAATTTCACTGAGCTTTCAGATTCAGGCATTCACTAACCACAATTAAATAACCAAAAAACTATCACAGTCATATCACTCAAGGAATCTTCCTGTTGCATCCTTTAAAGATGAACTTAAATGACAAGAGTTTGGTATTTATTCAACATTAATTTTTACTCATGCTTTCAACAAACTATGCGTGCATCCACTCACACAAAATGGACGTTTTTCTAAAAATGCTCCCTATTTAGGATTTAGGGGATACCACACATTTTTGTTGAAATTTTGATATTGAAATTTTGAGTGGAATTGAACTCTTCCTCTTTTCACAAAGGTAAGTTAGTAAACAAAGTAAAACCACAAGTTCTTAAGTTACAGAAAAAGAAATAAAAATAAAAACCTAAGCTTTTATCTCAAAATAATCAAGAAAAATTTATACAGAAATGTGCTAAAAGTCATTCTTTTAAGACTAATATTTTTCATGACCTTTAATGTTTTTGCTTCTTTTTCACTCCATTGATAAATACAATTCTTATGTATTTACTGGACACAACCTGGTAATATTCATTTATGTACACATCTTTTTAATAAAATTACATATGAAAAATGCAGACAGCACTTCTAAACTACAGATGAGCTTGCTGATGACACAAGTAACATCCTATATGTATATTAACACTTCAGCGCACAACATAATCTTTGGGCCAGTCTATAACTTTGGGAAATTTCTCCACTTCACTACTGCTGTACTCATCCAGACGTCTGGGTACAGGACGTTCCTGCCGAATCTGATTTGATATGTTTTCTTTGATGTCTTCAGGAATATTATCATCTGGATATATATGTAGTCGCTTCATAGTGTAACGTCTTTGAAGATTTCCGGTCATACTTTTGTATACTGCCTTCCATAAAATCTGCACAGAAACATATGCAAAAAGTTGTACAGTGTTCATTCAAAAGAAAACCTTTTGGGGCAAGGGCAAAAGTGCTACTTAGAGCTACAAAGCTCTCATCTACATTTTACAAACAACCAATACTTGCTCTGAATTCTAGGAATTGCTAATTTCTGGAGGTCCTAGAGTAACTCCATGGATATTCAATTCAATTTTATTGCAATTCAATATGGTATAGTACATGATTGAATCCAGTCAAAGTAAACAATGATAAAATCGGAATTGTTCTTTAAGATTATTCTTTTATCTTCCTGGAGTGTCCAACTATAAATGAAAGAGGAATTGTGTTTCAACAGTAAAACAAAAAGTGATATACCCAATGTAATGTACACGAGCAACTGATTCAAAGATTGGTATGGTTATGGTACTAATTTCACTCCATAAGTAACATTTATTAATGTTTTTACAATGCAAATATGCATTTTAAAGATAATAAAGGAATATGTAACAATTTGAATTTGAATATGATACAACTTATCGAGATTTAAACTGAAAATGAAGAGGACTGTACTTTACCTTTTTTGGACCTTAAAATCACAAAAAGCAATGACAAACTAGAATTTGGTATCCATAGAAATGCAACACACACAGATAATTACATCAAAGCAAATAGTTTCAACCCAATTCTACACAAACATGCCATCATCAACAGTCTCACACACAGATTAGTAAATCTGGCCCTCAGTCAGCAAGAATATCAAAAAGAATACCATCAAATCTTAAAAACTGCAATTAAAAATGGATATGGAAAAAAATTTGTAGATAAAAAACTAAAATCATTCAAACTTCAAAAAAGATTAAAACAGAACACTGCTCTCGCACCAATAAAACAAGAAATTAGATTTGCTAAATTTACTTACCACCCCTGGGCCACAAAAAAGTTCCAAAAAATATTCAAGAAATACAAGAAATACAATATAACATTAGCACCAACAAACAATTACAACATTAAAAACCTACTTAACAGTAATAATACTGATAAGATAAAACCAGAGGAAAAGTCAGGCATTTACAAGATTAAGTGTAAAGACTGTGAAAAAGTTTACATAGGGAGGACAAAAAGAATCATAGGCACTAGAAAGAAAGAACACTTCAGGCACTTAAGATACAAAAATATTAATAAGTCTGCAATAGCAGCTCATTTCTGATCTGAAAATCATGAAATTGAAGACAGCACCGAATTGCTAAAACACGAACAAAAACATAGTGAACTCATCATATGGGAGAGAATATACATAGAAAAACATAAAAACCAACTAATGAACTTTGAAATCGTGCCAGAAGAGAATCCCACATTTAAGTTCATCACTAAATCAACAGATGGTAGCAGCAACTCCAGAGTTACCCACACCACTGGATCAAGCTTTAGTCGCATAAGAGCCGAAGATGCAAACGATGATTTGCGAAACATGTCCTCAAAATAGGTACGTAAGTGAAACAGATGTATAATAAATACGACTCATCTATAAATTAATAATTGATACAACTTATTTACAAGTATGTAAGAGGAACATAACAGCAAGCTAATGTGATAATCTGCAGCCAACTTACACAACTGGTTACAACAGACAAAGGAGAGGAGTAGAAAGGGAAACTAAATTAACATGGTGCTACAAGTGCATTAACAATACACGTGAGTACAAAGCCTAACCATGTTTCGTTGAACAGCGCAAAGGTGCATTGCTTTGAAGGTTTATTGGCTCCAGCATGAGCTGTATTCAAATGCCTTTTTAGAGTGAAGCTCTAATATATCCAATGTTCGTAAGACATATCAAAACTGTGCTTTACCACATATAACCACCACTGCACTGATAAGACTGCCACGCAACTATAAAGAGAAGCAGCCGGTTTAGTTGGCTGCATTTATCTGTTTGTTGAAAGTAATGGGGATGAGAGGGAGAGTAAATTCACACTTTTAGTGCCTTTCTTCCTGGCCTGAGGTAAGTCTTTGGAGTTCAAGAGTAAGTCTAGCAGAATCAGTAAGTTTAAAGAAGTGTGAGTTTGTAAATCAGAAAATGAGTTAGCAAGTGCATTAAAATGACATTCAATTGAGTTTGTGCAACTGTAGTGATGTTTTTTGTTATAGTAAGAATATATTGCATTTGCTCCCCCGCGAGTGGACCATCTGGAAGAAGAAACGATGTCATGGAAGAAAATAAAGTGAAGTGACAGTGAACAGTGCACTTTAGTAAAATAACAAGGGAGTTAACAAAATTAAATTAAAAATTGAATTAGGCTATTAAGTGACAGTAAACACTAAGTGGAGTAACAATTTAAAAATTAAATGAAGGCACATTAAGTTTAGGAATTGGAAACTGAAGTGAAACCATAACTTGAAAAACTATTTGCGATACTAATTTTATTTACTCAAAATTAAATTTGATACACGTTTCAAAATCTGTTGCTTCCATTATAAATTTTAGTAAATGAAATCAGTGCCACAAACCACTTAACAATTATTCAAGCTATTCATTGTACCTTTGAGACACATATATGTCAGATATACAGACTTGATGACTAATGCTACCCATAACAATTTTCATTGCCATTTCATTCACTTTTAGTAGGCAGCCATTAGTATTTCTCAAGCATTCAAGTTTTAACATAACAATACTCAGCATAGCAATGATAGACTATTACAAGAGTTATTCAAAAACGAATGTCTCTCAATCTTTTTGTGTTGACTTGAGTGTCCAAGCAAGATTATATTGATGTGATACTAATTATTGTACCTTTCCATTAATGTTCTATTAGTTTCATTCTCCTACAACAGATAGCAGCAACAGGGAGAGTATTCCAAAATGACAGCTGATATCCAGGTGTGTAGAAAAAGAGATGTGTTATTGAATTTCTCGTTCGTAAATAAGATGCATCACTTGAAATCCAACAAAGCTTGCTGAAGGTGTATAAAGATGATACACAGATGTGAGTAATGCAAGGCTATGCATAATTTCAGTAGTGGTGAAAAGGATATGCGTGGAAAGCCTTGCTCCAATTGACCTCACTCAACTGACATCTCAATGAATAACACTGAATTAGCTCAACTGTGACAACAATATTGATATTGTGATATTACAACAAAGTAATTGTATACTCAGCTGAATGTTGGTTGTAATACATTCAAAAAGACATTATTATGCAACCTTGATTATCGTAAAGTGTGTGAGATGGGTTCCTCAGATGCCAACACAAGACAAGAAAATCATTTAATGAAAATTTGTCAGGACCTATTGGATCAATACAAAGTTGAAGGGTATAATTTTCTGAATGCCATCATCACCAGACATGAGATATATCACCACTGCAAGCCAGAATCCAAGACAGTCCATGGAGTGACAACATGTGATTTCTCCAATAAAGAACTTCAAAACAGTCATTTGCAGCCAAATAATGTACCAGTCTTCTGGGATAGGCAGGGTGTGATTGTTTTGGATACCTTGGAGCCAAAAGCAACTCTCAATTAGCACTACAAGACAGCACTGACTGTTATTTGCAAAGGGTGCACTGTGTTAAATTGAACCAACACCAACTCCAATACTCAGACCATAATACAGATTCCAAGATGGCGCCTGTCGAAGCCCAGCGACTCTGGTTACACAGAATAGGAAACTATACACAATGGACATAATATAATCCATATTACGGAGCAGCGAGGTAACTCCTAAGCATTTATCACTTTATACTTTCAACTAAAATGTGTAATAACATAAATAAAGAGCAACATGACAAATTCTAAGAGCTTATAACATTTTATAGTAGCACGACCAGTACTATGCATTTTCCACCTTATACTTCCAATCAAAATTTAATTTATAAGGCATGACAACTCATAAGCATTAAACACAGCAAACTTTATCTTATTGGACTGTGTCATCCTATCGTCTGTAGCAAGTACTAAAGTTTCTTTTACATTGTTTACATGGTAACCTTTTCTGGCAAGGACATACTGCTTATACTATAATATTTAAGAGAACTCACCAGATTGTCCAGTTTACTCCAATTGTCACGTTTGAAGGTGTCAAGTTCCCTCAAACTGCAAGATCCATTTAAAGTTTTCCACTGGTAGGCTCATAATATTCCTTCTAGGTTATGAAATACTTAGAAACTTATTAAGTGAAGGAACATCAGTGAAGCTGGGATCTTGAATGTTATTGAAAAGAACGTGACTAATCATCTTTAATAATGCCTATCAATGGGTTAAAATCTCCTCACCACTTCGGTTTTTAAGGACTCAAAACTGTCAATAACATCTTGTGCACACCAAATATTAAAATTATCTTCACTCTCTGTAAAATGTCTTGGATGCATTCTTCAGGATTTCGTATTTTCTGGTTGAGCTTTAATGTGTGATAGGATGGCTGATTCTTAAAAATCGTGGGGTAGGCATCATCTATTAATTTTTGTACTTTTCGAAGGGCACGAATTGGTTCACCGTCATTTACGGGAAATATGTCTTCCTTAACCTCAAAGCACTGTTCAAAATGATGAATACAAACTACAATTTTGTCATTTACTTTAAAATCTTTACGATGTATGATCCTGATCCACTTATCCCATTACGATTTTTCCTTCGCAAATTTAAATGTCGTGTGAGGTGCACTACCATAATTAGATTACAGCTGGGAACACAACAACAATGCATTTCGACAATACTTCACAGTATATATTTAGGTAAACGTTATCACTTTATGTTAAATACTTAACTATAAACTAACTCGTTAGTCACTAATTGCCACTGTAATATGAATTACATTAATTCTTCAAACACGCAATCAAAGTAAACAAACACACACTTTACTCTGTAGATATAACCACAACATAACAAGCTGGGCCACGAGCGCCGCCATTTTTCCTACAATCGATTGTCGTTTTATGGTCTGAGTATTGGAGTTGGTGTTGATTGAACCAACTACAAATAGTTTTCTGAATTAATTCAGACATCACTATAACTAAAATCCTCCAATTATTACATAATTATATCTATTCCACGAAGGTGTGTAGCTAAGCAGTCATGAGAAGCAGTTAAGCAGATATTGCTACTGATACACAGTCTTATAGGGTGACGCAATAAGCCCTTTGCTGTACATTCTCACCACTGAAGATGTACTGCAAATTGCAAAAAATGAAGATATATACATATATGCACATGCTTGATGACATAACCATAGGATCAACAGGTATACAGAAGTTACAGAAAATAGAAAAATGGTACAGCGAATGCAAACTGCACATAAACGTAACAAAGATCGAAATGGTGACTTTCAGAAATGGAGGCAAAACATCCAAGAATGCTGCAATCAATGTCAGAGGAGAACAAATTAAAATCTCATCAAAGTGACATTGCAAGAAACTGCCAAATACTTCACAAAACATACAACAGAACGTGCAGACCGAGCAATAATAGCAATACAGGACATCGAAAACATCCACCTATTCAGCCTAAAAATGGCCATGAAATTATTCAACACTAAAATCTTACCAATTCTGGCCTATGGGATAGAGATTATATGGTCCACCTGGCAGAAAAAAATCTAGAAGCGCTAGAAAAGATAAAATCAACTTATCTAAAATGAGCACTACAACTCTCAAAGACAACAAGATCTAAATTAGTGTACCTGCTAGCGAGAGAGACATTCCTAATTGAAGACATCGAACTTTAATATATGCTGCCACACACCAAGGCTTTTAGAAATCAACTGAAGATCATGGAGGATAAACAAGAAAAAGTATCCACTCAAAGTATAAACTTGGAAGAAGCGTAGGGACAGTGAAGCACAAATTAATACAAAAGTGAATCGAGAAGATATTGACACATTGCTTCACTCACACTGTAGAGTCATTAATTTTGAAACTCCACCACCGGACATTTTTGACAAATACATCACGCCATCTATTGACAAAACGGAGAAAGAGGAAACCACTACAACTTGCACTAATCGAGTATCAGCTGATGATAGGAGCAAGCGCTCTTGAAACATGTCTAAATACAGTGTGAGTGAAGCAATGTGTCAATATCTTCTCGATTCACTTTTGTATTAAGAAAAAGTATATATGAAGTTCTATAACACCGAAGCAATGACGAACTGCACACAGACGGCACCAAACTTTGAACTGCAATATATCTTAACTAGATTATCTATTCATGGCTTTCATCATCTAATTTTCAAAAAACAAATTATCACAACCCAACCACAACATGTGTGTGAACTCTGTAGCAAATGTTGTCTGAATGTTGTCTCAAAAATTTAGCTGAATTTTATTCAACTTTGGAGATTTCTTTTGGCACTTTGAAGCATTTTGTGGAACTGGAATTTTTGGTACTTGTGTGTTTCCTGATCAAAATTATTTTGCTCTGAGGTTTGTATTTGGAATTATGCTCTATTTTTCACTTTCTGAACAGAATAATGAAATACAAACCATAGTAGGATCCTTCTCATGAAGTTCCCATGCCAGTGTCCATGTAGCACCACCTGGATATCCTGTATGATGGAAGTAAACTCGTTTTCTCCATTCATCACCTCTCAAAGCAATATCTCTGCTATTAATAACAACCACATGGTCTCCACATTGATCTGCAACAAATAACAGGATTTTATTTTTTTTATCATTCCTTAATAGTGCACTCTTTAACATGAGAGGACTCAGAAATGTAAATTATGAAATGACCACTTAAATTATGATAGAATACTTCCATTATGATACAGCAGTTGAGAATCAAACCAAAGCCTTGCCAATCCCACTGCCGACCTCACGTCCATATACACACAGCAGAGGTGGACAATTGTCCAACCGCTATAGTGAGATGAGACCAGCATCACTCTTTCCCAACCAGAATATTGGCTTTTATAGCTGGGATTGTTATCCATCACAGTTTCTCTGTCTCCTCAAAAGTGAGCACCAGTCCCATATTTGGGGTTAAAATATACAGCCCCATAGGTGTAATCAAAACCTGGGCAACCAAGCCATATATAAAGGCTAACTAAACCTGACCTGAACTAACTGTATTTAATAATCAATCATGAATATCGTTAAGGACTGTATGTTTATTCTGCTCACACGCCTTCATGTAAACACTGGTTGCTAAGCAACATTACCAGTAGAAAACACCTATTCTAACGGATTTCAGTTCCAGTATTTGAATTGTCAATGAAAAAAAGGCATGTTTGTTGACATTGCAACATGATTTTTGTATGTAACAAATATTGGTTAAAAAGGTAATTCGGGATTACTGCCTTCAGAAGTTGATCATAAATGACAAACTGCAACTATCTACGTACTTTCACATCATGTTACTGCTAGATTTGTCTGTTGGACAAGGAAGTTTGTCTATATCTGGAAACTTACTCATTGGATGATAGATTGGTTTGTGCATTCCTTTGAGATACTTCTTTATAATCTCTGCAGAATCAAAAGGGTTTTGCCATTTTGCATCATACAGGTGCCAAACTCGTGCAAACGTTGCCCATTGCTGAAAACATTCCAATATAGTAATTATTATCTACCTCATTTAACATCTTTAAATACACATTAAATATTTCATAAACCATATTAGAATAACAGGTTATCCTACACATAGGTGGCTGTCATCTGCTATAGTAAGCAATGACATAAATGTAGGAGGCTGTTGACACTGCAGAGTTCTGAAATACACCAAGACAGCCAAATGTTCCTACCCATATTCTTTTTCATTTTATTATTCTTCCTTTTATCATCATCATCATCATCATCATCATCATCATCATCATCATCATATAGGGTGAACATGCATGGAATTTCTACTAAAATTTCAGAGTGAATCAATAAAGACAGGTGCCGATTTTGTTTATTAGATATTAGATATATCAAAGAAGTTGCATTTGAGCTTTTATTTTAGAAACTCATGGTGTTCAACTACTTAATTTATTAGACTATCAGGATATCTCAAATTTATACCATCCTCCATTTACACTTTTGAAGTTTATCCCCTCATTCCATTTGGAGTCCATTGGGGCTCTGTCCCTTATCCTGTCTTGAGGGCCACTACCTCACGAGAAAAGAAGTGGTCCACAGTTAACTTTATTGATCCATTTAACAGTTACGGTGCATTTTCTATACCTTTTGCTCACACGCTAATTCATCGCCAGTTTCCTTAGGCATAACATTATCATTGGTTTGGTTACACAGTTTTGGTAGCTTTAGCAATATACAGAACATGTATGTTTTCACTGTTAACAACACTCCAAAAACCGAAACCCTGCTCGACATTCTCGTAGCAGACAACAGCCACCAAAGTGCAGGATAACCCAACATTGATGAATTTTTAAACGAAACAAGTATCTCCAGCCAACGAGGACACGCCGCCTTTCTCCTAGCATCGTCCGATATGACTTAACGTTGGAGGATGTAAATTACAAAAATCTCCTAAAAAATTCTCCTAGCAGGCGGGGGCCATCCAACTGCAGTTTTATCTGTTTTTCTGTTCCTATTTCAACGTTTGTTACTGTACTTCCTTTACTTTATAAACACTGGATACTATCGTCTAAAATATTCAATGGAATGCACCCTCACATGTTAAAAAGGCAATAAAAACGACTTTGATTAGTTTATAGGTTAAACGCAAAGTTTATAATAAACGCTCTCAAATTTAACTTACTTGTACTCGCTTGTAAGCGCTCATTTTAATCTTATTTGTTTTTCTTTGTTTTTTCTATGAACTATCTATTATGGTGCTTTCAATTACATATATGTAACACATTCTTTTTGTCTATGATAGAACACCACAATATACCAGGCACATACAAAACATATACATAGGCCGGGCCGGACGCTCCACAGTGGCCAAGGTTAAGTTGGCCAAATTGTTCTCACAGTCACCGCCTGTTCGAGCGACCATTGCAGCCAATTCCTGACCTTTGCAACTCTGCTTCCTATGCTCCATAATTATTAGAACATAAATAATAGGTCCTTGATTGTATAATGAATAAATTTAAGTTTGCATGTTTTAGAAGTTGTTTGAAAAATCCACAATTATTTAAAAGTACATATAAGGATTATTAGTATAAATCTCGCCAACATTAACATTTGTAGAGGAGATTAGTGCGCAATTGCGTACTGTGATTGCATAATTCTTTGCATGAGTTATATAAAGTTAATTTTAATGTTTTCATGCATATACTCTTTAATATTTACGTAGTATTTGGGTATAATTTGTTCCTATCTAGCATATTAAGGATATTTAAAATTCAGAAAACAAATTCAGTGCGAACCATTCCCTAGTTTGTATCATAAATTTAAAAACTTTGGTCTGCGAAAGGTATAAATTCCTCTTACCCCTACAGCATAATATCCGGCTAAGAGTCCAATTTTAGACCACACTATCAAAAGCTAAATAAGACTTTTTGTTACAGAATTCCAAGAACACTTCCAAAGTACCTCTGCAAACTAAAAAGGAAAAAGTGAAACGTGGGAGAAAAAAATAACTGCCAAGAGACTAAAATAAAAACATGTGACGTTTCTCCTTCAAAAATCGTGACCTAAATAGACTGAAAGTCTGTATTGGGTCAGGAATTGAAAAATCAGTCGATCAGCGTCTACTTCTTGCAGAACAGAGATTTTACGATTTCAAACTTGGAAACTTGCATCTATTGACATACGAGTTAGCTATCACAAATAACAATTAACGTAGAAGCTCAGAGCTGATGTGGATTTCTTTTCTTTTCTTTTCAATCATCGCGTAAGCCACATGGAACCGTTATCGTAAGTCTTTGGGTTTGGTAATAAGGAATACGTTGACAGTTTTTTTTTTTTTTTTTTTTTTTTTTTCAAATTGTCCAAGGAAGCTTTGGAGTAAAACATATCCCTTGCTGAAAGAATCTACAGTGTATGTAAAACGGTATCATAGATTAAACGCTATTAACCATTGTTCAAAGTAAAATCGTTGTTATCTGAAAAAATAAAGTAGCAAAATCTTCCGAAAAAAAAGTTCAGCAGTAGCAGTAGTTGCGTGCACTGTTTCCGTCATTCGTAATATTTCCCCTTAAAAATAATAAATAAAAACATGAGTAATCAACTCATGAAAGGAGTTGTTGCAGAAATGGTTGGTGTCTGTCGTTCCTCTTCAGGCTGGATCCAAACAAATATCTTCACAAATCGGTTAAGTCACTTCATGAAAAAAAAAAAAAAAATACATCAGGGTGATATCCACTGTGTCTTATATTGGACGGGTATTGATTACTTAACAAAATGGCGGACGTAGGTGGAATGACGCGATCACATAAACAGTTATTGTGCGAAAATAATGGGAAGATGGATAATTCTAAAAAATCAGAGAGCTGTATTTGCCAGAAGAAACACCAACAACCAAGTGGAAATGAAGGTAACGCCGGGGAAGTGAAATATCCAAAGGAATTAAATGTGCGAAAGTGTATTTCCACGTGCTCGCTGATGGTAAACAAGACGCAACAGGAAAGTGAAACAATGTCGTCACTACATGCGGTTATCAACATACTAAACAGGGACCTGCAGATGGCGCTAAATAAAGTCAATACTTTGGAAACAGAAAATGTAAAGCTAAAAGAGTAAATCGTCAACGGATCTTGGAAGGAATCTAAATAGGACAAAAGAAGAAAACATGACGGGGATCGACGCTTGACTCAAACGGCAAACTTCGTCAGTGAAAATAGGTTCGAAATCCTAAACGATCTGGAGGAAGAGGTTAAGATGGCGACAAGTGGGCATTTTTCTGACTCGGAAAGCAGGAGAAACAAAAGCAAGAAACGTGTTATAGTGTTAGGTGACTCGATGCTGAAGTTTTCCGGGGAACCTTGCCGAGACTCAACATAAGTAACATAAAGTAGAACTCCAACATAAAGTAGAACTGATGAACCTAAAGAACTTGAAGCCAGAAGTGGTGCTGGTGTATGCAGGTACAAACAGCATTCGACAAGGGCAAAGGGCTGAGGAAATTATGGGTGAAATGATGGACCTAGTGTGAAGTATTAAATCCCAACCAAGGAACACCAAGGTCATTGTAAGTAGCATTCTAAGTAGGTATGATGTGAGCATGCTGAAAATGCTAAGAATCAACCAGGAAGTAGACTGGATGTGTGCTACAACAAAGTGTCTCATGGATGACGGGAACTTATGGCTAAATGCTCAAGACCGGCTGGGATGGAATCCACCTAAAGAGAAGGGGGTCTCATAAATTTGGAGATTTGCTGTGTAATGTGATAGGATCAGCTTATCAGGAAAACTAACAAAGGAAGGGGAGGATGCACCTCAACAAAAGTTAAGCAGAAGTGAGAATACTAGGAATATGCCAGGAATTCCAAGAAGAGACAGTAACCACTCTCATAAACAAAATAAAAGTAAATCAGTAAAAATCCTGCATGATAATGTGCAAAGTTCATTTAATAAGCTAATTCCTTTAGAGACATTATTAGTAAGTGAGCCTAAGGATGTGGATGTACTATGCTTCACAGAGCACTGGCTGAGAGAAATAGATATGTGATATAAATATTCCAAATTTTACACTAGCATTTAGATATTGTTGAGCAAACAAAAGGGGAGGGATGTCATGTATTTTTGTAAAATACAATTTACAGGTTAAGGATATAACACAGGGAGAGGTGGTAGCTGTAATAAATGAAATGTGTAGTGTTTAACGCCCGCTTTTGCTACATACGGCACTGGTGGAATGAGATGGCGGGGTAAACCGGATATCCCGGAGAAAACCCGCCCTATGCGCAGTGTTGTCCACCACAAATCTCACTTTGCAGTCACCTGGGATCGAACCCGGGCCGCCTTGGTGAGAGCCAAGCGGTCTAACCACTGAGCTACGGCGCGGCCACGTGGTAGTTGTAGAAAAGCAATTTGAAATTAGTATGATAGAGACTGCAGAATTGAAAATTGTGATAATATGCATATACAGGAATCCTAACAGTGATATAAATGTATTACTCAAAAAGCTGGATCTTCTCTTACATAAACTGCAGGATAAAGGTAAGCATATCTTAATTGTCGGAGACCTGAATATAGATATAAATAGCCATCAGGGCAATGCAGTATGTACAGTGCTGACCTCATACAGTTTATCCTCGGTTGTTAAAGAGCCCACACAATAAAGAATGAATGTAAGTCTATACTCGATCAGGTAATACTAAATACTGGGCACTGGAACTTCCAAGGTGCATAACTATAATATGGGATTTTCTGATCATTATGCACAAATCATAGAGTTATTCTGCCTCCCATCTTTAACACAGGAAGTAGGCATGTGGTATAAAATGGGAAGGGACTTCAGCAGAGGAAATGCCCATTATTTAAATTATTTGCTAGGGAAAGAATCATGGGATAACATACTAAATTGCAATTCAGTAAATGATGCCTATTCAGAATTTGCTAACACCTTTAATCATTTCTTAAATATAGCAACTCCCATTCGAAAGGTAAAAGTTATAAAGAAGACAAATAACTGGGTCACAAACGGTATTCAGAATTCGTATAGAAAATTAAGGTACCTATGTAAAATACAAAACCAGGGTAATACTTCTAATGAACTTAAAACATATTTTGTAAATTACAAACAAATTTATAACAAAACAATTAGGGCAGCTAAGAGGATACACAATGACAAACATATAAATAAGGCAGAGAACAAGTCAAAGGCATTGTAGGAAGTAGTGAGAAAGGAATTAGGTAAATCAAGCACATTGAGAGAGAATCTAAAAATAAATGTGGATGGTAAGATAGAGACTGGCCCCACCATAGTAGCAAATACTTTTAAAATGTGTAGTGTTTAATGCCCGCTTTTACTACATACGGCACCACAGGCAATGACACTGATGATACATGAGATGAAGATGGAGCACCGGTGGAATGAGATGGCGGGGGAAACTGCAGATCCCGGAGAAAACCCGCCCCAGCGCCGTGTTGTCCACCACAAATCTCACTTTGCAGTCGCCTGGGATCGAACCCGGGCCGCCTTGGTGAGAGCCAAGCGGTCTAACCACTGAGCCACGGCGCGGCCTAAATATTTTTAATAATTATACAAGCTTAGCTGAAAAATTACTGTTGCGTAAGAATAACCTAAATACATATTCAACAAATGAACACACAATAAGGAAAACAATATTCTTAGTGCCCACAACAGAAGACAAAATAGAATGTATTATAAGGAAACTAAAAAATAAATGCTCAGGTGGTTTTGGTGATGTAACAGATATCTTAAAAGGAAATTATAAACATATCCTAAAGCCATTGTGCCACACCATTAATCCTTCTTTTAGTACAGGGGAATTTCCTGATCAGCTGAAATTGGCAATAGTCAAACCAATATATAAAAAAGGCTTAAAGGAGGAAGTAAAAAACTATAGACTGGTGACTTTACTCTCAGTATTCTCGAAAATTATAGGAAAAGTCATGCATAAAAGATTATATAGATTTTTCCATAGATACGATCTGATGTCAGATAAGCAGTACGGATTTCAGCAAGGCAAATTGACTATAATTGCATTAACAGACTTTCTTACAGGTGTCTACAAAGTTGTTGATAATAAAGAGCTGGCTATGGGGATCTTTATAGATTTGTCCAAAGTGTTTAATCTGGTAAATCATAATATACTCTTGAATAAACTACAATCAGTGGGAATAAGAGGGATGGCATTTAGCTGGATTAAATCTTATTTAAGTAATCAGAGGCAAATAGTTCAAATAACACACAAAAATTATCATACTAAGTCAATCAAAAGTAACCACTCTAAAGAAATGAATGTTGAATTGGGGGTACCACAAGGTTCTATTTTGGGGCCAATTCTGTTTTCCATATATATTCAAGATTTACCACATGAACTCAGTGAAGCAAAAATAATTCTATATGTTGATGATACAAGCTTGTTGATTAAGCAAACAACTACATCTAACTTACAAAAAAATATAACTAGTACTTTCGATCAACTTTTAGGGTGGTTTGAAAAGAATAAACTTAATAGTGAACCAGCACAAAACAGTGACAATAATATTTCATTATGCAGAAAATAAAAACTTGGACAACCATACAGTACAACTGAGGAACATGGTTACAATTTCTTCACATTCCACCAAATTCCTGGGAATTCATGTAGATGAACACTTGAAATGGGACTCACACATTGATTTTCTGCTGCAAAAGCTGAGTAAAACATGTTTCGCAATAAGAACAATAGTTGGGAAAGTTAGTAGTGAATCTCTGAAGGCATTGAATTATGCATACTTTCACTCATTTCTATCATATGGGATTATGTTTTGGAGTACTTCGATAAAGAGCATGGAAATTTTTAAAATCCAAAAACGGGTACTAAGGCTTATAGCAGGGAAATCATCAAGCAGCAGCTGTAGACCAATATTTAAAGAGCTGCTTATATTACCTTTGCTCTCGATGTATATATATGAAATATTATTATATGTACATAAAAATATAAATCATTTTCAGGTAAATGCTGATGTACATTACCACCACACTCATAACAAGGATAAACTGGCAGTTCAAGTGCACCAAACGCCTTTATGAAGAAAGCTTTAATTACAAAGGGATAATGTTATATAATAAACTTACAAATTCATTTAAACAAGCCGCATCATTGAAACACTTTAAGAATAAGGTTAAGAAATTTTTGCATGCACACTGTTTTTATACAGTTAATGGATATTTAGAACTATAGCCATGTAAATGAGCACTGGGAGCATAGTACATTCACAAACCTGTAATATTTTTATTATGACATTTCTTGTAGTAAATTAGTCTATGCAAATATCACATGAAGCCATAGAAAAGCTGCTTACTGTGTATATTGTATGTAATTAATTTGACTTTATGTATATACTGTATTTATACATTTTGATGTGTCTCATAACATGTATATGTTGCCAAGGACAAAATAATATTCTAATTGTAAAGGAATACTACAGTACGGAGCTTAGGCAATGACTGCACCAATCACTATGACCAGTGGCCTCTTATGAAATAATGGAGTTATTTAGCAAAGCATATTTAAGAAATTACAAACGAGGAATTACAAGCGTTATTAATTTAGATTCAAGTCAAGTACCATGCTCAATCAAAATAAGAGGAGACGAAAATGGACTCATGAGACATTTCAACTCATAAATTTCAACTAAACTGTTTAATACTTTTAGCTAGTGCACAACAAAATTTAAATATATAATTACTGAAGTTCTCTGAAATCATGTTTCTAAGTTAAAACTGTACTCCAGGGATCATTTTGAATAGTAAAAATGCTAAAAAATGCTAAAAAAAAAAAAGGGGGGGGATTAACACAGAAATTTGTCTAATTGGTACAGGTTCAATTAATTATCATTTGTGACTTTAGATTATTGATACTAAAATTTGTAATGGCTGGCATGAAAGCATGTCAATTCATAAGTTAAAACAATGCAAAAATAAATAATTAAAATTTTCACGGTTTTCACTGAAACTCATGATTCATTTTCTTAAATTTATAAATAGTATAGGTCAGTGGTTCCCCAGAAAAAGGGAAAGTGCCCCTCTATTAGAGAAAAAGGTTTATAAAGAGAGCCACAAACAAAAGGGATGAAAAAATCTGATCTGTTACATGCAAAATAACATTCTCTATTATCCATCTTCAACAAACTGCATTTACAAAAGTTTGTTCCCCTATCTCCTTAACGTAAAATAAGATAAACCAGTGGCAGATCGTCAGCACTTTTCTTGGTAGGACCAAATGTGAAGATGCTTGTACTGAAAGTAAAGTTTTAAAACAGGTCACCTTTAGTTGCATTGCCAAAAACACTAATACATTTTAGTTAATTGATGGAAATTAATCATTTCTCCACACTAGCCATATATAGAGTCAACATGAAAAATTCAATGCCATGGCCGGGATTTGAACCACGGATCTCCTTGTTTCCGTCCACTCGCTCTTAACCTTTGAGCTACCATGGCCAACGTGCCATTCTGAAATTAAATTCTCCAATTGACTCGTATATTATCTCGGATGCGAGCTTAGCCTATATAGGGCTAGTGTGGAGAAATGATTAATTTCCATCAGTCAACTAAAATAATAAAAGTTAAATGATGAAGCCTGGGACTTAAGTACTTACAATAGTAAGTCACCACAAACGGTGTATCTCAGATGCGAGAGCCCCTAGTGGTCTACCGGGAAAATATACGAGTCAACTGGAAAATTTAATGACAGGACGGCACGTTGGCCATGGTAGCTCAAAGGTTAAGAGCGACTGGACGGAAAACCAGGAGATCCGTGTTCAAATCCCGGCCATGCATTGAATTTTTCATGTTGACTCTATCTAACACTAATACATTTTTAAACATCAATAAATTCTTCAAATCAAAAGCTTCCCGCATTGTTACATCATTCCACCCATTTTCCTGCTCAATCTTCTCAAAAACATGGTAATATATTGTTCGTTTTCATGAGTGCTGTTCAAATTCCATGATTGTAAGTTCCATCTTGTTGTAGAAGCAGCTGGAATGCGTTTGTTGCAAACTCAACACAACAGATCAATGCACTTTGCTGAAGACGAGAAAATACTGTCAATCATCCAATATTGGCGAAAAACAACTTAACTGATTTTATGTTTGGATCAAACATTTTGTATAACCAAATTTAATGGGAGAGTACAGCAGTGTAT
This sequence comes from Mantis religiosa, assembly GCA_030765055.1. Taxonomy (NCBI): domain Eukaryota; kingdom Metazoa; phylum Arthropoda; class Insecta; order Mantodea; family Mantidae; genus Mantis; species Mantis religiosa. Next base: position 100,858,018 of record CM060957.1, read on the forward strand.
ACATGTGATATAAGAAGTTTTAAAAGTAAGACTTATTTTCGGTTTAAAAGACCAATTTTTTATATTAAACTATTAGAAAGATTCCTACATCAAATTCTGAACATGTCCTTGTCTACCACTCACTACCGCAGCACCATCGTATGAGTTTTATTTCAGCATTAAAAGGTTGCAACTTCTTTATCAAAAACAACATTGAGACCATTGGCTGTCCAATCATGAAAAGAAAGAAACCTTTAAACGGATTTACATCCTTAATGTTTCGTAAAGTGATGACCAATTGACTGCGGCAAGCTATGTCCGTTACTTCGTCAGGCTGCACAGAAGCATTATGGGCAGCATTTCTCCTCCTCCCCCTTCTTCCTCCTCCTTCTTCTTCTTCTTCTCTCTTCTTCTTCTTCTTCTTCTTCTTCTCTTCTTCTTCTTCTTCTCTTCTTCTTCTTCTTCTTCTTCTTCTTCTTCTCTCTTCTTCTTCTTCTTCTTCTTCTTCTTCTTCTTCTTCTTCTTCTCTCTTCTTCTCTTCTTCTTCTTCTTCTCTTCTTCTTCTTCTTCTTCTTCTTCTTCTCTTCTTCTTCTTATTCTTCTTCTTCTTCTTCTTCTTCTTCTTCTTCTTCTTCTTCTTCTTCTTCTTCTTCTTCTTCTTCTCTTCTTCTTCTTCTTCTTTTCTTCTTCTTCTTCTTCTTCTTCTTCTTCTTCTTCTTTCTTTTCTTCTTCTTCTCTTCTTCTTCTTCTTCTTCTTCTTCTTCTTTCTTCTTCTTCTTCTTTCTTCTTCTTCTTCTTCTTCTTCTTCTTCTTCTTCTTCTTCTTCTTCTTCTTCTTCTTCTTCTCTTCTTCTTCGTCTTCTTCTCTTCTTCTCTTCTTCTTCTTCTTCTCTTCTTCTTCTTCTTCTTCTTCTTCTTCTTCTTCTTCTTCTTCTTCTTCTTCTTCTTCTTCTTCTTCTTCTTCTTCTTCTTCTTCTTCTTCTTCTTCTTCTTCTTCTTCTTCTTCTTCTTCTTCTTCTTCTTCTTCTTCTTCTTCTTCTCTTCTCTTCTTCCTTCTTCTTCTTCTTCCTTCTTCTTCTTCTCTTCTTCCTCCTCTCTTTCTTCTTCTTCTTCTTCTTCTTCTTCTTCTTCTTCTTCTTCTTCTTCTCTTCTTCTTCTTCTTCTTCTTCTTCTTCTTCTTCTTCTTCTTCTTCTTCTTCTTCTTCTTCTCTTCTTCTTCTTCTTCTTCTTCTTCTTCTTCTTCTTCTTCTTCTTCTTCTTCTTCTTCTTCTTCTTCTTCTTCTTCTTCTTCTTCTTCTTCTTCTTCTCTCTCTTTCTTCTCTTCTTCTTCTTCTTCTCCTTCTCCTTCTCCTCCCTCCCTCCTCTTCCTCTTTCTCTTTGTATAGAGACAGTCTGTTCATGTTTACTCCTCTATCCCTTATGCCATTTTAGGCGTCAGGTGAGGGAGCCCCCAATTATAGATCAGAGAGAGAAATCGAGGGATGTGTGAACAGCACAGTCCCTAGAATGAGACTGAGGGAAATAGATGAGTGAAATGAGGGCAAAGTGGATTGAAAGGAAAGATGATAATGCAGCATTTGGAGGAATGATGGCAAAGGAAGCCGGACGTTCCACAGAAAACCCACTCCAGTGCTGTGTTGTCTACAGAAAATCTCACTTGGTGAGAATCAAGCGGTCTAACCGCTCAGCCAAAGTGCAGCCATTGGTAGTATTTATATCTTTCCAGGATCATTTGCAATAAATTCAAGATTCATTACCTGTAATGATATTCCAAACCAAGTGAAGTGCTGTCTTGCAATTTTTCAGAGTTTTTCTGCACCAAACAATGTGTTATTTCTGATCAAGTCAATTTATGTGAACTCCATCAACATAAATTTTCTTAAATCCATATGTTGATGTATTGCTTTGTATTTGACTCATACCAATGCACAATGCTTTTCAAATAAACTCATTAAGTGTCTGACAATCAATTTCAAGCACTGTTGGAACAGGGGCAGTATTTTCATCATTAATAGCAGTTTTTGGGCATTCAAAGAAAATTCTTCACTATACCAATTATAAATTGTTACCTTAAAATGGGGCTTCTTCGTCATATGTATCGTAAATCTTTTCTTCACATGATTTAAGTGTTAAAGATGGTTTAAGATCATAAAGAAAATATAGCCAGAAATGTTGTCTAGTGGAGTTAATTTTTAGTTGAATATAAATTTTAAATAATCATAATTAACAAAACTATTAGAGCCAACAGAACTAACTGCATTAACTTGTAAAACATTAGAAAGCATAGCTGTGATATGTTTCTTAAAAAGTATTCTAAAAATTGTTAATACTGCTCTTGTACATTTTATTACCTGAAAATACCTTTAAACATGTGGTGTTTTAATCATTAGGGCCATTGCTGAGGGAAATAAAAATATTCATATAAAGGGTAGTTTTGGGTGGGGAATTTCTTGAAAATCATGTATCATAAACCTTGGAAGATACTGAAAATAAATACCAAATAAGATATATAACCTACTTTTTGGTTTTGAGTTATGCTGTTCACAGGTAACATAGATCTCACAGACATACATGCAGGCACACTTTCATGAATACACTTACAGATCTTTTTTCTTAAAATATTTTTGGGAGACATTCTACAGGGTGTCTTAAAGTATTTTTGGCAAAATCTTACTATAGAATTTTTAGATGGAAATGCAATATCCTCTGTATCTACTATGTAAATTATATGGTAGGGATGTGTGTGGATGTGTGTCTAATACACAGAATTTGATAGTAGAATTGTTCTTCTTCTCGCCTTCCAGTATTCAGGGGTTAGACTCTTCTTGACTTTTGAGAATTTCACATACAGTTTGAAACTGTTTTTATGGTTGGCTCCAAACAAAAGTTGTTTATAAATTTTGAAACATTGGTTGAAATTTGAAAAGTGTTAAATATTTGTAGTGCAATATGAAAGAGATTGTGAGTATAAAGGAAAAAACCGAAAAGCAAGAATACACAGAGATAAGAATATATATATATATATATATATATATATATATATATATATATATATATATATATATACTGTTGAAAGGTTACTATATGGATGGAATAAACTTCTGTGGATGCTACTAGACATTTTTCACAACAATTCAGACATGTTTCAAAGGACATCGTAAATAACTGTATTATCAATTTGTAGTTGTTCTATAAAATAAATAACCTTTGAAACAATACAAGAAGCATTATTTCACTAATAAAGGTAAGATAACATTGATCCAAAACCTTGACCAAGAGATTAATCATGAGTGCTTGCTGACTGCAGCTAAGCTGGTGAAAGAAGTTAAAGATCATTATCAAATTGAAGAGCAAACTTGGGGAAGGGAAGTATAAAAATTGTGTATTACAATTGGTGTCCCAGTGGGGCAAATAATATAGAAATATAAAATAAATTTATTGAATTATTTCAAGGTAAGTGATCAATGTTCATTAAGTCATCTTTACCACATAAAAAGTACTGTGGGGAAGTCATTAATCCAATCTTGAACAAATGTACACTCAGACAATCATGGCCAATGTTTAATTTGAACATTGCAACAGACAATTTTCAAGTAGATCTGGTAAGAAAGAAAAAAGATATAACCATAGAAAGGCAGACCTAATGAAGATAGAGATACCATATGGGAAGGTTTGGGAAATGATCCTTATCCTCTAAGGATGTCTAATTGAAATATATTTTACTCTTTCTAAAATTGTCTTGCAGTTACACAAAGATATTAGCCTGGGAAAAACTCTTTATTTTCAATTTCTATAGCTATTCGTAATACACCCCAGCAGCAATGCCAATGGCAAATAGCGTTGTACTCTCATAAGAATATATACTGTAGTGATCTCTCTCTACATCCCAAAGAAAACGCATTATGCTGTAAACACTCTGTTCCTTTCGCTCTCCAATAAACACTTGGACTGCTATCTTGTATCTGGAATGAATAAAAATGTTCATGTACACATTTTCATAACTCTTGCAATTTTATCTTATCTGCATAAACTTAATGTTTTAGTTAACATGTAATGCTGTTAAACTGGACCTGGATATAGGAGTTTAAACTAAGACAAAGTCTTATAATATAGCATATCAACAGAAAATAAAATATAAATACTAATAATAACAATAATAACTTCATTCACCATTCAGTAATTACAGTCATAGTCTCTATCAAATATAATAGTTATCTACGAATCTAGTAAAAACAATATAATAGTTATCTACGAATCTAGTAAAAACACTATATACAAACAATATTTCAAAAACAAGGATGTTTCAACATCAAAATACCTACATGCTTTATAGGTCTTAGTTACAATACTTTTCTCTACGAACCCTTGTAGGTAATAGAAAGGGTTCGCAGTGAACTATTTGTATAGTCTCTACTTAAACATTTGAGTAGTTAAATTTGTGTGTTCCTACAGGAAGTACATTAAAGAGTTTTAAGTCACTTATCTGATAATACTTCAAGTCTTCTGCAGCATATGGAAGGGCATATCGAATTTTTTCATGCTGCATGTATGGTATGTATTTCACTTTTTATGTTATAATTTTGTGTGTTTTCTCTAATATATACCAGATCATCATAAATATATGAATGAACTACTGTAGGAATTTTAGCTGCTTTAAACAGTGGCTTATAATGACTGCTCTAATTTCTTAATCTGTTAGTAGTCACATAACCTTTCTTGGATTTTTAGAACTTGCACTATCTTTGGACTGCTACCCCAAAGCATGAAACCATATCTAAAAATACTCGGAAAGAATGCCATGCAAACATATTTTTTGATACAGCTCATTTTAGGTTTGCTAATAAGAATACCACATGTGATAACTTATTATAGACATATTCAACGTGTGAGCTCTATGATAAATTCTGATCAATAGTCATGCCAAGCAGCTTTACAATTTTGCTTGCGTTTTTCATTTAGACAATTTGTATTTTTTAAAGTTTGGCTTGTTTTAAGATTTTGTATACTGACTGATAACTTGCACTCACCACCTACATTCAAGAATGATGCATAATCTACATAAACAATAGTGTTGCATGGATTCTGTATATCATTTATCATTATTAAAACAAAAGGTATAGTATTTGTCAATGTGTAAAACTTAGCTATAAATAATCTTGTTAAATGTAACTACAACATTTGAAAGAAAAAAGTACTATTTTGAATAACAATGTTGGCAAGCCTTTAATTTCAATATATACCTAAATATACCTATTATAGTGTATCTGAGGAATTTAGAAAACAATTACATAAGATGAAGTGATTGGCAATTTAGAAGGGAAAAACAAATTTGTCTTGTAGATTTACTTGAACATCAAAATTTACAAAATGGAATGCATATTTCACAAGAAGAATGATTATAGTTCAAAGTATGGAAAATGTATACAAAAATGGTATATTAAAACTCAGGAAGATAAATTCTTTTTCATAAAAATATGAGTAGAAAAATTAAGAAATTACAGTAGCATATATATACTTTTATTAATAAACATTCCAGTTTTTTCACACATTTTTAATTTTTTATAGAGTAGATAGTAATAATCTGTAAAAAATTATAAAGTGACGTAGTTTAAAAAAGACTGACTAAAAATATTTATTAACTAATTTAGATGTCACTGTTACTAAATTACCACAAACATCAGTTATCTCTTTTATATTAAAAGACTTTATTGGGTCACATTTTATTTAAAGTTAAAACCACAACAGCCGCCACCGCCACCACCACCACCACCACTACCACCACCACCACCACTACCACCACCACCATCACCACCACCACTACCATTACCATGTTGCCATGTTATTTCACAACCATTCCATTTCATCGAATCTGGCCTTACATAAGTTATCTCCAGGTCAGTTTTAACTAATTTTGCGGTAATTCATCTTACATAATTTAAATTCTACATATGATTCAGTTGTCTATTTTAGATTTTTAGCATTAAAAGGAGCTATAATTATGCAATTATAAGATCAAAACAACTTTCAAGTAAAGCAATAATGAAATCCTGTTTTTTTTTCATACAATATAAATGTAATTAGAATTTATTTCACTTTGGCTCTACATTTTCTAAGTAATTCTATATATATAGATAAATAGATAGATATATATAAATTACGTTTGTTAGTCTCACAAAAACTTGAGAACGGCTGAAACCGATTTGCCAAATTTGGGTTTTGAAACATTTGTGTAAGTAAAAGGAAGGTTTGAAAGGTGGGAGAAAAAGACCTGAAGAGATAATGGAATGGTTTATTAACTAAATATAAAGGTACACATGCAAACTTCTACGGAACACATTTACCTTCTTTTATTTTCGACAAACAAAAGCATTACAAAGTAGAATGATATTGCACTCCTTGCCAAAGTCTTCAAAGCTATTTCACTTACCATATTTTATTAAATAATGTTTATCGTTTGTTATCAAGACTGAAATTTGTTTATGTAGCATGATGATACACCTATTCTTTGAAGATTAGACACAAAATTAATTTCTGAGCGCACCATAACACTCTAAATACTTGACCACAGACAATTGTTGTCAAATATTGGTGAATCATTGGATAACTTCTTTATAATTTGTGAAGTTTGCGGAAACGTTTTTACTATACCAAGAACAAGACAAGCTGACTTAGGTCGTAGAAGTCAGGCAAATGTGCGACGAGCTACGTCACGTGCTGATTGCAATGATGAGCAGCAAGACGTACAATGCAAATATTTCTGTTTGTATGTCACAATTGCATTCTAGAGTGTCTGTTTCTTCCGAGGGAGTTGTTTTCATACAAATTAGTTCACAAAGTTATAAATCAGGATGACATAGCCAACTATTCCACAGAGTTTTTAAATTCATTAGAATTGCCTGCACTCCCAACTCACAATTTTAAAATTAAAAGTAGGATCAGTTGTGATGATGCTACTTAACATTAGCCAACCACGACTGTCCAATGGAACGAGACTAACAGTGAAAACAAACTATTGAATAACATCAAATCATCAAGGGAAAGTACAAAGGAAACGATATCTTGATCTCGCGTCTTCCAATGGTTCCAACGAATTTGCCTTTTGATTTTAAGTGTCTACAATTTTCCATACATTTGGCCTTTACGATGACCATAAATAAATAGCAAGGGCAGTCATTGCAAGTTTGTGGAATTAATTTGATTTTCCCTGTTTCATGGACAAATACATCGCGTGTTCGCGCATCAGAAAATAATCATCTTTATATACTTACACTCCATAAAAAGACACAAAATATTGTTTATCAGAGAGCTTTAAATTGATTAATTTAATTGTAACTGTGTAGTATATGAACTTCACCCCCAGTTGCATAATAAATAACTAAATAATCCGAAAAAGGAACAGCAATACCCCAAGAACTGATTCCTATGGAATTACATATTGAATGTTCATCTTTTTAAAAATGTCCAACTTATCAAAATGTTATAATTCATTAAGTACATGCACGCCATACACACATGCATATGTATGCTTGCAAAACTATATGCATATCAATGCCAGACTATTTCCTACCTACTTATCATTAACTCTTAAAACTTAATAAGCAATAATCTAATAAGTAATAACCTTTATTTACTTATTCACAGATTTTCTTAATGCATCCTTTTGAATTATTCAGGACCTAATTTTCAAAGCACATATATTATTTCATCTAATCACAATCTAAGCACAAGACTATGTAAATCATAATATAAAATATAAACCCACAAGGCATTAAATATTACTTCAATGAAGCATAACTAAGAAATTATGTAACAGAACAAAGTGATTTTAGATAAACATAAATAATGCAACTTTCTATAAATTTAAAACTATGTTGCTTACCTTTCATAATTTTGTAGCTTCACTTTATCTTTTATTTCATTGGCCAAAGTTGCAACAAGTTTACTACATTCATCAGGATTGTATCTTAAGTCTTGTAATGCAGCATCCATTGTCGTCTTGATAATAGTATATACCCTGTCTGAGCTGAATGGATTTTTTGAATCTAGACGATATGTGTTTTGATAGCGCGGCTGAAAATATTCATAACATAATATCAGTGTGTATCACTAAGCAAAAACATTAGATTACTACCTTTTTTACAATTATGAACATTTTGGAAATAGAGAATGGAGGAAGAAGTTTCAGTGGTAGCTGTATATAATGCATTTCAAAAGTCCTACATCTTTTCTGCTACAGTTAAATGTAAATGTTTTTCAAAACATATGAAATAGTATATTTTAAGACACTTTACCATAGCAAGACAAATCTGCTTTTATCATTATTGTGCAAGTTGTGAAGACATCAAAAACATTGGAAAGATACAGTCAGACTGAAAAATTCAATGCCATAGCCGGGATTTGAACCACGGATCTTCTGGTTGCCGTCCAGCCGCTCTAATCCTTGAGCTATTATGGCCAAAGTGCCGAGATGACATTAAATTCTCCAGCTGACTCGTGTTTCTCCCGGTAAACCCCTTAGGAGTTCTCATAAACACATGAGACACCTTAATGGCGACTTACTAAGCTGTAAGTACTTTAAGGTCCGGGCTTTATAGTTCGGACCACTATTAGGTCAATTAATGGAAATTAATTGTTCTTTCACACGGGCCGTGTGTAGCACGAAGTATGGATAGACAGTCAGACTGAAAAATTCAATGCCATAGCCAGGATTTGAACCACGGATCTTCTGGTTGCCGTCCAGCCGCTCTAACCCTTGAGCTACTATGGCCAACGTGCCGAGATGACATTAAATTCTCCAACTGACTCGTGTTTCTCCCGGTAAACCACTTAGGAGTTCTCATAAACACATGAGACAACTACCTTAATGGCGACTTACTATGCTATAAGCAGTTTAAGGCCCGGACCTCTTACTTACAGCATAGTATGTGTTTATGAGAACTCCTAAGTGGTTTACCGAGAGAAACACGAGTCAGTTGGAGAACTTAATGTCATCTCGGCACGTTGGCCATAGTAGCTCAAGGGTTAGAGCGGCTGGACGGCAACCAGAAGATCCGTGGTTCAAATCCCGGCTATGGCATTGAATTTTTCAGTCTGACTCTATCTTTCCATACTTCGTGCTACACACGGCCAGTGTGAAAGAACAATTAATTTCCATCAAAAACATTTTTAAAGGATACCAATATAATATAATATAATCTTAAGATGTTATTTCCCTCCTCTGTAGCATGCCTACCTCACATTAAGGAGGTCCAGAATTCTAATCTCAGACAGGGTGAGTTACCTGGTAAATTTTTTTAGGGGTTATCCCTTATCCTGAAAGATGAATGCTGCATAACTGTAAAATCTATGAACCCGGCTATCTGAGCATCATTTCATCCATTTCATTTGTAATTCAATATGGCATACTTGTATGGGTTTAATTAGAGGGTGTTTAAAAATTTGAATTAACTTTAAATTAAAATATTTAAATTAATAACTTAAAATGTATAATATTAAAGATATAATCTCACAAAATATTCTGTATTGATTTTATTTAAAAGAACTTTGTAACGGAAAAAATTGTAATTTGTAATTTCGGACCTGGTTTAAAATAATAAGATACCAGGTTTAATAAAGTTGAACCGAGGACTCTGCCGCTAGGCAGGGCCTCGGCTTTTTTTCCCCCTTCTTTTTTGTATGGGTTATGAATTGTATTATACAATAAATGTTGCTGTGGTAACTAACTAAATAATTGCATTTGCTAGAGTGATTGATTCTTGTATTTGTAGAAATAAAACAATGCTTTTCAGTGAAAATTAAAGAAGTGAGATTTGTTCTACATCTTTCATATTGCCAGATTATAAATAGCATTTGGAACATTTAATTAATTGAACATTTGGATTTGTAACTTATTTATTCTAATGTTATTGATTTTGCCGTTTAGTTGGCATCCATAAATAAAGACTCCCAACTAGTTATCGGGTAATCATAGCAACATTTTTGGTATGAAACAATGGTTAGTTTATAGAATAATAAAATCTCTGATAGTATAAAAATTTAGGCTGTAATTTAAATTTTTTCTGATGATGTCACATCTTTAATAATAGTCATATTAAGAATGGTTTGTTTATGAGAAAAGTGTGACGTGCCTAATCGTTCGTTTTGAAAAACATTTCCATGTATAATATTGGGTACTTATTAAGCTGCGTTTCCCGAGGTCACGGGTTAAATCGGGTGGAGGACAATGGATTTTTTCGGTCGTAAAATATATTAGATGGCTTCATTCGGAAAGTTAGTTCAGCCAGAGGTTCCGTCTCGTTGATTTATGGCACGTAAACGAATCTCAAACCTGATAAGGAGGCCTTTGAGCAAAATTGTGCGATCATTCACGCCCAATAAGGAACTATAGAGCTAAAGAGTGCCCATACATGAAAAACTCGATATACTTTTACGCCTTACTCTTTAAAGCGTTTGATACTTTTATACCTACTATCAAAAAAGTCATTATTTCTACTTTACTACTCTTTTCCAGCGTTTCTGAGTAAAGGGTAGTTTAAGGTGAGAGATGTTCTTAAAAATCTTTGTCATATCCTTCGAAGATGTTTGATATTTGGCTTTTATTTGGGGCTGGGCCTCTCTTTTTGGTCATATCTACTGAGAAAATAAAAACATATCAGAATTATACCTATCAATGTTATTTATTTCAAAGACAGATAATGCAATAGATTGTTAATTATTTTTATCTGCTTTGATTGAGCAAAGTAGAACATAACGAAATCAAAACAAGTGTCGCAATGGCCTACTTTACTGCATTCAGTGCGGTTAAAATTAATTTCATGTGAATACACAACTGTAACTTCAAAGCAAAAGAAAGTTAATATTTATCTGTTGTATACATTTATTGTAACATTAATTATATTCAGATTTCGTATATATTTCGAGATTTCTCTGGTGTTGTTAAATTAATAGCAGTATTTGCTGCAAATTAAACACCACTGTCAGAATCACTAATTTTGCAACAATGTATATTCATATGTTCCGCAGTTCTATATCTATACTGATTTGGTTTCGTACTTGGCTATCTACATCCAACTATCGACTGGAAAATCAATGTAGGTATATAGCCATCGTACAAATTTTAATTTTTCTTAGCCATCGTACAAATTTTAATTTTTCTTATCAAAGTAGATAAAAGTTGTACGATATACATCAGGTTACAACACTCGACTAGTTGTCAGACTCGATCTCAATCTCGTATTGTAGTTTGATACGTTAGGATTTTCATATAAATATTACCTACGCCAGAAAATATTTCCTAAGCTCACCCGCTTTCCAGGACCATATCCTTTGCCGATTTCTTCATTCATTTTACCCAAATCTAGCCTTCTTTATGCATTCCAGAAATGAGAGCTTGCAGTTCACCACCGACAAAATTTCGACTACACTGTTCACTCATCAAAGGAGGGATACTAGCCTGTACAAGGAACGAGTTAAAATCGATTCTCTGTACGCTTCTCGCGGTAAAAACTTAGCAAAGGAATCAAGTTTATCGCCCATACACTTAATGTCAGGTCTAAAGAAAATAAACAAAAACATTTAAAATGAAAATACGTCAGCTAATAAATAATCAACATTATATAGTACACCTTGTTTGAATCTAATGATTTTGCTTTTCACTTTCTATTTCAGTTGCTAGTCGATTGTGCATATATAAACCAATTATAAAAGGATTTTCGTTTATACATACAGAGTGTCCCATCTAACTCTGCGACCTCAAATATCTCTGAAATGAAACAAAATATGAAAATTCCAATTGGCCAGGAAAGTACCTATGTCAGGGGCTCACAAATGAGAAGGCATGCACAATCCACAAAGGTAAACAAATAACACTTCGAATACCAAGTTGGACTTTTTTTTAATGGAACATGTATGTTTATTCTAGCAAAATGACAACTAGGGCTACAATTAATGATAACACACTAGTTCCGCTTTTCTAAACACATTTATTAGTGCCATATAGTCTTCAGAAATTTCATTTTTGTGCATTACATCCGGCATGGAAAATGCGCCTACAAATCACCAGTAGCGTCTTGTCCGATGGAACTCTGTCACTTCAACAGATGTTCGAAGTGTCCTGCGTTTACGTCAATACGCTTTTGGAATCTGGTAACAAGAGAGTGTTGCGCGATACACTATCTTTCACTGTGTCCCAGAGAAAGAAGTCTAATGGCGTTAAGTCTGGTGACCGAGCTGGCCATCGCACAGGACCTCCCCGTCCTATCCACCTATTTGAAAATCATTGGTAACAGAAGTTTAGGTCTTTATTTTTATCAGGGAACATTAAATGGACAGTGATGTGCATCATTTCTGCAACACACCCTACCCCTTCTCATGGAGGATGTGGGTTTGAAAACGCGTCTATCAATGTGGTTCCAGCATGACGGATGTCCCGCACATTATGCACAAGTTTCCAGAGACGTTGTGGATGCGAAGTTTTCAAGCTGGTGATTTGAGGGTGCATTTTTCATACCGGATGTAATGCACAACAATGAAGTATCTGAGGGTTATATGCCACTAGTAAATGCGTTTAGAAAAGCGGAACCAAATGTGCTATCATTAATTGTAGCTCTAGTTGTCATTTTGCTAGAATAATCATACATGTTCCATTAAAAAAAGCGCAACTTGGTATTCGAAGTGTTATTTGTTTATCTTTGTGGATTGTGCATTCCTTCTCATCTGTGAGCCCCTGGCATAGGTACATTCCTGGCCAATTGGAATTTTCATACTTAGTTTCATTTCGGAGATATTTTAGATCGCAGAGTTAGGTGAGACACCCTGTATATTTTATAATGCTATGGTGTAATTCCAGTTTATGCCTTGTGTCATGATTTTGTATTTCACTCTTTAAGTTTTCACAGTTCACTCAGATTACTTATTGCGCGTACAAAAACGCTACAGTAAACATTTTTTCTCTTTTGAAGCCTTCCTTAAGATTCACATCTTTCTATTTTGATTATTATTCCGATACGTTTCTTTTAGACTCGCTAAAAGCCTCTGGATGAGCTTATTACTACATCAACTTATAGTTCTATACCATATTGGACATGCCTATAAATTACGTCGTAATTAGAGCCCGAACTTTTAGGTTTTAATCTTATTTCACAAAAGAAAAAGAACTAAATGGGGATTTGACATCTAAAATAACCTAAATAGCTCCTTTCCCTTTTTGAAACAAAGAATGTTATTTTCCGATTCTCAAGGTTAATTTGGAAGGTCATATTCGAGGATAAGTGAATAAAACAAATGAAATTAATCCTTAAATGGCATTTATTTCAATAAGAAAAATATGTACGGGTAGATCAGTCCGACCGAGTTTCGAATTCTGTTCCGTTCTTATGTCTAGCATTTAAATGTCGTCAATGGATTAGATGAATCAGAAGCTTCCTCCATTGCCAGGCTAACAGATCACTTGAGTGCCACACTCTTGCAGCTTCCCTTGCTTATTTTGGACGAAGCCCAAAATTCTGTGTGATATCCTGTGGTGAATAAATATGAATATGAATTATATTAACATGCATTTTGGTTTTATACCGAAAGCTACTTCCACATTGGAAAAGTAGAGCTTTGCCATTTAAAGATGCTCTAGATATCATTGTCAATATTTCGAGAAAACAAATACCTGGACCAGTGGGAGGTGCATGTTCTTTGAAGTTCCAGAAGATTATCTAGCGAAGTCCTGGTTTTGAACACATGAAAATAATAAACTCAGCATTGCAGGGAAGAGAGTATACAGGAAAGCTACACCTAGAACCTGCGGCACTGACATTAAAAGTCTACGCTCCAATGACGTCATGTTCTGTTAAACCAACTTTTTCGTCTACAAGAATGTGTTGCGTGACAATAGGGAATTGTTTATCCCAGAGAATTTGGCTAAGTATGTAATTATTACAATGTCAAAAAATAACTTAGAAAGCAAACAATACATCTTATTTTGTGCGTGCTTTGATGAATACCTTCGACAATGTATACTTTTGTGCAATAAGTTCTAAAACAAATCTTACAAACAAGTAGCAGAAAAAACATAAGTTCATGTACTGCCTGCCCACCACAAGAAGGCAAGCCGGGAATGAAAAGGGAGAGGGGCTTGAACTGTTTATCTGCTCAGGTGGAGGATCTCTTTACTATGAAATGAGTGTGTGAGAGTCCGTATGTCTCACCCATGTTGCCAGATCTAATGCTCGTGAGTTATGTGACAATATTGTGTATTGTGACTTTGTGGGTTCGTAGAATTAAAAGTCCAATTTGCCGAAATTCGAAATGTTCTTTATTTGCGTAGAAACACACTTCGTAGCAGCAGTATTACATCACATATCACAATCTATAACACCAAGATCGATGACAATATCAAACAGCGTTCTGGCATCTGTTTTCTGCTTACGACTCTCGCGACTGACTCTTGGCGAGTCGTCGCCTTCTTAAATACCTCATTGACAATTTCTAGATATTTCCAGAACAATAAAGAAACCGAATAATCTCTATCAAACAAGACGTCAACAGAAATTTCCATTTATCTCAGTTTGTTTGTTTCTGCAGACCTTTTTCTCGCGCTATCTGTAACTGCTTATGCAAGCTCTTTATTACCGTGAAACACTATTCATCTGTTATCTATTTGCACCGAAACTTTTATGTCCATTGCCGCGACAGTATTTTACATGAACCTAGCATCCGGCAGCGGAGCATAAACATAGCAAACGCGATTACGTTAGACATTCCTCTGCCTTGTCTTCTTGTCTTGGGTGGACATTACTGATAACAAAACGTTTAGAAAATAATTTTAATCAAGAAAAACCTAAACTGTCCAATTTTAAACACGTAAGAAACTTAAAAGGAAGGAATATTCTACCTAAAATCCTGGGCCCTGATCATAATGTATTTTTGAGAACATTTTTGTTACATACTTTTGTAAACATTCGCAATAGGTACAGACTATTAGGAATTTTTAATCAGTTATCAATATGGTTACCCCATGCTGTGTGTTTAAACAGGTCTTCTTACGTATAAGGTCAAGTTTGGAGTGCTGAGTGGAATTAAACTCCAACGAGAAATCTTTTATAAGAATTTATTGTTTAGTAGCCATGTTCAAGTACAGTGCAATCCATATAAACCTGAACCATTTTAATAGGCCATAACTTTTGAAGCAATAATAGGACACACGTACAATTTTGGGAGAATATAATACACAGTTGGAAGATTACATTACACTATTTACATCTCAGAGAAAATGTTGTAAGTGCCCTCCACCAGCATCTATACACATTTGCACTCGTCTCTCCATATTCTCTGAAGTTTTACAGAGATGATATCGAAATGAGCGAAGGTTATTTCCAGCAAGATGGAGCATCGTGTCATACATCTAATGACACCATGGAACTTGTAACCACCTTCTGTGATAATGGAATAATCTCTAAAGGTTTGTGGCCCCTCAGATCCCCTGACCTAACCTCACCTGATTTTTTCTTGTAGGAATATCTAAAATAATATACCAGAATATGCCACGGATAATTGATGTTCTCAAGGAATCCATTCGAACCAAAATAAGTAACATTAGCGAGGATACTCTCCGTAAAACTTCAGAGAATATGGTGAGACGAGTACAAACATGTATAGATGCTGGTGGAGGACACTTCCAACATTTTCTCTGAGATGTAAATAGTGTATTGTAATCTCCCACTTGTGTATTATGTTCTCCCAAAGTTGCACTATTATTGGTTCAAAAATTATGGCCTATTAAAATGGTTCAGGTTTATATGGATCGCACTATATAAGGAAATAAGTACTGGTAAAAGAAGAAAGACACTTACATTGCAAGCGCATGTCAAGAAAGAATTTTAATAATTTATTTCTTCACTCTCCACTGCTGTGACGATTGTCAATGATAAAATCCAGACTAATATCAGTGTCTCTTAAATGGAGAAAAAAAGGCTAAAATTATTAAAAACGACAATTTAGAATTTATTTACCAAACACGTGATAGGTAGGTATGTAGAGAAGGTTGCATCCCAACAAACATTCCACTCCGAGATATCTCTTTAAATATGCGTTTGAGGTCCCAAATCCCCTCTCCCAAAAACACAGTTTTAGAAAAATTTGCTTGTGCTTGCTATTTTGAATATTCTACGAGGGCTGTTCAATAAACAATGATCGGAATTGTTTTAAGGTCACAATTTTTTCGCACTAAAATTCAATCTTATTATATTCTGTTAGCTTAATGTGAAACAAACGTGTCATAGTAGTTTCATTGTTGGTACTCCTGGTTCCCGCCTGTGAGAACCAGGAAAGTTCAGACATGTTCAGTATCGCCTACCGCTGCATTGGAGTTAACATGCAGCTAAAGTTGATGTTAGAGGAAGATGCGGAGTTTCCTTCAAACGTAATCACTGCTGATGAATCTTGGCTACATCATTTTGATCCTGAGAGCAAACAGCAAAGCTCAGTGTGGAAATATCATTCATCACCAACTCCCCCCCCCCTCCCAAAAAAAAAGCAAAAGTGGTTGCCTCTGCTGGGAAAGTTACGGTCATCTCATTGTTTGATTTTCATGGAATGGCTTATCAGCATGATGTACCTGCACACACATCAGTAGCTGGACAGTATTACAGGGATGTACTGAAAACATTGTAAGTCCATATCAGGCGCAAAAGACCACATTTCCGTGAAGCAGGCTGGGTGCTGCACCACGATAATGCGCGGCCGCATATTGCCAATGTTGTTGCTGAACAAGTTGCATCCCTCACCCCCTATAGTCCGGATTTAACCCCATGTGACTTTTTTCTATTCCCTAACTTGAAGAAACGCCTTCGTGGGAGACATTATCCATCATCAGAAGCAGTGGTGAAGGCTACGGAGGCCATTTTGAAGGATCTCTCAAAAATGGTTTCCAGCATGTCTTTGAAGACTGGCAGAAACGCAGGGACAAGTGCATCGCATTCAGGGGAGACTATTTTGAGAAGGACTATCAAAATTATGACATGAGTAACGGTACCTTGTCAAAAAACAATTGTGATCATGCGCGCCTCGGTAGTGTGGTGGTATCGTGTCTGCCTCTCGTTCAAGAGGTCCCGAGTTCGAATCTCGATCAGGGTAAGTTATCTGGATGAGGCTTTTTCCGGGGTTTTCTCTTATCCTAAAAGACGAATGTCGGGTAACTCTAAGCTCTATGGACCCTGGGATCATTTGAGCATCATCTCACCCATTCCATTCATCGTCCGATATGGCTTAACGTTGGAGGACGTAAAACAATAACAACAACAAATTGTGATCATTCTTTATTGAACAGCCCTCGTAAGAATGCGTAACAGAGATGTTAAAGAAAATCCTCCCACTCAAACTATTCTTTACTTGGAAAAATTTCAAACTTCTTGATTTCCTCAAAAGTGGCCTAAATATTTGAATTAATATAATGTATTTAATGACAAATGAAGTGTTGAACAGCCTTGAATTCTTCTTTATTCTGAAGGACTTTCGCATAACTAGTAAACCGTAAGAAATAGGCAGAATTTAACTACAAGAAATATACATTTAGTAAAATCTATTTTAAATTATGTATAATTATTTTTGTGAAATAATGTTTATATGTTAGCAGGCCCTTTTAGAGATGCTCACTATTGTGACAAATATGCAAATTTCACCACAAACTCCTTTATTTGTCACCGAAATCGTTAGCCGAATGTTAACGTACAATCAGCCTCTCTTTTACATAAATCCAACACTTCGACACTTCTCTATAATGTTTCTTTAGCACACATCCTAATCTCTCTGACGTACACACAGGTCCATCTCTTACGCGGAGCTACACGGTGATTCTGAACACCACTCCAATATTCGCACGTAAACTGCTTCACTACCTGTTCCACAGCCCACCGATTCCTCACCACGGAGCTTGGAATCTACCATACTTCTATGCACTACTCGGTCGAATCACACAACTCGACTGACCAACTGATTCGTGAACTGCATCACGGGACCGAATCCTCTTCACGGAGCCGCACTCGTCGACACACAAACTAAAACTCCCACTACTACTCTGGACTTATTGACTTTCTCCAGGCTTCGCTTCGGCTTTAGATATATACCTGCCTCGCATGGTAGATGTCTCTAGAATTGGAAACCTCTCGAATTACATTATCGAAAGGTCTTTTGAGTAGTAATAATATGGCTGCTCGTAGTAATAATATTCTGCCTCATGACGTCAGCTGTGGTTGTGCTAGAAGCGTGCCTCTCCCTTTCCGCTAGCCAATAAATAACAAGGGGAGGATATTCCCTGCTCCCGCTCTTCCTATTGGCAAAACCGCGATGGTGGCATAACCTCTCCATACAATCTACGTGAAGCCAATGTGACATTGACTTGAATTTTAAAAGGTTAGTACAGTAAAACCTCGTTCACCTGGACCAGTTTTGGAAAACAAAAAATTCTGTTGTCTGACGTAGTAAAGGAACCCTTGTTTCAGAGACGATAAATTGCTATTCTCTGTAGATGCATTACTCGAATTTTGTTGCCAGTGGGCGAATTCATTGCACTCACCCCATCTGATTGTGGCCAGGTTGGAAGCGAAACGTTGCTAAAGTCATGGAAAAAGCTATGGCATGGTGAGTGTGACTTGACAGAAAGCAAGAATGAAGATGAAGAAGAAGAAGATGATGATGATGATGATGATGATGATGATGATGATGATGATGATGATGATGATGATGATGATGATGATGATGATGATGAAAGAGTAAGAGTGGAAGACTGCTCTGATTCTAGCTTCGTATTTTATATTGAGCGTGAAAGACCTGTTAATTTTGCTCAAAGGCCTCTTTATCAGTTTTGAGGTTCATTTGCATACCCTGAATCTACGACCAGTATTTAGGTTTAACATTTATATCTTCCTTTACTCTGGTTTCCAAATGACATTTGGTATTTCCAATGTAAATCGGTTTGGTCATTTAATCATGAAATGAATCCATGGGTTAAATTACACTGGGGAACAAAAAAAAAAAAAAAAAAAAATATTTTCATATACCCGAAACAAAATAGGCAAATTCTTATGTAAACTGATCTGCTGATTCCAAACATGTCCCTCAAAATGCTGTATTACGTAACGTTTTTTAGGTATGCATAATTTTTATGAAAACTTACAGAAATGTGATAACTCATATTTGATTAATTGAAAATAATAGGTATTTTATTATCAAATAACATTGAAAATAGTAATTATTATTAATTATTATTAAAATAAATAAACACAAGGTAATGATGAAAACCAATACCTGAATTATCTCAGAAGTGTTTCACTGTTGATTTTTTTTTTTTTTTTTTTTTTTTTTTGTATTGACATGTTTGAGGAACCAACAATAGTCTCCGAACATGGCTGAATCCCAGCGATACCCTGGTAACATCTTTCCATCTCAGAAATGTCCTGGTAAAAACGCTCACCTTTCTCATCACTTACAGCTCCTAGGTTTGTAGGGAAACTATCAAGTTGAGAGTGCAAAAAGTGGATTTTAAGTGACATACGGCAACCCATTTCTTTGTAGCTCCTTAATAGTACTGAGACTAAAGTTTCATAATTTTCTTCTTTGTTATTGCCCAGGAAGCCTTCCACCACTGATTTAAATGATTTCCATGCTGCCAGTTCAACACGTTTAAGCTTTGATTCAAAAACACTGTCTTTAAGAAGTAGTCTTATTTGAGGACCGACAAATATACCTTCCTTCAATTTAGATTCACTTATTTTGGGAAAGATACTTCTTAAATACTCAAATGCACTTCCACTTTTGTCCAAACCTTTAACAAAATTCTTCATTAACCCAAGCTTTATGTAAAGTGGGGGGAGAACTTCGTTTGGGTCTACTACAGGCACATACTTAACACTGCTTGCTCCAGGGGTATAGTCTTCCATTTTCCCCCGCCCTTTCACTATAAAATGCTTGTCAGTTGCCCTACTGTCCCATAAGCACAAAAACCAGCAATATTTTGTGAAACCTCCCTGTAGTCCCGTTAGCAATGCAACTACCTTGAGGTCACTACAAATTTCCCAGCCATGGTTTTGATAACCAATAGCATTTAAAATGATGGACATGGAATCGTATGTCTCCTTCATTCCTATGGTATGAAATAAAGGTATTGCCATTGTGAAGCAACACTGCCTTTAAGCTGTATTTAGAAGAGTCAATGGCTATTATTTTAAATTAAGTCAATATGAGTTGGTAAAGTCTGTTTAGCCAACGCGTGTGCAGTTCCCAGTCAAAGGGACCTCAAAGGACGATACCTCCCCGCCCACTAATGACCGTCATAAATCTATCTCCACACTTCAGAAATGGAACATTGACGTTGGGGACCAATAGCAGCCCCCATTTGTTGAAAATGACAGTTGCATGTCTACTCCGCGTGGAGTCTCAGTTGCCAAATTTCCAAGTTCCAGTTGTTCTGTTTCATTAGGTTCAAGACAGTGATGTTAAAATGTTGCAACATTGTAGAAAGGACCGTCAGGAGGAGGGTCCATGTTGTAAAACAATTATGAGGGTTTGTCAAAGAAAGCGGCCGCCGTGCACTTGCGTTGGGTAGACAGACTTTATCATACCTCATTTCTGTAATTTTATATAAAAGAACAAAAATATCTCAAAAACATTACGTGATACAGCATTTCCAGAGGCATTTTTGGAATCAGCGAGTCATTTTGCATAAGAATTAGCCTATTTTGTTTCGGGTACAATAAGCTTGTTCCCTAGTGTTATTAAAGTATTTAAATGGAGCCATAGACTTAATGATACGCGGAAAAATATTTTTTCTGAAGAACTGCGATCACGTAAAGAATTCTGATTTCTTCAAAGAAACTGTTTTATTTTCAGGAGATGGCAGATCAATAATTAATAATCCATCATCTAATGTCAGTAGCTTTAATGACTTAAATGGTGAGGGCCAAAAAAAAGGCGGAAGATGCAATTTAATAATTGCGAAACATGTCCTTCTACATTTGAACTTATGCTTCAAAACAGATAATTGAAGTAGTCACAAACTAATTATTATAATATTTGAAGTCCTTCAGTTTTACTAGCATCAGCTTTTAGATATTTATTTCACTTACCCTGCCTTCAAAATCCCCTTTGGCTCTAAATACTGTGGCTCGTTTTCCACGACCTGATACGGTTTGGCGACCCTGTGTAACAAAGGAAGAGCAATTTTTAAATCGCCTTTCTGGTTGGCACACTACATTTTTGAAGAATTGAAACAATTAAGGCAGAATTAAAAACCTTCAATAAACCATTACTAGGTGCAAATAAATAAGTACAAATAACAAAATAGATACAACTGACAATCGTATTAGGTATTTTAAACATATTTTTAGTTGTAATTTGGATGTCAGTAAAAGTGTTTGTCAATATATGTTATTAAAGACGTGTTATTAGATACTTAAAAACAGAATAAAGCAATATACGATTTATCATTTTTATCGAGAAATTTAGTATGGTACAGCGAATAATAGAAAATGCAGAGAACAAAAATGTTGGAAATAAGATTTTGGCGAGGCAGGTTATAACAGTTGTTTTGATTTATGCCCCGAGAGTTGTAAAATTGTTTATGATGAAATAAACTATTTTAATCCAGTGTAATCACTTTTGGTATTAAAATTTAAATGCACCTAATAAGATGTTTTGTAAAATTAAAATGTGTAGATAAAGTTGTGTGAGTGTGTCATATTACATGTTTATTTTCCGGTTTAACTGTGGTGTGGCGTACATTTAATATTTTTAGAAAGTATGTGATTGTATATGAACAGCGCAGGGTAATTTAATTGAATCAAACATACCTAATCATGATATTTATGTAAATTAACAGGTACATAAAACTAATGGCAATTCTGTAACTTTTTATGCAACATGTCAATCTTGAACCCTGAGGCACAAATCTTCTCTATTTCTGTAACAATATACCAACTTGCATTGCAAAGTGTCAAAAAAAACTTTTGTAATTAATATAATTTTGAGTCTAACTAGCACTCGATACTCCATATATTGCTAGTGTTTACCTAGAACGTGTTTCGTTAGGACCTTTCAAACATCCTCAGCTAATATCGACTATTAAATTTTGATTTGAACTCCTTGGAGACGATAGCGGCTTCTCTGTTGGTATCTTGATGAACTTGAAGTTTGGGTTCTCTTCAAAAGTGGTGTCGAAATCGAAGAGTTTTCCTTCATATTTCTATATGAGTATCTTTTCCCACGTGATTAATACTGTTGTACCCTAATATAGAACAATAAATCCATTTATTGAAAAGTGTTCGGTATCCAACTCATTAACCACGTGGGAAAAGATATTCATAAAGAAATATGAAGGAAAACTTCAATTTCTTCATCACCTTTGAAGAGTACCCCAACTGCATGTTCATTAAGACACCAACATAGGTGCCCCTAATCTCCTTCAAGGAGTTCACCAAATCAAAATTCAACAGTCTACATTAGCTGAGGATGTTAGGAAGGTCCTGAACACATTCTAGGTAAACAGTAGCAATATATAGAGCATCCAGTACTAGTTCGACTCAAAATTGTATTAATTTTATGCTTCATTGTGTCATAGTCCTTACTCATTAAGAACTTTTGTGATATTTAAACTGGAATGGAGCTAATTTGTGTAGTGTTTTATTAAAAATGTACAAGGGAGCAGCCAAAGTGGTTCCGGCAAGATTGTGCTACACCACTTTTGGTAAAAGATTCATGGTGTTCTCCATCGGCTCTTTGAGAATTATGCTGCTTCAATAAACATAGGCGGCCGCGCCATGGCTGAGTGGTTAGACCGCTTGGCTCTCACCTAGGCGGCCCGGGTTCAATCCCAGGCAACCGCAGTGGAATTTGTGATGGACAACATGGCGCTGGGATCGGTTTCCTCCGGGTCCTCCGGTTTCCCCACCATCATTCCACCAATTGCTCCATCAATCATTCATCTGAGGCGTTGGGCTGATCCGTCAACCCTGACTTCATCTCAGGTCAGATGCTTCGGCTCCCTCGCTCTGAAGGAAATCAAGCGTCTCCTAACGTCAGCATTGACGAGAAAGGGAGAAAAAAATTATAGGCATTTTATGTCTTCCAAGATTACCAGATTTCTATCTCTCTCTCTCTCTCTCTCTCTCTCTCTCTCTCTCTCTCTCTCTCTCTCTCTCTCTCTCTCTCTCTCTCTCTCTCTCTCTCTCTCTCTCTCTCTCTCTCTCTCTCTCTTCAACGAAGCTTTCTGGGAAGATTTGAAGAGTGGATGGTATTCAAATGGTGCCCAAAACCTTGTGGATCTAGATTTAAAACAGAGAAATGAACACTACACCAGTTTAAATACCACAAAATTCGTTTGATCACATGCATTGTATGCTGGCAAATTGTCTTCAGAGAAATTGAGGCCATTTGTGGAACATACTAAAAATATTACATATTTTGGCTCTGCTGCATGAAATGGTACATTATTGGTAATAATTTGATTACTTTCTAAATTGATGCATGCTATATAATTAATGTTTATTACAGAAAGTAAAGCATGGTTTAATTGAAAAATGTTGTATAGGTATAAGGAGGAATTCATATGAACTTATATTAAATCTTTTCAGTTTGCATTTACATTATAGGGTAAGGTTGATTACCCTTGTTTCGGACTTAGGCGGCCTGGACCTCCTTTTCGGCACTTTCACCTCTACCGCTGACGTTGACGTTTCCGCAGGAGGACCAATCTCAACAGTTAGTTCTTCTTCTTGTGGCTTTTCCGGTTCTCTTTCCTCTGTTGTTTGAAGCAGGAATGAATTGGATTGGTGTCATTCCGAAGCCCGAGTCAAAATAAACATGCAAATGAATAAAAAGAATTCACAGAAAAAGATGATTAGAATAGCATTTAAGAAACTTGGAACATTATACACAATCGCTTCAAAAGAAGTAGAAGACGAGGAGGAAATATTTAACAAAAACATGTAAATTATAATACGAGGGCTGTTCAATAAAGAAAGATCATAATTTTTACGTTCATAATTTTTCGCACTAAAATTCAATCTTATTATATTTTGTTAGCTTAATGTGAAACAAACACGCCGTAGTAGTTTCATTGTTGGTACTCCTGGTTCCTGCCTGTGAGAACCAGGTAAGTTCAGACATGTTCACTATCGCCTACCGCTGGAATGGAGGTAACATGCAGTTAAAGTTGATGTTAGAGGAAGATCCGGAGTTTCTTTCAAACGTAATCACTGCTGATGAAACTTGGATACATCATTTTGATCCTGAGAACAAACAGCAAAGCTCATTGTGGAAATCTCCTTCATCACCCCCCCCCCCAAAAGGGCAAAAGTTATTGCTTCTGCTGGGAAAGTTATGGTCACGTCATTCTTTGATATTCTTGGAATGGTTTATTAGATTAGATTAGATTGATTTGCGTTCAGTAGGTTCACTTGTAGCCAGAAAAGGCTGTGAACATTGAACATGTCCAGAGTTATAAAGTTTAATAGCATATATATGTACAAAAGTTAACATAAGACACATATTATAGTATAGAAGCAATATGAACAACAATATGGAAAACAAAGCAGGGATAATTATATATTATACAAAATGAAACACTTTTTAAATCAGCTTTCACTTGGCTTATGCCAGTACGTCTCAACCTTTTTGCAATGGATACCATTCTTGTTATTTATTAAGTACATATACATTAAAAATAAACTTTCAACTTGCTACAAATATTTATAAGTAATGATTTGTCATTAGAATAGTTAAGATACTACTTATAGAGCTACAGAAGCATTATCAGGATAATTTGTCATTCAGATAATCTTGTACAGAATAAAAAGATTTTGAGCAAACGTACTCTCTAACAGCTTTTTTGAAAGCATGTTATCAGCATGTTGTACCTGCACACACATCAGTAAGTGGACAATACTACAGGGATGTCCTGAAAACATTGCAAGTCCATATCAGGCGCAAAAGACCACATTTCCATGAAGCAGGCTGGATGCTGCACCACGATAATGCGCGGCCGTATATTGCCAATGTTGTTGCTGAATATCTTGCAAAAATCAACGTGAAGTACATCCCTCACCCTCCCTTTAGTCCGGATTTAGCCCCATGTGACTTTTTGCTATTCTCGAACTTGAAGAAACGTCTTCGTAGAAGGCATTATACTGTGACTTTGTGGGTTCGTGAAATGAAAAGTCCAATTACACCACTCAAAAATGTTCTTTATTTCCACCGACTTACAGTTAAACTCTTGCCAATTACACAGAATTGCTTGCCGCACACAATTACAATTTACCAGTTCGTCCGTTACAATTTCCTTGTACTCGCGATTACATAAACTCCGATGCACATACCAGTTACGTACAGTCTTCCGTTGCACAATCCTTTCGTTCATTAACACGTCACTAACACTGCCTTCTTACACCAAGAACTGTCCTCATTCACTAACCAACTGATTGACCAACTCAAACCAACAACTGACTGACTAACTAACTCCGTCTGTCTGTAACCCTCTTTATATCGGAATATCCCGCTTTCTGGTGTTTACAGGATTGTTCTGGTAACAGAAAGATCGAGAAACAGGTGTAGAGAAAAACAGGCGACACAGTCATGTTTTCCCCTGACCACAGCCTGTCACCACTACAAGACAAACGAGGAGGAGGTGTGGCTAGCGCGGTCCTCCCCCCTGCCTTCCGTTCGCAGCTGGTTTCACAGGGTGTTCCAGCGGTCCCGTTACACTGCTCCCTCCTCAAAGCTGTTCGCCCCCGAACAGCCCCAACGTAGCGTGCGAGGCGGTCCAGGTGTACCACCAGCATCTGCTCGGAGTCTCAGCCAGAAGTAGCGCTGCCGTAGTTTGTGAATCATTCGGTTCGCTCCCAGGTGTCCTCCTGAAGTACCGGCGTGCACTTCCTCCAAGACTTCCGGGACCTTGCTCCGGGGAAGTACCAACTGTTCTCTCTGCGCCTTCCCATCGGGTGACTCCCATACCCGGAACAGCACGCCCTCTCTGGTCTTCAACGAGTCCCATTGGGCCCAGTACGACTTGTAGGTGGCGCTCCTTGGTGCGATATCCTCCCAGGTTGGTCTTGTCCCTGCCTCCACTTCCCTCAAGAGTGGCCCCAAGTCTGCGTCCGCCAGCTGCTCCCTCCTCAGGCTTGCGCTATCCCAACCGTCCGCAGGCACTGCCACAACTACTCGGACTGCCGCGGCACGCTCCTTCTCTTCCACCCTTGTGCACTGGCCGCACTCTTCTGGACAGGGTCTTCGGGACATGGCGTCTGCGTTACCGTGGCTCTTCCCTCTACGATGTTCCGAGGTGAAGTCGTACTCCTGCAGCCTCTGGACCCAACGTGCTGTCTGGCCTTCCAGGTTCTTAAAGCTCAATAGCCAGGTTAGGGCGGAATGGTCAGTTCTCAGGTGGAAAGGCTGACCGTACAGGTACTTGTGGAAGTGCTCCAAGGTCTTTACTACCGCCAATAATTCTCGTCGGGTGACGCAGTAGTTCTTCTCTGCCTTGGATAGCGTCTTGCTGTAGTAGGCTATCACCCGCTCATGGCCGTCCTGGATCTGCGATAGGACACCTCCAATGCAATGGTCGCTAGCGTCGGTGTCCACAATGAAGGCGCCACCCGGTTGTGGGAAACCCAAAATTGGAGCACTGCACAGGGTCCCCTTCGGGTGCTGGAAAGCGTC
Source organism: Mantis religiosa (assembly GCA_030765055.1). Taxonomy (NCBI): domain Eukaryota; kingdom Metazoa; phylum Arthropoda; class Insecta; order Mantodea; family Mantidae; genus Mantis; species Mantis religiosa. Next base: position 100,884,687 of record CM060957.1, read on the forward strand.
TTCGGCGTCCTCCGTCCACACATAAGGCCGGTTTTCCTCCGTCAGGCGGGTGAGGGGTTTTGCGATGTTGTCGGCCTTTTCCTCTAAATCATTAAGGCGGTCGTCTACTTGACCCCTCCGTTTGCCCAGGTTCGCGACGTCATCCCTCACGCCGGCCAAACGTTCCTCAAACTTGGCGGCGAGAGCCTCGTTCGCCACCTTCATTTCGGTAGCCAGACGGTCATTCGCTGCTCTCATTTCCGTGGTTAACTCGGCCTTCATTTGTTCCATCTTCTCGGCGATGTTGTCCCTAGCCGTCCTGATTAGTTTCAGTTCCGCGGCCAGGTTATTTCTAGTCTCCAGCTTCTCTGTTAATTCGGCCTGCATTTCCATCATCTTCTCCAAAAAATTTTCCAATGCCGCGTCCATGGTTGTAATTTTCGGTGATGTTATCTTCCCGCTTCCTGACACCAGTGTGACTTTGTGGGTTCGTGAAATGAAAAGTCCAATTACACCACTCAAAAATGTTCTTTATTTCCACCGACTTACAGTTAAACTCTTGCCAATTACACAGAATTGCTTGCCGCACACAATTACAATTTACCAGTTCGTCCGTTACAATTTCCTTGTACTCGCGATTACATAAACTCCGATGCACATACCAGTTACGTACAGTCTTCCGTTGCACAATCCTTTCGTTCATTAACACGTCACTAACACTGCCTTCTTACACCAAGAACTGTCCTCATTCACTAACCAACTGATTGACCAACTCAAACCAACAACTGACTGACTAACTAACTCCGTCTGTCTGTAACCCTCTTTATATCGGAATATCCCGCTTTCTGGTGTTTACAGGATTGTTCTGGTAACAGAAAGATCGAGAAACAGGTGTAGAGAAAAACAGGCGACACAGTCATGTTTTCCCCTGACCACAGCCTGTCACCACTACAAGACAAACGAGGAGGAGGTGTGGCTAGCGCGGTCCTCCCCCCTGCCTTCCGTTCGCAGCTGGTTTCACAGGGTGTTCCAGCGGTCCCGTTACAATACATCATCAGAAGCAGTGGTGAAGGCTGCGAAGGCCATTTTGAAGGATCTCTCAAAAATGGTTTCCAGATGTATTTGAAGAATGGAAGAAACGCGGGAACAAGTGCATCGCATTCAGGGGAGATTATTTTGAGAAGGAAATATAAAAACAAACAAAACCAATCAATATCTAAACAAAGCCAAAGATAAAAAATTGAACATTTTAATTAAAAATCCAGAAATACCACGTAAAGCTGCAGTAGCAAATTTTAGGTTACTTACGGAACATGATTATTTGGCCAAACACTTACACAGAATAGGAATTTATACAAGTCCAAATTGTCCTCTGTGGAACAAAGAAGAGGAAATGAATGAAGAACATCTTCTAACCTGTGAAGCCTTACCTGCCTGATCCACTACACAGAAATATTGGAGAGCAAGAGAGCTAATAGCTTCATTGCCAAAGCCTAGCATTTGAAAACATCAACAACATTTTGAGAAGGACCATCAAAATTATGAGGATGAGTAAAGGTACGTTTAAAAAAAAATGTGATCATCCTTTATTAAATAGCCCTCGTGTATGTAACATTTCTATCTATTTCATGTTAAACGAGGTAAATGTTTGTAGAAACTTTTATAGATATTTTATACAGTACAATGCCAATGGATGCATACAGTTGGCTTTAAGCGATAGTCAAATCTTTTAAGATTCGGTTGCTATATGACTATGAAATTCTGTTCTCTTTATACGGGTCAAGAGATAAAAACTAAATAACGCATTCCTGTTTAAGAAAGGTATAGGCATTTGAAATCTCCAACAAATAACAAGGAACAGTGGCAAAGCATACAATGAAGTGCTTCAAGCGCCGCTTCCCCAATAATTTCAGGAGAAAAAGAAGAAAACAAGAAAATTCAAGCCAAATAATATTTTATTTGCTTTAGTTACATTTTAAAAATTTATTCGCGAACATCCACGGTGCTATGGACAATTTGACAGCTGTTTTAGATGCAACTGACCAGTTCCGCAAGCTCATTCAGTACTGAATATTTCTCTATTTACGCATTTGTAGCCTTAAAAACCCTGTAACAACTTAGGCTTTCACAGCCGGCGTCAATTCAATAAGATGTAGAGGTTTCCGTTCTTACTGGCCGTGGTCTAGTAGGAAATTCCTGACGTTTCGTCCGTCCTTGCGTCGAGTGTCCTCAGAGAACTCAGTTTTACCGACTAGACCACGGCCAGTAAGAACGGAAACCTCTGCATTTTATTGGCTTAAAAACCATGCTTCGTAGGTTTCTGGAAGCAATCCCGGCTCTTCGATAGAAAGCAGATTCTGTCACGTAAAATCTCTGTAGCGCGTGAAGATTTTTTATTTATTTATTTATTTACTTTCTTTATGCTTTATGTGGCGCCTTTAAATACAACTGTTAAGTATATTTCAACAGCATTGGAATAGTGTTTCACGTAGATTAATATTTAGTGATGAAAAATAGGAAATTCTTGTGAAGTTTTAAGCTATTAGCAAAAGCATACTTTCTCCATTTTAGGCTAACATTTCACGCAATGTGGGCCAGCTGTAGGAAAAACTGGAACATCTGAGTGGAAAGGGTAAGCAGGAATAGGTCTGCTTGTAGTGTGAGCTGTCTTACAATGGCCTTCATGTTACTGTTCAAAAAGGTACTGAAGAATAGTCTCAGTACTTTGAGTCAATATTCTCCCTTATTTTAATGAAATTTATTATTTGGAGCTTCCCTCGCTTTGAAAGTCACGCCTCGCCAATAACAAGCAAATTTATATATAGTCACGTGTATAGTCGTTTGAATCGTTTGCACATTCTTAAGTCCTTAATTTTGCTGGCTAATGAGAACAGCACTTTGTCAGATTTCACATGACCTTGGCTTATGACATTAGTTTCCTGTTCACTCATGCCAACCATATACAGGTGGCCGGATACTGACCAAGGTAATTCGAGTCACGTAGATGCCGTACTGCAGTTAGGAACTTTTTTAGAAAATATGATCTTGCTTAACTTAGCTTGAGAAACGTCTACGTGGTTTTGTTAACGCGGGAATGCCGAAATGGCAATATGTAGTCATATTGAAAGTGATAGTATTTAATGGCTGAGTATTTTGGTGGTCGGGGGTCATTCTAGGGGGTAATTCTAGTCTAGAGGGTTGACTCTAGTTCGGTTATTCCGGAGGTCACGTTGATCTTAGATTAAGGCTCGTCATGCCGCTCTGCAGTGACGGCTATTCTACACGACGCATCCTCTAACCATAGTGTTCTCCAACTTAAAGAAAGTCGCTGAGGATAATGTGCCACCCATATGCAATGGGACAAGGACATTGAATGTGTGTGAGAGAGAACGCATGCTACACAAGGAGTCGAATCATTAAAAGACATGCATCCTCTTCACTCAGTACACTAAAACCGAGAAAAAATTTTATTTACAAAAATAGAGAAGGCGTCAGAATGTTTTTGAACAGGCTGTAACTGAACTGACCCAAGTATCACAAAACTACCAGGAAGGGTATCGCAACCATGTCTGACCCGCTTTGTGGTCGCCTCGGTAGCGTGGATGGTAGCGTGTCTGCCTCACGTTCAAGAGGTCCCGAGTTCGAATCTCGGTCAGGGTGAGCTACCTGCATAAGGTTTTTCCGGGGTTTTCCCTTATCCTGAAAGACAAATGTCGGGTAACTCAGCTCCGTGGACCCTGGAACATCATTTCATCCATTCCATTCATCGTCCGATATGATTTAACATTGGAGGACGTAAATTACAAAAAAAAGGCCCTCCTTGCGCCTCATTTACCTGGGACTTTCTTTGCTGTGGTGAACAGTACACGCTACACAGCCTCAAGGTAAGCCCGTATGGGTCTTTAATATAATAATGTAACTATTATCACCATTTCATCCCTAAGTCTTCTCAAGCCTTAGGAAGAGCATTGTACTTAGACTTAATAATTAGGTTATAGAAAATTGATATACTCTAAAACTCTGTGTTGTTTCTGTTTATCTCTGCTTATCTCTAATCCAACTCCTGCCTTACTCTAACACTTAGCTCTACCATCTGTTCCCATATCCTTCCAGCTACGCTGCTAGTTACAGAGTAGATTGAAACCTCTGATATAAATTTTGTGTTTAAATAAGATTTATATATGTTATATTGTGTTGTAAGGTTTAGTTTGTATCTTCCAAGTATGTAAAAGACATTAAAAATGAAAGTAAACTTCTGAGAGCATTTTCATAAATTTCAAGATATACATTTCATTTGGCATGAATATATCTTAAACGTTATTATTTTAGTAATTGATGGAAATTAAATGTTTGTTCACACTATCCGTATATAGACTAAGGTTATGGATAGAGTACTTACGATAGTAAGTCGCCACAAACGGTGTATCTCGAATACGAGAGCCCCTAGTGGTCTACCAGGGAAATATACAAGTCAAATGGAGAATTTAATGTCGTGACAGCAAGTTGGCCATGGTAGCTCAATTGGTTAGAGCGAGTAGACGGAAACTAGGAGATCCGTGGTTCAAATCCCAGCCGTGGCATTAAAATTTTCATGTTGGCTCTATATATCTTAAACGTTTTGATATTTTTATATTTGTCGCTTTTAAACCAATCATAATTTTCAAAAATATTGCTTGTAAAGGGTAGTTTAGAGGGTATTTTCTTAAAAATGTTTTTGCTGCAACATTTGTAAGATGCTGAATTCAATACAAATTGCAAAATACAAATTACAAAATACAAATACAATTACAAGCTGGTGCATTGGGAAGGGTGAGGTGGTTTCTTTCTTTTTTTTTTTAAAAAAAAAAGGTGTTGATGTCGATTCCTTGGAAGGCTCAAAACTTAAATTTCAAGTTTGGTGTTTAATCAACTTTTCGTTTTTGAGTTACTAGTTCATACACACACGCGGGCACGCGAGCTTGAATTTCCGATAAAATTTCGTTATAACATTTTTGGGTGGAATACAGATATAAATTCCTGTATTCTATACGTAGTAACAAAGCCATTTGAAATATTTAAATTGACGAATATAACAATATCCTTGTTTTTGTAGTGACCAACATAAAAATGAAATTGTGTTGTGCATTGTGCTGATAGAGCATACTAGAATAAACATTCGCATAGGCAGCAATAATCTAATACGGTAGGTTTTATAAACTGTCTTTATAAACACGTAAAGTAAAAAAGTAATCCATGGCGTAAAAGTGGGCCAGAACCTGCCAACACGACTGCGGGCCTCACATAACCCAGGCAGTGGTGGGGGATCATCCAACCGATACGGGAAGGAGATATGGTCAGTATCTCTGCACCGCTAGCCGGAAAATTGACTTTCTTGATCAGGATTCGCTACCTGCCGTAGCACCTCAATTTCCTCACGATGCTAATTGAGCATCGCTCATATATACCCACGATTTAAAATCCGTACCCTCCTCCAAGAGTGGGATCAAACCCGGGTGCATTCTGGGGACAGGAAAACAAAGTACAATTCCCTAGCACACTACAGCATTGCGCAGGACGTCTTTATTATGTATCTACAATTAACATATCTCTTTTTCTAATTTAAGTTCTTGATCAGGATTCGCTACCTGCCGTAGCACCTCAATTTCCTCACGATGCTAATTGGGCAACGCTCCTATATACCCTCAACTTCATATCCGCACTCTCCTCCAAGAGTGGGATCAAACCCGGGTGCAATTCCGGGGGCAGGAAACCAAAGTACAATGCCCTAGCACACTACAGCATTGCGCAGGACGTCTTTATTATGTACCTACAATTAACATATTTCGTTTTCTAATTTAAGTTCTTACCGAATATTATAGACTTAGATTTCTTCTTAGCTTCTCCTTCTTTACCCTTTGAAGGCTGCTTTTTGAGGGATAATCTTTCCGCCGATTTCTTTTGTTCGTCCAGTGTACGGGCACTCTTTTCTGTATCAGGGGCTCCAGACTCTTCTGGTGCAGCGGGTGCAGCCTCAGATGGAGGAGCTTCAGGTTCAGAAGTCTTGGATGAAGTTGGTTCAGCAGCTCCTTCTGCTGCTGCAGTTGCTGCAGCTGCTGCTTCTTGTTCTGTAGCAGCTGCTTCTGCCTCACCTCCTTCCGGCTTTGCTTCCTCTGCTGGAGGTGCTTCACCGGCAGGCGCATCCGCAGGAGGCTGTTCTGCAGGTTGAGCCTCCCCTTCTGGAGGTTTCTCCTCAGGAGGAGCTTCTCCCTCAGGTTTAGCAGCACCCTCATCTGCCATTCTTAACAAAGTAAAAAAATAAAATCAAATGTAATTGCATATACATAAATCATTCTATATATCTTTACTATAAGTCTTGTTTCTAATACAGTTTAGTTATAACGTATTGCAGCTACAAGAATACTCAAGAAAGTTACGACTGTTGCTCATTCAGGCTGCGCAGATCACTGCCAGGAGTGTATCTAAGCTCAAATGTTTTCCTGACTCAGTGTTATGTGAGTGCCAGTCAAAGTGTGTTGTTATTGTGCTTTCTGTGATTGCTTAGATTGGACTGCGTGTTACTATGTCCCTCCTACTCTGGTCGGAGAGTTACTTGAATTTGGAATGCATGGGAGTTAAAATCTGTAAAAATGTACTGTCAATATATGGAACTGTTCAATATACAGATCGGAAGAAGTTTGTTATGAAAATATTCATAATGGACGAATAAATGTGCATGAAGAAACTCAAGTGAGAACCTTTCACTCATCACAGATGATTTGATGAATCAAGTGAACAATAAAACTGTATACGACACAGTCTTTGTTTTTCAATTTACCTCCTCCAAGTAGTTATAATGGCCGATGAATTAAATGGGTGAAATGATCCCAGGGTTCATAGAGTTTCGAGTTACCCTTTACATTTTTCTTTCAATATAGGGGAAAACCGCGACCAATACCTTATACAGATAACTTAGCATGACCGAGATTCGAACCAGGGACTTAAAAGTAAGGCAGACACGCTGCAGAAGCAGGCATATGACAGAGTGTAACACTTAGTGAATTACAGATTTATCTCCCAAATGTATCTCGATCTTTGCTTAATGAAATCGTGTCCACAAATAGCAGCCGATTACTACAGGGCATTCTGAAGCTCAAGGACAGATGTGTCAAATCCTCAAATAATGGAGGTAATTATTTAAAGAAATAAAGAAGACGACAATTTTGTAAGAGACATATGTTTAATAATGTGTTATATATTAAGCCCAAAGAAGCATTACTTTTGAATCACCCGGTAAAATCATGGACCAGTTTAACAGCTTAAGTTACGATATTTTAAAAAGGACGCCCAACTGCAGCGGTTATTAGCGCCCTTTAAAAATCATTCATGACAAAAGCCAGATACAAATTGTTCTAAAACGTAATACAAGTGTAAATAAACTCTCAAAAAATATATGTACACAAAAAATAAAAAATACAATAAAAAGTAATATAAGGACAAATAGGAGCGAAAAAAAAATTTCTTCACTAAATTCTAAAATCTAACTTAGAAAAGAACTTAACCTTCTCCACCGCTTTGTTGACATCCGCTAGCATTTCTGCAAAGCTGGCCGGCAGCTGCAGAGACGTCCTAAGGTATGCTAGGCAAAACACTTTAGCAGCACATGTCGGACAGATAACGCTTCGTTGCAAAACGGACAGACTGGAGCAGGCTCCCTTCGAAACCGAAAACTATGCGTTAAAAAGCAGTGTCCTTTGCGCAACCGAGCCAAACTCACCTCCTCTCGACGAGATGAACGACAGGAGGTAACCCAGGGAATGGAAGTTCTTTCACAGATCTAAGTTTATTGCTGTGGAGAGCGGACCACTCTTCCTGCCAGCAGGTTTGCACAGCTCTCCGCAATACAGCTCTAAAATCGTCCGATGTAAAAGATGGTACTCTAACACTGGGCTCCATGGTTGCCGTCTTAGCTGCTGAATACGCCATTTTATTCCCCGGAAAGCCAACGTGACGAGGAATCCATGTACACACCGCGCTAACGCCGGAAGCGTGTAAAACGTGGAGAGCATCCTGGATACGCTGCACAATAGGATGGTAGTTGTACAGCTGCCGAAGGCTTTGAAGTGCACTGAGGGAATCACTCAGGATTAAGCAGTCCCTCAACTTTCGTCGACGTACATGTAAAATGGCGCGGTATATTGCATAAAGCTCTGCAGTATAAATGGAATTGCTAGTATGGAATCCGAATATATATGCTTCGATTCCACACATATAAACACAACCAATGCCATGTTCTTAGAGCCATCACTATAAATTAAAAAAATGGTCTTTATAACGTGATAAAAATTCTAAAAGGGCTGGCCCCTTAGCTCAGTCGGTAGAGCACCTGCCTGCCGTGCTAGGGGTCCCGGGTCCCGTGCGTATTTTTCTCCGACTAAGATAATTCCCCATCTTCCCCAGAGTCTGGAAGTATGAATGAGAGTGTGAATGTGTGCGTGATCTAATGATTAAAAACCAAAAGATAACCAGTTAACACCTTCAGTATGTTCCAAAGGAGAACGGCCGCCGATATGACCATAGCAGTTAAAGGCTATGGACTAAGGGAAAAAAAATTCTAAAAAGACATGTGAGGATACTAGACATAGACATGACAGATTTATCATATTTTGTCATGCCCAGGTGTATGTGGGACGTTCTGCACAACCAAGGAGCCCGCATAGGTAGCGTAGATGGTAGCGTGTCTGCCTCACGTTCAAGAGGTCCCGAGTTCGAATCTCGGTCAGGATAAGGTTTTTTCCAGGGTTTTCTCTCATCCTTAAAGACGAATGTCGGGTAGCTCTAAGCTCCATGGACCAGGGACACATTTGAGCATCATTTCACCCATTTCATTCACCGTCCGATGTGACTTAACGTTGAAGGACGTAAAATTACAACAAAAAAGAACCAAAAGGGTATGATCTCCCCAGTTTAACAGCTTCTCTACGTATTGTTTCTGTAAAATTAAATTTAGAAATTATCTATATCTGTCACACCATAATTTCTTATATTATATAATGCTCGTTATTTGAAACCAATTTTGCAATTTTGAATCATTTGTTTTGCGGCTTAGGGCTCTCATCCCTGAGCAACGATTTTTAAATTAGGACCATAGATTCAATGGTTTGCTGGAACTCTTAATTACGCTCATGTATGATTGCCATTCATTAAAACTGAAGGTCTTGTCGACACTGAGTGATATTTGTAGAACTAGTCACAGAAACAGATAGATGGTCTAGATAATAACTACCACAGTCATAGCAATGGAATTCTACAAAAGACTTTTAAAGTATTTAACACCAAATTTAAATACCAGATAGTTTTAACATTATATATACTTACCCAAAATTGTGTTATTCTAATGGTGGTAAAACATAGCAATTCGTATAATAGTGCATTAAAAACAACAAATCTGTTGTTATAGTTGCAAAGCTAGATGCATAACGTTAGTCTAAGTAATCAGTACTGAAGACAACAAGAATTGGTAAATGTAAGAAAACCCGCACGATCGAAACCAAAACCAGTAACACTAGTCATGAAATAAGCTATACAAAATATTGTACGCAATCATTAAAATGTTACATATTACAGTTTGAAACTATACATATTGTACTAGTCATCACGTAAAAGAGAAACATATGAAGAACTAACATATGAAGAACGTTTGGCCTTCTGTGTAATCTTAATCATAAAAATATCTATTAACAAGAAATGTTCTTGGTGAAATGAGCTTACTTTGTTCTGCGTTCTTTGGTGTTTCAGAACCAAAACTGAAATTGCCTTATCCTTGCTTAAATAAACAAATCTTTGCTCAAACAGATGTAATACTTAGATGTAATTGTCCAGTGAACGCTCAGTCTTTCAGAAAAGGGGTCATGGAATAGTAAATTAAAGGTTAAATGCTGCATATATCGCTTATGAAATCATTTTTATAAGATTCCTTGGAATGAAATACGCATCAGTATTCTGTGTCATCTTTCTTTCACAACTATACCTATACCTATATCCTTTTAGAACTCCAATATATTTGTTTTGAGTCAACCCGTTTAGTATTTTACTTATTTATGAAATAAATTAAAAGGTGTTCTATAGATCATGTCTGCAAGAATGATCTTATCAGTGATAAAAAGTATTCTGACAATATATTTTGGTCTCTGATACATAAGCCCGTCCCTGTAACATTGTATGTAATGTCTCACAGAATATGTTTTTTTTTTTCTGTAATGTTCTTTGCTATTATTATTTCTTGAGTTATAATGTAATGTGTAGTGTTTAACGCCTGCTTTAACTACATACGGCACCGCAGGTGGTGACACTGATGATACATGAGATGAAGATGGAGCACCGGTGGAATAAGATGGCGGGGGAAACCGGAGGTCCCGGAGAAAACCCGCCCCAGCGCCGTGTTGTCCACCACAAATCTCACTTTGCGGTCGCCTGGGATCGAACCCGGGCCGCGTTGGTGATTCTTCAGTTGTAGTCAATGTTTGTATCTTTGTTTTATATATTGTTACCCAGGCGCAGACTCGCGATGCCGATCAATAAATGATGGCCGGTGGAGAGAGGGGAGACAGGAGGGGTAGCTGAGTCTTCGTTTACCCCTCCTCCTGCCACTCGAAGTGACACGAAGCTTCGAGAATGTTTTCCCCCCTCCATAAAAGGAGATTCGGGAAACTTCGGACCGATCAATACTGGAAGCGACAGTCAGTTGAGTGTAGTGTTGTTGTGGCGTGCGGTGTGTAAGTAGCGTCGAGCGTACGTGTAAAGACGAATTGGCAAAAATGTAATTGTGTACATTAAATTGTAATTGTGATATTGGAATAAGGTGGAAGTAAAGAACATTTTGAGTGGTGTAATTGAACTTGTTAATTTCACGAACCCACAAAGTCACAATATGTTATTTTTGTACGGTAATTCATTTCTACTATAAAAATGTAATGTAAACATTGTTAAGGGCCCTTTGCCATCATTTTATATGTTTTTGCACCGTTCCCTAGCATGAGCTACGGCTCTGGGAACCTTTTCAGATAACAATAAATAAATCAAATAACCCAGGTGGTACGTGTCTGACTCACGTTCAAGAGATCCCGAGTTCGAATCTCAGTTATGGCGAGTTATCTTAGTAAGATTTTTTCCGAGGTTTTCTCTTATCATAAATGATCGGGAAAATCTAAGCTGTATTATCCCTGGGCTTATTTAAGCTTCATTTCACCCATTTCATGCATCGTCCTGTATAGCTTAACGTTGGAGTGCGTAATTTAATACATGCATGCACGTATGCATACATAGTCTGGCTGACTGTAGCTGCTATCTTTATAAATCCTATGACAGAAGCTATGCCCTGAGAATCCTGTCACTTTTTGCATCCAATCACATAATGTCATCGCTTCAGTGGGCAAAAATTCAGTCCGCATCCTCTTTTTCTTCGTAGCTCCTCTGCACGCTATGTAAATCATATAGGTATCTTCTGTGAAGGAGGATGCTCTCGTTATTACATACGCCAGTCGCGAAGCGGTAAACTTTGAAACTCAGAAGACCCTCTCGGGAAACTGGACTATATTCAAGTCTTGTACGTATCTCCATTTAAGGATTAATGTTTTCTGGTCCATACGTACATACAAATGTGCTATTGGGGCGAGTTTTAGTTCTGCTTCATTGTCGTTTTTAGGGATATCATCTAGGGATATTTGACTTATGTCACACATGTCTTTGAAAAATATTGTGGAAACGTGGTCCGTTATTTGAAGAGCAACATTTAGGTATTTGAAGGTAGGTCACTGATTCTAAAGGTTCTTCTACTGCATCTGTCTAAAAATTTCACTTGTGCCTTTCCCCATCTAGATGAATATCATCACTACTGCTTTCGGTAGCTCATGATTGTTCATTTCTTTCGGCTCAGCTCACTATATTAATATAGACTGCTTTGCTATGACTTTCGCAGCATGTTTTTGAAATTAGGTTGGCAGAAACCAATATATTTTACTCTTGACAAAAAACTGAAAATCAGAGTAAAAATGACTGACTAGTCATGTGCACGAGTATCACAAACAACATGAGAAAGTGTTGCTTACTAATCTTACTAATAAGAGAGAAATGTGATAGAAATTCACTACGCCAATGACAAGCGATACATTCGCACATTTTGTCAGTGACTTGGTGTTAGGAGGATTATCTGCAGCTATAGCAAAATCGATTATAGCACCTTTTAAGAATGCTAGGACAGCGATAGAGCTTCAGAAAGTAACTCCCACAAAGGTAACACCATACGCAGGTGTATGGGACTGCTTTGTTAGAATGCCAAAAGAACAAGGCCTTCTAAGCCTTTGGAGAGGAAATCTTATGACTTTGTATCAATATGCTCCTGTTCATGCTTTTAACTTCGCATTCAGAAATTGGTTTAAAAACCACATTTCAGTTATATCGAGGAACGACGGCAACTATGACTCTTTTATGAGGAATGCTTTAACTGGAAGCTTGGCGGCAACAACTACACAGCTCATTATGCATCCCTTCTTGATCTGCCATTACATGTCTGCTTCTTCTAAGAATCAGCCAGCGGATTTCAAAGGATTATTAGAATGCATTAAAAAAACTGCGAAATATCGGGGAATTGCTGGATTCTATCAAGGATTTTATGGATTTACTGTAGCATTATCCATTTATCGTGGACTTTATTTTTCGCTCTATGACAGTGGGAAGACGTTCTTGAAGAAATATCACTTGGAATCTAATGTGTTTGCAGCTTTTATCTTGGCACAGGCAAGTTACTACAAATTCAATTATTATTTCTGGTAAATATTCATAAGTTTATCATTTCATAATACTAGGGTAACCATGCATTTTTGGGGAATTTTCTGAAATATTGGTAAAAGTTATTCTTTTTACAACTAAGTAATAAATATTCATAAGTTCATCATTCTGTCCCCATCACCAGTGTTTCTTCCAAAAGTGACAAGTTTGTTTAATTTATTTGTTTTAAAAGAAAAAAAGCTATTATACCTACATCAAATTGGATCTATGGCTCTATTCGCAGATGGTATATTGCATCGTGTTTTACACGTATATAGTTATACTTTGCCGCTTAGCTGGCCACAGAAGAGAGCAATCTGTGGACCTCTGACGAACAAGGTCCTGTTATTGAAATTTACCTCGTGTTAGGTTATGCTGTCCAGGATCCTATAGCATTCAAATTTAGCCCGTGTTAGGTTATGGCGTTATTAATACGTGTACATGAACGGGATGACAAGGTCCTGTGTTACCTAAGAGCCAACATCCACTCCTATCATCAATAGGCAGCTATTTATAGCACCATATCTCATCTCTTACTCCACTTTAACAAGTTGACGCAGGTGGGACAAGGGAAAGAAAGTTTCAATGAAAGGAAAACATCCTACTTTATTTATAGAAGTAAATGAAATGAGAGATGTGCGTGTAAAGTTTACATTGTAATTACTATGTTTAAAATTAAATACGTATAGTATAACGGGAAATGTTAATGGCCTCCGCAGTTGTGTGCCCCAAAGTCTTCTACCTCCTCCTACTTGCTACTACTACTTCTACTAATACTTCTACTACTACTACTACTACTACTACTACTACTACTACTACTACTACTACTACTACTACTACTACTACTACTACTACTACTACTACTATTACTATTACAATAGTGGTAGATAAAATACAGGTGAGAGCAGTCACGTGATGGGGACACTGGCATTTCGAGGAGGCTGAAAATTGAGTTTAAGTGGACGGAACCCAGAAACTACACAGTCATTGTAGTGAACTATTCGGTTCCCATCACGCTTACAAAACATTCCAATTGTCAGCCACTCCTACTTCGAAGAATGTGGTTCCCCCAACTACCAGTGTTTGCTTTTTAGTAAGTGTCCCCCACCACGAGTGTTTCCCGCACTGACGGCTAGGAAAAAGGAGTACAGAAAGGGTTATTCACGTGGTCAGAAATAAATTGTTGCATGGAGCACATGTGTATAGAGAAAATCTTTAAACTGATAGAAATTCACAACAATGCGTATCAAAAACGTGACACGTTTGTAGTTATTTGACAGTTCTGTGAGTTATTATTTATGTATTTTTAAATATTTTGGAGAGAGAAAGGATAATTTGCAAGCGAAGAGAATACATGTTAATTTATTTGTATTTTATAGCAATAAGACAAGGAGAGAACAGTTAAACTTAAAATTCTTTTAAAGGAACGGTGTAAGCAAAGGCTACTTTGAACATGAAAGAAATACATTTCATTTATTTTAAGGGTAGCTCAATAAAAGGGTAATTTACATATGAAAGAATTTATTTCAAATTTTATGTGGGACATTTGTGCAAGGTAATGATAGTTATGCATAGTACTCTGAGAAAGGAAATACTGATGGGACAGTAACGTGGTCTGCGAGAAAGTAGTAGTCAGGATTGGCAGAAACTAAGAACTCAATTGTTTCTATTTCTCAGGCAAAACCCTGTAAAAACTGAAAATCAAAAGGAAAAAAAAGTGACTGACTAGTCGTATATGTGTCTCACAAACAACGTATCAATGCCTACCAATAACAGAGGATTGTACAGATTACAATTTCTGCATGTCAGTGATAAGCGATACATTTTGGGGCGATTTTTTTATAGGAGGATTATCTGCAGCTTTAGCAAAATCCATGGTAATGCCTTTTAAGACAGTTAGCGATACTTTAAAGCTTCAGAAGGCATCTTCCATGAAAGTAACACCGTACACAGGATTTTGGGACTGCATTGTTCGGATGTCGAAGGAACAAGGCGTTTTAAGCCTCTGGAGAGGAAATCTTATGATAATGTGTTTATATGTTCCTGTTCATGCGTTTAGCTTCGCATTCAGAAATTGGTATAGGAATCACATTTCACCGAACGTAAGAGAAGGCCTCAACTCTGACTCTTTTATGAGGAGTGCACTTTCTGGAGGCTTGGCAGCAGCAAGTACACAATTTATTATGCATCCCTTCCTGATCTGTCATTATATGTCCATTACTACAAGGTATCAATCAACAGAATACCAGATGTATAAAAAATGCATTAAAAGAATTGCGAAAAATCGAGGAATTGCTGGACTTTATCAAGGATTTTATGGATTTACTGTGGCAGTATCTGTTTATCGAGGGCTTTATTTTTCCCTTTATGACATTGGAAAGATGTATTTGAAGAAGTCTCATTTGGAATATAACACGCTTACATCTTTTTTCATAGCACAGGCAAGTTACTACAAATTCAAATATTACACCTGGAAAATATTCATAGGTTCATCATTTCACAACACAGTATTAGGAGAATGAGTTCATTATTAATTTCAGAGCACAGATACACACACGCGTTCCACAACACCAGCGTAACCATGGCCTTTTCATGGGACAGATTTTCAGACATGGTACTGAAGGTTCTACTTTTACAGCTAAGCAATCATATATTTTACAACTTTAAATATTCATAAGTTAATCATTACACAATACTGGGATAACCATGTCTCCTCTTTCACGGGACATATTTTTGAAAAGTTTCTAAATGTCTTCCCTTTAGAGATTAAAAGCCCTATGCCTCCAATTTTAAATTTTTCAAATTCATGGCTGATTTTCTAGAAACTAAGATATCGGGCTGAATTCACGTGGCATTATTAGTGCTTTTTAAGTAAACTGAATTATTTTATATAACAATTTTACTTATTAAGGAAGGGTTGCTTCAATTAAACCAACCTTTGTATGAAATATATTAGCTAGGATTTTTTTTTTTTTAAATAACCTGTCACACCGTCTTTCTTTTCCTATTTACGTCCTCCAACGTTATGTCATATCGGACGATATCCCATCATCATTATCATTATTCTAACATCAAAGTACATCCACAACAGCACTTCAGCACTTACAGCTTTTTTTATCATCCTAAAATTTAAGTTACTTTAAAAATGGATTACTACAAAAAAAAACGTTCACAAAGTTATTCAAAGTAAAAATCCAGAAAATAAATTCATATATTCTAAGAACTGAACCATATGTAGGAGAACAGAAAATCACCATAATTATGGTAGTACCAACCAGCAGTACAAAATCTCCCCTAAAGGGGAGACTAGAAGTTTATTCTGTGACGCGAAGAAAAATTCACAGTAGAATATGAGAGATGGAGCAATATTTTTAAAAATATATTTATTCTGGATATAACAATAAAATTAAAAAGGAAACCCAATTAATAAGTGTAGAAATACCTGAAAGTTAAAGGGAATTTTCGGCATTTATACATCTATTTATCTGGGGCGCAGCTGTAAAATCTCACCTTTACGAACTTCAAATCCTTCAGAACCGATACCTTCGAGTAGCAACAGCTGCCGAATGTTACATTCCTAATGAAAGATCCGTTCAGATCTATAATTTCCCAAATTAAATGACTATATCCTCAACCTCTAAAAAATTCTATTCCCATCTTCTCTACACCTTCAATCAACTCTGGGAAAATGACATTGATCCTGACGAAACCTACAAGCATCCCAGACTCACCTTAGGCCCATCATAAGCTCAATCGTCTCCTATAATTAACAACATATCCTCTCTTTCATCCTACTTCTTGTGATACTTATAAAAAGAAACCACCATCTACCCACCGTCTATTATTGTAAATCCATCAAAACGCCAGTAAGGGATGGTCCCGGAATGGCGAAACGTCGAAGGCTCCTTGTCCTCGGAGATTGTTGATTGTTTGTTATTTACGTCCTCCAACGTTAAGGAGGAATTGGGTGAAATGATGCTCAAATGAGTCCAGGGTCCGTGGAGCTTAGAGTTACCCGACATTCATCTTGAAGGATAAGGGAAACCCCTGAAAAACCCTTATCGAGGTAACTCACCCTGACCGAGATTCGAACTCGGGACCTCTTGAACGTGCTACAGACATGCTACCATCTACGCTACCGAGGCGGGCTAACCTCGGAGAAGGATAATTCTTCAATGACATTTCTAGACTGATGTATGTCTCTTTAAGCATTTTTTTTTTTTTTTTTTTTTTTTTTTTTTACCGTGGAGGGGAAAAACCCAGTTACAGGCGACGGCCCACGTGCGATGGCCGACAGTGTGAGGGTCCCTGTGCCCTGAGGGGGCCAGGTATATGGTATTAACCGGGGTGCTATGCGGGACCCGACTAAGCATGTTAATAAATGCACGCAAAATAATATAAGTCACGTAACTAACACGTGGAGGGGTTTTTTAGTGAGTATACCTGGCCCCCTCAGGGCACAGGGACCCTCACACTGTCGGCCATCGCACGTGGGCCGTCGCCTGTAACTGGGTTTTTCCCCTCCACGGTAAAATAAAAAAAAAAAAAAAAAAAAAAAAAAAAAAAAAAAAGCTTAAAGAGACATACATCAGTCTAGAAGTGTCATTGAAGAATTATCCTTCTCCGAGGTTAGCCCGCCTCGGTAGCGTAGATGGTAGCATGTCTGCTTCACGTTCAAGAGGTCCTGAGTTCGAATCTCGGTCAGGGTGAGTTACCTGGATTTTAAGCATTGGGAATGCAATTTCAATGTTGATCACCGAATTTACCTGTTAGAAAATTGAAGTATGGTATATCGACAAGCCTATTTAATATACCATTATTTAAAATCAAATAATTATAATAAGTAAGAAGCAAATAAAATGTAGCAAAAAAGCAAATACTGTCGTCTGCCTTTATCAGACAGCGGAAGTATTTGATTTGATACAAAATTCCTTACTCATCGGAAAAACACTTTCTTTACCAATTATTTCATGTAGCATGTATGTCTTCTGGCTCTGGTGCCTTATTTAGTAAAAATGGTGCTGAAAAAAGCCTATGCCCTGAAATTAACTGAAGCTAAAAGTAATTTTTACTTCCTACAGCACCTGCTATAATAATATTAGATTGCGAATTATTGCATTTTGGCCGAATATTTAAGATAGAGATTTCTTCAAAAATGCACGTTTTAAAGAGCACTAAATAAAAATAACTTGTACAAAACTATTCGTTGTAAGAGAATATGTGTGAGTGTGTGTTTATGTGTGAGAGAGAGAGAGAGAGAGAGAGAGAGAGAGAGAGAGAGTGTGTGTGTGTGTGTGTGTGTGTGTGTGTGTGTGTGTGTGTGTGTGTGTGTGTGTGTGTGTGTGTGTGTGTGTGTGTGTGTGTGTGTGTGTGTGTGTGTGTGTGTATGTGAATAGGATAAATAAAAAGTATTGGTTTGTTGGTTAAATACCAAACTTCGGATTTACGTTCCGCCTCTTTCAAAGTTGCAACAAACATTTTGAAGAAATCTGTACATCTCATTACATGGGGTAAAATAACTGCATTATTTTATCAAGAGTACCTCTGAAATTTGTTAAAATAATTAATTTAAATAGTTTTTGTCACTATGACCAAATCATAAATTTTCTCTGAGTAGCCTCTGAAGTTCCATTCATTCTGAATAAATTTTGAATAATTTTGTTTAACTTGAAAACCATAAGAGTTAGATAAAAATGTCCTTGCAAAAAATGATTTCTTGTTAAGAATTACATTTCTTTAATTATGTAAATATCTTAAATGTATGTTATTTTAATAAAAATCTTTAAAAATAACAAAAAAGTTTCTTGATAAAATGCAGTTCTTGCCTATTGATCCCAACACCCAGCCTAGACAATGGCTTTTAACCGTGGTTAACAGTGATATAGTGGTACGTAAGAAATTATTGGTACACTGGCAGCGCTCATATGGTTCATTAACAAACAATATAATTTTTTATATCACTTATGTAAGATTGCAGATTCCAAGGTGGCTCAGATTGATAGTTTTTAAGTGTGCTTGAAAGCAACAGCCCCATGTCAATATATTTCCTGGCACATAACACAACATCTGCTCAATTAAATTTTGGCATATTGGCACAGCTGATATGAACCTGACAATTGACAACACTGTCAACAAATAAAATATTTACTTGCACAAATACACATAAAACTATTGTTTGCACAATTTTGATTGCTTACCTTGACTTATGTCAAATATAGGAATACATTGATTTACATGTATGCGAGAAATACAATATTGTTTTAGTAATCCAGTTTGCAACTAAATGAGTAAATTTACATGGAGACTATTCCATTAATCTCTTAAGTAGTTTTCTGCTACTAAAGCACTTGGAATTAGCTCTACCAAAGCAGATTTGAATAGTGTTGGCCTGAAAATTAAGCACCTGCTTAGAATTTTTAGGGATGATGAAAGTGCACAAGTACACACATACAACCAAATTTCCTGAAAAATAATTTGCCTTTTATTCTCCCTGAGAGAGTGCAAGAATGAATACTTAACTTCTAATTCTTAAATGATTGTTAACTCTGCAATAATAGTATGAATTTGATAATCTAGGGAATTTTATTTATCAAGAGAAATGTATTGCATTCACCTGAGCTTACAAACTATTCTTATAAAAGCTCATCATTCTCACTATTTGTTAATCTGGATGCACCAACAATTAGCACTTACAGATTTAATTGATACTGTTGGTAAAATAACAAGAATTTTAAAGAGCACACGTCCTATGTAGTGCCTTTGAAATTCCATGCTCTCTGCATGACCATGAAAAAAGAATAAGTATTTGAAAATTCGAACCAATAATACAAAATATCAGGAAATTATTAACTCCACATAAATTGTTTGTTTTAATGAGATCTACACTTTTTGTGTAGTAAGATTTTGACTATCCCTTACATTTACAACAATGCAAAAGTCATTCAGAATAAAAGGTACTTCAGAGGAATTTCCAAAAAATTCAGGATATATACACTGGCTTAAAAAAATTGCAACACCCTTCAGGACTGTGTTCACTGAAACATGGGCATAATATGTGGATATAGATAGGTTATAGAATTGGTGATTGAGCTGATAATACAATTTCCCACAGCAAAGAAACTCCCAGGAGAATAAGGCACAAGGAAGATGGAAGAAACAGGAAGAATAAGGCACTGCCAATCTGACATGGCTCAGATGCCCTGATTGGTACTTGTTTATGGGTCACTTCAATTACAGCCCATTCAAACACATTCTGACACCTTCTACTTTTGTGAATAAACCTTATTGCTTTTAGTATACTGAGTGAATTCCTTTTGTTTAGGGCACATATCTTTTTAATGGTTCTACTCCTTGTGTAGCATGCATTCTATGTCACACACCTTCATCTCCTTATCGCGCTGTTTTGAAGCAGATAAGGATAGCACATTCCTATCAGAGACTTTCTTTCCATTGCCAAATAGTAGATGACACTGTTCACGTGTATCTCTCTGATCTCTAGGCAGTCACTGTGATACCATCACAGTTGAAAAGCAGTGTCAAAAGACAGTCGAAGGTGAAACCATGCCACAGCAAAGCAAATGTGCTTGTTGTGCACAGCTACCATTTGAACATAGTGTCGAATTATTAGCCTGCATGAAACTGGACAACCCTATCAACAAACTGCTGCACATGTTGGGCATAATGTGTTAGTGGTCCATCAGTGTTTTCAGCAATGATCTTTGAATCATTGATCCAAATTTGATCTTACACCCATATACTATAATAGGTTCTGAGTGGCCACTTTGTAAAACCACACATCTGGATTTGACACATTTTACAGACTTCATTGGGTGCCCGAACAGTAACCAGGGAAGCGATCTGGGCACAAGTAGCACCTGGTGTGTCAGCACAAACTATTGGAAACCATCTTGTTACAGCAGGACTCAAATCACATGTGCCTCTACCTAAGGTACCTTTTACACAACACCATCATGTACAGCATCATGTCTGGTGTTGAGAAAGGGTTAACTGGACAGTGGAATGGCATACTATTGTCTTCAGCAATGAGAATAGGTTCTGTCTGTACTTAAGTGATGGTCAGTATGCATATGACATAGAGTTGGTGAGCAAACTCATCGAGGGTGCATTTGCCCACGACACAAACACCTGCCTCCTGGCATCATAGTGAGGAGTGCTATCACTTGCAACTCATGCTTGCCTTTGGTGTTTGTGCAGGATGTGAAACCAGTGCGAGCTACATCTAGCAGGTAATTAATACTGTGTTACTACCATTTCTTCAACAGGAAGGCAATGTGCTGTTATCAGCAGGATAATGCATGTCCCATACACTTGTTGGAATTGAACATGTTCTTCATGGTGTACGGCAACAGCCCTCGCCAGCAAGGTCTATTGACCTTTCTCCCATTGAACATTTATGGGATATGACGGGATAGCCAACCACAGCCACAGCCAACCACAACCATTGCCAAACTGCAACTACAGGTGCAGGGTGCTTGGAATGGTATATCACAGGATGCTATTCAACACCTGTACTATCGTCTGTCTGCATGAATACATGCCTGTATTGAAGCCCAAAGGGGGATACACCAAATATCTGTTTAGACATAATTTCTTGTGATATGTCTGCTTCATTTATGCAACTTTTGTTATCATATGATGCTATCATGATGTATTTATTACATTTCATTTAACTCTCCATTAAATTTAAGCAATCCTTGATAGTGTTGCAATTTTTTTGATAATTTCTCGTTATATTATCATTATGATAATATCTTAAATATATGCTATTTTAATCAAAATTGTACTATTTTTAAGAAAATAATGATTGAAAAAATATTCCATGTAAAGGACCACTTGTAGTGGGAGATTTTCTTGAAAATCTTAGAAGAGACTAAAACTAAATACAAAGTTTGGTATTTAACTACTTTTTGATTTTGAATGATGTTGTTCACACACATGCACACATGGACCCTTTTCTAATAATTCTTTTTGAGGGGTAGGATTCAAGTGTCTCAAAGTGTGCATTTTCAGTGAATCTTGTATTTCATTTGTAGGTAAAATTAATAATTTTTCTGCCTATACTTACTAAAGGTAAGTAGCACAAAAACTAAAAATAAACAGCTATGAAAGGTATTCATTTTAAGAAACTCTCTCTCTAACAATATTGAACCTGGGGTTCTGTTTCTACTTATTTTCTGATGAAACAGTACAGAAATAATGCTAATGTTGTAAATAGGTGGAAACTAATGAGTGCCAATTATAAGTGCAAAAGTTGAGAATTGCTTCAATAAAATTATTTGTAGGGTATTCATTAATCAGTTTCTTTCCATACTATAAATCCAACAGATGGCCACAGCAACAGCAGGTGTAATAGCGTATCCTATGGATAATGCAGTTTGGCGTACATTAAAAGATTCAAGACAGGCTAACCAAAAGAGGAAATATCATGGAGTAATGGACTGCTGGATGAAAACATTTTATTCAGAAGGACCCATCGGCTTTTTCAGTGGGTGTTTAGCAAGTCTTCTTAGAAGCACAGTTACTGCACTAGTACTTGTATTTTATGATGAATTTGATCAGTTACGATCAGGTGAAATGGAAATATAAAATCTGTGATCTCTTGTCATAACAAATTTATTAGATTCCATATCATTAACTGACACACATAACTTGTATTTTTATATATTTTTATAAATATTTCTAAATAAATGTTCTTTACATTAAAATTGAACTAAGTTGATCTCTCGAAAGATATCTAGCGCAGATCTGTCTTTCAAATTTCTTTAGCATAAAGTACAAAGAGCATTCTGAAAATGCTTAGTTTGACTCAGAGATGTCATTAAGAAGTTCAAATCACTATAATGGTTTTAATATCATCCCTTTCACAATAAACTATAGGTTTCAGACACATAAAAGTAGACACTTGGTGAAGATAATGTAAACAAACTAATATAAGTATTATCTATAAATTGAATAACAGAAATGCAAGTTGTGATAAATTAGGTACTTTATTTAGAAGATTTTAACCATAACCTAAATACAAAAGAAATTACATTCAACATTAAAGGTTTCTTTTCCTTCATTTTTGATGGTTAAAAAATAGACAGCTGAATTTAAACATCAACATACACAGTGGCTGCCTATGCATAATTTTACCAATGTGCTATAATATTATAAACATAAATGGAAAATAAACTTACAAAAAGTATATTAAAATGAAAAGTACTCAGTAATGAAAAATGAAATCCATATGTCGCTACTTTCTTCTGCAGAATTTATCTATAACTTTGAAGTTGAAACTTTCAACACACAAAGGTTAAGTATGTTATTGATATATATTTTTATTTCTGCTATGTTTCTTTATTAATGCACTAAAATGTCCTAGATCTTTCACCCCTCCTGAATAACAAATATGGAAATGAAAAATTGCATTGTGAACATCATACTGCAGATACAACTGTTTTCATATACTTTGATACTAAATTTCCTCTTATACATCCTTTTTTTACTGTCAACTATAGTTCTTTTAACTTAGAATTAAATCAGAGTAGAGCATCTTTAGCAGATCATCTACAGAATTATCCATGTTGCTAGCACAATACTTTACGTTCATTTTCAGTGAAATCTTGGGTTTCATTTTTGGATAGAATCAATAGTTGCTCTACTTAATATGTGTAAGTAGCAGAAAACTAAAAATACAATACCTATGATAGGTATTTACTTTAAGAAAACTTCACTCTAATAATATTGAATCTGGGGCTCAGATTGTACTTAGGTCCTGATGAAACTGTAAAGAAAAAATACTAATGTTATAAATAGAGGAAATTAATGAGTGCCGGTTATAATTACAAAAGTTACTTCAATAAAACTATTTTTTAGGGTATTCATTAATCGATTTCTTTCCATACTATAAATCCAACAGATGGCCACAGCAACAGCGGGTGTTATATCATATCCTGCATATAATGCAGCTTGGCGTACCTTAGTAGATTCAAGGCAAGCTTACGAAAACAGGAAATATCATGGAGTACTGGATTGCTTGAAGAAAACATTTTATACACAAGGACTCACCGGCTTTTTCAATGGGTGTTTTTCAAGTTTTCTTAGTAGCACAGTTACTGCACTAGTACTTGTATTTTTTGATGAATTTAATCTGTTACAACGACATGAAATGGTAATATAAAATCTGTGAACTTTTGTCATAAATTTATTCGATTCTGTATCATTAACTGATGCTCATTACTTGTATTTTCTATATCTTTAAAAATATTGCTAAATAAATGTTCTTTACATTAAAATTAAATTGACCAGCATTGATCTCTCAAAACATCTGTAGCATAGATCTGTTTTTCAAAGAATCTCTTAAGCATTCTGAAAGTGCTTAGTTTGACTCAGATATGTCATTAAGAAGATCAAATTACTATGATGGTTTTAATATCACCCCTTTCACAAAAGTTCCAGACATGTAAAAGTAGACACTTGGCGAAGATAATGTAAACAAACTAATATAAGTATTATCTATAAACTGGATAATACAGAAATACAAGTTGTGATAAAGTATTTGTTTTAATAAGGTTTTAACCAAACCTAAATGCAAAATAAATTACATTTAACATTAAAGGATTCTTTTCCTTTATTTTTGATGACTAAAAATATAGGCTGTTGAATTTAAGCACAGTGGCCACTTATGCAAAATTTCACAATTGTGATATAATATTAGAAAATTAAATATAAAATAAATTTACAAAAAATGTATTAAAATAAAAAGTAGTACAGTAAAACCTCATTAACCCGGACCAGTTTTGGAAAAAAAAAAAAATGTTGTTTTGAGTAGTAAATGAAGAGTTGTTTTACAGACAGTAAATTGCTATTCTCGGTGTAGATATGTTACTCAAATTTTCTTGCTAGCAGACGAATTCATTGCATTCACCCCAACTGCTTGAGACCAGGTTGGAAGAGACATTTTGATAAAGTCATGGAAAAAGCTGTGTGTGACTTTCCAAAAAATTTAATTAAAGAAGAAGAAGAAGGAAACATAAGTATGGAAGAAGATGTTATAGACATTTTTAAAAATATGGATAGCTGTTCTGATGTTGATTTAGAAGACATTGACAATAATGGAGGTTATAAACCGATTACAAAGGAAGGCATTACTGCATTATGCATTGTAACTCAAAATGAAAATGAAGAATATTCAGATTCAGACAGCGTTGATGAACCAGCTGTGGTTATGATCCACACATAAGCAGTAGCAAACGTACAGAAATTGAATAGGGTTTGGTGTCATGTGGGAAAACCGGGAATTATTGCAAAGTGGATTTTGGAAAGAACAGAACAGAAATGTTAGAAATGTTAGGAAGATTCAATTTGCAAAATTGAAATTTATAGAGAGATGAAAGTGGTCTGGAACAGGGAAAAATTCATTGATATTTGTGATAAAGCAGCAAGAGAAGGCTTTGCATGGGCCAGAACAGGAGTGGTGAAATTGAAGGGTTTGGGAAGAGGGAGGGATCTGGAAAAATGCCCATTGTGTCACCAGAGGGATAAAGAATGGCATTTACTTTTAGAATGTGAAGAAACCAGGTTGCTTAGGGAGAAAGTAGGTAAAAAAGAATGGGCAAGGCCACCAAAAGAAATTCAAGTAATGAAGTTAATGAGTGTATAAACTAGGACAAATTTAATTGAAATGGGCAACTTTTTGGGCAAAGTAAGAGACAAATGGTTGAGGAAGATAAGTAAATATGATGAAAATTAAGATGAAATTATTTTAGATAAGATGCAAATAGGGACCCAGTAGCTCGACATCCTCAGAGTTTGACTCCAGTGGGCCCAAGGGTAACCAGCAACTCAGTGTAGTAATAAGTATATAAATGTATAATAATTTGTAACTGAAATGGAAATAAAGACTACTTACTCGAGATATTGATGCTTTACATCAGGAGTCAAGCTGAATCATTGGCAAATGAACTTCTAATGTTAAAGCAGGTGCAAGATTGTACTGCTCATAAGCACTACTCTAAACTGCACTCTAAATTGAGACAGCCGAAGCTCACTGTCTCTTTCATAATTGACTTGTTTGTAACTATATTGTGTATAGTGCAAAATATAGGCTATTACAGAACATACAGTATATATGTTTTTAGAAAAAGTGTGCCAATAGTAATTTCTAAACTCCATTTAAAATAATTTTGTTTTTCATCCTTTTTCCACCATTCTCTGGATAATCTAGATTTATGTTAACTTGGATCAGCCCTGATCCCAGTTGATCTGGGTAAAGGAGGTTCTACTGTACTCACTGATGAAACAATCTATATGTAGCTGTTTTCTTCTGCAGAATTTATCTATGCCTCTGAAGTTAAACCTTCAACACATTAAGAACAAGTGTGTTTTTTACAATTTTTTATTTTCGCTATGTTTCTTTATTAATGCACTAAGATGTCCCAGATTTTTCACCCTCCCCTGGATATTAAATATGGAAAGAAAAAATTGCATTGTGAACATAATACTGCAGATCCAACTGTTTTCATATACTTTCATACTAAATTTCCTCTTACACTCGTTCTTTTACTGTAGCTCTTTTGA
The DNA here is from genome assembly GCA_030765055.1 of Mantis religiosa. Taxonomy (NCBI): domain Eukaryota; kingdom Metazoa; phylum Arthropoda; class Insecta; order Mantodea; family Mantidae; genus Mantis; species Mantis religiosa. The sequence continues at coordinate 100,911,048 of CM060957.1, forward strand.
CTTAGATTTAAACTTGGTGTAGAGCCTCATTAGATCATCTACAGAATTATCCATGTTGCTAGCACAATACTTTACGTTCACTTTTGAAGAAAAAATACATTGTAAGACACTGCATTGGTGTACCATCAGTGCACTACTGAAGAGAATTACAATAATATAGTACCTCAGAGCTCATAGGGATGACATCACTTAAGAGCATGCACAGTCAAAAATAGACTATAGCTCCCTTTTCTGAGTGGATTGTAATGCCGCTGAAATGATAATCAAGCTACTACACCTCTGCGTTTTGCAAGAAAAGGAAGGTTCTTTCATCACAATAATGAGCCTATACATGTGTCTGCAATTTTTGCTGCAAAACTGCTCATCCTCCTCTTCCAAATGCTACCATAACCACCATATTTACTTAATTTGATTTCCAGCACTTTTTTTCCACACCTTAAGAGACAGTTGGATGGATGAATATTCATATAAAATGCTGAAATTGAAGCTAAGTGCTGCTTATTGTATACAATATTGTGACTTCGAGGGTTATGTAGAATGAAAAGTCTGGTTTGTAAAAATTTATAACACTTTATTGCAGTAAAAAGACGTGAAATTGACAATCAGCTGTCTTCAAGGTCGACTCGGTGCTCTGTCACACGTAAATAAATGAAAGAAATCACTGCAGTACACTTCAAACATCCACTGTAGCATTAACCATCACACAATTCACAACACACAACAACTGCCACTCTAACACACTGTGTGGTTTTTATACCCCCATCCATGGTTTCTAGAAAGCTGCAGACATTTCGATAACATTCGCAGCAGCAAGAGAAAGACAGAAAATTCCAGAGCCTTTCTCTGTCTCTTTCTCTTGGCAAGCGTCCAGCTATCCTGCCCACAAGCCCAGCTGCGGCTTGCGGCAGCAGCACAACAATGCCCTCGGTGACAATATTATTTTTAACTGTGAGTATTAAAACTTTGGTAAGTCATTGCGTTAAATATATTGATTTAAAACATAACTATGTTAAAAATAACTAAAAAAACAAATGAAGAAATATATCATATTTTTACTGTATTGGAACACCACAGTGAAACGAAACATAATTAAACTATAGATGAGTCTTATTTTCTTTACACATAAGCTTCACTTACATACCTATATTGAGGACATATAATTTGCAAAACATGTCCTAAATATAGGTACGTAAGTGAAGCTTAAGTGTAAAAATATGACTCATCTATAATTTAAAAATGAGGAAAATTTCTCTTAAGTCTTGCTTCCAGATCAACCAAGTACACCAAAGAGTACCTGTCATTTCGAGACTCAATTCATATTTAAAAATCCTGTCTCTTCATGTTATAGACATACTTATATGAGTGTTGAAGCATGCATTTAACTCTTTTTCTACTAACATTGATATATCTTTTAAAACACCATTTTGTTTTGCATCCTGTACCTTGTAATAGTGGGCTAGAGTGTTGTGCTTTGGTTCCTTGCACCCAGAATCGATTCCACCCCTGTGAGGCACGAATTTTAAGTCCCGGGTATATGACTAGTGCCCACCCAGCATCGTGAGGAAATTGAGATGCTATGCTAGGTAATGAACCCTGGTCTAGAAAACCAACTTTCTATCTAGGATGCTGAGATGCTGACCACATCTCCACCCTGTCAGTTGGTTGATCACCTACCTCTGCCTTGCATATGTGGCATGAGGCTGGCAGTCAGGTTGGCAGACTCAGGCTTACTTTTTTTTTCTTTTGTAATTTACATCCTCCAATGTTGAGTCATATTGGGCGATGAATGAAATTGGTGAAATGATGCTCCAGTGAGTCCGGGGTCCATGGAGCTTAGAGTTACCCAACATTCACCTTTCAGGATAAAGGAAAATGCCGGAAAAACCCCTTATCCAGGTAACTCACCCTGACTGAGATTCAAACTTGGGACCTCTAGAGTGTGAGGCAGACACACTGCCATCTACGCTACCGAGGTGGGCAGGCTCAGGCTCACTTTGGGCTGTTACGCCATGGGTTACATTACCTTTTGTGGTCATCTATGATTTAATTTAGTTTTTCTCGTAACTACATCTATGAGAAACCATTTGTGCTTTGAAGATATTTGCCACAATAGACAAGATCACTTGTCTATTGTAAATATTCATTGCACTACAACTATTTTCACTGAACCTGGATGGTTCCTGGATGGATTCCTTGGTTTCGCCACGTACTCCTGGTTTTGGCAATGGTGGACCAGTGGCTGCCTGTTATCGCCTTGGGGTAGTTGGCCTTAGTTTTCATTTGCTTTTTGGAACAATTATAGTTAATTGTTTTAAAAGTTCAATAATGAAGATGATGACTGATGATAGATAATTCATGTTTAATTGTATTATAAAACTTATTTATTTCTTCATTTTTATCAATTAGTATCCTTACAGAATATGTGTAACGATTGCACAACTTTCCCCAGATTTATCTTTACAGTTAGTATGCAAGTATTTACATGAAACTTTATTTTATTTTATATCTACCCTCAGCTACCCATCATAATCATAAATATTCATGGGAAATGATTACAAGTAGTTAACATCACAGTTTGTCTGTTGAGACTGCTAAAAGGAATATTAATATATGCATTTATGGAAATAAAGAATCACTTCTAAAACTCAACAGATTTTAGAATTTTCTTTTCATTCAATAAAAAGAAAAGAAATAAAATCCTTTAAATAAAAGTCTTTTCTGTTTTGATGTTATTTACGTCCTCCAACGTTCAGTCATATTGGACGATGAATGAACTGGGTGAAATTATGCTCAAATGAACCCAGGGTCTATGGAGCTTACAGTTACCTCAGATTCATCTTTTAGGATAAGGAAAAGCCCTGGAAAAGAACTTTAATCAGGTAACTCACCCTGACCGAGATTCCAACTCAAGACTTCTCAAACATGAGGCAGAACACTACCATCTATGCTACTGAGGTCTGCCAAATTCAAAATGATATAGCTGAACCTCTTACACTTTAATTTCCATCGAGTATAATGTAGTGATCATGATAAACGTTTATAATGTTGATATAATTTGCACTGAAAACAGCTGTATTAATTTAAAAAATAAAGCTTGTGCTATTATGAATAAACGACAACACAGACTTCACTTATCTGTTTGTAAAATTTAAACAATTTTACAAAAAGTTAAGTGAAGTGTATTACTAAGTATTGTAGTTTATTCATAATACTTGGATACTTGGATTGCTTCACTACCAGTAGCTTCAGCTTATACAAATAATAAGTTTGTGCTTTTGCATAAAATAACTCAAAATAGAAGTTATGCCAATGTTTGCATCTGACATGTATTAAGTTAACAAACCTCATTGTAAACCAGTTGTTGTTACAGATATACCTATCCAAAACTTTAGCCTATATACGGCTAGTAAGAAGAAAAAATTTCCATCAATTAGGTAACTGAAATAATAAGAGTTAAATGATGAAGCCTGGGATTTAAGTACTTATGTTAGTAAGTCGCCACAGTGTATCTTGGATGCGAGAGCCCCTAGTGGTTTACTAGGAAAATATATAAGTCAATTGGAGAATTTAATGTCAAGATGGCATGTTGGCCATGATAGCTCAATTGGTAAGCAACTAGACAGAAACCAGGAGATATGTGGTTCAAATCCCGGCCATTGCATTAAATTTTTCAGGTTGACTCTATCTATTCAGTTGTTACTTATTTTGTGTGGCATCCTTGATGTATTCTTTCCCACACAACAATTATTGGAGAATTAGATAGAATGAATGTGTAGAGTTTAATGGCCACTATTACTACATGCAGCACCACAGGCAGTGACACTGATGATACATGAAATGAAGATGGAGCATTGGGGGAATGAAATGGTGAGGGAAACCAGAGAGCCTGGAGAAAACCCGCCCCAGTGCTGTGTTGTCCACCACCAATCTCATTTTACATTTGCCTGGGATCGAACCTGGGCCACCTTGGTGAGAGCCAAGCAGTCTAACCACTCGACCTTGGCATGGTCCAAATTAGATAGAATTATACCAGTTAATCCCCCTATTGTAAAAAGAAAAATGAACCCCAAGGCTCAGATTATTGTATATAACAATTTTATAGGTCTGTTCTCTTATATTTTTAATGGGACAAACAAGTATTAAAGTAATCACAAAAACTATTTGTAGTTGGAATGAGATGGAAAATGGAGGCGATTGATTTGAAATTAGTCTTTCAATAATATAAAAAGGTAAGTGACATGTATCAATAAACCAACTACAAATAATTTTTGCGATTAATTTTGACATCACTAAATTCCTCCAAACACATATAAGTATTAAAGTATTAAATCAAATAAATAACCCTTTGGGTATTTTATTGCAGGTATGGAGGAATAGACATCTTTTAGTTTTCAAATTGTATGGTTCATGTTAGTATATTTATTTGTGACAAACAGTTACAAGATTTCATTTACACACATGCCTTTCCTATGTACAAATTGCCAGATGTGTGTCTTCTACACTCAACAGAATGCTCAGCATTTTGATCTATTACATTATTGTTAACAAGCCTTTGAACTCTTATCCTACTAAATCTGTGACTCTCTCACTCCATTTTCCCTCATCTATTTCGTTCCTTATGTTCTGAATCCAGTTTTACTTTCTCTGCTATATAATATGAGAATAAGGGAAAAGCATTGTGTACCACCCAAAAATTCATGTAGAGATTTCACTGGAAATGTATATTTTGAGGTCCTCTGAATCCTAAAAGAGCACTTTTAGAGAAAAAGATCCATTCACATGTATGTGTATGAATAGCATAATTTAAAAAGCAAAAAGTTGGTTAAATACTAAACATGGTATTTTAACGAGATTTAACTGTATTGGAACACCACAGTGAAGCGATCATCTAAAAATTAATAATGGTATTTTAAGATAAGCATGTTCCAAGAATATGACTCAAAGATTTCCAACAAAATACTATGTCTCCAAATTACCCTTTACATTAGAAACTTTTTTGGAAATTTTGATATTGTCAAAAATGGCTGCAATAATTTTGATTAAAACACCATATATTTAATACATTTTCATGACAAATAAATTGTATATCTTGAATTATCTGGAATAGCTTCTAAAATGCTCTTCATTTTGAATGATAGTTGCATAACAGATAAACCATAAGAAATAGACAAAATATTAATAAACAAAAAATGTAGACAAATATAATTATTTGTAACAAAAACTTCACTTTTCTTTAAAGAAATTGATGAAAATTTCAATAAATTGTGAAATCGTGATTTCGTAAGTACTCGTTTACATCTTCAGTCACATTCAATCTCTCAGGTCATTAGTTTATTAGAACAAAACCAAAAGGTAGGCACACTATTCTTTGAATTCTCAAAGGCTTTTGATAGTGTCAAGCATGATCTCCTGCTAGATAAATTAGAAGCTTATGTAATACGAGGAAATAGCCTGTGAAATGTGTAAATCATACTTGATAGGCAGAAAGCAGACAACTGAAATCCATGTTTAAAAATAATAAGTGCTTATAATATAAATAAAATATTTAGTGATTATTTTCCACTTATCTTAAGAAGTTTTGTCATCAACTTCTTAAGATAAGTGGAAAATAATCACTAAATATTTTATTTGTATTATATTTATTATTCCACTGTAACTAGCTTCATTTTCTGTGTAATAAGTGCTTGTCAAAGGTAAAGTCAAAACAGGGAATAGTAAGATATGGGGTACCTCAAGGGTCAGTTCTGGGTCCCATAAGTTTCTATTATACGTTAATGACATAATCATCCCACAAATTCCATTACAACATTGTACGTGGATGATGCTACAGTAAATTTTTGGGGGGCTTGTAAAGTATCTTTAATGGAAACAATTGTTTTGGGTGCCAATGAAATATTAGACTACTTTAAAAGGAACAATCTCATGTGCAGTATGGATAAAACAAAAGTTATGAAGTATGACCCCTCAAAAAGAGAGCAATTGGAACAGATACTTGCTGCTGTTGTTGTTGTTGTTGACTAATGGCACTGGGGATTAGTTGATTTGCATCATTTTCCCCCTAGCTTCCCAATATAAAGCCTGTAGGTTCCCACTTTTGAGATCATTACATCTGTCCAAATGGTGTTTGTTCATGATGACATCCTCTTTACAGATAGTATATTTGGGTGTAGGTATGCAATGTATTTTATAAAGGTGTTCTGCAAGACAATCATGGCCAGTTTCCATTATAAATAGGGCCATTGCAGTTTTTCTTGGTAGTTTTTGTATGTCGGTTTTGTCTCCAATGTTCTTATAATCCTTGTCTTTTAGTTTATCTTCTTCATCAAGTCTCTGCTGTCTTTTAAAATGTAGCTTAATGTTGTTTAATTGTTTATTAATTTCAGTTTGTCTTACGGGTTTTATATTTTGAATTGCACCTTTTTTTGCTAGTTGGTCAGCAAGTTCATTACCTAAAAGTCCAACATGGGCTGGAATCCATTGCAAGGTGACATGGTTTCTTGATTCGACAGCTTTAATTAAACTTCTTATTTCCTTGATGTTTCTTGTTGTTTTGTTTTTATAATTTACAATCCCATCTATGGCTGATTTTGAATCTGTTGAGATAACTATGTTTTGCTTTATGTACAGTCTGTACAGGACATTCTGCAGTGCTGCTTTTATGGCTGTTAGTTCTCCGTCATAATGGTTTGAAGTTTCGTCTAGTGTTAGATACTGTGCAAAATGTTTGCAGTATATTCCTGCACCAGCATCTTGTTTGTTTATAAAGGATCCATCTGTATATATTCGGAGCCATTCTTTTTCTGGATATCTTTCATTTTCAGTGGCTATTGCTATTGCTCTCATTTCATCTGATAAATTGTTTTGCTTATGTATTGTATATAACAGGTCATTCTTATAATGTATGTCAATATATTCTGTTGGGCTTGTTTCCTCTATTGTTGTTATATTTGTTGTTATTATATTCTTGTGTTTTGAGTTATTGATGTAAGTTCTGAAGCTTCTTTGGGTTTTTAGATTGCTTATATTATCTGCTGTGTGATACCACTTGTGTCTATTTTTGTTAACTAGCAGTTTTTGTTTAGTTCATGTTCCAGTTCTATGGCTTTATTTTTTGTGAAGCTCTGTAGTATGGCAATTGGTGTTGTTTTCACAGCTCCTGTTATTATTCTTAGTGAATTGTTTTGTGAGGTTTCTATTTTCCCTTTGAGTTTCTTGCTTACTGTTGCCAGCAGTTCTCCTCCAAATAGTAAGTTGGGTTTTATGTATGTTTTATATATGTTATTGTGACTTTGTGGGTTCGTGAAATGAAAAGTCCAATTACACCACTCAACAATGTCCTTTATTTCTACCGACTTACAGTTTAACACTTGCCAATTACGCAAAATTGCGTACTGCACACAATTACAATTCACCAGTTCGTCCGTTACAATTTCCTTGTACTCGCAGTTATGTAAGCTCCGGTACACATTCCCAGTTACGTACAGTCTTCCGTTGCACAATCCTTTCGTTCATTAACACGTCACTGACGAACACTGCCTTCTTACACCAAGGACTGTCCTCACTCACACACTAACCAACTGACTCACTGACTGACTAGCTGCAGCCCTTTTTATCGGCATCTCGCCGTCTTCTAGACGTTTCCAGATGATGAAAGATCCCGTAATTTCTGGAACCAGGTGGGAGAGAAACAGACCGCACAATTATGTTTCTTTCCCCAGTCGTCCCTGTCACCACTATAAGACAAACGAGGGGAGGGCGTAGCTAACATTGACCTCCCTCGTCTCCCGCTCTCAGCTGCTTTCATAGGGTGTTCCAACGCCCGCGTTACACTGCTCCCTCCTCAAAGCTGTTCGTCCCGAACAGCCCCATCGTAGCGTGCGAGGCGGTCCAGGTGTACCACCAGCATCTGCTCGGAGTCTCAGCCAGAAGTAGCGCTGCCGTAGTTTGTGAATCATTCGGTTCGCTCCCAGGTGTCCTCCTGAAGTACCGGCGTGCACTTCCTCCAAGACTTCCGGGACCTTGCTCCGGGGAAGTACCAACTGTCCTCTCTGCGCCTTCCCATCGGGTGACTCCCATACCCGGAACAGTACGCCCTCTCTGGTCTTCAACGAGTCCCATTGGGCCCAGTGCGACTTGTAGGTGGCGCTCCTCGGTGCGATGTCCTCCCAGGTTGGTCTCGTCCCTGCGTCCACTTCCCTCAAGAGTGGCCCCAAGTCTGCGTCCGCCAGCTGCTCCCTCCTCAGGCCTGCGCTATCCCAGCCTTCAGCAGGCACTGCCACAACTACTCGGACTGCTGCGGCACGCTCCTTCTCTTCCACTCTTGTGCGCCCATGGCCGTCCTGGAACTGCGGTAGGACACCTCCAATGTAATGGTCGCTAGCGTCGGTGTCCACAATGAAGGCGCCACCCGGTTGTGGGAAACCCAAAATTGGAGCACTGCACAGGGTCCCCTTCGGGTGCTGGAAAGCGTCTCCGGCGTCCTCCATCCACACATAAGGCCGGTTTTCCTCCGTCAGGCGGGTGAGGGGTTTTGCGATGTTGTCGGCCTTTTCCTCTAAATCATTAAGGCGGTCGTCTACTTGACCCTTCCGTTTGCCCAGGTCCGCGACGTCATCCCTCACGCCGGCCAAACGTTCCTCAAACTTTGCGGCGAGAGCCTCGTTCGCCGCCTTCATTTCCGTGGCCAGACTGCCGTTCGCTGCTCTCATTTCTGTGGTTAACTCGGCCTTCATTTGTTGCATCTTCTCGGTGATGTTGTCCCTAGCCGTCCTGATTAGTTTCAGTTCCGTCTTCATTTCTTCCAGTTCCGCTAAAATCTTTTCTAATGCTGCCTCCATCGTTGTAATGTTCGGTGATGTTGTTTTCCCGCTTCCTGACACCAGTGTGACTTTGTGGGTTCGTGAAATGAAAAGTCCAATTACACCACTCAACAATGTCCTTTATTTCTACCGACTTACAGTTTAACACTTGCCAATTACGCAAAATTGCGTACTGCACACAATTACAATTCACCAGTTCGTCCGTTACAATTTCCTTGTACTCGCGGTTACGTAAGCTCCGGTACACATTCCCAGTTACGTACAGTCTTCCGTTGCACAATCCTTTCGTTCATTAACACGTCACTGACGAACACTGCCTTCTTACACCAAGGACTGTCCTCACTCACACACTAACCAACTGACTCACTGACTGACTAGCTGCAGCCCTTTTTATCGGCATCTCGCCGTCTTCTAGACGTTTCCAGATGATGAAAGATCCCGTAATTTCTGGAACCAGGTGGGAGAGAAACAGACCGCACAATTATGTTTCTTTCCCCAGTCGTCCCTGTCACCACTATAAGACAAACGAGGGGAGGGCGTAGCTAACATTGACCTCCCTCGTCTCCCGCTCTCAGCTGCTTTCATAGGGTGTTCCAACGCCCGCGTTACATTATTAAGGAGGTCCATATTTCCACCCCATTTTTTTCCTGCTAGGCGTTTTAAGATGTTGTTCTTTTTGTTAATCTTATTTGTTACATTGTTTACATGTTCTTTCATTGATAGTTTCTGGTCTAGTTCTATTCCTAGATATGTTGTTGTGGATGTTTCTTGTAAATTGTTGTTATTGATTCGCAGACATATATTTTCTGTTTTGTGTTGCATTGTGAACAGTTGATATTGGGTTTTTTCTGTGTTTATCTCCATATTGTTATTGTTAGTCCATTGTTCCAGTATTATAATTGCATTCTCCATTGTTTTTTGTAACTTTTTATAATGTTCCCAGAACTTATATCTTTTTCCGAGGTCCATATTACTAGGTCATCGACATACATTCCCACTTGTATCTTATCTAGTTTCTTCAGTGCATCTGCTAGGTCGTTTATAAATATATTAAAGAGAATAGCCCTTGTAACAGATCCTTGGGGTAATCCAACTCGGGTTTGTTTCCATTTGGATGTGGCTGTTTTGGTACAGATACTTGCAATTGAGAATAAAAATTGTGATAAAATAGAGACACATAAGTTCTTAGGAATATGCATAGATAGTGGGCTGACATGGGTACAATACATAGATAATATATCTAACAAAATTAGCAAATCCATTTATCTTTCAAGATTTTTTAAACACACATTAGATAGTGAAGAATTAAAAATGATTTATTATGGTGTGATCTATCCTCACCTTCATTACGGGATTGAGGTATGCGGAAGTGCAGCAAAGGTGTACATGAATAAATTGATGGTTCTACAAAAGAAATGCATCAGAATTATTATTAATTTAAAATTTGGAGAATCTTGTAGGAATGCTTTTAAGAAACACAAAACGTTAACAATTTATTCCTTATATGTATAGAACTGTACCATATATACAGAATAAGAATTCTACCAAAAATAATTATATTCATGGGTATAATACAAGAGGTAGCATTAATTACCATAGATATAAGTGTAATAAGCAAATTGTATTTAAGGATATAAACGTTATAGGCACAATTTTTATAATAAATTACCTGTAGGAATCAAAACTGTAAGAAAATCTAACTTTAAAACTTGCTTAAAAAATTCTTTGATTAAAAAATTTCTGTATTCTCTGGATAAACTGTAAATATGTTGTACTGTTTGTAAATGTAAATATTGAAATTTGACAATGTCTGAAACTTGAGTGCAGGTCTATAGACAATAAAATATTTATCATCAACATCATCATCATCATCATCATCATCATCATCATCATCATCATCATCATCATCATCATCGTTGTTGTTTATGAAATCGCAATCTCACAATTTCTTGAAATTTTCATCAATTTCTTTAAAGATAAGTGAAGTTTTTGTTACTAATAATATATTTATGTAGCATTTGTAGCTTTACTGTTACTAGCTTCTTATTTTACGTAAGAAGAGTAAATGTAAAACATGTCAAAGCAGAATAAGAAAAACCAAATTGTGCTGGAGAGAACACACAGCAAGGATGAACCAAATTAGATGGGCCTGCACCTCAACAATGTGGGATCAGCAACTGAATAGAAGTACAAAGTGTTCCCTAAGTCTAGGGGTGAAATGTTGATACAGTATTATATTAAAGACCCATAAGGGCTTACCTTGAGGATGCGTAATCATGTATGGTTGTGGAGCCACATGGTCTCTACAGTGGAGCCTCTGAACTGACCACTCTGACTACTCTCTAACTCCAACTCCAACCTCTTGCTGATGGCTTAAGCAGCACTTAAATATGGGTTGTGAAAAAATAGCAACCCAATGTTAGTTCAGCATTCCCACATTAAAGAAGCTATGTGGACGTTTTCCAAGCTAAGCTAAGTAAGATCAGGATCCTTAAAAATATCTAAACTGCAATTCGGCATCTATGCGACTCAATTACTTTGGCCAGCAAAGTCCATGTCCGACCACCTGTACGTTGTCAACATGAGTAAATAGGAAATTGATGTCATAAGTTAAGGTGATGAGAAATCTGGCAAAATGCGGTTCTTATAGGTCAGCAGAATTAAGGACTTTAGAATGTGCAAACAAATCAAGTCACAGGAAGCGAACATTGAACAATAATTAAATTTATTGGGAGTCGATTAATGACACTAAACAACACTTACTTTTAAATTTAAGTGTTGTTTAGTGTCATTAATCGACTCCCAATAAATTTAATTTATACAACAACACTGTTTTCAACACTTCCATGAAAGGATTTATTGAACAATAAGATTCCAGAATTTGCTAAGTTCCTAACTATTGCTCTACGATACATGTGACAATGTATTTTTTACCTTCTTACTCTAAAACTTGATAAGATAAGATAAGATTTTATTGTCGTTAACCTAAATATAGCAATAGACAATGTCAAAAAATATTTGCAATAATATATACATATATATGAAAAGCTTCCTATTGTACAATTCATGAATCATTACAGATTGTAATTGAATTATGGAAAACATTTCCTACAGCTTTTAAGATATATTTTCAGCTGGTAATGTGTTGAACAGTCTGATGCCTAACACTTCAAAATTGTTGTGCGATTTCGACAATCTATAATATGGTGTATCGATTCGGTTGTTATTCCTTGTATTATAATAGTGAATATCTTGCCTAAATTGGTAGTCAGCTAAATTATTTTTTAGATGTAATATGACAGTATAAATGTACAGGTTTACAATGGTCATTATTCTTAATTTAATAAAGAGAGGCTTGCAGTGTGCTAATTTGTCTGAATGTGTTATTATATGCACAATCTTTCTCTGCAATAAGAGGACTTTGTTGATATGGCTACTGTTACCCCACAGTAATATACCATATGCAATAATACTGTGAAAGAAAGCAAAATATACAGTTCTTATATATGTGTCTGGTACACAATTTTTTAAGTTTCTTATAAGATATATTACTCTTGAAAGCTTGGCAGTAATGTAGTTAATATGAGGCTCCCATGACAGTTTACTGTCCACCACTACACCCAGAAATTTTACTTCATTTGCAACATTTGATTCTGGGATTTCTCTTAAGCTAAACCAAAGATGCTGTGTTTTGTTTTCATTCAACAAGAAACCATTAGCTCTAAACCAGAGATCTGCATGCAGCAGGGTATCTTCTACTATAGTTTTGAGGTCTTGATAGTCAGAGCTGGTACTGAGAAAAGTGATGTCGTCTGCATATAGTATTGTGTGTGTATTTACAAAGGAAGGCAAATCATTAATCATCAATGCAAATAATAAAGGCCCAGAATGGAACCCTGGAGAACCCCGCATTTTAGTTCAGTCATACTAGATCGCTCACCTCCAATACAAACAATTTGTTGTTGATTCGTTAAGTACGATTGAAAAAGCTTGAGTGCAGTGTCACCTAAACCATAAAAGTTAAGTTTGGTTAAAAGATGTACATGGTTCACACAATCAAATGCTTTGCTCAGATCACAGAAGGTAGCCTGAGCTATTTTTTTTGTTTCGAACGCACAGAGGATATTTTTACAAGGGAGACAATTGCATCTACAGTCGACTTGCCTTTTCTGAAACCATATTGTACCCCACTTATTATATTTTCTTCCTCTAAGTAAGCACAAAGCTGAATATACATGATTGTTTCTAACACTTTTGAAATTATTGGTACTAATGATATAGGATGGTAACTGGATGTACTGTTTCTATCTCCCTTTTTATAAATGGGCACAACCCTTGACAGTTTCAATTTACTGGGAAAAATGCTTTCTAAAATACATTTGTTTAGACAAGAGGTAAGTGGATACAACACACATTCTATTACTTTTTTAAGCAAATTATTAGATAAACCATAAATGTCCGCACTGTCTGATGACTTTAAACGGATAACGGTATTCAGTACAGTCTCGGGGGTCACTTCATGAAAAGCAAAGCTACCTTGATTATATCTGTGTTCACAGTGTTCGATAAGTTCTAATATGGATTTCTTTGGTTCAGTTAAGTTATGTCCGATTTCTTCCGCTGATCTTACAAAAAATCATTTAGTTCATTAGGAGTTAAGTTGATAACATCCCTAGTGTCACTTTTTGCTACAGAATTTATCAAATTCCAAGCCTGTTTGCATTTATTGTTAGAAGCTTCAATGAGTTTACAGTTGTGCAGTTTCTTGGTTTCATTTATTGCTTGTTTGTACTCCCTTCGTATCTCCATATAGAAAGACTTAGCCCTATCTGATTTGTCCCTCCTATATATATCTAAATGCATCATCACTTTTTGTTTCATACTTGCTAGGTGGGGAGTATACCAGTTATTCTTACCCTTTTTTGAAGCCTTATTTCTGGTAACATTACTGTTAATTTTGCATTTTCTTTGGAGAACACAATGTTCGAAGGTATTTAAGAAAATAGTAAAAAATATTTCAAATAAGTCATTTGTAGATAATGATTCAATATCATATAATGCTTTCATAAAATGTGAAATTTTGTCATCAGATATTGGTCTAGTTACTATGATCTTTTAATTTATATATGAATTTATATAATTTATATGCCCCAAAAACCTTTAAGGAATCATAATCTGCAAAACTTGCATATGAATAGTCTCAAGGAATCAAAGCTAAAACCATAATTCTAAGAAGTTTACCATGTGGCAGGGCTGAGAACAATATTCCAATGAGCAAGTATTCGCACCATTTCTGTTATACTGCCCTACCTAGGACATGAAAGGCGAAATGAAATGTAAGCAAATGAAGGGACAGGAAATCTGTTTGACATTTGCTGCCAACCTGGGGAAACCACAAAACACTCATGGTAAGAGTGACCTGAAAAATGAAGATCAATATAATTTTGAGTAGTACTTCATGCTCCATATTGCTAGTGTTTACCTAGATCGCATTTTGTTAGGACCTGCCTAACATCCTCAGCTAACATCGATTGTTGAATTTTGATTTGTGAACTTTTTGGAGGCAATAGGTGTTTCTCTGTTGGTATCTTGATGAACTTGAAGTTGGGGCTGCCTTCAAAGGTGGTATCGAAATTAAGAGTTTCCTTCATATTGAAAAGTGGAATGCTTTTTATGAAATATTTGGTTATCTGTTTTCGACAAATTTCCCCCTAAGATTAGTTAAGATAGGTGAAAAAGAGAAAAGGATTGATTTGCCGTATGAGTACAAGACATTGAGAGAACAAGTAAAAAGTATGTATGATTTTTATAAAATGACGGGTTGCGAGTTTTATAAGGAAAAATATAAAAGCCCGAAAAAACAGTATTCACTCTCCCTACGATTTTTAAAATCCCAAAAATATGGCAATGAAATTATGCAGTCAGAAAATAAGATTAAATCAGCTTGTAATATAATAAATGATAAGAGGAAAGTAAAAATTAGACATGATAACATTGTATTAAAGGAAAATGGAAATATTGTTCAAGACCCACATAAAATCTGTAACTTATTAAACACATTTTTCATTGGTGCATCCCACAGTCAAAATAATACTCAAGTAAATTTAAATAACAAAGTTGCTGATACATTCTATATTATGCCCACAACAAAAGAGGAAATTAAAAGAATAGCGAAAGGATTTAAAGCGAAAAAATCCTCGGGATGGGATGGTATATCTTCTGATCTTTTCAAAAAATGTGTAATGGTGATAGATAGTATACTCGAACATCTCGTAAACAGTTGTATATCTGAAGGCATCTTTCCTGATTGCTTGAAAATCAGTGTTGTAAGACCAGTATACAAAAAAGGTGACAGAGGCGAAAAAAGTAATTACAGGCCAATTACACTTACCTCTATAATAGCAAAACTTATTGAAAAGATAATAGCTAATCAGATAAAATTTAAATGAAAAACCGGTAGTCTACACAAAAGCAGACAAGGGTAACAAAATAGTAATATTGGACGAAGAAGACTATCGCAAAAAAATGGACAACCTTTTAAACGGAAAAGAATTTGTTAAACTAGAAAACAATCCATTAAAGAAAGCATGCAAATCTGTGGAATTAGCAATTAAAAACAGTAAAATCATGACTAAAAGAGATAAATTGAACAATAAAATAGACTGTCCAAAAACACCATACATATATGGTTTACCCAAAATACATAGACCTGAAATTACCCTCAGACCAATAATTAATAACATTGATGCACCCACTTACCAACTATCAAAATGGCTGGTTCAAATCTTCAGATCCTTCACAAAATTTGAAAATTTAAGTATCAAAAACTCGTTTGAATTGTTAAATCTCCTGAAGGACACAAAGATCAACTCTACAGATGCTTTAGTTTCCTTTGACGTCATTTCTTTATATCCAAGTATACCGACCAATGAGCTTATTCCACTTCTCAAAAAATGGCTGGAATCAATACAAATAACACCTAAAGAAATAGAAGAACTTTCACAACTTACAGAAATTTGTATCAATCAAAATTTTTTCAGTTTTAATGGACAGATCTATAAACAAAAAACGGGCCTAGCTATGGGCAACCCATTGTCTCCCTTCTTGGCAGATTTATTCATGAGTGCTTTTGAAACACATATCACAAAAGCTTTTCCAAATTATTTCAAAGTGTGGTATCGCTATGTTGACGACATTTTTGCAATAGTACCTAAAAAACTCATACAAGATGGTCTTAAACTTTTGAATATACAAAATCCAGCTATAAAATTTACATTGGAAACAGAAGAGGATGGCCTGCTCCCCTTTTTGGACATCAAGATCAAAACAGTGAACAACAAACTCACTTTTGGTATCTACAGGAAACCGACACACACAGATAATTACATTAAGAACAACAGTTTCAACCAAAAACAACACCAACATGCCATTTTCAACAGTTTAATCTTTCGGATGATCAACTTTCCACTAAACAGAGAAGATTATCAAGAAGAATACCTACACATAAAAAAAGTAGCTATATCCAACGGTTTCAACCCAAATTTAGTAGACAAAACAGTTAACAGACTCAATAAAGCTAAGAAAATAAAAGAAACCACCACCCTAGAACCTACAGGAGAAAAAGAGAAAAAAATGTTTAAATAATTCACCTTCCACCCATCAGCCTATAACAAATTCCAAAAAATCTTCTCAAAACACAACATAACTCTTGCACCTCAAAATAGGTTTAATATCAGAAATTTGTTAAAAGGCCCTTCCAAAAATTCAATCACTACCAAAGAAAAACCAGGAATCTATGAGATCAAATGTGAAACTTGCCCTAAAATTTATATAGGAAAAACAAAAAGAAATATTAACATCAGAACTAAAGAACATATGAGAAACATTAAAAATGGTGAAACAGAAAAATCAGCAGTGGCTTTTCAGTTTTTGAATACTAGACATGACATCAATTTGGAAACATCTCTAATAAAATACGTTAATCACCCCATAGACCTTTCCGTATGGGAAAAAATCTTCATTAACAAAAATCGTCATAGAGTCATGAATTTTGAAACTCCACCACCGGACATCTTTGACAAGTACATCACGCCATCTATTGACAATACGGAGAAGGAAGAAACCACTACAACTTGCACTAGTCGAGTATCAGCTGATGATAGGAGCAAGAGCTCTTGAAACATGTCCTGTGAATAAACAGTGTGAGTGAAGCAATGTGTCAATATCTTCTCGATTCACTTTTGTAGCTAATCAGATGATAAAATTGTTTAATAAAAATAACATTTTAGTACCTACACAGCATGGATTCAGAAAAAACCTATCAACAATGACTGCAATATAGAACTCATACATCAAATAATTGCTCATCTGGAAAATGGGGAAAAGGTAGCTGGTTTATTTCTGGACCTATCTAAAGCGTTTGACTCAGTTGATCACTCACTGCTTATTGGTAAACTAGAAAACTATGGTGTCAGAGGGAAATTGCTTGAAATAATAAAATCGTATTTGACAAATCGGAAACAGTGTACTGAAATAAACTATAAATATGGAAATATAGTTAGAAAAATCTCTTCAAAATATGATACTGTCAAATTAGGAGTGCCACAAGGATCTGTTCTTGGCCCATTATTATATTTGATTTATGTAAACGACCTACCAGAAACAATTGACTATAAAACAATCACATATGCTGACAACACTTCTGTTCTATTTTGGAATAAATCAGCAAATCAGTTAAAACAAGACTTAATAAATCAAACTGACTTAATTCTAAATTACATAAAAGATAATAATTTAAATGTCAATATAAAAAAGAGCAATTTGGTTATTTTTTAATATCAAACAAGTCTAAAACTAAACAATGTAGTAATTAATGGTAAAGATATGGAACAGGAAGAACCAACAAACTTTTTGGGTATCAAACTAGACAAAAACTTGAATTTCCACAAACAGATTGACAGCATATGCAATAAAATTAGTAGTGGTGTATATCTGCTCAGAAATCTTTCTAAATACTTGAATAGAGAAGTATTAAAATTAGCTTACTATGCAATAATACATAGCCATCTCAGTTATGGAATCCAAATCTGGGGCAGTAGTGGAATTATCAACATGAATAGGTTCTAATACTACAAAAAATGTGTATAAGAATAATGTTTAAATTAGGAAATAGAACATCATGTAGACCAACTTTCAGAAAGGAGCGAATCTTGAAAGTAATTTCATTGTATATATAAAAATTAATATTACTTGATCATAAAACAGAATGTAATGTAAATAATGTCAACAGAAATAGTAAACTCTATGGCTACAATACTAGAGGATGTGATAACTTTCATAGACTTACTACAAGAACAAAATCAGCTGGAAAAGATCCATTATTGAAGGGAATTATATTTTATAACAAATTGCCAAATTATTTAAAAACATTACCTGGAAATAGCTTCAAAAAGGAATTAAAAATGTATTTAATAGAAAGATGTATATATAGAACTGATGAATTATAATGGAAACTGTTTCATGAATTGTATATTTTTTATATAAATTGTATTTTGTGAATAATGATTGTCATTTGAAATTAGACTGTGACGATGCTTGAAACATAGTATGTCTATAGGCAAATAAAGATTATTATAAAATTACATGGGATAAACATCTGGGGACAGTGTGCAAAAAAGTATATACAGATGATTTTCACCCTACAAAAGTGAGCAGTTAGGATCATGTTAGGTTTAAGACAAACTGACTCGTGTAGAGATGCATTTAGAAAGCTAAATATCCTGACCTCACAATCTCTATATATATTTGAAGTAATAATGCTTGCAAAAACAAAATTTATAAGTCAGAAAACAAACAGTCAAATACATAATTATGAAACTAGGGAAATCAATAACTTTCATGCTGTAGCTCATAGGAGAAATAAAAGGTATACAAGTGACAAATAGATTTAAAAGAGAGTTAAAGAAGTTCTGTGTAAATGGTAGTTTTTATACACTTGAGGAATACTTAAGCAGATAAGTAAAATATTAAATTAGTGTTGATTTTTATACAGATTTTGTGTAGAATACAGAAGGTTTAGGCAATCAGTGCAACTTATATTGTTAAAACTTTTACCTTTTAGCATCAGTTAATTTTTAATATAAAATTGTAATAATAAATTTTATTTTACTGTATGTATTTTTAAAATGTACTAGTGTATTAGACTTTATATTAATTTGTAACATTTTCAATCATATTTGTAATTCATTTTTATATCTTTGAAACTGTATTTTTGAGGATGCCACAAGTCTGGCTGACTCCTACGGCAGATAAATAAATAAAAAAATAAAAAATGATAAAATTTACTGATCAAGAAATGATCAGTAATGAAAATCAAGAGATACATCTAGTTTTTCATATCAATATCTCTTAACCAAAATCATTTTAGCCATTTTTAGTTTTTATTAAAGTAAAATAAACTTTTTTCCCCCTCACTATAGCAAAAATCTAGTGAAATAAAATTTCTTGTGGCATTAACCATTTCTGTGATATTGTTTTGAATTTTCATGTACTTCTAAGTTCTGAGTGAATCATTTTTTGTTTGTTTTGTTTTTGGTGAGTGGCATGAATTTCAAAGACATTACACAGTGACTTACATTTTAAAAATTTGAGTACTTCTTTAGCCTTCTGCACCCTTTTTATAAATACAAAGAAATGAGTAGTGTAATGGAAGTTATCTAGATTATTAAGTAGCTAAAACAAGCTTTGGTAAAGAAAGGCAAGTGATTTTTAAATTTTAATAATGTTCTTTTCTCTCATATACATAAATACATCTTTTTCATGATGTTTATTTTACCTTACTAAGAGTTTGAAAAATTATACATTTTTCTTTCTGGTCTATTTTGCAATCATCTCTTATGTTGCAAAGGTCGGATTGGTGCAACCAAGACTGGTTCAGAACTGGCTGTAGACATACCTAAGTATCTGGCAAGAGAAAGAGAGAGTTAAAAAAATGGACCAACTAATAACATAAATGAGCCTGGAAGATAGGACTAGGTTTGGAACATGGTAAACTATATATCAGTAAGGCTTGTTCAAAAGTAACTGGAGAGGTGCTTAAGTTCAGCTTGAAACAATAGTGGCATTTCTTAAAGGGCATGCACCAATAAGGAAACAAATAATATGCAACAGCAGAAAGGGACTCTGAATTAACTCTATAGTAATACTTATTTATGGTATCAATATTGTAACATATCAAATTATACGAGTATGGAATATTGTCAGATGAGACAGTAGGTTGAGTACGATAAACAGTCAAGTATTGTAATTTGATAGTATGATACATATTATCTACTTTGATAAAAAATATTTTTATACTTATAATTTGTATGATGGCTAAATACATTGATTTCCTAGTCGATAGTTGTATGTAGAGGGCCATGTACAAAACTAGGTCATTAGTGTAGGTATAGAACTTAAATTGTTTAGCCTCAAAATCAGGAGGAATTCATTTGACACACGCAAGAATATTACAATAAATGTATACAGCAAATAAATATTAACTTTTATTTGCTTTGAAATTTCAGTAGTGTATTTACATAAAATGAATTTTAACTTACCCCACTGAGTGCCGTAAAGTAGGCCATTACACACTGAGTGCATAAAGTAGGACAATATGATATTTGCTTTGATTTAGTAGTCTTCCACTTTATACAATCAAAGTGGTTAAAAGGTTGTCGGCAGCACATCATATTGTCAAAGCATTGGCTCATAGAAGACTCAGGTATTCTGGATTTCATTTCAGTGAATCTGTGAATATACAACCCTTTCGCTCACAGAATTGTATCTATTTATTAAGGTTACAGGACAGAATAGAACTAATAATTTCTTAGGGAAGCACAATAAGCCAATTGCTGCATCTCACACTGGAGCTACAGTAGAAGGATCCTTTGCACAATAAAAATGAAAAAAAAAAAAATGAAAGGAATACCTTAAACTTTATCTCAGAAAGACAACAGTTCTTTTAGTGGCAAAATGTATTTGCACATTTATTTTGAAATGTCTACACAAAATTACAACATTAAATTCGTTACTTTTCTTTTGATTGTAATTCATTGTGACAAATCACAGTTATACAACATAGCATTGAAATTCTTTGTAAACAGGCACCAGAATCTTATTCATTAATATTTCCAAATGACTAGGAAGTTATCACAAAACACTTCAAGTTCTGAACTGAAAATGAAAGCATCTCATTTCACAAAATGTGAGAGACTATCACAGAATAACATTTAATTATATGGAATGTCAAGACATTACTGGAACAATATTCATACATTCTTGCTTAAGCTCTTATGCACTGACAATAATTATTATGCCAAAAATCACTTTTATGTTGTGATACACCTTAAACAGGTATTAATTTGCTCAGCAAAAAGCACAAGCAATCCAATAATGTCCAAGTTTATTCTTTAAAAACATCACATACACTAATAAATGCATAAAATATGAAGCTATTAACAGTGAAGCAAACAAATATATACAAATATAATAATTTGTAACTTAAAAACTTCACTTATCTTATAATAAATGATGACAGTTTTCTTATAAATTGTCAGGGATCATGTTTTCATGGAAATTCATACACATCCTCAACCGGAAACAACAAAGTGTCGTCATCATTACAAACGCTAGATGTTAATATGTTCTTATTAGTACTTCCAAAATCTGAAAATAAAACAAATTTAAAAACAGAATCGACTGCTAGTATTTCAAAATTCATTATGTGATGTTTGTTTTTAAAATAAATATCTTTTCTCAAACCATTAAATCTATCAGACCATTTAATTGTTTTAATAATTTAACTTCTGGATTTATTTCATGGTTAAATGACCAAAATTGATCTGCTACGGCCGATTTATCAGTTTGTTTATATTTAATGTTACTAAAATGTTCTTTCATTCTGATTTCCAAATTACGTTTTGTCTTTCCAATATATACTTTATCACAATCGAAACAATTAAATTGATAAATACCAGATTTTTTACTATCAGGAATTTTATCTTTTTTAGAGAAATGCAGTAAATTTTTAATACTATATTTATTTTGAGGAACTAAAGTTATACCAAACTCTTTATAGAAGTTTTGAACATGTTTATTAACCCAAGGATGGTAAGTAAATTTTTTAAAATTATAATCTTCTTTTATTTTTTAGGGGTAGAAATATCATTGACAGTTTTTTGATATTTAAATTGTTCTAATTTTTTATGTATAAAGTCTTTATTAAAACCATTAATTAAAGCAGTATTAATAATATGTTTATATTCTTTATTAAATTCCTCTTTATTCATTGGTATATTTATCAATCTATAAATCAAACTATTGAAAAGAGCAAATTGATGTAAAAAAGAGTTAAAAATTTATTTTTTTATGTAATTATCGACATCAGTAGACTTCCTATAAATACCAAAGTTTAATTTATTATTATTTTTTATTATCTTTAGATCTAAAAAAGTAGGAAATTCATTAATTTCTAATGTGAATTTTATAGCTTTATCTTGCAAATTTAGTAATTTTAAAGCATCATTTATGTGTTTATCAGGAACAATAGCAAAAATATCATCAACATATCTATAGCAGGCTTTAAAAATTAAAGGGAATGCTTTGGTGACTTGCATTTCGAAAAAATTCATAAAAAGAGCAGCAAGAAAAGCTGAAAGAGGATTACCCATTGCTAAGCCAGAAGTTTGTTGAAAAAATTCACCAATGAAAGTGAAAAAATCCTGATCTAAACAAAATTCAGTAAATCGAGATTTAACTGTAATAAATACGACTCATCTAAAAATTAATAAAATTCAGTAAGTTTAACAGAATCAACTATTAAGTCCTCATGTAAATTTATTGAATTCAATCCTTTTTTAAATGAATTAAAAGTTGTTTTTTTAACGAGATTGTTGATGGCTCAAGCTGATGATTGAATAAAACATTCACAAAATCACGATCCTAGTCAATTTATAAGAAAACATTCATAATTTCTTATAAGATAAGTGAAGTTTTTAAGTTACAAATTATTATATTTGTATATATCACATACACTGTTAAAGAAAATAAGTGCCATAAAATAAATAAAAGCCAATATTACTAATGACAACAATAACAATTATTAAACATGTTAATATGTTTCTTTTCAATGATAACACTAATTCTGCACATTGAAAATCTTGGTTATGGAAAGAATAAGAATGTAAAGAAATACTGTATAATAAGATGCGTAAAAACTTTTCCTGATAAATTCGAAATATTCTTTTCTTCTCCATTTTATTTCAAATTCTGTTTGGGTATTGTCTTTACTCAGATTAAGATAAATTATAATATTAGAAATAAATTACATGTAAATAATAACTTCATAATGACCTTCACATTTAACAAAGATGACACCATTTACATTTACACATCTTTTTTCTATTTATGGGTAACCAGGTTTATTATACTTATCTCACTAATATTAGAATACCACCGGAGCTCCTTGGAATTCAACTACTTTCCTTGCTGTGTTTTTAACAATAATGTCCAAATACATTTAATCAGCAACAAAATGATAAATCATCACACTTAATCTAGTGACATTTTGCCTTAAGTATCAGCAGCTATAATTTAAGATCTGCTTTAAAAATCAAAAATATTTCATTAGTCAGTTCTGGAAGTATAAGAGAGGAGAGGCTGCATATACCAGTTACAATCAGTGCTTGCAAAAGTGAATGCATATTTTGACATTCAAAATTGTCTTACACATTCCCCAATCAGCCACACATTACAGGAATTAGTTCCTAAGATAACAGTCCACAATATTCCATATACTTTAAGTTGTCACTTTTTTTGTAAAAAGAAACAAGTTATGCAGAAGCACTTTATATCTCTGACATCCTTTACTATTGGCCGCAATGAGAGAAATCCCATTGGTCATCCCATAAGCAGTGGTACATTTCTTATAATTGTTTTCTAATTCACATAGCTTCTTTGCAACAAAAAATATTTTAAAATGTCTTCTAAATAGTCTTCTAAATGAATTAGAACTCAATCAGTAATATCATTTCTTAAAACTTTCTTAATACAGTTTATAATTTTCTGCACAAGTTCAAGTAATATATCATACGGTCATCACTACAAATTATTGCAAAGGGCAATAGTTTTACAGCCCAACTGTGGAGTGCATGTGTGCAAGCAAGTGCAAGTATGAATATATGCATTCCAAGGCTGGGTCACGAAACAAGCACTAGGTATATGTATTTACTTAAGATGAGTCGTTACTAGTAACACTAATATCACTTTTTTTATCTCTGTTAACATAGTTCAGGAACATGTGTTCCCATCTTCAGAAAGTGTCCGACTGAAATTAAATGTGTAGTTATGAGTAACTGTAACATCAAAATTAATTGAAACAACTATTTGTAAATCCTTTCATGGAAGTGTTGAAAACAGTGTTGTTGTATAAATTAAATTAATTGGGAGTCGATTAATAACACAAAACAACACTGTGTTATTAATCGACTCCCAATTAATTTAACTATTTGTAGTTGGTTTTTTTGACACTTATCACTTACATTTTTATATTCTTGAGGGAATAGTTTTGGTAGCTGTTACCTCTATTATCTACCTCTTTCCAACTGTCTGTTGTCTGCTCTCTCCTCTCTGGCGGTGGAACTATGAACTTTTTGTCAAGAAGAGATAAGCCAAGTACTTAAGTTTTGCCTACTTGCCTACTAGACCATGGCCAGTAAGCCTGGAAACCACTACATCTGATTGGATTGATGCCGGTCGTGAAAGCCTAAGTTGTTACATATGACTACAGATAGTTTTTTCAATTAAATATGTAGTGTTTAATGCCCACTTTTACCACATGTGGCAAGCGGTGACACTGATGATACATGAGATGAAGATGGAGCACTGGTGGAATGAGATGGCAGGTTAAACTGGAGATCCCGGAGAAAACCTGCTCCAGCGCCATGTTGTCCGTCATAAATCTCTCTCTGTAGTTGCCTTGGATCGAACCTAGGCTGCCTTGGTGAGAGTCGAGCAATCTAACCTATCAGCCATGGTGCAGCCATGGTGGCATCATGTAGCGGTGAAATATATTTCCTAAGGGTACTTCGTGGCGACAAATCAAAATTCATTATCTGTCATTTGTGTTTGAAAATGAAGATCTTTTCCAATGTGTCCAATTCTGCTGCATGACTGGTCAGTTTGATAAGTGTAATATTTGGTTTGATGTTATGATTGGTCATCCAGAAATGGTGTGAAACTGCAAATTTATCCTTTTTTTTATTTTAAGCATCTCATATGTTCCTTTAGTCTGGTTTCTATGTTTTTTTTTTTTTTGTTTTTCCTATACTGTGCAACTGATTTTGTAAATTTCAGCTTTTTGTCTTGTGGTATAGGTTCTTTTAACATATTACAAAGTAATTTCTCTACGCTAAATTTATTCTGGGATTAAGCTAATGTTCTATTTCATGAAAATAATCTTAAATTTATAAAATATTTTTGGAAGATAGGTGAATTTCTTGAATTTCAATTTTTTTTCCTTCTTGAAATTGAAGCTAAGAAGCAATGAAGCCAAAGACAAGTGCCATAACTGTACTGTATACCCAAAATAATTAAAAAGTTAAGAATAACTTTAAATCTGTGTTTATTATCATAATATAATAATTATAATAACAATAAAAAATGATGGTCTCTGTTTATCATTTATAAAAAAAGTTAGTGGAATGTAGTTTTAAATTGATTTTAAAACATTAAGTTATTGTGCTTTATTTTACTTTATCTATACCAGACTTAGGAAAACTGAATCATCTTTTACTTGAAGTGTGGTAAGTTAAACCAGTACCTCTAGAGCTATAATTCCAAAATGTAAAAGGCAAAGTATTATCTGGTTTATAAATAATGACATTGTATCAACAATAAAAAAATCCAAAGCAATGTAAATAGTTTGTTTACTAAAGTATTAATATCAAATGTACTCTCATAAACTACAGAACACTGCATACTCTTACACCTGAGAAGCAAAAGGGCATGTGTCAGTCTGTAGTAGACCATGTCCCACATATGCCTGTTCTCTTCAAATGATGCTCTGAACAGACACATTAATTAAATATGCTAAATCCATTGTGCATATTGAGCACATAGTGCAGAGTGATTAGTTTTAATTGATCCTAACTCAAAAGCTTACTACACTGAGCATTTATGCTACTCTGAAGCTCTTACCCAATATGTTTAAATTATATCGAAATTTCATTGTATTGGAACACCACAGTGAAGCGAAACAATTATTAAATTGTAGATGAGTTGCATTTATTACACATGAGTTTCACTTACATACCTACATTGAGGACATGTTTCAAAAACCATCGTTCACATCATCGGTTCTAATGCAAACGATGGTTCGCGAAACATGTGCTCAATATAGGTACTAAGTGAAGCTGGTGTGTAATAAATATGACTAATCTACAATTTAATAAATATTTACATTACTTAACATTAAACTGCTCAAAGAATAAAGCTCAATTTGTTTCACTCTCTTCTTATGGAAGAACTGAAATTAGGTGCCTCGTCAGAGATATGCTTGGGGGTGCTAATTTTTGTCTACCCTTCCTAAACTTTGAGAAAGTATGTAAATAATTTTGAGATATAAAAATCATAAATTTAAAACCATATTCACATATATGAATACTGTGAGGATTATTCAAATATGAGGTTTATCCAAATGTAAACAAGACTTTGTTCTCCTGAATAGGAAAGAGTGGATGGATATTAACGGTAGTTAAGTAAAGGTGTGTCAGGGAAGTGATCCCAAAATATTCCTTACTTGTTCCATAACTTTAAGTGCTTTTCTAAGCATCATGTTATTGGTCTGCAAGGGATTACTTGTCACTATCAAACCAAATAAGGGATCTAACCACTTAAGACTTCAGGCATTGATATGTTGCAATGTTCATAAACCCAATGCCAATGTTTGACTGGACAAGAAATTCATCAGCAGTTGTGGTAAAGCGAAAAAACTAAATCATAAATTATCACCTACACACAGGCATAATTCTGAGCAAATTTTGGGTTGTTCATAACCTTTTTAAAAATGAACAATGTCTACATGGCTCAAAATTGTTTCTGGAAATGTGTATGCACATTTTTCTGAATACTTGGAATTTCATAGCATAAGGAAATTCCTCCCATAGTTTATCACTAATGAACAGAAAGATTTCTGGGTCACTGAACAGAGAGGCAAAGAGCCAAATTTTGACCTATGATGAGATGTGGGTATACACTGGTATCCTAAATAATAAAAGCATAGAAAATAGCATCAAAGATTTGTATAACCACCTACCGGCTGAAATCAAACAGATAACAAACGGGAAAACAAAACTAAAGGCTGTCAAAACTTATTTATTACAGAAAGTATTTTACTCCGTGGAAGAATATAAACAGAAGGGTAGAATATGCTATTTACACTTCTCAACTTTATAAACATGTTTGTAAATATTATTGTATTTAATTTATGTATATACAAATTGACGATCCATGTAAAAAGCTTTACAGTTGGAGATAAATAAATATCAATATCAATATCAACTACACTACCAAAAACAAGAAAATGAACATGGAGAAGAGGGAAGTGGTTTTTGGCTAAGACCAAAATTTACTGCCTGACAGAAAAGTTCCCGTAACCACATTCTGAGACTGCAAATACAAGTTGCTCACCAGTTTCCTTTGCAAACGTTATTTTTGCACATTACAAACTGCTGGATGATTAAACAAAAGATGTCTAGACCTCACTCTTGAGTCCTACTTCTACATGATAACATAAGGTTAATACAGCTGCCAAAACTTATAATAGATTAAAGAATATTTTTGGACAACTCTAGAACACGTTCTCTGCAATCCTAACTCCTCCCCTTGTGATCACCACATGGGTCACTGAAGGACGCATTGGAAAGAATAATGTTCAACTTTTAAGGGGTTATTTGAACACCCATTATTTTCTTTGATTACATAATAAAGCTGAGATAGAAAAGACATTTCTACTGAAGGAAACTGTTAAAAAATAAAACATTTTTAATTTTATTTTGTATCAATAAAATTCTTTTAAAAAAAGTTGTGTTTATTTTTTATTGGCTTTTTACTTTAAACTTGTTCTATGCTAAGCTAATTAATATATCTGAGCTTAGCATGACTATCACCAGTAATGGGGTGAAATTCTTAAAGCTATAATTATTCACCAGCCATTAGATTTCTGTAGGCAGAATAACTCTCCATGACAGGGTAGAGCACCTGACTACAGTTTGAGAGGTCCCTGGTTAGATTTTTGGCTGGGTCTAGATAATTTATCAAAAAGATTTTTCAGCATGCCCAAAACCTGGTCTGTCAATATGAGTGTGCTTGAATGTGCATCTATATAACAAATTATTTAATAACCAGTTCACCCAAATACCATTGCAATTGGACAAAACCCTGAATACATGTTGCCGATCATAGGTCTAAAATATAATTTATAACTAGCACAACTTTAACAATTTAGCAAAGGTAACAAGCTATAAAAAAAAAAGCCATATATGATTGATATAAGTAAAAGACAATATAAACTATGGCCATTGTGAAGTTATAAAATCATTAAATTTTAGATGAGTCGCATTTTTTACACATCTGCTTCACTTTTCGTACCTTTCACTTTCGCTTCACTGTGGTGTTCCAATACAGTTGAATCTCGATATTATAAAATCATGTTAAAATCTTTGTGCTGCATTCAGTGCACATGCACTTTTGTAGTTCTTGCATTTACTTATTCATTTTACAAATGCTAGGGTCATATTAGAGTTGCCACTATGTCAAAATTTTGGTACAGAGAGAGTTCTTTTATGTACCAATCAATCTACTGATATGAAACAATTGCATTTAAAAGCAACCAGCCCTCAACTGCAATGTCCAGGGAAAATATATGTGTGTGAAAGGGATGAATGAAATTAATGAGTGAGAAATTCTAGTGAAATGCAGTAAGATGTAGAGCTTTCTGGTCTTACTGGCCATGGTCTAGTAGGAAAAACTGATGTTCCTGACGTTTTGCTCGTACGTGTATCGAGCATCCTCAGAGGACTCATGGCAAACTAGAATGTTTGGAAACTCTACATCATTTTCAGACTCTACAACACTACAACCCAGAAACCTCTACATCTTACTGGATTGACACCGGCCGTGAAAGCCTAAGTTGTTACATCTAGTGAAATGGTTTTGCAGTATGCAGCCTTTTGCTGGGCTGGGGGTGAGGTTGACAAGAGTTGCACAGTAAATATGTAGTTTGCTACATAAGTTATTTCTAACACACATAACAAATGCTTAAAAAGAAAGTACATGTATTGGTATCAAGCAGAGGATGTTGAAACTTGCTGTTAAAACATTTCTCGCACCTGCTAAGAACATCTGCCCATTACACTCTGCAGTTTCATCTGATAAACGAAAACTTCTTGATGAATGTTATTTTCAAGTACATCTAAATTGTGTGAATTTACCTCCTTTAATGCTCCTCAGAAATAAAAAATTGCAGCAGAGGAACAAGTGGACATTAAAGAGAAAGTTTACAAAACAAACCCACATAACTTAGATGAACTTAAAAATAACATTTGCCATTTCTAAAAGGGAATTAAAAAGTGTAATAGGTAATTTTATAAGTATGTGCCAGAAATGCTTGAACAGTGTAAGAGGCAGTTTCAATATCTCCTTGCTTGATATACAGGATAATTTACTTTTCTTTTTAAGTATTTGTATTATGTGTTTTACAAATAACTAATATAATGAACCATACTATATTTACTACAAACTTCCTAGCCAAAACAACCAGCTTCGCTGATGACTGACACATGCCATGAAACCGATCCTGCCAAATATTGTTACCTCCTTATAATATTATTTGCTCCCTCTGAAAAATTTGTCCCTGGCTAAATAGTAAATGGATTTTATATATCTTATATGACCCTGTGCAGCTTTCAGAACTTATTTATCCAGGACTAGAAAAAAAGCACAAAATATGGAATGAGAATATTTGTTATGCATTTTATCCAAAGACTAGTAGTCAGTACTCTCATTTCATACCAAGCTCCTAAATCAATGACACCTATCAATGATGTTTTTCTTAGCTATTGGCCTGGTTACCCATAATACTTAAGCCAAATGTTGAGACACGGAACATCATGCTGACTAGTTTATGTTTTCAACATCTCTATCTCCTTCTGGATATTGCCTCTGGCTTGAGCTTCAAATTTATCACGGAACTCTTTGCTGGCAAATATATTAGGGATCTGCAAAAATGTCTGCAGTACCTGAAAGAGAGCCAAAGCATCCACATTACTATAGAGCAGCTATACCATAACAACTCCCATCAACAGTGAAAAGTTAGCACAGATACAACACAAATACAAGACTTTGCATCCATGTTATTTAATAAAAGCATTCACATAAAGCAGCATGCCTCTTTAGTGTAGATGGTAGCATATCAGCCTCATGTTCAAGAAGTCCCGAGTTTGAATTGGTCAGAACATTCCTGCTGCTACTGATGAGTCTGCAGGCAGTGTATGCAGTGCAGAGAGAAGCAGTGGAACAGTAGATCTTGCAGTTTTTATGTCAGAATCGGGAAGCAGAGCAGTGTAAAAGGAAAACATTTTGTGTATGTTGAAGAAAATACAAGCAGTGCAAGTTGGTGCTTGTAGCAGAGATATAAAGGAACATTAAAGAGATGTGCTTACGTTATGTACTTATTTAAAAAGAGGAGGTGATTTAACTTAGCACTGGGCTGATGATTTTAGTGACAAATAAAGTGAGTAAAGCTGAACTTCACATAGTTGTTTTTGTCACAATATTATAAACTGATACTGGTACAACCATATTTTTGACAAAAATTAGCTTACAAATAAGTGTTGCCCAAACGTCTGCAGATAATCAAATGTGAAGGATGTAAGTATGAAAAAGATAATAAAAATCATATATGCTTAAGCAGTGGCTGTTAGCAAAATAAACACGCTCATATTAATGTTAAAAATACCCAGATATTTAGATGCATTGAGCTTCAAATTTATCATGGAACTCTTTGCTGCAAATGTATTAGGAATCTGAAAAAATGTGTCACTCCAGACTATTCAGACCAAACCTTTGATGAACATAATTATTTTGAGAAAGAATAGATAAAATAGTAATGATAGATTAAGTGCACACAGAAAGTCTTTACAAAGATAACAAAGTATGCCAATAGAGACTGATTAAGAAAAAGGTTACTAAGCACCAACAAAGTGCTTAGAACCCTCTTTAAAAATAAAGCTAGATTATCAGTTACATAATACAGCCCAATAAGTTTTCTGATAATACCAGCATAATAACAGAAAATTCTATAGGGCAAATGAGCAAAAACAAATGGATATAGCTTCAACAAGCTTAACAAGGGCGTAACAATAAATTCTGATAAAACAGTGGCAATGTATTTTCAGAGCACCAAAATATAAATGTTACTGAAACTCAAATTAAGTTTTAATTGTGAACAGATAAACTATAATTAATTAATAGTAAAATTAAATAAAATAATTTAATTAAAATAATAATTAAATAAAAATAAATAATAATTAAAAATAAAGTTAAATAATTAATTGTGAAGAGATAAACTATATAATAACACAACATTCCTAGGTTTTTGGATATAAAATACTTTAAAATAGGATGAACATTTCAAATACATTATATAAAGTTAAGTGTATTCTGTTACAAATTTAGAATACTCATTAACCTTTTAAGCATCACCACTATCTGATATTGAGATAGTTATGATTAACAGCATTGTTAAAAATAAAGCTAATTTCATATCAAAAGGCTTACTGAGTCATATTTTATTAAAATTTAAAACATCACTCATGTCAACTATTAAAAACAGGAAACATTTTTGGAACCTCCCAGTCCCATCCTCAGCTGGTTGGCAACTGACCACTATCTCCATTTTCGTCAACCAGCTGAGGATGGAACTGGAATGGTCCCGAAAACATTTCCTGTTTATAATAGATGACGTGAGTGATGTTTTATATTTTAATAAAATATGACTCAATTAAGTCTTTTGACTATCAGATATGTTTGGTATATGAATCTCTATTCAGTTCTGAGTTATGGTATGTGTTATTTTTGGAGACATTTTTCTTCCTGTAATAAATTACTAATAATACAGAAAAGACTCATAAGACTCATAACAATGATGCTTTGTCCACATTCAAGACTAAGATCTACATGCATGATTGCTTATGGATCTCAACTTCTAGATAGCTTTGGATATTGAGGTTTCCGTTTATGTATTTACTTTTATATATCATTATTTACCAAAAACAATTTAAAATAATGACAGTATTTTTTTAAACAGTATGAGCACACACTACCAAAACAACAGGCAAAAAGTGGATGGATATATATAATACCTGTCAACATGAAGCAATGTATATAGCAGTAAAACTGTACACTTACTAGCACACTCCATAAAAAGGAATTATAAATTTATCAATATTTAGTTCTCAATGGCACATCTGCTTGAACAATGCTTTTCCTCTATATGTGAATATATCAATTTTAAGTGCTATTGAATAATTTGGATTTAAGAGTTTAAACTGGAATCATTATTAATTGAACATCAGTTATGTTTATACTTGCTCATCTGAGACAGTATAAACATTACTGATGTGCAATTGAATTGATTAGAGCTGAATGGCACTAAGTAAATATTATAACTTTTCAGAAGAACAAAAGTACTTCATATCAAAACCACATAAATGTAGATTATTAATGAATTTTTGTACAAAACAATGTCTAGTAACACATATAATTGAGTAAAAAAACAATTTAAACGTTTCATCTGTATTTTTTGTTAATGCACTTAATGCTTTTGAGCTCCGCAGCCACTACTAAATTGCAGATCTCCACTGATATTTAAATTTAATGTATTTGATTGATCATATGTTTATAAGCAATATATAAATGAACAGGTAAAATAAATTATAAAATATCTCTTTCCCTCAGTACAATTAATTTGGATAAACAAACATAAAAACACTGACTTTTAGAGCTAAGTCACTTGAACCACATTTGTTGGCCATTTCAGAATACTTTCATAAAACTGCATAGCTTTTGAGGAACATATTTTACTAACTTGCTAATGTCCTGAATCTTATTAGTTTATGTCAATTTTGTCCTTGTATGCCTTTTAAAGGGCATAGTAAGGTGCTGTAGCAAGCAAGACTTTCCCAGAAAGAATTACTTATGTTTGTCAGGCAAGTCAATGTAAACAGATGTTTCAACGTTTCCAACCTTGTTAATGCGGTATTTGAACTGCTTAAACTTCAAGGGGGAAGACACCTGCTTCTTATCTCTTGGGAGTCCCCCACTTGCCTGGAACATTACACTCTTCTTAAAGCAAGATGATCACCATTTATCAAAATTAATAATTTTCATATTTTTTCTGCTAAATTCTGTTAATTCAATATATTGTTTTGCAGTAAAAACTCTATTTTAGCTTTTAATTTTTTTATTTTAATAATGCAAAATCTTTGTCAGATAATGGATACGAATGACCCCCTTCAAGAAATATGTGGTTAACTTACACAAATCTACCAGCTGCCATCAATCCCATGCACATTCTCACCATTGTGCGGTTTTCATTTTGTCCAGTACATGTGCCTGAGAATAAGCTGAGATCTTTAATGATGTCTGAAACATAATTTTTAATGTACCTAGGTAAATAAAAGTGCAAACCTCATTCACACCTTTTTTTTTACCCCCCATGATACAGATATACAACAGAGCTGTCATCTTTTAAACTGTGAATGCTGAAAATATTTGCCTACAGTTGATGCATATAAAGGATTCCTTGCAGAGGAATTTCTGGCAAGGGAAAGTTCTGTAATAGTACACATTTCTTCATTTTGAAGACAGACTTGGCTTTATTTTAGTTAATTGATGGAAATTGCTCAATTTCTTCACACTAGCCGTGGTTCAAATCCCGGCCATGGCATTGAATTTTTCATGTTGACTCTATCCATCAAAAGACTTGGCCTTTTTGAGGGAATTATAAAATTTTCGGTTCTTAGAAGATGAATGACCAAATCTGACTTGGCTGCAAGTTCAAAGCTTCACAGAGATGAGGACTTTTTAATTTGGCATGAAGTTCCTCACAAAGAAAACAGACATCTATTTATGGTCTACCAAATTTATAATCATAGTTTTTACAAAAATACCGTCTTTAGAAGTAGTATTTTGTGGTTAGTCCACATAAGTACCACAATGCAACTCACAGTTATCTAACACACAGCCAACAATCTAAGTGCTGAATTTCCTTTCCAGCATAATAAGAAAACTTCAGAGTAAAAAATTTGTGAAACATATGAGTCCATTGGAGAATTTAATGCCATGACAGCACGTTTGCCATGGTAGTAGTAGTAGTTTATTCATCCGTTAAGTCAATAAAATGACATTGGATACTTCAATACAAATATTTACAACAATACAAATAATATAAAGTATAAAAAATAAATTACATCAAGTGTAATTAATAAGATCTAAGCATGACTCATAGATATATACAGTTGCATGGCTCTACAGCTACAGCATTTAAAATGGTATCACAAATATATACAATTATATGGCCAGCTTCAGTGTATCTAGAAATTCACTTACATCATAATATGAATCGCTTAGTAAAATTTTTTTCAACGATAGCTTGAAACACTGATGGATTTTATGTTTTTCACATTGGCCGGTAGTTTATTATACAGAGTGACTGCTGAATATCTAACTCCTTTGGAATGAAATGTAGTTCTATGTGTTATTGTCCTTAAGTCTGTTTTACCTCTGGTGTTATGATGGTGTATTTGATTATTTTTTGGTTAATGGTTAAGAGCGACCAGACAGAGACCAGGAGACCCGTGGTTCAAATCCCAGCCATGGCATTGAATGTTTCAGTCTGATTCTATCTATCTTGTTTACATTTTTATTTTCTTTACATTTTTATTTTATATATCTTAAATTGATTGTCCTATAATCTATTTTCACAATCAGTATAATTTACTGAATCATAAATCACAATTTATTTACTTATTTAGGTATTTATTTATTTTAGTTGTCAATCAGTGCTTTTCCTATATTTCATAATGCTAAAATATAGGCCTCTTAAGATAAATGATCACATGCCAATTTTGTTCTTTAATTCCACAGATCTATATTTTTAAATACCTTAACTCTGAGATTCTTGTACAGTGGTTCCGGTAAAAAGGCATATTCTTGTTGAACCTTTGAGGTGTATTCTGCATACTTTTCAGGACTAGAACCTAACACAGCCATATCCAGATCCAAGAAGTAATGCAGGTCATCACTTCCATACATTCCTTTAGTTTTGTGCTCTTCCGTGCTATGTGATGCAGCTGCACTAAGCAGGGTTTTAACTTCAGCCCTTAGAGGACTTTCCTAAAAACAAGAAATAAAATTACTACAGATCAGTGATAATAAAATGTGTACAATCCAGATGAGGTGTTAGGGTGAACATACAAGCTATATTATCACATTTTTGTTTTGATTTTTGTAGTGTTTAAAACCCATATTTATACATATAGCACACAGGCAGTTGACGCTGATGATGCAATAAAACAATAACTTGGAAAGAAAACATTCTAATTTTAGAGCACCCCCCCTGGCATTTACCAGTAATGAATGGGGAAAACCTAGAAAATGCCTCAATCAAGGAGGACAGGCTTAGTAGGAATTGAATCATGGACCTGCTGTTCACAAAACCATGACTAAATGATCTAGAACAATTATATTGATCTATTGGTATAAGGTAAGATAAGATAAGATACTTTTATTTATCCTTTGAATACAGTGATTTCAAGCACACGTCAAAATCAATTGTACAAAATTTCCAATTTTATATACATATATACATAGTTTTATCTTTTTACAAATCCTATACTAGAATTCTTCCAAAACTATTAAATGCATCTGTTATTATAAATTTTTTATTCCCTTCAGTTATATTCCATTTTATTAATTACTTTTATTTCTTCTGGTAACTTATTATATAGTTATTTACCCATGCTTTCACTACAGCGGTTGTTTAGTGTTCCCCTATACACTGATCTAAAATAGTCCTAATTATTTCTTAGACTATAATTATGTATACCATGATATTTTGGTTCTTCTTTTTCTTGTAAAATGATTTTTATTGTTTCATATATATGTAACAGTTAAAATACCAAACTCCCTTAAACTTTATTTGCATGTCTGTCAGCTATTTATTTGTGCCATTATTCGAATTGCTTATTTTTTGTAGTTTGAAGATCTGTTTTACTCCTGTTGCTTTGATGTTTCTCCATAAAGTTATCCCATATTTTATTTGTGAGTATATAAATGCATAGTATATGTGTTTTAAAGTTTCATAATCCATATTTTTTCCTACTTGCCTCTTTATAAATATACCTTTAACTTTTTGTTTATACGAGATATATCCAGTTTAATTGTTTGTCTATTATTACGCCTAAAATTTTAGTGTGTTGAACTTCCGGTATTGTTTCACCATCTATTGCAATGTTTATATCATTTTTACTATAATTTCCTAATTCTGTAGTGTAAATACACACCTTTGCTGATTACAAGTAATCTTAAATGTATCACCTGATGTTTCAATGCTCATACAGCTTCTAGAAGCCAAGAGGAAGTGAGCTGTTTGTTCTCTTGAATTTAACAAACATTTTGGCTTGTTCAAAATAATTCTATTAGTTTACATTTTGATTCTGGGTAATTACAAATATATGTACACACATACATGCCAACCAATAGTAATGGTCTTTACAGTGCTTACATCATGATACATTATTATAATAAAAATTGTTTAATTAAGTTAATTAGGAGTCGATTAATATGTAGTCAAATTTATATTGGAAAAACGAAAAGAAATTTAGAAACAAGAGCAAAGGAACACTTTAGGAACATAAAATACAAACAATTAGAAAAATCAGCAGTTGCCACGCATTTTTGTGAAAAAAACCACAACATAAATCCAGAACCAAAATTACTAAAACATACAACAGGAAAAGAAGAACTGTCCACATGGGAACAAATCTTTATTTCAAAAAATAGGAACAAAGTATTCAATTTCGACATCCCCCAGAAAGATTTGTTCAGCAAGTTCCTCGAACCGCCACCAGAGGAGACCGAAGACAAAATATTGCCAGCTACACCAATGAGAACTAGTCGATGTCCGGCTGAAGATAGAGGGAAGACCTCAGAAACCGGTTCCGGGAAAATTTAAAAGTGAGTGTTGTTTTGTGTTATTAATCGACTCCTAATTAACTTAATTTATACAACAACACTGTTTTCAACACTTCCATAAAAGGATTTATTGTTTAATTATATTCATTTGTATTATGAAAACTATTTGAGGTACAAACATGGGGTTTCTACAGTTGTGTTAGAAACATCACTCCCTACCTTCCTCATGGTTCACTTTTGGCAAGATTTTTGTCTTAGTGTAAATAGTATTTATTAGAGGCGGATATACATGGTGCTCATCACATCCTGCTAAAGGGGACTCCGACTGGTTCCTGACTTGGCAGCATTCAAGGACAAAAATCATCCCATTTGGAAGATATAGTAGATTTTAGGGCTAAAGATAAAGTATGTGATAATATTTATGTGCTTAATTTCTTACATTTTATTTTTGAAATGATTAGGGACAACAATTATATGCTCTAATAATCCCTTTAATATGCATGCATTTATGCAGTGAAAACTTCCAAAATATGCACATAAATATGCCTGTATAAAATATTAAAACTTTATTAAGATAGAAAAATACAAATTTAAGACAGTTTATTAGAAATTTGAAAATATAATCATTGCCAAAACCAGACCGTCAAACCATAATGTTTATGAGAGTAGTTTGAACTATTACTTTACACTTAGTACACTGCTCAATGAAATTTGGAATTTCCACAATGGAATGTCCATTGCTAAAAATGCTTTGCACAAATGAAAGGAGAACTGTGCAAAATTACTGTCTAAAAATTTCTTAACAATTTTTGAACAAGAACACCTTTTATGGATTAACATTTTATATTATCTATGTGTTTATTAATATTCAAATGCTGAAGTATTAGAAAACGATTTTATTACTGTTTTCTCACATGGTTCACAATACAAAATTGTATCATCTGTTTCAAACACACGTTGATATTCTTATAGCCTAACTTTTGCATTATTCCTTGAAAAACAAGAGCTTCACCATATATGTACAAGCCACATACCACTGAACTAAATGACTTCAACTTTCAACTGAGGAGCAACTGTGATTTGTGAAATGCTATCGAATTTCAGAAGTGAATCTCTACAACTATTAAGCAACACTTGAACATATTAAGATTCATTCCTTTAGTGCCTAAGGTATAAGAATACATTTTATTATAAACCAACTGATACTGAACATTGAAGTTAAAACTAAAGAAAATTTTATATTACGTTTAACAACCAGAGTTGAGCATAATTTCGAGAAAACCTTAACACAGTCCTTCATTCATATTTCATACCTTCGTTCATACCTTCATTCAGTATTAGGGCTTCTGCTATTTCTAATAATGATAAATGATATATCAGAACGTTATCCCTGTCATACAGTTGTTTATAAAGATGATACTTCCTTGCTTAACATTTACAAAGACTTAGAATTGTTGACAGAATCTGCAAACGAAACCATGCAGCAGGCACAAAATTGGTTTAGATGTAATGGCTTCCTTATGAATCCTGACAAAACTCAAAACATTATTTTCAATTTAAAACATGTAAATACTGTCAATAATAGTGTGAAACTTCTAGGTATTGCAATTGATAAAGTTATCTTGGAATCCCCATATTGATTTTGTATGTAATAATTTATCACATATAGTATTTCTCCTAGAAAATTAAAAAAAAAAAAAAGCAGTACCAAAAGAATTTATTAGAATGGTATCCTTTTCATTTTTTCAGTCCATCCTAAGATAGGCATTGTCTTACGGGGTAGTAGTCCATGTATAAATGAGGTATTGAGAATTCAAAAAAAGGCCAGTAAGAATTTTAACTAACTCAAAGAAACTTGAACACTGCAAACCACTACTTATACAATTAGAAATTCCAACCATTGTTAGTTTATTATAATGCAATACGATGTCTTAACTCACATAAAAGAGAATTTGCATATCTATGAAGTCAGAGTGATATACATACTCACAATACACGTAGTAGTAGTAGTAAAATTGATATGC
Source organism: Mantis religiosa (assembly GCA_030765055.1). Classification (NCBI taxonomy): domain Eukaryota; kingdom Metazoa; phylum Arthropoda; class Insecta; order Mantodea; family Mantidae; genus Mantis; species Mantis religiosa. The sequence continues at coordinate 100,950,184 of CM060957.1, forward strand.
CATACCATAGACTACAGAAGACTTCCAAGCACTACAGAGTTGTAAGCGTTAAACTATACAATTCACTTCCATTAAAAATAAAGTCTTCAAACATTCATATATATATAAAGAGAGACTATACAAGTGGCTCATAAAGCGTCCTTTATACAGTGTACAAGAATTTCATGCAACAAGTGAGTGTGATATGTAAATGTGTGTGATTAATTTAATATATTAAAGTATAGTTATAAGTTCTTTTTCTTTCTCTAACGAAGCCTATTGTAATCTCTGGGATTACCAAATGGTGAATAAATACATTAACATTATCATTAACATACTGCTAATGTGAAGTATCAACAGCGTATTTGCTGATATGACACTCTGTCATTGATAAGATATATAGCTTATGCAGTAAAGTTACTATCAGTGTTGCCAAGTTTCAATACTGATTCATACTTGTATATGCAACACATGCATAAGAAATAAAAATATAGAACATATATAAAACAAGGAAATATGCACCATAATTTGAAAAATACAGAAATATTATCACATTAACAAAATGTGAAATACACTAATTAATACCTAAAAAACAGAAGCTAACAACAGTGCAGCAATAAATACTACATAAGATATAATTATTTGTCACAAACCTCACTTATCTTTTTAAGAAAATTGAAGAAAAAAAAATTAAGAAAATTTCCACTGAAGTCCCCACTAGTCTCTTCACTAGTTCGCAAATAAAGCATTTGCAATGGAAAAAATAGTCACTGAGGATGCAAATGATTTATTTGCAAAACTAGTCTCTTGAATTCTATGGAAATTTCATCAATATTCTTAAAAAGATAAGTGAAGTTGTGACAAATACTTTCTAACAACAGAAAAAAAGAAAGGCTATTGCATTATATCCCTGTCAATAGAAATGATTTCTTTATAATCTTATTTGAGCTTTATCATTTATAAATCTATTGATAAAATGAAAAAATTAAAAAATTTAACTTTGTATTCTGAACTGAAAGGCCTGTACCATAACTCTTATGACAAGCCAACAATTTATTGGCTGACATACTACTGAAAAACAGAGCAAGTGAACTTCTGAGCTCTACTAAGACCCATAGCAAGCACACAAAAATAATCATGATAAATTATAATATTTGTGTCACAAATTTTAATCTACATAATTTTGTATGACAATATATATTATATTATGCACAATAAGTTCTGTTTCATGTCTGCTGCTCCATCCTGGGCATTTTGAGTTCAGTGAGAAACATAACATTTAGTATGTAAAAGTAAAAACTTAAGTGTTTTTTAATAGGGTACACTTGAGGAATCATTTTGTGAATCATGAGTTTATCAGTAGATATCTTTAGAAAGAACTTCCCTATAAGATGAGAAGTGAACACTATTCCAACTTCTTTGTGGTGCAATAAAGCAGAAAAAATTATCATTCACATTTTGTGCAAAATTAAATGCTTGCAAAATAAGATATCAAGACATTATTCCATTTTAAACATTCTATTTCAATTCTAAGTGAAAGACCATATAAATTTAGAGGAGCTACTCATAACAGCCAAGATTAAACGAAGAACAAAATATCTTATAGGTGAACGTACCAAATTCATTTAAAATATCTCATCTTATAAAAAAATTTGGTGTAACTCTTCCTCTTTGCTCTAATAGGAAGTCTTACCTTTGCATCAATAATGTCATTTTGAATATTTAATAATATTTAGGATTGAAAATTTCCAACCTAGCTAGTAAAGCAATTCTGCATTATTAATGCAATATCTAATAATGGCTTTGTTAGAAGACAGTGAAATGCTTACTTTTTTATTGTCTCACTATAAAATTAATGATATTAAGAACAACATTGTAAACAAATTACTTGTTATAAATATTGTGATCCTATTTTGCATTTGGTTGTCTTCTAACTTATAATGAGGTGGTATTTAATTCTATTCAGTATCAGAACAGTAAAATTTTCACCTTACATTTGGAATTCCTGCTTCATCAGCAAATTTTATAAAATATTCAACATTCTTTTCTTCACTTTCCATTGCTTTTGGATCATATTCAAAACTGTAAACAAAACAGAATTAAGATTAGAACTTTAGTTATATTCTTCAAACAATATTCTCCTATTTTAATGAACTGTATTTAGCTTACTAGTGGAAAAATACTGCTAAGGCTACAGCTTTCTGATTTTTCAGTGTATGTTTCACACTGTTGAAATGCTCAAACTTTTCTTCCAAATGCTGAAGATCATGACAATTTCGCCCATCTCTTGAATATCTCTGGACAATTTTATTCCACCACTTGTTCACTACTTCTGAGCTTAAATCTGATGTGTATTCTTTCCATATATCCTCCACTGTAGATGACATTGTTGAGTTAATTCTTTTCTTCTCCCTTTTTTCCCTCTCTTTTTCTAATGACACTGTAACAAAACAATTAAACCTTAATACTGCAAGCAGAGAGAATAAGTAAATTTATTATAAATTACTTATAAGATGTATTTAAGTTTCTAATTAAACTGCATTTGAAGCACATCTTCATTCAGTACCTACCTACTTCATAAGGACTCATTGGATTTACCCATGCCATTGTCTTTTCAATAGAACATTTTGCAGAAATAAAAAAGTTCTTTTATGTTTTATTTAAAAGGCTAAGAACATATAAACTAATTTATGATAAACATTAACTTGGTACTTACCTGCTGATTAATAATACTGAAGAAATATATATTTTATAAAGTTAATATTTGACAGGCACCATTTTGAATTATTCCACTCCAATCAGCTGATACCCTGATTGTTCTGTCAACAGGCAGCTTGATAGATTGATATCTATGGATTAAGTTGCTTACTACTGTAATATAATTGACTTTGTTCACTCTGTGGTATCACTACACAGCAAATCAGAGATTGGAGAAGTTCACAGAGAAGTTATACATCACATCATCAACAGCATCACATTGACCTGTAACCTCAATTCTGTTGTATTGATTTTTGCATGTATTGCTTGTTTTATAGCAAATGTCAAGACAGCCAACATGTGTAATTGTGTACATATCAATATCAGCTGTTTTTTCTATATTATTATTTCTTCAAGGATTCTTTCCAATGAAGAGCCCTATTGGCAAAACAGCAATGGAGGATGATTTACCACAATCAATTGCAGGGACCAGGTAACCTCTTGGGCATATGTATCAATTCTAACCTATAAAGTGCATGACTTATCTTTGATTTTTTTAAAGCCTATGCAAAGTTGATTGGTTTTTGTTTTCAGGGTTAATGTTACATCATTTTATCCTCAACACATAGGAAGAGTGGTTATAATGGTGATAGATGCATTTCGCTGGGATTTTGTGCAGGGTGTAGAAGGACATAAAAATATGCCATATACTTCTTCTGTTATTGAAAGGCATGAAGCTTGCTTACTACCAATGAAAGCTGCTCCTCCAACTGTCACAATGCCAAGAATAAAAGTATGTCCAATTAATTCAGAGTATGCAGCAGTTAATGTTCCTTTTTAAAATGAAAACTAAATTACTCAAATGTTGTAATAGTTATGATTAAAAGCATTGTTAAAAGTGAAGCTAATTTTATATTAAAAGACTTACTGAGTCATATGACTTCAAAATGATGATTACATAGAAATTCCAAAGGACCTGCTATCTAGATGCTAAAATATATTGCAAAAACTTTAAAAAGCTGTCACGCATAGAAAATGAACATGAGTGAAGATTCAAGTTTTAGTAAAATATGGCTAAATAAGTCTTTTAATACTCATATGTTATTTTATTTTAATCATGTAGGGCTATTGCTGCTATTTTTCTTATGTTTTACCATTAAACCCATTGATAAACAATATATCCAACTACATATAAATTACTTATTATAGTGATGCAAGCAAATGTCAAACTTAGAAATAATTACCAGCATTAAGTAATATAAATTGCTGACAGCTAAAAAGCCCTTTAACATTCTTATGACTTTTGCACTGATTAATCCCCATCCTATTTGTACATGTGTACTCTTAAAAACTTACTTTAACCTTCTCTAGGAAATAGTTACGGTGTGAGATACATAGAGAAGTAAGCTATAGTATGACTCATTTGTAGCACAGCCAGTAGAATACCTAACTGATAGAGAAAGGCAGATTTTCACATAGGTTCTGTGTATTTCAGTTATGTGCTGGGTTTTGGTTTTAATTTCTGTAAACACCCTGTGAATCTCTAGCTTAAATACCATGCTGTCAGTGATCATTTGTAAAATTGGTTTTACAGCAGTGGCTAGGAACATGACCGGACCACAATGACTATTTAGAAATGACCAATGAATCTAATTTAGTTGTACTTTTTCTGTCTCTTACATATTAAAATAATGTCCGCTTTATTATGTGAAAACTGTAGCTGCTGACAGTGAAGTAAACTAAGTATTAAGAATAACTAAATGCTTTAGTAACACAACTTCACTAATACTTATCTGTATTTACAGTTCTTTGGGACCGGTTTCAAAACAACTCTGTTTCATTTTCAACCTGTCAACTGATCACAGGCATTGACACTGACTGACTGACTGACCGCTTTGTTACATTATACCACCATATTCAAAATAGCAAAATCTGTACAGAGGTTACTTATCAAGTAGGAATATAATCAGGACACAATCTGCAGAAATGAACATAAAACACAAGAAACATGAGTTAAAGGTGGTAGAGTATGTTACCCTATGTGTAAACTAATCCTTCAGATAAAAAGAAACCATAAAAGAAACTATGCATGAGAGAGAGATTCTTCCACTACTTCACGGCTTTGGACTTTTCAATCCGTTCCGGCTCCAATTTTGTCTGCCCATCTTTTCTTCAGTCTTCCCTGATTTCTTGTACCTTTGGGTTTATAGTTTATGGCTGTTTTCCTCATTGATTTCTGTTGTTGGCAATAATATGATTTATTCCTTCTACAATAATATGATTTATTCCTTCGACTTGCAATTCTTTCCTGATTTCTTGACTGCATTTTTGTCTTTTTTAGTGTACCCAGCTATTGCTCTTATAAATTTTGTTTCTGTTTTCTGTATTTTAGTACTATTTCTTTGTGTTAATATTCATGTTTCCAATCTGTATCTGTTGGTACTGCCATTGATTTGTACAATTTTACTATGGAGTCTTTATGGGCCTTATTTTTTAATGTGCCTGTTATATAGTTAAATTTTTTTTCTATTACCTACATCAGTTTCTCCTTAGTACGAGACAATACATCCTAAATACTTGTAATTTGATACCTGATTACTAAAATAATAAGAGTTAAATGATGAAGCCTGGGACTCAAGTACTTACGATAGTAAGTTGCCACAAACGGTGTATTTTGAATGCGAAAGCCCCTAGTGGTTTACCGGGCAAATATATGAGTCAATTGGAGAATTTAATGTCATGACGGCAAGTTGGCCATGGTAGCTCAATGGGTTAGAGTGACTGGACACCGGAAACCAGGAGATCTGTGGTTCAAATCCCGGCCATGGCATTGAATTTTTCATGTTGACTCTATCTGTCAAAAGCCTTAGCCTATATATGGCTAGTGTAAAGAAATGATTAATTTCCATTTATTAACTAAAACAAATTCTTAATATTTCGTCAATATAAATTAAAAGGTGTGATTGATAAAGAACAACCTTGTCTTACACCACTATTAACTATCACTAGTTCTCTTTTATTTATTTGTATTTTTGTATCAGTATACATACTTTTTATTTCAATTAGTTGTAATAGGATGCCTCTATCTTTTAAAATCTTCCACAGTGTTGTTTGTGATACTTTGTCGAAATTAAATTTAAAGGGAGTCGATTAATGACACTAAACACTTACTTTTAAATTTTTCCGGAACATGTTGCAGAGACTTCGCCTCTATCCTCAACCGATTGAGTCGATGGCTAGTTATCATAACAACACTGTTTTCAACACTTCCAAAAAATACTTTGTCGAAAGCTTTAAAATATTCAATAAATAGTAAGTATGTCTCCAAACTTTGTTCTCTTCTTTTTTCAGAGAAAAAACATTGTCAATGGTGCCTCTTTCTTTTCTGTAACCTATTTGTGTTCTTCTAGGAGTATTCCATTTGTTATTTTATTTAACCGGGCACTTATTATTTTGGCATGTATTTTGTAGGCACCACATAACAAAACCAATCCCTCTGTAATTTTTAGGCTGTGTTCTTTCACCTTTCTTAAATAATAATATCACTTTAGCTATCGTTCATTCTTGCAGTATCTTTTTATTTTCCCAGCACTTGTTCTCAAAAATACAGTAATCTTACATGTAATTTCCTAGGAGCATGACAGAGATATAGAGAGAGAATTACCAACAGACGTTTACATTTATCATAGTATAAAGAAATGACCTACATATATAATTTAGACACTCAGACCCCTATCATGCATTGCTTTTGCACTGATTATTACCTAATGCTTCTTAAGTTTAATACTACTTGATTCTGAACTCTGTACTGCAATTGCTAATTTCAGCCAGTTTGTCTGACATTTTTATCGTAGATGTGCTCAACATAATTATAAAAGTAAATAAATGTCCATTGTCTCATGCGCTAACGCTTCAAAAATAAAAGTTTTCAATAACTGAAAATCAAGCCTCATAAGAAGTATCTTAAATGAAAAATTTAAAATTTTAATTTTTGCACTTATTTTTAAAATATAATTATTTATAACTGTTCTGTTTTATCAGAACAAAATAATAAAGCATGTAATATTTTTAATTTGCCAGAAGTTAACCATGTGTTCAATTATTAAAACTATAGGCAAATGCAAATCATTATCCCCCTTCAAAGAAAGTATAGGTACTGAAAATTTGAAGGAAATTGAAGAAAAATTGTAATATAAGGAAGGTTTTAAGCTTACAAGAAGTAATGTTTTAAAATTCCTTGCATTATTTATACACAGCTGTTGACTTTTATTTAAACTTCACATTTGGGTACTAAAATTGCTAAAAAGCCAGTCAGCATTGGATCCTTATTTTACAGTGCTTAAGGATGTCTTCCATTAAACCTTAAATAAAAAACTAAATAAATAATTTTGTGATAAATTGATTATTGAGTTCCCTTAAATTTTTGATTCCCAGAAAGATATGTTCTAAATTTTATTTTATCATTTTTACAGGCTCTTGCAACAGGAACAGTACCTAACTTTATTGATGTTGTTATGAACTTAGGCAGTGGTAAAGTCAGTGAAGACAGCTTCCTAAAACAGGCAAAAGAACATGGAAAGAAAAGTATATTTTTTGGAGATGATACTTGGTTAAAGATGTTTCCTGACATGTTCATTAGAAGTGATGGCACCACATCATTTTTTGTTTCTGATTTCACTGAGGTAATTTCAAAAACTATTTGTAGTTGGTTTATTGATACTCATCACTTACTTTTTTCTAGTTTCAAAGGCATTCGCCTCCATGTTCAATCTCTTTCCAACTGGCCAACTATTCACTGAGGTAATTTGTGTTTCACTACTTAAGTTCTATTTTACAGTAAAAATAAAAAATAAAAATAAAGAAATTAAAAAAAGTATGTCAAGAAAGGAAATGTATTACTTACATAGCTATATAGGTAGCTAAGAGGCTGAACATTTACATGTGCAGGGACACAGTAACTAAATAGAACTCACAAATTCATCATTACAGTTCAGATTTGTAAAATTCATTTCTTAGAGATTGTAATTATTATATTCAAAGTGATGCATGTAGAGGCCCAAATATAAATAAAATCCTTATGTAATAGTAAAGTCTTAAGCTCTGGCTTTGTCAAAGGTTTTATGTAAATTAATTTGTAAAACCAGTTATGTTGTTGTCATAAATATCTTGGCTATCTGGTTTTTGCTGCATCATGTTTGGTAAAGCCAACATTTCAACCTTCCTGTCTTGGTCATCTTCAAGGGCAAACTGCGTTGCTTCCTGTGGCTTTTCAACTTTCTACAGAGACAGGTGGGTGGAAGTGACCTCTGATTGGCCAGGTATTCTCTGCATTGTGCTAGGTAGAAGTGAGCTCCAATAGGCTGAGTGTTTTGTGCACTGTGACATCACTGCAATGCAGAGCTATCGCAATGCGGCAAAGTGTTGTGGTGTGATAACTCTTCTTTCATTTTTGTTTTTTATATGGCCTTTTACCAGAGTTTGTTAATATGCATCCCATCATTGTTGTTATGGTGTGATATGATATGATTTATTGAGTACTAAAACAAATACATCTTGGGCTACCCCTTAGATGGGCCCTGGCCCTTTTGCTAACAGGGCATCCCTTCAATACAATTACATATTTTACATGTGTTTATCCCTTTTAATAGTTATTGCTACACATTTCATTTATATGCTGCACTGGATGTTTCATATTTGCCAAATTTTTGTACCTCTCTGTAAATTATTACACTCATTTCTGCTTCATATTATTATTGTTTCACTGTCTGTATTCACTTAACCTCACTTTTCAAGCTTCTCACTTACACATCACCCCATTTGCGTTCCCTTTCTCTATTGCTAATTATTTAACTTCACTAGCAGCTTTCTGCATTTGTACAGCCATATCACATCTGTTCAGATCTGTTCTGTACCTCTCACGACACCATTCTGTTTTCTTTCTTTCTACAATTTACCCATAAAAGCCATATTTGTGCCTTGCTGATATGTTCGTGCATCTCGATATCTCCTGCCTAAATTTTGCTGCTTTTCTAACCCCTTGAATCTCTACCTTTGTTTCACTCTGTACTCGACGTAATCATTGTTGAAATACTGTGGACAGCAAGGAATTTCTGAGGCCTCTTTGATCTTCCTGGGTCGCCATCCATTTTCCCTAAATATTACCTTAGTTTGGTCAAACTGTGTGGAGTGTTCAGTTTCCTGAGCATGTAGGGCCAAAGCTGATTTTTCTATATCGTTTCGTTTGCAATAATGTATGTGCTCCTGTAATCGTTCCAGTAAAGCATGGCTCTTCTCATCTACATATGTTTTGCCACAGCTGCACGGTATTTCTTAAACACCTAGTGTGTTGAGTGGTGGTACTTTATCTTTTATATTAACCATAAATTGGAAAGTTTAGTCAGTATTATATGCCAGTTTGATATTCATTTGTTTTTAATAATTTTCCTGTTCTATCTGTAATTCTTTCTACATATGTTAGTACTACCAATTTTCATTTACCTGTCTTGTCTTGATCTTCACATCTGAATTCTACTGTTTTCCAAGCTCGATATATGCCCTGTTTTTTATGTCCATTTGCATGCTGCACCTCACGAAAGTTTACTCTCTAATTTATTAATCTCGGCTTTCATGTTGACATAAATACTGTTTTGTAAACAACAAATATATTTTGCTATTATATGTAACAAAATATATATGTTTTACTTAGAAATTTAGAATCAGAACTTAAAAACTCATTGCCATAGTTGGGATTTGAACCATGAATCTTCCACTCTACACACAGCTGCTGTACCATTGACATACTGACATTGAATTTTTCAATTCTAAAGTTTACATACAATGATTTATGTGTTTTAGAACAAACATTTATTGCTGCTTGCTCTTATAAATGGAAAACTATAATGTTTTACTTTTTTTTTGCTATTTTTGAAAATGTCTAAAACATTTTCATTAAAATTTTCAGTGAATACTTTCATGTTTAATCTTTTTTGGGAATATTCTTTCTAGCTATAAGTACAATAGGTATTCAAACGCCAAAGATTAATATTATTTTTATTTTTAACCCAGGTAGATAATAATGTAACAAGGCATTTAGATCTAGAGCTAATATCCACTGACTGGGATATCATGGTTCTACACTACCTTGGACTAGATCATATTGGACATTTAGAGGGACCAAGGAGTCCTTTAGTAAAGCCTAAATTAAATGAGATGGATATAATAGTTCAACGCATTCATGATATGCTTAAGGAATGGGTGAGTTAACTGCTCATGTATTTTTATATAGTGTATTCATTTTCCTTTCAAATGTATGTAGGATGTCCATATAAATTCTATCTAAACTCTGGCCGCATCATCTTTAACTTTGACAATGGAAAGAGGTGAAAATATGAGTAAACATGCATTGTCACACTTTTCATGGTTGCTTTGTCCATCTTCATTTCATCACAAGCTCCATCCTTACAAAGGAAGAGGTTTCCACTGCCTTGCTTCTTCTCAAATACTCATGACCTTGGTTCCAGTAAGACCCAATTTTTTCTCCAGTTCTGAGCCATAACAACACATGTATTAAACTCATCTTGAAATACTATGGTGAAATATTAATAACAGCATCCGAGTCTTTTAAAATAGAATTAGAAAAAACTCAAAACCAACCATTTACCCTTAATAACAGGTGCAGTTAAAACCACCCCAATAGAGACACTTCTCTTTGCAACATCTAATGCCAATAAACATAAAACTTGAAGAACAAGCTCTAATAAACTCCTAAGAATTTTAAATCTTAGTAAAGAAGACCAATGCCGGAATTTGAAATATACACTAAAAACCCGAAAAGGATTTGTGCAAGAAGTAAAAAAGTTAAAAGAAAAACTACACATACCTATTGCAAAAGAAAATCTATTACATCCCCTAATCCAAAAGAAAACTTTGAAATAGAATGAAATTTAGACCTCTGTGAAATCTTCAAGAAACGAATGACAAGCCCAGATATTGCAAAACTGATGGCATTAGAAAGATTACAAACCAAATTCCTGAAGAAGAATGGACACGTGTGTACATATATATATATATGGTGGTGATGATGGAGCTGGAGCAGATGGCACGTGTCAGTTTTTCTCTTTGTACAAAAATGTGGGGAAAAAAAACAGTACAAATTTTGATGGAGAAATTGATGCAATCTACACTTCTCTAAAATATTTGTTTGTTTGACTACAAAAGTGTAAAAACATTATCAGATTATAGTGGCAATCCAAGCAATAGCTTTAACTCGTAGGAGTTAAAAAAAAAATAACTGAAATTCATTGTTTGGTTAAACAGATACAAAACTTAAGTAAGAATATAGTCTTCCAGTGAATTCCTGCACATTGTAGATTGAGTAACAATGAGAAGGCAGACATCCTAGCAAAAAACGGAATCAAAATTCAAAATAAAGATATAACCAAAAGTACCACTGGAATCAGTTAAAATTATCATCAAGAAGAAAATGAATAATGACTATAAAACTAAATTATCCAAAATATATTAAATTCCAAAGGAGAAAAATTCTTAAAAAACTTAAAACTGAACTACCTCGAAAAACAGCCATTTCCAAGTTCAGACTTACCAATAGGCATGACTGTCTCAGAAAACAATTACATAAAACTGGATTGTTATCATCTCCAAATTGTCTTTATGCAGTAATGAAGAGGAAATGAATATGGAACATCTGTGTGTTTTTTTTTTTTTTTTTTTTTTACATCCTCTAACATTAAGTCATATCAGACGATGAATGAAATAGGAGAAATGATGCTCAAATTTGTCTGGATTCCATGGAGCTTAGCGTTACCTGACATTCGTCTATCAAGATAATGGAAAACCCCGGAAAAAACCTTATCCAGGTAACTCACCCTAACTGAGATTCGAACTCGGGACCTCTTGAACGTAAGGCAGACACGCTACCATCTACGCTACTGAGGTGGGCACATTTGTCTGTGAACAACTTAAAAACTATTTAGACTTGACCTCAAAATATTGGGAGGTAAGAAGGAGAATGGCTTTGTTGCTAAATATCTGAGCATTAACTACATACATACATCTAATGAGCCATTAGCCAGATTGCTATTGCAACTATAACATTAAATGTAAGAATAATTAAGTATTACAATTAAAATAGAGTAACTCACACATGCACAAGAGAAATAGCTTCTACCTGAATGAAACAACAACTGTTACCATATTTTCTCACTGACAAGAAAGTTGGTAACAGTGTCCAAAATACAGGTGAGAAACATGGGGATAAGCCTCTTATGCTAGCAGTAAACTTTTACACTTGACTGAAGATTTATCTCCAACACTAAATCTTGCATGATTTTCTTTTCTTTTTGTGGTCTTTTGCATGGCACAAATCTCTAACCAACATCAGTAAACTATATTTATTAAAAATGTTACAGGAAATAATGTTATAGTGCTAATTTATGTACATAGTAATAGTAAAATGGTAACATGGTTAGAGAAGAATAGCACATAATCATATATCATAGTAAATTCATATATTAAAAGATTTATTGAGTCACACTTTATTAAAAATTAAAACCTCACTCACATCACTTTTAAAAACAGAAAATTTTCAAGACCGTCCCAGCCCCATCCTCAGCTGATTGATGTCTCAATTTCAAATTCATATATGTTTGTATTCTAGGCCCTCAATACATATCCACTCCGAAGAGGGTGGGGCTCTTTAGGGACTGCCTATCAATTAGAATGTTCTCAGAGCTTCTTTACATCTTATTTTTCCATTTCATTATTTAATTTACAAAACAAATATATTGTACTAGTTACAAGAGTGAAGTGTTATTGACAGACGGTTTGAATTAGAACATAATTGAAAAATTACTAAAGAAGTTTTTCCTGTAACTTGTATGTACAAAATTTTATCCAAGTTTTGCATAATTTATATAACCTGGCAGAGAGGATAAGGAATTTAGATTAGTGTTCAAGTTCATTTGACAAGAAAAGAGAAAGCATCATTTCTTCAGAACATGACAGTTTACTCATATTGCAAAAATAAACAGATGCCAACAGGAAAACAAATGACCTGAGAAGTGAGAGGAATTCAGGAGCAGAACTGGTTCACAAGTGATTATAAGGAAAGTAAGTAGCTTACGTTTCTGGAGTTACGAGGGGCTAAAGAATATGCAGCTGTTGACAAAGTTAAATTATTTAGCAGTAATGGTAACATGGTTAAGAGATGAAGAGATATAAATTAGATAATTTTATCTGCAGGGATAAAGGAAGAAGTGATTGCTAAGAAGGCCTTTGGGAGGTACAGAATTCTTCATCAGGAAAAATTTGACTAAAGAAATTAAAAGAACTTGGTCCAGGAGTAAAGAACTGATGTGAGTTATAATGGAAGACAAGGATCCTAATTGAAATATATGTTTAGGTATAATTTGTAACCTTCCTTTCTTCATGGTTACATGAAAAAGCATTCTGTACAAAGACATTGATTGGTTAAGAGATAAATATTCAAATTTAAAGGTGTAAATAGATGGGGATTTTAATATGGGAATAGGTTTGTAAGAGTGTTATGATGAGTGATGAAATGATACTGGAAATGCAAGACATCAGGCATAACAAAGATCAGGTCACAGATAGAGATTAACTGAATTTTGTGAACAGATCTCGCTTGACTTTTTAAACAGGAAATTCAGTGAAGACACAGTAGGAGAGTATAAGTATGTGAATAATAATCTAACAAGTGTCTCAAATGAGTCTCCACAGTGTACTTGGTTGCATGTGGCTGTGGTTAATTTGGCAGCGGAGAAGGTACATTAACATTTAAGCAGGTAGAGACATCCTTCCTTCTTACCTCTACTTGAATAGCACAGTGAGAAGTGTGCTTTTTTTAAAGTGAAGCTAATTTGTGATATTTGCTTGTGAAGTGAAGTCAGTATGTTAACCACTGAACAGAAAGCATTTTTAGTTGAGTACCTGTTCCCTAATGATGATAAAACTTCAGAAAGTGTAAAATAGAAATTTCGTAAACATTTTACATATTTCTCAAAGCAAAACAATTGATCAACTAAAGGTAGATATTGTAAATTATGTACACTCCATTACACAGGAAACCCTACAAGAATTTTTCAAAAACAAGTGTACAAGAGTTGAACTCTGCCTACAGGAACAAGGACAACTTTTCCAACATTTTCTTGACATAGGTGAGTAAGTAATATCAATTTCAGTTTAGTTTGTCGTCATTCCCAGTGATAATTATCAGGATCCATTGCCAACCTAACTTATGTGAGCGAGAAAGTTAAAGCATTCACCTCACTTCAGAGAAGCATTTGAGACAACTGATACAAAGTGTAATGGACTACATATTACAGCCAACTGATATGACATATGTGCTGATTAATTTTAGAATACTTAGTTTAAGAAGCTATAGTGGGCATTCTGAGAAGGAAATACGTACTCAGATTCAAGTAAATTAAGAATTAGCAGAAAAATGTGATATAAGTGGCTTGTTCTCTAAAGACAGTAAGAAATTAGGACAGGTTTTAGATAGAATGAAAACTAAATGGAATTGGACAATGAAAATTTAAACACAAATAATTAATAGCAGAGAGTAGATTTGAAACAATGTATTTATTCAAATATAAATAGGATATGACAGACAATGAATCTGGACTAAATGCCATGTCATATTCTAATGTAATTAGCTTATGATAAATAAATAATTTACAAATAAATATGTATACAAGGTGCATTTTGCATTTTTTCTTATCATACAGCTGATATTGTAGCTCATATTAAGAATTTAATAACAGTTATGTCCATAGAAAATAGAAAAACCGTAAAAATGGCTCCCTGTAGCTACACAAGTAGACAAAGTGCATTTGTTTTTATTCTGTTGTAAAGAGATAAATAGTTGTTAATAATATATATGCCTACAAATTGTTTATTCTTCTCAGGATAAAACATCAGATTTTCCCTCATTATTTGTAATATGTGGTGATCATGGCATGAAAAATTCTGGAGGCCATGGAGGTGCCGATGTTGAAGAAATTATGGTTCCTCTTGTAGTCATCAGTCAAATTTGTAAAGAAACTGCAGGCAGGTAGTTCTTTCTATATTAGTTATTGTAACAACAGTGTGTGGGGATAGCCGTATCCTGGAAACTAAAGTATGATATATGTCTAACTTTGTTATTTTAAGTGGAAAAGCCAGTATCTTTTTTTTAATTTAATAAAGATTGGACCAAATGATATAACCATTCCTTCCCTAAAAAGTAAAGTCAAAACAACAAAACTTGCCAAATGTTTAAAACCTGTATTAAGGCTGATAGCTCTCAGCTGTTTCAGTCATAGAATTACATACAAAGCAGGATGGCTCAGGCAGTTTCGTCTGTAGCCCACATTCGGGAGGTCCTGGTTCTTTTTTTTTTTTTTTTTTTTTGTAATTTAGGTCCTCCAACGTTAAGTCATATCGGACGATGAATAAAATGGGTGAAATGATGCTCAAATAGTCCGGGGTCCATGGAGCTTAGAGTTACCCGACATTCGTCTATCAGGATAAGGGATAGCCCCGGAAAAAAACCTTATCCAGGTAACTCACCCTCACCGAGATTTGAACTCGGGACCTCTTGAACGTGAGGCAGACTCGCTACCATCTACGCTACCGAGGCGGGCAGAGGTCCTGGTTCGATTCCTCTACCTGACCTACCTAACCTATGGACTTTTTCTGGGGTTTTACGGGTCCCAAGATGAATGCTTGGTGGGTTAATTATATTCCCCGAATTGCCTGTCCCTCCATTTCATCTCCATTAACATTTCACATCATCTCTCATCTGGTGGTCTCTTTCAGGGTAGAAGTGTTGGTGGGTACCTCGGCATTGTGTAACATCATGATATGCTCTTGGTATATCCTCCTCCTCTAGTCAGACCGAACCCGGTCTGATGGGGCTGTTTCCAGACTACAGTAGGGTAGGATGTCGGTTGTACTGGCATGCTGAAGTTTCCAACTGGCAAAGTGTAGGTACCTTGCCCTCTGCACTGGCATGGATCCTTGAGATGGCTGCCCTCTGTCTCCTCTCACCTCATCCTTCCTCCCAGGCATAGGTACAATACCTTAGGAGACATAGGTACAGTAGACCAAGTGTGGACCTCTACACTGAATCCCCTGCGTAGTATAGTCCAGTCCAGTCTATAGAATTACATATCTGAGGAATAATTTGATGAGGACTAATACTTGAGTTGTGTGTATTGAGATTAATAAAAGTAGGCTAGCTATTCTAGAAAGATAATATTAAGCGAAATCTAGAGCATCTTAATTTAGATGTTATGCTAAGCAGTATAAAATTTGATGCAAAATAAATATAACAAAATTACCACTAATAGTTGTAATACAAAAATAATTATTTGTAACAAAAGCTTCACTTATCTTTTGAAACTGATGTAAAATTTCAATAAATTATGAGATCGCGATTTCATAAACTATGGTTTACATTTTCAATACACATAATACATTACATAACTGTAATAAAACTGTAATTTTTGTACTAATTTTAAATTATGGAGAATATTATAATCCACTTTGAGACAAAAAAAACTGCACTTTTAAAATGTGTGTCCATGCATACTTGCCATAAAGATGAGATAGGATGGTCTCTGAAAAGCTATAAATTATTTGAAAAGCTAAATGTATAATAAATGTTCCTTTTCAAGTAAAAAATTTTAACCAAAAATAGAAAAGGAGCCATTTACATTGCTGAATTTTCAGGATATGGCTATTCTGTGTACCAGTTTCATTTCACTGAACTATGTGGTTCTGAAGTTGCTTAGGTGTTTCAGAACTCTTAAGTACCATATGTTTCATATTCACTCTGGAATAAAATTTCATAAAATAGTGTTTTATTCAATAAATGCTTATATAAGTGATGCTTCATAAGCTCATATTCATTATCGTACTTGATTACGAGAACGTAAATTAGATTGTAATATATAAATTGTTCTGTACATTTTTGTGATATAAGTCTTTAAACTATAACATCTATTTTCATAGATCATAATAACATACAGCATTTAAAGAAATTCTACTAAATACGAGGGCTATTCATTAAAGAATGATCCTAATTTTCTTACGGTCGTAATTTCTCTTACTAAATTTAATCTTATGATATTCTGTTAGCCTAAAGTTTAATAAGCATGCTGTAGTAGTTTTATTGCGGGTGTTTCTGGTTCCCCACCTATGAGAAGCAGGCCAGCAGAGATATGTTCTTTATTGCCTACCAAAATAATGGAGGTGACGTGCGAGAAGCAATATATTGCTTTGAAATTCTGCTTTCATTTCAACAAATCTGCGACTGAGGCATATACAATGTTACAGGAGGGCCTTGGAGAATCTATTCTTCCCTACAGCACAGCTTGAAGTCGGTTTAAGTTGTTTAAAGAGGGAAGACAATCAATTTCAAAGGAAAGTGGAACCATTGTTCCAGTTACTGCTCTTGTGGAAGAAGACATCAACACAACTGCTGTTATTGTGAGAGAAGATTGGCGAATAACCTTAAGAACACTTTCTTAAATAGCGAAAAACATTGCAAGACTTATCAGGTGCAAACAGGCTGGATGCTGCACCACGATAATGCATGGCCACATATTCCCAGTGTTTTGCTGAATATCTTGCAAAAATCAATGTGAAGTGTGTCCCTCACCCTCCCTATAGTCCAGATTTAGCCCGGTATGACTTTTTCCTATTCCCTAATGTAAAGAAATACCTTCGTGGGAGGGATCATCTATCTTCAGAAGCAGTAGTGAAGGCTGCAGAGGTGAATTTGAAGGACATCTCAAAACATGGTTTCCAGCATGTCTTTGCAGACTGGCAGACATACTGGGACAAGTGCATCACATCTAAAGAAGACTATTTTGAAGGGGCATGAAAATTATAAGGATTTGTAGTTATGTTGTCCAAAAAAATTATGATCATTGTTTATTGGACAGCCCTCATGTAATTTGCAGAGATTAAAAATGTTATAATTTTTGTTTTAAATCAGGAAATAATATTTCTTTTAATTCATTTAATAGGAATATACATTTAGAGTATTTCAAGAGAGATAGAGTTCTGCAAATAGATGTAGCACCAACAATGGCAATGTTGATGGGACTGCCCATTCCATCTTCCAGCCTCGGTAAAATTATACCTGAAATAATTAAAAACTTGGATGTTTCTCAGCAGCTGTATGCTCTTCACTATAATTGCAAGCAGCTAAGTGACCAATTTGAGATGCAACAAAAGTATACTTTGAGTGGTAAGATTCACTTTATTACATATTTTACTTTAACTTTTTAGAATGCTTCCAACATATTTTGCCACTTCTTTGTGCATACCCAAAACTTCACATACTGCCTATAGCCATTGGTGATTACAGCCTTAGCAATAATTTCCTGTGCATTAAACTATGATCATTATCTGAACTTTCTTGATAAGAACAGCATTTCGCTGTCTACAGAAACATGTCTATCTTTGAAACTGTTGTATCATAGCTTAATTTGTGTCATCCCCATTTGGCTGAAAATCAACTGAAGTTTTAGTATGATATCCTAGTCCTTTTATGCATTCGATTACCTTAAAAAAATGAGAGTGTAATGAACACACTTTCTCTCCATGTATTTCTGAAGTTGCCATGTCAAGTCATTCAGTAATGCAAAAAAGTGTGAAGTACCTTCTGTACAGTATGTGCTTGTTGAATGAATTCCTGTATTCCCTTAAGTGGAACATAGGGCCTGCTGAACCACACAACCTCGAGGCCCGCAGGCAACGGGTTGAGCTTCATAGGTTTCCTGATCAGGGAGATTCCAGGATGAGTGATCAGCCCAACAGCATAAGTGAAAGTACGAGATGAGGTGATAGGAAAGATGATGATGGAGCAATTGGTGGAATATTGGCAGGAGAAACCAAAGGATCCAGAGAAAACCTGCCCCAGCACCATGTTGTCCACCTCAAATCTCACTCTGTGGTCACCTGGGATCAAACCCAGGCTGCCTTTGTGAGAGCAAAGTGGTTTAACCACTCAGCCATGGTGCAGCCTATGTCTTGTTAGCTTCTTGAAAAACAAAGGAAGTATATACCATTACAGAAAAAACTTTTGTCAGATAGTTATTTTAAAATGTAGATCCAGTTTATTTAGGGGTATTCATTTAGTTCAGTGGCTTAATTTATGACTTCTCAATCAATGTCCTTACATTTGATACCTGGCTCTAGGGAGGCTACTTTAAGTTGCACTACACAAACTTTCATGTGATGTATTCTCGAGACCAAACATGGCTTGGAGTCCACAGTAAGTCCTCTTCTGATTCATTCTACCATCAGAGGTAATGAATAGTGAACCTTGTCTTTCCTGTCCATTCTGTTGGCTGGCAGGCTGTGGTCAGCCTGAATATTTTTTCTTTAGGCACCGATCAAGACCTTTTATTTCTTTTATTCATACTTGGACTACAGCTCTTTAATGTGTCTTGAAAACATCTGTATACTATTATGTAGAGGACAGTTTTGACACACACACACACACATATACATGCACAAACACATACATACACACATAAAGACATGTACAGTTTGCTATATTTATTGTGAGTTAAGTTGAATATGTTTTGAGATATATTTGAGCTACTCATATTTTAGAAGCAAGTGAAGGTAAGCAGAGTAAGTTACTCTGATAACACAACTATTAACTTATTTTTTAATGCTTTAAATTTGTAGCAAACATTTTTAATTTTATAACCAGATTTTCAATGTGAAAATCTCAAAGTTTATTCATAATTCAAACAGTTTTGAATAAGGGACACAGAGATATTTTTATTGATCATTTGAAATTTGATTACTGTTGTTTTTTCCTTCTTAATAATAATTAAACAATTATGAGCAAACCATAGCAGAATAGCAACATTATGCTTACATTTATCAGTTTGATGTACATAGGTGGTCTGTAAAGTTTCCAACCTAATAAAGATACAAGACATTTTTTCAAAATTTTTTTATTACTCTTTTTTCTTTTCAAAATAGTCTACACTCTTCTACCAGTGATGCTCCCATCTCTGTAACCCGTTCAAATAGTACTCAGCGTTTTTCTCTGCAAAATAATTGTTCACGAAGGTGATTGCCTCTTCATTTGATGAAAATCTCTGTCCTTCAAGCGCAATTTTCAGATGAGAGAACAAAAAGAAGTCGCTTGAGGCTAGATCTGGTGAGTAAGGTGGATGGTCAAGCAGTTCAAACCGTAATTCATGGATTTTCGCCATTACAACTGCTGAGGTGTGAGATGAAGCGTTGTCTTGGTGAAACAGGATTTTCTTTTTCTGCAAATGTGGCCATTTTTCAAGTTCTGCCTTCAGCTTGTCAAGTAAAAATGCATACTACACTCCTGTAATGGTTTTCCCTTTTTGAAGATAATCGATTAAAATAACTCCACGACTATCCCAAAAAACAGTCACCATCACTTTCCCAGCCGCAAAAACAGTTTTTGCTTTTTTTGGAGCCGGTTCCCCCTTTGCAGTCCACTGTTTGGACTGTAATATTGTTTCAGGGTTATAATGGTGTATCCAAGTTTCATCTACAGTAATTAATTGGCGCCAAAATCGGATTTATTGTGCCTAAACTGCACCAACAGTGTTGGAAATGTTCATTCGAACATGTTTTTGGTCTAACGTAAGCAAACACGGCACCCAACGTGCGGACAGCTTTCTCATGTCTAAATGTTGATTTAATATGCAACAAACACGTTCTTTTAATATGTTCATAGCCTCTGCTATCTCACTCACTTTAATTCAGCGGTCGTCTAGCACCATTTGGTGAACTTTGGCGATGTTTTCATTGGTAGTTGCAGTTTTTGGATGTCCTGAACGTTCGTCTCCCAAGCTCTTATGGCCACGTTTAAATTCAGCTGCCCAAAATTTCACTGTGGTAAATGATGGTGCAGAGTCCCCATACACAGAATCCAACTCATCTTTGATTTGCGTAGGTGTATTGCCTTTCAAACACAAGTATTTAATGACAGCTTGATACTTGATTTTGTCCATTTTCATAAAAAACACTCACATCAACTCACTCAAACAACTGCTACATAACAACTGAGCATCCACAGTGGCTGAAACTTTAATGAGTAACTGTCAACAGATGAACAACGAAATTCACTAGCTTTTATGTATGAGTGCTGCCATCTTCATGTTGAGGTCAGAAACTTTTCAGACCACCTTTGTAAGTCTATATAACTATTTGATAACTACATATAGATGACAGATAAAAGTGTTTAACACTTTGAAATGTGATCTGCATTAGTCTCATTGCCTTATTTTGAATTTTAAAAGATATTTGTTCCACAGTTAAATTTGCTTCATAAGACAAATTAACAAAATATGCAAAATAGACTATTTTAGGACATTCTAGGTTTGCTGAAGTTTGAGAATGAAAAATTCAAAGCATGTGTAGCATAATGTTTTGGGTAGAATTAGAAATGATAGTTATGTATTGAATGTAATTTTTTTAGAATTCATTGTGTTATGTTGTTTCATAGATCCTAAAAAGCCTTTATATTTCTTTGACAGAAAGCTTGCTGGAAATGCAGCAAGCAATACAGCTTCATGCACAGTTTCTAAATGATACTGCATCTAATAATGGACTAAAAGCAGATATAGCAAGATTGTATGTGTCGGCACTCGATAAAATGAGTACAGAATTAGCTGAATCATTGATAACATTTGATATAAATTGCTTGTTTGTTGCAGTGGTACTATTATGGCAGGTGAATATAATATTTTTAGAGAAATTCTTTTTCTTAGTTGCATGTGTATTTTAAAATAAGTTAAATAAGTTTTTAAATAAACAAACTGAATAGTTTTGTTAATTTTAATAAAGTAAAAATATTATTTGAAGCAAAGGGTTAGAAACAGTGATGTATTTAACATTTGAAAGTAATACTGACTCATTACTTTCAAAAGTAAAAATATATTTATGAAGTTTCCTCTAAGAACAAATAGCATTAATCTTTTGTGCAAGGAAGTGGGCATGGTACTTCATTAGTAAGAGATTAGCATATAAAGCTAGCTAACCTTTTTTTCCCAAATCTATTCTTACTTAACTAACCAACATGCATAATATGCACCAAGTGTGAAATGACCATTTCAGCTTGCAATCATCTTTGATGGCTATCATTAGAAGGAACAGCTGGTAATTCTGATCGATCACTGATCATTAAGGCCTTTTTCTAATTAACATCCCCCAATATTGGACGATGAATGAAATGAGTGCATTTTTTGCTTGTTTTTGTTTTTGTTTAATTTACATTCTCCTATATTAAGTCATATTGGATGATGAATGAAATGAGTGAAATGATACTCAAATGAGCTCAGGTTCCCTAGAGCTTAGAGTTACCCAACATTCATCTTTCAGGATAAGGGAAAACCCCAGAAAAAACTTATATAGATAACTCACCCTGACCAAGATTTGAACTCAGGTCCTCTTGAATGTAAGGCAGACAATACCACATATGCTACAAAGGCAGGCCATTAAGGCTTGATAAATTGCTTGAGTTTTAATTTAGAGTATTCAGATGAAACTGGCCCATCAAGAACAAATACAAATTTGAGTTCACAGTGTTCTCACTTTAGTGTATGGATAAATAGTAATTTTAGTCATGAAGCTTAAGGTTCTTCTGCAGATGATGCAAGTACAGTGCTTGTAACAATCAGTTACTATATGCTTCAATATTCACAGGCCTTTCCAGCTTCTGGCAAACTCACTGAATGCAAATAAATGAATAAATAAATAAAAACCACTCAAAGTATAAACTTGAAAGAAGGTAGGGTATTTTGGGTAAACCATATATGGTGTTTTTGGACTGTCTATTTTATTGTTCAATTTATCTTTTTTAGTCATGATTTTACTATTTTTAATTGCTAATTCCACAGATTTGCACCTCAAAATAGGTTTAATATCAGAAATTTGTTAAAAGGCCATCCCAAAAATTCAATCACTACCAAAGAAAAACCAGGAATCTATGAGATCAAATGTGAAACTTGCCCTAAAATTTATATAGGAAAAACAAAAAGAAATATTAACATCAGAACTAAAGAACATATAAGAAACATTAAAAATGGTGAAACAGAAAAATCAGCAGTGGCTTTTCATTTTTTGAATACTAGACATGACATCAACTTGGAAACATCTCTAATAAAATACGTTAATCACCCCATAACCTTTCCGTATGGGAAAAAATCTTCATTAACAAAAATCGTCATAGAGTCATGAATTTTGAAACTCCACCACCGGACATCTTTGACAAGTACATCACGCCATCTATTGACGATATGGAGAAAGAGGAAACCACTACAATTTGCACTAATCGAGTACCAGCTGATGATAAGAGCAAAAGCTCTTGAAACATGTCCTGTGAATAAACAGTGTGAGTGAAGCAATGTGTCAATATCTTCTCGATTCACTTTTGTGCCAAATAAAAATCATTTTGCTGATGACATGCTCCTGTTCTGCACAGATAAACTTCTCTCAGATTCTTCAACCCTGTGCAGAGACACCTCCACCTCGTCCAAAAATGGTGTCAGCACTAGCAAATGTCCATTAACCCAGACAAGAGCCATGCCATACTATTTACAAAACATGTCAAAGAAATGTTCAGTTTAGTAGCATATATACTTGAATATTGAGCATAAAACACATTACATACACCCAGTATGAAAAACAAGGTAGGCATAATTATGTTTATATACAAAATCAAATACTTTCTTGCAGTTAGGAGACTAGCAGATACAATTTGGCAGTTTCACTTAAACTTTCACTTGGCTTTTGCCAGTATGTCTCAAGAATACATAGTATCTATTGTCAGTTTTTCAAATCACCTACATTTAAATAGCTTTTGAACAGGCATCAAAGGTAAATTGGAAATGATTTATCATTAAGACAGCTAGATTCTACTTAAAGAGCCTATATATGGCTAGTGTGAAGAAATAATTAATTTCCACCAGTTAAAGAACTGTACTTGTTAATATCGTTTATATAAAGTAAGAAGTCATTTTTGTACATCAGAAATAGCAAAGGCACTAATAGTGAACCTGTGTACTCCATGTGTACTGTTTTCCAAATTGATGCTTTTATTTCATAATCAATATCGCTGTTTACTTCAATTTTTTTTTTTCATTTAGGTATGATACAAACCAACTTAAATGTTCATTTTTTAGTTCATAGAATTCTAATTTTCCTATGAGAATGTCATGATTAACACAATCAAATGCATTCGCTATGATTAACACAATCAAATGCCTTTGCTAAGTCACAGAAAATTCCACCTACTTGTAATTTTTTTTTTTTTTTTTTTTTTATTTAAGGCAGTTAACACTTCAAATGTAAGCTTATAACTTGAATTATTTGTCAATATTCCTTTTTTGAATCCAAACTAATCACTGGCAAATATGTTGTTATACATATTGTTGTTGAACCTCAACTTTTCAAGAACTTTTCAAAAAAATGGCAAGAGAGTTATTGGTCCATATTTGCATTTGAGTTTTAACAACTTTAACTACTGAGAATTTCCTCCTGTTAGTGAAATTTCAATAGACACTCATTTCATAAATAACTGAAGAGAATGCTCAT
This sequence comes from Mantis religiosa, assembly GCA_030765055.1. Classification (NCBI taxonomy): domain Eukaryota; kingdom Metazoa; phylum Arthropoda; class Insecta; order Mantodea; family Mantidae; genus Mantis; species Mantis religiosa. The sequence goes on from CM060957.1 coordinate 100,974,490, forward strand.
TTGAGAGGAGAATTATTTTAAGATTTTTATTGTTTTTTCATCATAACTGAAGAACTCTAACTTAACAAAGTCAATAATCTTATTTATCTTTGAAAAGGAGCAATTAAAACAGAATATCAAACAAATTAATAAACAGGAATGCTTAAAAGAATAAAATATGAGCTTTTGCACAATTATAAGGAATAAAAGTAGGCAATTGGAGGTGGCTGCAGAATGTGACTGCAAAAATGAAGCATTTCAAACATATGTATATGTCTATGGAATATTAAAATCTAAAAAACAGGGCAAACACAAGTGAAATGTTGACAAACATTCTCTTGCATTTCAGAAAGATTAAAACATTCCACAGTAATCAGGTCACTTGTGAAAATAGTAGGCAATCCAGTACTCATGCCCAAGGGTAAACAAAAGCTAAAATTTATTACTTCTCTAACACAAGGCACAGTGATGACAAACTGTTTCAGGATCTTCGAGTAACAATTGATGATGGCTAAAAGGTTAGTAGTGGTATGAATGTAGCATAAAATAATTGTTCTCAATGGAAAAGTCAAGATGATATGGCCATGGACCGTAGAATATTATAATTTTATAATTATAATCATATCCTTATAATTATACAATTCTTATAAAACTATGTATGTCTTATGAAAAGTACTAACCTTTTCAAATTACCTTTTATATAATATTAGTATTAAACAAAACTATTAAGTGTTGCTTTTATATTTTTTCTTCCTTTACAGTCAGTGATTGCATTGCTTCAGGATGTTCAGCATTACAGAATGAATGGAATCTTTATATTCTTCAGCACTGTACTGGTCTTTTCTGCAGAAAGAATATATTGCGTGTTGAGCAACAGTACAAGTTTACTATGTTCATCTATATCACTGCCCATTTTGATAGCACTAATTTTTGTGATAAATATTGATCTTATGGGCCAGATTTCTTCTTTCCAGCTCATAAAACTCACTAAGGTAAGTTTTTTGTGCATGTTTTGTGCTTTATATTTTGAATCAGATAACTTAAATCTGATTTTTTACATTATTCCCACAAAGATATTTTACACAGAAATAAACATATAAATAAATAACAATTTCAAATGTGATTCTATAATATTGACGTGATGTCAAGGTTCGACGGAGCAATATAGTACCATGAACTATGGAAGATTTTTTATATTTATGCTCCTGAGAACAAAGAGCAAGGTTCCTAAAGCTTGCATACTGAAACTCCCAGGTGACAGCACATATTGATAGTTAAATTATAATTGAATCCACTCGTGGCTTCTCTCTACTGTGTGAGATGACAAGTAGGTGCTGGAGAACTTAAGCCGGCAAAGGCGGACTAGAATCCTTATCTTGTAATAGATGCTGGAAATGTTTACCTTTTGCTCTCAAATAAACAGCATATCTCTTGTAAATATTCTTGCTCAAGCTCCAAAGCTCGCAGCAGGTATTCTTGTGATTTCTTGTATAATGTTTTCCTTAAGTTTGTGAGGATTAGGACGATACACTTTGTCTTTTAAAGAACCTAATAAATAAAAGTCACAACTTGTTAGGTCAGGAAAACGAGGAGGCCACAAATCAACACTAATTATTCTGTCATCACACAACACAGCCGTATGTTCTGTTTTGCAGAAGCTTGCTGAAACAAAACATACAATTTCTCTTCTATCAAGCGATTGAAAAACAGCCTTAGAATTAACCTCTGATATTGCTCTGCATTTATTGTTTCATCAAATATGGGCCACATTATTCTTCTGGCATTATCACACACCACACTCAAATTTTGATTGATCATAAAGAGGTGTTTCAACCAGTAGCACAGGATTTTCTGAAGCCCAGTATCGACGTTATGAGTATTCAAATGTCCAGTTAAATGAAACCAAAATTCATCAATGAAAAACAAAAGCTATGGGTCAGTGAAATCCCTTTCTATGGATTGGAAAATCTAGATACAATAATTCATGCATTTAGTGAGATCATTTGTCTTTAACACTTGAACCGTGCATTATGATAGGGCTTCAGTTTCAGCAGACGAGTATCATTCTAATCCTCATACACTACAGGAACTTAGGGAAAACATTGCGCAAGAAATCAATTGCTGCTGAACTTCAGAGAGTGAGCGATAATATTTACAAGATATGCTTCCTGTTTGAGAGCAGGTGGTCAGCATTAAATTTTCGAATCAGTCTCTTTTATCCACAACAATATGCAATACTTTAAAAGAAATCAGGATTATCATACTTACAACACTCAAAGAACTAAGTCACTGCATTTACAATATCACCGACTCAGTAGTATTCTCAATAGCATATCCCATAAGGGAATCATTCTGTTCAATAAGCTACCCAAATCCTTAAAAGCTGTGCCAGGGAGAGTATTCAAATCCAATGTATATAAATTGTTATTAAAGCACAAATTTTACAGCATTTATGATTATCTCAGTGCAGATATCTAGCTAAGGAGACACTAGTTTAGTATGTTTCTGTATATATTTAATACCTGTATATACTTAGTTTAATCCTTATCTTGTAAGTTGTGACAAAGCCATATGTACAAATTGTATATCTACGGTGAATAAAACTTTACTCTACTCTACATTTCCAGTTATTATAAGGTATATTAAGGTATTATAGGGTAAGTACAAAAGTGAATCGAGAAGATATTGACACATTGCTTCACTCACACTGTTTATTCACAGGACATGTTTCAAGAGCTCTTGCTCGAGTATCAGCTGATGATAAGAGCAAGAGCTCTTGAAACATGTCCTGTGAATAAACAGTGTGAGTGAAGCAATGTGTCAATATCTTCTCGATTCACTTTTGTACTAATTTGTGCTTCACTGTCCCTACGCTTCTTCCAAGTTTATACTTTGAGATTATAGGGTAAGTGTGTTACTATAAGGTAAAGTCTGCCTCTGCCAGCATAAGTTCCCTGGCAACTGCTGGCTATCTCGTGCAGTAGAGAGAGGCCAAGAGTGTGATTATAATTTAACTACCCTATACAAACAGCTGATGTTGTCCTCTTCAGGCTTACACATCCCACTGGGGGTTCTGGGACAAAACATGTGTAGGCAAACTTTGAAAGGAAGAATCAGAACTGAAAAATTCAACCTCATAGCTTCAACCTGGATCTTCAGCTCTGTGTGTGGCTGCTCTACACAGCAATGTCAGTACAACATGTGAGTCAGTTGGGGAATTTAATGTTGTACCAGCATGTTACTAAGCTAGCTCATTGGTAAAGCAGCCATGTGAGGAATGGAAGACCTGTGGTTCAAATTCCAGCTGTGGCATTGAATTTTTAAGTTTTGAATTTACCTTTTACCTTTAAGATGCTTAAACAAATTCTAGTTTTTACAGCTTCAACTATAGCAGAAACTGATAGTGTGCATATAAAACATAGGTAATAAACATAACCTTGTTGGGTCATTCCACTAGTGTGCAGCAGAAAAATACAGATACATATCACTGCAATGAAAGCAAACTATGTATATGCAATCTGTTGCTCTGCTATAAAGCAAACATATAGGGGTTTAAATGAAGGTTTAATGGATAGAGAAAGTTAGTGTATCACATATAAATCTTTTCATTTTAAAATGATAGTAGTAGATACTATTTCATATATATATATATTGTGACTTTGTGGGTTCGTGAAATGAAAAGTCCAATTACACCACTCAACAGTGTTCTTTATTTCCACCGACTTACAGTTTAACACTTGCCAATTACACAAAATTACTTGCTGCACACAATTACAATTTACCAGTTCGTCCGTTACAACTTCACTTGTACTCGCGATTACATAAACTCCGGTACACCTTCACAGTTACGTACAGTCTTCCGTTGCACAATCTTCTCGTACATTAACACGTCACTGACTAACATTGCCTTCTTACACCAAGAACTGTCCTCACTCACACACACTAACCAACTGATTGACCAACAACTTAACTTCGTCTGTCTGTAACCTTCTTTATATAGGAATATCGCCGGTTTCTAGTGACCAGGAGAATGTTCCAGATTACGTAATTTCTGGAACCAGGTGGACAGAAACAGACGGCCCACTGATGTTTTTCCTCCCAACCACTGCCTGTCACCGCTACAAGACAAACGAGGGGGAGGTGTGGCTAACGCGGTCCTCCCCCTGCCTTCCGTTCCCAGCTGGTTCACTGGGTGTTCCAGCGCTCCCGTTACACTGCTCCCTCCTCAAAGCTGTTCGCCTCGAACAGCCCCATCGTAGCGTGCGAGGCGGTCCAGGTGTACCACCAGCATCTGCCCGGAGTCTCAGCCAGAAGTAGCGCTGCCGTAGTTTGTGAATCATTCGGTTCGCTCCCAGGTGTCCTCCTGAAGTACCGGCGTGCACTTCCTCCAAGACTTCCGGGACCTTGCTCCGGGGAAGTACCAACTGTCCTCTCTGCGCCTTCCCATCGGGTGACTCCCATACCCGGAACAGCACGCCCTCTCTGGTCTTCAACGAGTCCCATTGGGCCCAGTACGACTTGTAGGTGGCGCTCCTCGGTGCGATGTCCTCCCAGGTTGGTCTCGTCCCTGCGTCCACTTCCCTCAAGAGTGGCCCCAAGTCTGCGTCCGCCAGCTGCTCCCTCCTCAGGCCTGCGCTATCCCAGCCTTCAGCAGGCACTGCCACAGCTACTCGGACTGCTGCGGCACGCTCCTCCTCTTCCACTCTTGTGCGCTCGTGGCCGTCCTGGATCTGCGATAGGACACCTCCAATGCAATGGTCGCTGGCGTCGGTGTGCACAATGAAGGCGCCACCCGGTTGTGGGAAACCCAAAATTGAAGCACTGCACAGGGTCCCCTTCGGGTGCTGGAAAGCGTCTTCGGCGTCCTCCGTCCACACATAAGGCCGGTTTTCCTCCGTCAGGCGGGTGAGGGGTTTTGCGATGTTGTCGGCCTTTTCCTCTAAATCATTAAGGCGGTCGTCTACTTGACCCTTCCGTTTGCCCAGGTTCGCGACGTCATCCCCCACGCCGGCCAACCGTTCCTCAAACTTGGCGGCGAGAGCCTCGTTCGCCACCTTCATTTCGGTAGCCAGACCGTCGTTCGCTGCTCTCATTTCCGTGGTTAACTCGGCCTTCATTTGTTCCATCTTCTCGGCGATGTTGTCCCTAGCCGTCCTGATTAGTTTCAGTTCCGCGGCCAGGTTATTTCTAGTCTCCAGCTTCTCCGTTAATTCGGCCTTCATTTCTTCCATCTTCGCTGTTAATTCGGCCTTCATTTCCATCATCTTCTCCAAAATAATTTCCAATGCCGCGTCCATTGTCGTAATGTTCGGTGATGTTATCTTCCCGCTTCCTGACACCAGTGTGACTTTGTGGGTTCGTGAAATGAAAAGTCCAATTACACCACTCAACAGTGTTCTTTATTTCCACCGACTTACAGTTTAACACTTGCCAATTACACAAAATTACTTGCTGCACACAATTACAATTTACCAGTTCGTCCGTTACAACTTCACTTGTACTCGCGATTACATAAACTCCGGTACACCTTCACAGTTACGTACAGTCTTCCGTTGCACAATCTTCTCGTTCATTAACACGTCACTGACTAACATTGCCTTCTTACACCAAGAACTGTCCTCACTCACACACACTAACCAACTGATTGACCAACAACTTAACTTCGTCTGTCTGTAACCTTCTTTATATAGGAATATCGCCGGTTTCTAGTGACCAGGAGAATGTTCCAGATTACGTAATTTCTGGAACCAGGTGGACAGAAACAGACGGCCCACTGATGTTTTTCCTCCCAACCACTGCCTGTCACCGCTACAAGACAAACGAGGGGGAGGTGTGGCTAACGCGGTCCTCCCCCTGCCTTCCGTTCCCAGCTGGTTCACTGGGTGTTCCAGCGCTTCCGTTACAATATATATATATATATATATATATATATATATATATATATATATATATATATATATATATATATAAAATTGTTATTTGGACATTAATCTGCTAATAAATCTCATTTTCAGATCTTCAGAGATGATCAAGTTTTACTAACATTTGTGATTGGAACACTGCTGCACTCAATTAGCCTTGTATCTAGCAGTTTTATTGAAGAAGAACATCAAACATGGTACTTTCTATGGCCAACTTTAGGATTTACTATACTGTATCAGCTCTCAGGTGAAATATATTTACAAAGCAAGTATATGTCCTTAAAGAATAGAAAGACTGTGGAGAAACAGATGTACTATATGGCTTTACAATGGGTGATCATCTTAATCTCTCACCGAATGTTGCAATCATGGAATCTCTCAGGAGCTCAATGGTCACTTCAATCAGAAATATACCAAGGAGATCATAAAAATCTTATTTCTTCTATGATGCTAATACTAGGTAATGACCTTTTATTTTTATCTTACAACATGAAAAAGAAAGGACATACATGAATTTACAATTTTTAAATATAATGCTACTAACAAGCAGCATTTTAACTTACATTTTGTTGGATAGTAATTTGTAATAATGTTTGCATTTTCATTAACTATATACCTAATGCAACAGTATTTGCTTTTGTAACATCATAATTTCTTTTGTTCAGATTTGAGTGCACAGAAAGATGTAAATATAAGACTGATTTATGTGATAATGTAATCTTAAAATATCCTTACATCCACCCTCATCTGTTTCTTGCAATTATTTTATAGGACTGGTAATGCATTCCTTAGCTTTTGTTAAATGTGAACTAATAAGAAAAAAAAAAAAACCACTGAAAGGTCAGGTTTTAAAATCTAATAAGCTGAGAAATCATATACAGGATTCTTCTTTTAAAACCTAACAGGTGCATAGCATTTCACCTGTGTGAAATTGGCTATGCCACAGCCAACTTTGCTCCTACTTAAACTCTGTGTGTAAAGCATGTATAACACTCTTACCTTATAGAAGATGCTGGAAATGTCATCCATCCTAGACTAAACGAGCATAATATCGGGAGGACATATTCTGAAATCACACGATTAAGTTGGGCCACTGTAATGTTTCTGATTTCATTTGTAATATTTTGTATTAGTACTTCCAATGTATGAGGATTTGTTTGTAAACTTTGTCTTTTGGGTCACCCCACAAGTAAAAATCACATAGATCAGGACAACGAGAGGGCCATACACCAACACTAATCACTTCATCTTCAAACACTCCCCTAATTTTATTCATGGACACCTCTGCTCTATGGGCAGTAGCAGAATCTTACTGAAATCGCTCCTAAAATTTCTCATCTTCTTTCAGTTCATGATAAATGGGGTCAAAATGTTATTTTGCTACCTCTCTGCATTTATAGTTTACTTGTAAAATATTGGACCATTTATTCATCTAACGCTAATAGTACACCAAACTCCTACTTTCCGATCATAATGAGGGATTTCTTGAACACGATGTGGACTTTCAGAGATCCAGTACTGACTGTTATGAGTGTTTGCACAAACATCAAGATGGAACCACACCTGATTGGAAAAACAGAAGCTGTAGATCAATTAAACCGCCATTCACTATTAAACTATTCACAATTATGCATTCTCGATATTCAGTCACCTTGTTTTAAAGCATGAACACTTGTACACGTGCCCAGTTTTAGTTTTAATAATTTAGTTGCTCTATGTGCAGAAGTCTGAAATTCCCACCTGTTGAGCTAATTTTAGGATGGATTTGGTTGGTGAACATTCAAAACATGTGCGTATGTCATCTAACTTTTCCTCTGTTAACACAGTACATTTATGTTTTTTTTTTTTTTTTTTGCCACATCCAATGGTTTTGAATTTCTTCACAATCTCGTGAATTGTAAATCTGGATTTACATTAGAGAATGTTTCAATATTCTCTGTGTGAACACGGCATGGTGATTCCCATTTATAATAACTTTTACACATGACAGGCATTGCTTTAGAGTCATGCACCTTTTCAAGTTGGTGGCCAGTACAATACTGTTATTGGAGTGCACACTGGCAGCCGGTAGTGGAGGAATCCAACAGGGTTGCAGGAGAAGCAAAATGTGTGCTCTGTTAGGTTTTAAACGAAGAACCCTGTACATAGATAGTCAACATGAAAAATTCAATGTCATGGCCAGGATTTGAACCACGGATCTCCTGGTTTCCATCCAGTCACTCTTACACTGAGCTACCATGGCCAATATGCCGTCCTGACTGGACGGAAACCAGGAGATTCGTGGTTCAAATCCTGGCCATGGCATTGAATTTTTTATGTTGACTCTATCGATCAAAAACGCTATATATGGCTAGTGTGAAGAAATAATTAATTTCCATCAATTAACTTAAACCCTGTATATGTCAAACATAGCAGAGGGTTAGATGTATCAGGTAAGAGCAATTGAGGCTTGTTTTAGGGAGGTTCCAGGTTCAAATACCTTTGGACTGGCCACCATAACCTTGAGCTTTTTGTGGTTTTTAAGATCAATAGTGAATGCTGGGGTAGATTATATACTACCATAAATTTTCTTGTCCTTCAATTCCTCTCATTTCATCACCTGGCATCTTTCAGGGTTGTAAGACTTGCATAATGGTCGGTGTACAGCACTTTTATTGGACATGATTTAAGAAGAAAACTCCCTAGCATGAATGTTCCACTTGAGCCTTCTAGCATGCACAAATTGAGAATGTTATGTCACACCTGCTGCCTTCAGACCTGGCTGCTCATTGTGCTCTCTGACATTACCCCTTCCTGGTTTAGAAGGTGCAATAGTCATAGCCTTAAGTACAGTGTCAAAATCCTTCTCCACTTCAAACCTTTAAGATAATTAAGATTCTACTGTACTGCATGTGAGATATAATATGAATTAGACATTTCATCTGAAAGAATTCTACATAAATGCGTTATAAGAACTTTGTAATCCTAATAGATTATTAACCATTGCAGGTCTCTGTGGCATCATTTGGTGCTGCTGTTCCGAGAGCACTGAGAACAAACTTTCACAATCAGAAAAAATGCTGGATATGTGTATATACTTCTCTGCTGCAGCCTCAATTTATTGCTATCACTGTGCTGTAGGAAATGTGTTTCTTCCATTTCCATACCCTACATCAAGGTTAGTTGATTGTGAAGTAAAATATTTTATGTAGAAACCACTACAGTAGTGTTGTATAATTGAGACAGCCATTTCTAATCACTGAAAAGCTGAAAAAAATATGTGAATCTCACAAAATCATTACATTTTAGGGAGCTTCATTAAATACTATTATAAGTAGTCAATGAATTTTACTTAATAGAGAGTGTAATTTTCCAAAAAAAATACAATTGGATTCCTTTCTTGGAAGTGTTGAAAACAGTGTTGTTATGATAAATTAACTTTAAAGAGAGTCGATTAAAGACACTAGACAACAAAACAAAATATTCAAAATATTTTCTTCAAAAAACAAAATATTCAACTAGCACCAGTCAACCATTTCTCCTTAAAAAACCTAATTTGCTCAAACATCAAAGATGCCATTCCATCTAACAAAAAATCTGGTATATATCAAATTGAATGCAATGACTGTAGTCAAATTTATATTGGAAAAACAAAAAGAAATTTAGAAACAAGAGCAAAGGAACACTTTAGAAACATAAAATATAAACAATTAGAAAAATCAGCGGTTGCCACACATTTTTGGGAAAAAAACCACAACATAAATCCAGAACCAAAACTACTAAAACATACATCAGGAAAACAAGAACTATCCACATGGGAACAAATCTTCATTTCAAAAAATAGGAACAAAGTATTCAATTTCGACATCCCTCAGAAAGATTTGTTCAGCAAGTTCCTTGAACCGCCACCAGAGGAGACCTGTGACAAAGTATCGTCAGCTACACCAACGAGAACCAGTCGAGAGCCGGCCGATGATAGAGGCAAAGCCTCAGAAACATGTTCCGGAAAAATTTAAAAGTAAGTGTTGTCTAGTGTCTTTAATTGACTCTCTTTGAAGTTAATACAATTGGATGTTCGCTTTCATGACTAGTTTCAGAGTTACAATTAAATGTAAATTCAAAATTGAAAAGCCATGTCTGCTGAAAATTTAAAATTTAAAATTATGCTTGTCCAGATTTTAGAATTCAAACACTTAAACTGTTTAGGAATTCATAATGCTTTAGATTGCAATTTTGATAGAATGGCAACAGTTGTTAGCATTCGAACTTCTCTTAAAAATATTTTCAGAATGCTGAAGAAAATAATTAGAATTATAGTGAACCTCTCTTTGAATTTGAAACAATACTCCATGGTCCTGTGCTATGGCATAGTGGGCTAGGGCATTGTGCTTTGGTTCCCTGTCACTGAATGTGCTCGGTATCAATACCACCCCTGGAAGGTGCAGATTTTAAGTCTCGGAGTAGGACCAGTGCCCAGTCAGCATCAATTGTTAGTGAACCCTGGTCTAGAAAGCCAACTTTCCAGCTGGGGAAGCCGTGATACTAACCACATCTCCTTCCTGTATCGGTTGGATATGTGGGCGTGAAGCTGGCAGACAAGTTGGCAGGCTCTGGCTTGCTAGCAGGCTGTTACGCCATGGGTTATGTTTACCCCCTCTGTTGGCAGCTCCAAATCATAAAAACTAGTTAGTTGTTATTAATTTTTAGATGAGTCGCATTTATTACACATCTGCTTCACTTTTGTACCTATTTTGAGGACATGTTTCGCAAATCATCGTTTGCATCTTCTGCTCTTATGCGACTAAAGCTTGATCCAACCCACACCCACCACACCACTGGATCAAGCTTTAGTCGCATAAGAGCAGAAGATGCAAACGATGATTTGCGAAACATGTCCTCAAAATAGGTACGAAAGTGAAGCAGATGTGTAATAAATACGACTCATCTAAAAATTAATAATTATTTCGCTTCACTGTGGTGTTCCAATACAGTTAAATCTCGATATAGTTAGTTGTTGATTGTCACCTTTGTAGAACAGCAGCTGCAAAGTGTGAAAGTAGTCTTAAAGAACGGCATTAACAATATAGATTTCCCATATGATATGGAAATTCATTTGATGTCAGTAGTCAGAGACTTTCATTTGATTTCATCAGTCTAACGTTATGTTGGATATCAGATAAAATTTATATGCATATTAAAATAGACATTTATATGTATAAAGACTAAAACTGAGTCATACCTTTTGAAACTTATAACTTCACTCACGTTCTTTTAAAAAATCAGGAATGTTTTCGAGACTGTTGCAGTCTCATCATCAGCTGATTAGCGACTCATCACAGTTGGTTGTTGTCTGAAGACATTTATATACTTATAATTAATTAGAAAACAAGGTAAAGAATAATATAAATGGTCAACCATTAAGGAAGGATTAAAAATATAGTAAAAGAATGAAGATTGTCTTGAAACTAGTGCTAGGCTAATGGACAAATTTTAAAAGCAGGTCAGCTGGAGTAGTTAGCATCATACTAACTTACTTTGCATCTGGAGGCATGGAGAGCAGACCCATGTAGGGTTGCATGTTGGAAAGCTACCGGTAAATATGAAATTTGTGGTATTTGCTTGACAGTGTGATCAACATGTCTCAAATAATTGCAAGAAAGTTTTCACATTAAAACTTCATTAAATACATAAAATTCTGTTTTTCTTCAAACCACCCAAGCATACCCTGCAGGTGAGATCTTCAAGATTCTTCTTGATGAGAGGATTGCACATATAAACGGCATCACATACTTGCTAGCTTTTGCAGTTTGCCCGTAAAAGTTATGGAAATGGAGATTTTTTATAGCTTAAAAGCCTTGATGCTTAACTTTCAGGATGTTCTCCTTTACTAGAGAGCAACTGAATAAAATGCAACATGTACATACTTTGTTTTGTGGGATTAAGAATGTAATTATACCAATAGCAACCACTAGAAATAATCAGCTGTAACCATTGAGCAAGAACATTTAGTAACTGAATTGTAACACACTCTGAAATATTATTTTGAAGTTTTACGTATTTTGTGACAAGCTTAACCTCAAGTTCATGGTATGAAGCAGAAAATATAGAACTTCAGCATGTATGACAGAAGCAGTACTACAAAATCACCAAGGATTTTAACTAAAGAAATTTTATTTATTTCACATATATTTTTGTAATTTATCACACTGAACATTCCATAGACACTAAATTTCATATTCATCACTAGATAATTACCTTTCGCTGGATGCAGAACTTTTTATGGTTTATATTTCAGTAAGCCAGCAATGAGGTGTTTTTAATCAAACATGTTGAATGAATGAATGAATGAATGAATTCCTGGTGCAGAACATAGGGCCCCTGAACCCCGTAACCTTGAGGCCCATAGGCAACAGGTGAGAATCAGAGGTTTCCTGATCTGAATGAGTCCGGGATGAGTGATCAGCCCATCGAAGGAAGTGAAAAATCAAACATGTTGGTCATGTTTTAGTCCAAAATTAATTTTATTGTAAGATGTATTATGACTTAAAATTATTCTAAGACATAAAGTAATAGACTAACTAAAACTGTGTGTTTCAGAGAGCTAAGAATATGCATACTGTAAATTTGCTATTGTAACTGTAAAATAATCTTACTTTCAAATCATTTCTGAGAAAGAATTCTTATATTGCTAAGCTCTGTGGTGTGTTATTTTTTGTTATAGAGGTGTGCAGGAAGTTAGACTATTTTGGTGTACAATGATACTCCTGATCATCAAGCTATGTGGATCAGCCTTTTATGCAAAAAAATATCACAAAGAGTGGAATGGATGGCATGCAGTGGTTTCTTCATGGTTGCTTCTTTCTTCTTTAACTCAAAGACCTCACAATGTGGTACTTTTATGGATACAAGTGAAGATCAGCAAGTGCTTATTAACATTAACCAGGCATTTTACCAGAGTAGAGATTCAGCCATATTGGCTAGCAGTAGCATACACATGGCTTGGAAATGTTTTCTACTTTTATCAGGTAAGTTTTGAAATTTTTAGTGCTTTCAATATTAATTTCTTACTGACAGGTACTGCATTGACACTGATCAAGTTATTTACCATCTTGTGCCCATTCACTCATTTTTACTGCTCCAGAATTATAAAAATGCCTAAATTACTAATATTCACATATAGAATACTTTATAAATAGTTTCCAATTATACTTTTTTTTTTATAAACGTTTGATTAAATGATTTGTGAAAATATGAGGTGCATTCAAGTTATAACACCTTTTTTTTTCAGGACTGGGACCAGATAGGAACTTCTGTTTCTTTTTAAATACTGTGGACTCTTTTTGAATGCGTGACAGAGATGGCAGCACTGTACTGTGCATAGAACTCTAGTGGCAGTGATGAGAGTTAGGACTGTTTTTTATATTTAAAATGGCAACCTTTTCATTGCAAGAACAGCTTGTAATCATTTGTTTTCTCCATTATCGTGGTGTGACACCTATTGAAATTCATTGCCAGTTGAGTGAGGAATGTGGTGATGGTACCATGGATGTGTCTAATGTGCATTACTGGGTTCAACAGTTCAATGAAGGCAGAACATCATGTGACAACAAACCAAGACAGTCATGGCATCACACCAGCCAGTCTGATGACATGATCCAGCAAGTGGAGAACGTTATTTTGAAGGATCGCCGATTGAGCATTACAGACATTGCCTCCAAAATTGGCATGTCGTCAGACCGGCTGGTGCAAGGCCGTGACTGTCTTGGTTTGTTGTCACACGATGCTCTGACTTCATTGAACTGTCACACCCAGGAATGCACATTAGACACATCCATGGTGCCATCACCACATACCTCACTCAACTGGCGATGAATTTCAATAGGTGTCACACCACAAAAATGGAGAAAATGAATAATTACATGCTGTTCTTGCAATGAAAAGGTTGCTATTTTAAGTATCAAAAACAGTCCTAACTCTCGTCGCTGCCACTAGAGTTCTATGCACTGTACAGTGCTGCTACCTCTGTCACGCATTCACAAAGAGCCCACATGTATTTAAAAAAACAGAAGTTCCTATCTGGTCCCAGTCCTGAAAAAAATATAGGTGTTATAACTTAAACACACCTCGTAATTTAATAACTGTTAAGAGTTCTGAGAGGGATGACCAAATTGAAATGTATGATTGTTACTTACAAGAAACTTGATTACATTAAACTTTGCAAATGACAGGTGTACCATTTATCCAGCACTATGACTGCTTTAGAAGGCTAGCAGTTTAAAATTTCATTACTGTCATTAACTTCACTGCATAAATCTGTACGATTCCTTTTCTTATCTGTATAGAATCATATGTTTCGTCAAGAAAGCTAATTGGATTATAGCCAGCTTATTGGATTATTAAATTAATTGGGAGTGGATTAATGACACAAAACAACACTTACTGCCAAATTTAACAGTAAGTGTTGTTTTGTGTCATTAATCGACTCCCAATTAATTTAATTTATACAACAACACTGTTTTCAACACTTCCATGAAAGGATTTATTGGATTATACTCACACATTTAATGTTGTAATAATATTGCTTTGTGGCTAAACTTTCTATGTTGAAGAAATTATTTTTTAGAATATTTTGTTATGCTTTGTTGCAAAATTCAGATTCTTTCAATTTAAAGAAAGAAATTGATAAGCACACAAGAGAATGGCTGGATCACATACAAAGAATAGAAAACTAATACCCAAAGGTCCTACTGGACTTGCAACCTCAAGGACAGTGAAATATTGACACACCTCTTCAGAGATGGACAGATTATAGGTTAAAGAGCCTAATCCTGGTAGCAAATGCTGATTGATGGATGATGTTTAATTCAGTGAACTGTGCTAATTCCAAATCAGATGAACCCAAAACTCTATTAACCGGTTCAGTTCCTGCCAAATTACATAGAAAAGTCTAGTGCTTAAGCTGGATTTCAGGTAATTGCTACTATGAACTAAAATTTTATCTCCTCATTACATATTCCATACCTTATTCATTTCTAAACTGAATATGTATCTATATTGTGCTGTACAGTATCATATTTTATTACACATTTGATTAATTTTCTCAATACATAATATGTACTGTGCTTTAATTTCTCAACAATGGTTGATCAGTTATTTCCTTCTTATATGTCACTTCCACAGCATAAGATACAAGAGCAGGAATAGAGGTGTTGATATGCAATTTACTATAAATCAGGGAATTTCTGTCTGCTTGTGAAGTGATTCTTTTCACAACATGTTGCCGAAACAAAAATGTGCATAATGCTGTTACTTAGAAATCCTTGAAATAGAGCACCCTCAATCATTGGTAACAATAACAAGAAAAAAAAATAGAACTGATAGTAAAGGACCTTATATATTTTTACAGAACCTTGTTAATTAAAGCTTTATTAAACTGAATTGGTAATTTTTTGTTCCCTTTAAATTCTATTAAATGCGGGTCTGCTTTATTTAAAAATTAATGGTCTACATTATTTACCTTTTAATGACGAGCTCAACAATATACAACACCAAATTTCTCATAGCGAACAAAATGTATTAGTGCAAAAATTCAAATCTGATTAATCAATAGTGAGAAGAAATATCTCATATTGCTTAAAAAACATGGTTATGTAAGTGAAGTGAAGGAATTTGTATGAATTTGTTTTCAGGGAAAGTCCAACAGTTTGGCAACAATAGATATAGCCACTGGCTATGTAGGTCAAGAGGATTACAACATATTTTTAGTAGGAGTCCTACTCATAATCAACACATATTCTGCTCCAGTACTGTCCCACTTGCTCCTGGTATCAGCATGTGCCAATCAAGCTAAATCTTTCTCCAGTCCAAGGTAAGAAAATTCATAAACAAAATACATAGAATTGTTTTATCAGCTTGTGCTTCATAATGCAGAAGAAGACTTATGATCGCAATCCTACACTTAATTAATAATCATGTACAAAACATTTTGCTTAAATAATTTGCATAATATAATGGCCTCAACATCCTTTGCATTGCTCTTTAGGCAGACTAACTGCAATTTGCCTCCACACATCTTGTACCAGTAATGTAATACAAAATAAAATATGCAAAGAATAACAAACAGAGCAGACAAGTGTCAATGAAGGGAAAACATATAGTTTAGTTTAACAGGAGAGGAAAAGCAACACTACCCTGCAACCTTTGCAAATCTGTTATGCATCCCCTGTCTTATTGTTGATCCAGAAGTCTGACATATGAACTGAATTAGTTGTGCACTTTGATACAACAAAACCTTGTTAACCCAGACCTCTTTAACCCGGACCAGTTTTGAAAAACAAATTTATGTTTTGTGTAGAAATGAAGACTTGTTTTACAGATGATAAATTGCTATTCTCAGTTGGTATACATTACTCGAATTTTCTTGCCAGCGGACAAATCTTTACACTGACCCCACCTGCTTGGACTGTTGGAAGAGAAACTTTGATAAAGTCTTGGAAAAAGTTGTGTGACTTCCCAAAAAACAAGATTGAAGAAAAAGAAAAAATAACTATGGAAGAAAATTTTATAGACATTTTTAAAAATATGGATGGCTGTTCCAATATTGATGAAGACATTGATGACAGAAATTATAAACCGATTATAGAGGAAGGCATTATTGCATCATGCACTATTACGGAAATTGAAAATAAAAAGTATTCAGATTCAATGTTGACGAATCAGCTGTGGTTATGAACCACGCACAAGCAGCAACAAATATAGAGAAATTTATGCATTATTTTGAGAGTCAAGCCGAAACATTGCCAATTGAACTTCTAATGTTAAAGCAGATGCGAGATTTACAGTTTGTAAGCAATACACTAAATTCTGACAGCAGAAGCTTACTGCCATTTTTACTACTGACTAGTTTGTAGCAATATTGTACATTGTAAATACATAGGCTATTATAGTATATATAGTGTGTATGTGTGTTTTTAGGTAAAAGTATAACTATATTAATTTATAAACTCCATTAAAAATATTTTGTGATGTACATGTTCTTTTTATTGTTTTTTCGTCATTCTCTGGATAATCCAGATTTTTGTTAACTTGGATCGGCCCTGGTCTCAGTTGATACGGATATGAGGTTCTACTGTAGTTGAAAGCTCTCCCAATTTTGGAAATTAACTCCCAAATTATTTATAATATAAAGGTAAAAATATTTTTACCATATATCCATTTCCTGGTGATAATATGCTAATATTATTTTTAAACTGTTTCAGGTTCAAAGAAAATCTGTGGAAAGCATTTCATTGTGAAGTGTGCTTAAGATTGCTACCCTTGGCTTTGTATGCAAGCTTGATGATAGCACTTCGGTATCATTTGTTTGTGTGGTCCGTCTTTTCACCAAAGTTGCTGTATGAATCCATGCACACTCTGATGCTAGCACTTATCCTTATATTGACAAAGCTTATAGTTTTATTGCTCTGTAGCTTTCAATCTGTAAATCTTACTGAGCACTTGGATGATTTCAAGGAATAAACATTCTCTTGATCTGTGAAAATTAAATTCTGCTAATAAATAATAAATCAGGGTTATCAAGAGATGGAAAAGGGATAGAACTGAGGAGTAAGAAAGTTCCTTACCTCTCAGCAAAGAGAAGAACTGGATCATAAAAAAGAAGAGTCTGGGGAGTTTAGGTTTCTGAATCTGTAAAGGTTTGAAAAACAAAATGTGCACAGGAAAATTGAAACAACTATAGATTATTTGGAGGTTGTAGAAATATGGTTAAGGGAAGCAAATGAATTGGAGTAAAAGGAGAAAATGTGTCAAGGAAGAATAGAGCATCCGGTGGTCTGGGTTTCTTTGTTAGGAAATCCCTGAGGAAAGTAATAAAAGATACTGTCCACTCAACACAAGAAGGCAAGGGAGAGGAATGTATAAAGTTATCACTTTTGCTGTCCGCATGATGTTTATGCTCGCTATCCGGATATGATAAGGATGCTGGGTACATCTAAATTGGACAGTGTTGTCACATTACTCAACCATGCAGAATACCTATCATAGCAGTTACTGAAATGAGCATTAGAGCTGGCAGCATGGGTGACTCATATGCACTCTCATTCTCTTTCATACACTCATTTTGTAGTATACAGATCCACTATCAGAGCAGATAAACAGTTCAAGCCCCTCTTGCTCCTCAGGTCCCAGTTGCCTTCTTATGGTGGATAGACAGTACATGGTCTAGAATGAGAACAAGTTTTGGATAATAATTGAAGATAAGCAGATTAAGGATAGTATTATATTCCATTGTGTTAGGACTATGATACAATGAAGCACAAAATTATATTAATAGTATTATATATTTATGTGTAGTATATTATGTGTATTATATATTTATGTATAACCCATCAATAACCTCAGTATCATAACCCAGACAAAATGCACTCTTTAGAGCATGGCAGAAATTTTAAGAAAGAAATACAGATGTACAAAGGTTATAATAAACAGTGAAATCAAGGTATGAAAAATATACAGGCGTGTCATGTCAAATAATTTTGATATGAGCATGTATCCAAGCAAAATGGAACAAAGTATGCAGATAGTATATGGCATTTTACACCTAGAAATGTGTAGTGTTTAACATCCGCTTTTACTACATGCAGCACTGCAGGCAGTGACACTAATAACATGAGATGAAGATGGTGGAATGAGATGGCGGGGGAAACTGGAGATCCCACAGAAAACCTGCCCCAGCACCATGTTGTTCACCACAAATCTCATTTTGAGGTTACCTGGGATCAAACCCAGGCCGCCTTGGTGAGAGTCGAGGACTCTCGAGCACTAACCACTCAGCCACTGCACAGCCCCTTATACTCAGAAAGAGAGAGCACAGTAGTAAAGACAGAGAGAATTAGAAGGATAAATGTGCCTATCCAAACTGTTCAAAATGACATCACACAGTGTATTGATACCGTAGCGAACCCGATCGCGATAAGGCGGCTTGCACACACAAAGGAACTGATAGGCGGACAGTATGGAACTAAAGAGCCTGCAAAAAAAGCAGATAAACATAGCATGAGATAAAGGACTTGCCGGCCCAGATTAAGTTGCGCTTATGGAACATTCTGGTGACGTCTTGAATGTTTCAATTTCTTTTTTTGTTCTGGAAGTATCTAGAATTATTAATGAGGTATTTAAGAGATTGTGACATGCCAGTGGACAGTTGTAACACAGTCGCGGGAGAGGTAAGCGGAGAACAGCAGAGTTGTGAGTAAACAGTAAACTGCTGTGAACAAATGCTATGTAATGAGAGCTGATTGTTATTGTCATCGACCTTGGTAGATTGTGGTGTGTAAATGTGATGTAATGTTGTTACGTGAGAATTGAACAGTGTATTTCAACGGAAATAAAGAACATTTAGAATTTCGGCAAATTGGACTTTTAATTCTACGAACCCACAAAGTCACAACTGGTGTCAGGAAGCGGGACGACAACATCACCGAGAAGATGGAAGAAATGAAGACCGAATTAACAACGAAGATGGAAGCTCCAAATAGCAACTTGGGCGTGACGATGACTGCGAAGATGACCGACACCAGCAAGAGCAGCCGGAAGAACGAGTAAGGACCGGCGTGGCGAGGAGCACGTCGGCGCCATCACCACTATCCCCTCGAGTGACACTTCACGCCGTCAGCCAACGTATGGATGACAGCCGATTCGCGGACGGTTGGGTCAGAGGGAAGCCGTGCCGCGTACTTGTAGACACCGGGGCAGCCGTGACCATCATCAGACCTGACGTGGCCAAGGATTTGCCGTCAAGGAAAACAAGCCAATCATACCAGCTAGTGACGGCATCGGGCGACACCTTGCCCGTGGAGAGGGAGGCCCTGCTGCAGTTGACCTTGGGACGGAGTACCGTGCGTCAGTGGGTGTTCGTCGCGGAGGTGGCTGAGGTGATACTGGGACTGGATGCCCTCAGGAGCCACGAGGCGACAGTCGACGATGGCAGGAAGGTCCTGCAGCTCAATGGAGAAGAGGTCATACTCCGGCAACCCGAAGAGCACCTTGGAATCTGCAGGGTCATCTTGAAGGAAGACGTGGGTCCCCGCGAGAATGACCTTGGGACGGAGTACCGTGCGTCAGTAGGTGTTCGCCGCGGAGGTGGCTGAGGTGATACTGGGACTGGATGCCCTCAGGAGCCACGAGGCGACAGTCGACGATGGCAGGAAGGTCCTGCGGCTATATGGAGAAGAGATCATACTCCGGCAACACGAAGAGCGCCTTGGAATCTGCAGGGTTATCTTGAAGGAAGACGTGGGTCCCCGCGAGAAAGGAGGTGGTGGTGATGGCGCGACTGGAAGGACAGCGAAAGAAGAACATTGTTGCCGTGCCGAGAGGTGCCAGTGAGGTTGCTTAACCTAGCGGACATCGATCACGACGTCCAGACCGGAATGGAGATGGGGACGTGCGAGCCCGTGGTAATCGTGACAGCAATCGGAAAGGCTTACTGGAGAGGGCGGCCAATCACCTGACCGCAGAACAGCTCGAGAAGGTTCGACAACTGCTGAGACGATACCAGCGCGTCTTCAGCCAAGGCAGAGAAGAACTACTGCGTCACCCGGCGAGAGTTACTGGCGGTAGTAAAGGCCTTGGAGCACTTCCACAAATACCTGTACGGTCAGCCATTCTGGAAGGTCTGGAAGGCCAGACAGCACGTTGGGTTCAGAAGCTGCAGGAGTACGACTTCGCCTCTGAACATCGTAGAGGGAAGACCCACGGTAACGCAGACGCCATGTCCCGAAGACCCTGCCCAGAGGAGTGGAAGAGAAGGAGCGGGCCGCAGCAGTCCGAGTAGTCATGGCAGTGCCTGCGGATGGCTGGGATAGCGCAGACCCGAGGAGGGAGCAGCTGGCGGACACAGACTTGGGACCACTCTTGAGGGAAGTGGAGGTAGGGACAAGACCAACCTGGGAGGACATCGCACCAAGGAGCGCCACCTACAAGTCGCACTGGGCCCAATGGGATTCACTGAAGACAAGAGAGGGCATGCTGTTCCACGTATGGGAATCGCCCGATGGGAAGACGCAGAAAGAACAGTTGGTACTTCCCCGAAGCAAGGTCCCGGAGGTCTTGGAGGAAGTACATGCCGGTACTTCAGGAGGACACCTGGGAGCAAACCGAACAATCGACAAACTTCAACAGCCGTGGCAAGGACCGAACCGGGTGATGAAGAGGACTAGCGACGTGGTCTACCGCATCCAGAAGGTGCCCCGAGGGAAGATGTTGGTGGTACACAAAAACAAAATTACACAACATTTTGAAATTAAACATGAAAGATAAAACACAGACTCTTAAATCGAAAGTACGGAAATTACGTTTAAGGAGACCGACGAGAAACCCACACAACCAGTATCGCCGTGTCACAGAAACACCAGACAATGTAATCAACATCTCTGCCCAAGCTTTCACCGAAACAGAGTTAAAATTTCTAAACAAAGGTTTTAAAACTTGTGTCGGCAACTCGGGCAATTTAGACGATTACATCGCTGACGTCAATATAACCTCAAACTTTTTGGAAAATGGTAGCGAAAAAACATTAGTTAAATCAAAATGCTTAGAAATTCTAAAGGGGATGACATTCGGACAGGAAAATAACTACAAAGAAACTATTCAAACATTGAACCAAAAACCAGTTTTTTATCTGAAAGCAGACAAAGGAAATACGGTAGTCATTATGGACCGAAATGATTACAACCAGCGAGTTGAACATCTACTACAAAATCCAGAATATACAACCCTAACCAAAAACCCTTTAAGGAAATACATAGAAACCACCAAAAAAGCAATTAAAGAAAATACAGTAGTGCCACACAAGATGAAAAATAGCATAATTGTAAACAACCCTAATTTGCCAAAATTATACTGCCTACCTAAGATTCACAAGACAGACAACAGCATGCGACCCATTATTAACAATATAGATGCCCCGACTTACAAACTGGCAAAGTGGTTGCTGGAAGAATTTGACAAGTTTGAAAAGTTTGAATCTCTAAGCATAAACAATTCATTTGATTTAGTAAAGAAAATTGAAAACACAATTATAAAAACTGAAGACGTGATGGTGTCCTTTGATATCAGATCTCTATTCATGAGCATACCAGTAGAAAAAATTCCAAAATTGATGAAAGGCTGGTTATCCAAAAGCAACGTTGCAGATGATAAAATAGAGGAATACATCAAATTAACCACCCTATATATTGAACAAAACAGCTTCACGTTCTCCAGCAAGATCTTTCAACAAACAGCAGGCTTGGCCATGGGTAACCCTCTTTCACCATTACTAGCGAATCTGTTCATGAGTAATTTGGAAACACACATTACTAAAGCCTTTCCACATATTTTCAAATGTTGGCATAGATATGTCGACGATGAGCTTGCGATAGTCCCTAGAAGACTAACCGAGGATGCTATAAAGTTGCTAAACCTACAAGAAAAATTCATAGTTTTCACCATTGAAGTAGAGCAGGATGAATGGCTACCTTTTCTAAATTTGAAAATCATTAGAACACCAACAGGATTACAATTTGGAATATACAGAAAAGCAACACATGTTGACAATTACATTAAATGCAACCCATTCAACCCAGTACAACATCAATATGCAGTATTCCATAGTTTAGTTCACAGATTAATCAACATTCCGCTAACAAAAACAGAATATGAACAGGAGTACGCTCACATACACCAGGTTGCCGAACTGAACAACTATAACACAAATTTCATCAAAAAACTGATCTATAGACACAAAAGAAACAAATACTTAAAGGACATCACTACGTTAAAAAAACTAGAAAACCCAAACACCAGATATGGAAAATTTACATTTCATCCAAAATACTTCAAAAAATTTGAAAAGATATTTAAGAGCTTCAACATAAAATTAGCCCCTCAAAACAAACACAACATCCGCAACTTACTAAACCACCCTCTAAAAAATAGCGCACCGAAAACTCATTTATCAGGCATTTACCAAATGAGTTGCCAGGATTGTGACAAGATATACATTGGTAAGACCAAAAGGAATCTAGGAACAAGAATGAAAGAACACTTCAGAAATATTAAATTCAAACAAATGGACAAGTCGGCCGTATCACATCACTTTTGGTCTGAGAATCACAAGATAAAACAAGAAATAGAACTGATCAAACAGGCAAAGAAACCTCTGGAACTACAGATTTGGGAAAACATATTTATTACGAAAAAACAGGACCTCTTGATGAATTTTGAAATTCCCGCGGTAGATGACGTCATCAAACTTACCAGGACGTTAGATGGCAGCACAACACCAAGCCAGATGCAGACACCGGATGCATCATCAGTCTACCACAGAGCTGACGATAGGGGAGAAGTCCCCAGAAACTAGTCTTCATAAAAAACTTGTAAGTGCAGAAAAGTATATACAAGGTTGACTCACTTGCCTAATTTTAGTAACAATGGCACTCCACTTTCTGAAATACTTCTTTTTATTCTATATCCAGGCATCAACTTCACTTTGTAATTTCTCAGGATGTGATTGACCAATTAATATAGAACAAACACCACGTAATGTTATTTGCCATTTTATAAATTCTGTCAAAAATAATGCAGAGTTTAAATTTCAAAAACCAAGCAGATTGAAAATCACATTTGTTTACATGTTTGAATCTCTTGCACCATCTACTTTGAGCCCATTCCCTACTTTAATGTCTGCTAGTCATTTTCAAAATCATTGTTTTGTTTTTATTTCAGAGTTATGATGGAAATTTTAGGTATACTTTGGTATACTTCTGATCGTTATCAGAAAACTTACCTTTGAGGTAGTAACACCAGATTGCAGATTTATTGACAGTATCACAATGTATAAGCCGGCCAAGGTGAGTGCACGCCTTCATCGGGGAGTGCCACATATATGCACTACATCTTACCTGCCCTTCTGTACAGTCTGGTTTAGACGACAATAACTCATTGACATTTTCTGTGAGGGTTAAAATTTAATCTAAAACATTTTAGTCAAAATAGTCAGGCAAACAAGCACTTAAAATTCCAGTTGTTAATATAATTAAATGTTCCGCAGACATTCTGTATTTTTTACTTTCAATTGTTGGTCAAGGACATTTTACTATCTTCTTTGTGATATGGAGCATTGTTAATGACAACAGTGCTCCTTTGCGGTAAATGGGTAGTATCAGTTGGCTTTGTAACCATTTGGAATTGTTTTCGTAGTCCATTTCTTTGTGTTATATGTTTTGGAGTTGTAAATGAGATGAACACCTGGAATATCCATCTCCCAACAGCATGCAGAATAATAAAATGCTATCGAGCACTGTCATTTGCATACACTCCTGGAATATTGTCACTCTACCAACACTTGGAAACAGTGTAATAGGTGTGATTCCAGGTTTCATCAATGGATATCACTGACATTTTCCCCGAGTTCATTCTTTCTGAGTGTTCTCAAATATGCTGCTCTCTGAGCCACTATATCAGCACATTCGTTCAGTAACCTTCTTTTATTTTTATATGTTTAAATTTGAAATCCAATATTTTCACTATTTTCCTTAAGTCCAGTAATTTTTGCAGTGCAGGAATGTCTTTTCTAACCTCGTAATATTTCTGATATTTTCTTTGAATTATGCACTTGTCCATAATAACTTTATTTGTAGGAGGTTTACCTCCTTTCTAATCTTACAACTTTATTTCCTTTACATTCCATCACAAGTTCATGAATACTGCATGGCATGCTAGTAAACTTAAACCAGACTGTACAGCATTTCGTTATGTCATTGGTTAGTTAAATTGATAGTCGACATGAAAAATTCAATGCCACAGCATTTTTTAATTTTTTAATTGAAATCCACAGAAACCAGGAGATCTGTGGTTCAAATCCCAGCCATGGCATTGAATTTTTCATGTCAACTCTATCAATCCAAAACCTTAGCCTGTATACAGCTAGTGTGAAGAAATGATTAACTTCCCTCAATTAACTTCAATAATAAGAGTTAAATGATGAAGCCTGGGACTCAAGTGTTAACAATAATAAGTCGCCACAGAGTATCTTGGATGCGAGAGCCCTTAGTGGTTTACCGGGGAAATATATGAGTCAATTGGAGAATTTAATGTCATGACGGTAAGTTGACCATGATAGCGCAATGGATAAGAGCGACTGGACAGAAACCAGAAGATCCATGGTTCAAATCCCGGCTGTGGCACTGAATTTTTCATGTCGACTATCAATCCGAAACTTTAGCCTGTATACGGCTAGTATGAAGTAATGATTAACTTCCATCAATTAACTTAAATAATTGGTTAGTTAGCCTGCTTTCCACTACAGTAGCAGGACTGTACTCACCTTGGCCAGATAATAGTTCGGTGAAATGTTATGTATACTTTATCACTTTGGAAGTCACAAATCCACTCTCGAAGGCATCAGTTTCAATCTTTCTCTGTGGTGCTATATGGATAGTTTTTTTTTTTTTTATATATATATATATATATAACTTATCCCAATAATGACTGGATTACAATAATCTGAGAATAGGAAGCAAAATAGCATAGCAAAGTGGGAAGTCAATTTTTACACTGACATAATTTATTTCTAATTAACTAATAAGTCCTGTGCTGTGGTGTAGTGGGCTAAGGTCATACTTTGGTTTCCTATCAAAGGCCCAGGTTCATTCCCACCCCTGGAAGGTGCAGATTTTAAGTCCCAGGGATAGGACCAGTGTCCACTCAGCATCATGAGAAAAGTGAGAACCTATGCCAGGTAGCGGCACTGGTTGTGTAGGCCAAATTTCTGGCTGGGAGTGCCAAGTTGCTGACCACATCTCAACCCCTTTTCGATTGGATGATCTCACTCACCTTTATTTAGCTTATATGGGCATGCCGCTGGCATTCGGGTTGGCAGGCTTTGGCCCACTAGGGCTGTTACATGACGGGTTGATTTTTGATTGCATCAACTAATAATATAGTTTCATTTGCTTCCAGTTCACCTAACATAATAAAGATTAGCCAAAGTCAAAATTTGATAGAGTAAACATTTTACAAGAGCATATGCCATTCCAGGAAAGCTCCCTATCAATTGTGAATGCTTACATTACAATAGTATTTTAACTTTGTTTTAATTAGTGTTCTCAGTTATTGTGAACCTAATATAAAATCAAATTAATATAATTTTGAGTCGAACTAATGTGCTTCATTGTATCATAGTCCTTACACATTGGAATAAAATCAAATGTTTTGTTACTCTCAGCCCATTAAATCCTGGATTCATTTGAGTATATTCCACCCATTTGTTTCATTGTGTCTGTAGACCTGGTTTGTTAAGAATGTTAAACACTTAAAAACAAAACAATGCTACAGTATTAAATGGAAAGATAAAATTAACTATGATCACATTTTATACAAATTTATTTTAAATGTTTTATGCTGGCTGAACTCAGCCAGCTCCTGCATATATGTACATCATTTACAATTCTTCTTGTTGAACTTATTTAAGTTCATACAGGTTCTTCAGCAATTGTTTTCCATGAAACTCCATAGAATGGAGATCTACTTCATCTTCCTTATCTTTTGAAGATGGTTCCTCAGTGCAATCTGCAATAAATGTTAAAAGGCTGCATTTAATTTTATGTTACACGATTATGTTATTCTAGCTATCAAATGCTTCAAAATGTAAAAGAAACTACATTTTTTTTTTTATAAATGGACATCCATAATAAAGCACACATTCAGAAAAGAGAATAATTTAGCTTTTCTTTTTTATTCTTGTCTTTATATTAACATTGGAAGTCCTTTATGTCCATGTTAACTTTATCTACCCTTTTCTCAAAAATTAAACTGAAAACATTATGCTTTTCAGGTTTAAAGAAGCACATGTTGGCACTTAATTGCATTTTTTGATGCAGACTATTAAAATATTAAACCTATCCTATTTTTTAAAACACCTTAGATCACTAGATTAGCTTTAGCATTTGCAATTCCAAATTTTTAAAAAATGCCATTGTATATACAAAATACAAATTAAAAGCATTGTTATATGTGTTTAGAGGAATTTAGTAACAGTGACGTCAAAATTAATCTCAGCCAACTACAAATAGATTCTGAGATTAAAAGCATTGTGATAGTGTTGCTAATATCACTTCTGAGAAAAAGGTGCAAGTACTGAAGTTAATTTTGATAAAACCTGAAAAGTTGAAAATCTAAAAAGACAAAAATCTGAAAAGCTGAAAAATGAGGGCATTACCCAAGATCAGTCCGAAATATAATATTACTTTATGGATCTTTAAAGATAAGATGGATACAAAATAATTATGTGGTATTAATGAACTATATTCAAATCATTTCAGAAAGTGTAGAGGTGTCTTAGACAAGTAATCACTTCTGAGAAAAAGGTGCAAGTACTGAAGTTAATTTTGATAAAACCTGAAAAGTTGAAACTCTAGAAAGACAAAAATCTGAAAAGCTGAAAAATGAGGCATTACCCAAGATCAGTCCAAAATATAATATTACTTTATGGATCTTTAAAGATAAGATGCATACAAAATAATTATGTGGTAAGTAAGTGTTGTTTAGTGTCATTAATCGACTCCCAATTAATTTAATTAATGAAGCAGATGTGTAATAAATACGACTCATCTAAAAATTAATAAGTAATTTGTGTTTGTTCAAATGTACAGCTATGCTTTCTAAAGTATAATTATGCCACTGCATAATGAAGATGTCATTCACATGTAATAAACATAAGTGTCAGAGCATCTCTTCCTGACTGGTTACAATTTTACCTAAATAAAGGTGGTCGCTGTTTCTGAATTCAACTCTTGTTAAACACTTTAGTTTTAAAATACACAAATATGTATGAACTTATTAATATGTCATTAATCGACCCTTTAAATTTAATGTATGAACTCATTTAATTACAAGTCCTGCTAACAAGAGGTAGACTCATTCTTAATGTAATATAATTCATATGTGTACTTAAAATTGGCATGTAATTTACAGTATAAGAAAAAAATAAAAAATACAGAAAAACATATAAGCCTTTACATATGGAAGAAGCTAGAAACAATGATGTGTTAAGATGTATTTACTTAAGATGAGTCGATACTAAAATCTTTTTAGGTTGAGGTGCATCTTGTAGTCATATCAAGAGCCAATAATTTTGGAATAATTAAAGACAAAGATGTATCACCTATGCAGCATTCTGCAATGTACTGCAGCAAGACATTTTATGCACAGCATGAGATATATGGCAAAAGATGTGCAGTTTGCTCCAGAAGTAAGAGCCCTAATGCTTCAACGAGTTGATATTTTGGCAGTTGCTGTAGAGGTTACAATAGCTCCAAA
Organism: Mantis religiosa; assembly: GCA_030765055.1. Lineage (NCBI taxonomy): Eukaryota > Metazoa > Arthropoda > Insecta > Mantodea > Mantidae > Mantis > Mantis religiosa. The sequence goes on from CM060957.1 coordinate 101,002,728, forward strand.
GGGACGAAATGTTATATTGGAGCAAACCTGGAGAAGCCCTAAGATAACAGAAAATGGTGTCACAGTTGCAAAAGGAGTATAATTAAAAGATTAAACACTAAAATCACATTTTGTAATCTGTGTTAACATGTTTTGGGAACAGTGTTCTCATCTTCAGAACGTGTCCAACTGACCCATGTTGTTGCTTTTGTTACGGTGGTTGTCTATAATGGCAGCATCATGTGGCAGTAAAATGTACTTTCAGAAGGTACTTGGTGGCAGTAAATTAGAATTCATTAGCTGTCATTTGTATTTCAAAATAAAGATCTTTTTCCATATGTTCAATTCTGTGCATGATTGGTTGTTTGATTAGTGTAATGTTCGACTTTGTTTCAAACCATTTCTGGACAACCAACCATAACATCAAACTGAACATTACACTAATCAAACCAACCAGTCATGCACAATGTTCTGAAAGTACATTTCACTGCCCCATGATGTTGCCATTATAGACAACCACCATAACAGAAACAACAACAGGGTCAGTCAGACACATTCTGTAGATAGGAACACATCTTCCTGAAACATTTTAACATAGATTAAAAACAGTGACATTAGTTATTAAATTATAGATGAGTCGTATTTATTACACATCAGCTTCACTTACGTATCTAATTTGAGGACATGTTTCGCGAACCATTGTTCGCATCGTCGGCTCTTATGTGACTAAAGCTTGATCCAGTGGTGTGGGTAGTTCTGGAGTTGCTGCTGCCATCTGTTGATTTTATGATGAATTTAAATATGGGGTTATCTTCTGGCGGGATTTCAAAATTCATTAGTTGGTTTTTATGTTTTTCTATGTATATTCTCTCACATATGACGAGTTCACAATGTTTTTGTACGTATTTTAGTAATTTGGTGCTATCTTCAATTTCATGATTTTCAGACCAGAAATGAGCTGCTATTGCGGACTTATCAATATTTTTGTATCTTAAGTGCCTAAAATGTTCTTTCTTTCTAGTGCCTATGTTTCTTTTTGTCCTCCCCATGTAAATTTTTACACAGTCTTTACACTTAATCTTGTAAATGCCTGACTTTTCTTCTGGTTTTATCTTATCAGTATTATTACTGTTAAGTAGGTTTTTCATATATCAAGATTTAACAGATTTACTAATCTGCGAGACTGTTGATAGTGGCATGTTTGTGGAATCTACCCCTCAGCCAGCAAGAATATCAAAAAGAATACCACCAAATCTTAAAAACTGCAATTAAAAATCGATATGGAAAAAGCCTTGTAGATAAAAATCTAAAATCATTCAAACTTCAAAAAAGATTAAAACAGATCACAGCTCTTTCACCAATAAAACAAGAAATTAGATTTGCTAAATTTACTTACCACCCATGGGCCACAAAAAGGTTCCAAAAATATTCAAGAAATACAATATAACATTGGCACCAAAAAACAATTACAACATTAAAAACCTACTAATACTGATAAGATAAAACCAGAAGAAAAGTCAGGCATTTACAAGATTAAGTGTAAAGACTGTGAAAAAATGTACATAGGAAGGACAAAAAGAAACATAGGCACTAGAAAGAAAGAACATTTTAGGCACTTAAGATACAAAAATATTGATAAGTCCGCAATATCAGCTCATTTCTGGTCTGAAAATCATGAAATTGAAGACAGCACCAAATTACTAAAATACTTACAAAAACATAGTGAACTCGTCATATGGGACAGAATATACACAGAAAAACATAAAAACCGACTAATGAATTTTGAAATCCTGCCAAAAGATAACCCCACATTTAAATTCATCACAAAATCAACAGATGGCAGCAGTAACTCCAGAACTACCCACATCACTGGATCAAGCTTTAGTCACATAAGAGCCAACAATGCAAACAATGCCTCGAGAAACATGTCCTCAAATTAGGTACGTAAGTGAAGCGGATGTGTAATAAATATGACTCATCTAAAATTTAATAATTATTTCACTTCACTGTGGTGTTCCAAAACAGTTAAATTTTGATAGTGATATCAGTGTTACTCATACCAACTCGTTTATGCAAATACAAGCCTTTACACCATTTTTAAAACTGGTAAGTGGTGACTTGCATTTTTTACCACAAAAATGATTGCCATTTTTGGCCTGATATTTGTGTATGTCAAATAATATTTCAGGATCCAATTATTTGAATAATTAATACCTTTTCTGGGTTGAAAAGTGTTTCATGCACTATATACTTGAAATAGCTCCAAAAAAAGAAAACAAGATTGAGAATCAGGGCATGTGGTGGCCAAACTACATTTGGACTATCCCTTCCAATCCACTGGGCAGGAAAAAAGTTGATTCAGATGTTTTTGTATAACCAGTAGCAAGAATTTCTAGCTTTTAATTTGTGTACTTATGAACATTAGGTCTATGTTAGTAAAAGTTACAAGGAAATTTATAATTAGTAAAAAAGAAAAATATTGAACTCTGCACAAAATTGTTTAAAGATATGCTTCTAGTGTAATATTAACTGTAACGTGTGTTTGGAGGAATTTAGTAACAGTGACGTCAAAATTAATATAAAAATTATTTGTGGTTGGTTTATTGACACTCGTCACTTACTTTTTCATATATTTATGAGAGACTAGTTTCCAAGGCCCTGGCCTCCATTTTCAATCTCTTCCCAACTGGCATCTGTTATCTGCTCTCTCTGGTGGTGGAACTATGAACTTTTTTGTCAAATTATCTGCTGGCGGGATTTCAAAGTTCATTACGCGATCCTTATTTTTCCAGATGAATATGTTCTCCCATGTTGTCAATCTATTTTGGTTTATCACTCCTTTTAATAATTTTGGATTTGGATCAATGTCATGGTTTTCATTCCAAAAATGAAATGCTACTGCTGACTTGTCTTCTTGTTTCAATCTGATGTTTCTAAAGTGTTCTTTGACTCTGGTTTTTAAATTTCTTTTTGTTTGACCTATGTAGCATTTTTCACAATTCTTGCAATTTATTTAGTATATTCCAGATTTGTTACCTGAAGGAATTTCATCTTTTGTTTTTGAATTTAGTAATTTTAAAATTGAGTATCTATTAGTAGGTGCCAAGATGATATTTTGTTCCTTGAATATCTTTTTAAATTTATTAAATGTTTTTGGATGATATGTGAATGAACTGAATATGCTGTTGCTTTCTTTTTCTTTAATAAATGTGGTTGCTTCCTTAATGGTTTTCTTTAGTTTAGATTTTCTAATTTTCTTCAACACCAAACTTTTGTTGTATCCGTTTTCTTCTGCTATGTGTATTATTGCTTTTTGTTCCTTGAAATATTCTTCTTTTTCCACGGGTATGTTGACTAGTCTGTGTGTAAGGCTGTTTATTATTGCATGTTTATGTGTAATTGGGTTGTGGCTATTATTTTTTATATAATTTTCTGAATGTGTTGGCTTCCTGTAAATTCCAAATCTTATTTTTGTATCATTCCTGATGATATTTAGATCCAAGAAAGGTAGTTGTCCATTGATTTCCTTTTCTATTGTGAATTTGATAGTCCTTTCTTGCAGATTGAGTAATTTTAATGCATCATCTAAATGTTTACTTGGTACAATTGCAAAGATGTCGTCAACATATCTATACCAAACCTTGAAGATCAATGGGAAGGACTTTTTAATTTGTGTTTCAAATGCACTCATAAATAAGTTAGCCAAAAAAGGTGAAAGTGGATTGCCCATTGATAATCCTGATTTCTGCTTGTAGTGTTTTCCATTAAAGCTAAAGAAGTTTTGTTCAATGCATATTTTTGTTAGAGAAATATATTCTTCTGCTTCTATTGCTTCCATATCAATTGTAGCTAGCCATTTTTTTAACACAGTCTGCAATTTTTCTGTTGGTATGCTTGGAAATAAAGATGTGACATCAAATGAAACCAGTCTGTCATTTTTGTCCAAATTTATATCTTTGATTTTTTCTACTAAATCTAAAGAGTTTCTTAAATTTGCACTTTCAAATTTTGGAAAACTATTAAATTTACTTAGTAACCATTTGGCCAAATTATATGTGGGGGCATTTATGCTACTAGTAATAGGTCTCATGCCTTTCCCTGTTTTATGAATTTTTGGCAGCCCATATACTCTTGGTAATGTTGGATTATCTACTTTAATTTTGTACAATTCTTTTTTGTTGATTATTTTGCTCTCTTTTAGCGTTTTATTTGTGGTTTCAATGCAGTACTTTAATGGATTAGTTTCTACTTTTTGGTAATTACTGTCTTCTAACAAATCTTCCATCCTCTTTGTGTATTCTTCTTTTTCCAGAATTACTAGTTTATTTCCCTTGTCTGCTTTAGTATAAATAACCGGTTTCTTTTTAAGAGCTTTTATGATTTGGTTACTAAAATTCTTTTTCTTTTCATTTTTAATCTCTTCTACTATTTTGGAGCATTTGTTTTTTACTGTGTTTTTACTTTCTTCATTAAGTGTTTGTGTAGCAATTAGGATGTCAGCAATGTAATCTTCAATTTGGCTGGAATAATCTACACATGTCTTTAAATCAAAGATATAAATTTGGACAAAAATGACAGATTAAGAAACTCTTTAGATTTAGTAGAAAAAATCAAAGATATAAATTTGGACAAAAATGACAGACTGGTTTCATTTGATGTCACATCTTTATTTCCAAGCATACCAACAGAAAAATTGCAGACTGTGTTAAAAAAATGGCTAGCTACAATTGATATGGAAGCAATAGAAGCAGAAGAATATATTTCTCTAAAAATTGAAGATTACATTGCTGACATCCTAATTGCTACACAAACACTTAATGAAGAAAGTAAAAACACAGTAAAAAACAAATGCTCCAAAATAGTAGAAGAGATTAAAAATGAAAAGAAAAAGAATTTTAGTAACCAAATCATAAAAGCTCTTAAAAAGAAACCGGTTATTTATACTAAAGCAGACAAGGGAAATAAACTAGTAATTCTGGAAAAAGAAGAATACACAAAGAGGATGGAAGATTTGTTAGAAGACAGTAATTACCAAAAAGTAGAAACTAATCCATTAAAGTACTGCATTGAAACCACAAATAAAACGCTAAAAGAGAGCAAAATAATCATCAAAAAAGAATTGTACAAAATTAAAGTAGATAATCCAACATTACCAAGAGTATATGGGCTGCCAAAAATTCATAAAACAGGGAAAGGCATGAGACCTATTACTAGTAGCATAAATGCCCCCACATATAATTTGGCCAAATGGTTACTAAGTAAATTTAATAGTTTTCCAAATTTTGAAAGTGCAAATTTAAGAAACTCTTTAGATTTAGTAGAAAAAATCAAAGATATAAATTTGGACAAAAATGACAGACTGGTTTCATTTGATGTCACATCTTTATTTCCAAGCATACCAACAGAAAAATTGCAGACTGTGTTAAAAAAATGGCTAGCTACAATTGATATGGAAGCAATAGAAGCAGAAGAATATATTTCTCTAACAAAAATATGCATTGAACAAAACTTCTTTAGCTTTAATGGAAAACACTACAAGCAGAAATCAGGATTATCAATGGGCAATCCACTTTCACCTTTTTTGGCTAACTTATTTATGAGTGCATTTGAAACACAAATTAAAAAGTCCTTCCCATTGATCTTCAAGGTTTGGTATAGATATGTTGACGACATCTTTGCAATTGTACCAAGTAAACATTTAGATGATGCATTAAAATTACTCAATCTGCAAGAAAGGACTATCAAATTCACAATAGAAAAGGAAATCAATGGACAACTACCTTTCTTGGATCTAAATATCATCAGGAATGATACAAAAATAAGATTTGGAATTTACAGGAAGCCAACACATTCAGAAAATTATATAAAAAATAATAGCCACAACCCAATTACACATAAACATGCAATAATAAACAGCCTTACACACAGACTAGTCAACATACCCATGGAAAAAGAAGAATATTTCAAGGAACAAAAAGCAATAATACACATAGCAGAAGAAAACGGATACAACAAAAGTTTGGTGTTGAAGAAAATTAGAAAATCTAAACTAAAGAAAACCATTAAGGAAGCAACCACATTTATTAAAGAAAAAGAAAGCAACAGCATATTCAGTTCATTCACATATCATCCAAAAACATTTAATAAATTTAAAAAGATATTCAAGGAACAAAATATCATCTTGGCACCTACTAATAGATACTCAATTTTAAAATTACTAAATTCAAAAACAAAAGATGAAATTCCTTCAGGTAACAAATCTGGAATATACCAAATAAATTGCAAGAATTGTGAAAAATGCTACATAGGTCAAACAAAAAGAAATTTAAAAACCAGAGTCAAAGAACACTTTAGAAACATGAGATTGAAACAAGAAGACAAGTCAGCAGTAGCATTTCATTTTTGGAATGAAAACCATGACATTGATCCAAATCCAAAATTATTAAAAGGAGTGATAAACCAAAATAGATTGACAACATGGGAGAACATATTCATCTGGAAAAATAAGGATCGCGTAATGAACTTTGAAATCCCGCCAGCAGATTAATTTGACAAAAAAGTTCATAGTTCCACCACCAGAGAGAGCAGATAACAACAGATGCCAGTTGGGAAGAGATTGAAAATGGAGGCCAGGGCCTTTGAAACTAGTCTCTCATAAATATATGAAAAAGTAAGTGACGAGTGTCAATAAACCAACCACAAATAATTTTTATATTAACTGTAATGTCTGGTTTACTAATCCTGAATTCTTTACAAATCATAAAATCAGCATGAAAAGCTGTCAGTCTTACATTTCCATGAAATGAACCACAAGTGCCACTGTAAAGCCCTTGGAATACATTTACTAAGACTAATATAAAAACCAAACCAAAATTTACCTGTTTTTCCTTGAAGGATCGCTTTATTTTCCCACGTGCTTTATGCTTCACCATCATAAAGTGTTTGGTTTTCCGTTTTTCCCTGTTTGTTTTACTTGCAAACTCATTCATCCGTCGATCTTGAAAACCAAATTTCTCACGTCCTTCTTGGCCTTTCTGTGTCAATGATAAAACATTTCTTAATACCAAATATTCATGATTAGAAAAAGACAAATATAAAAATTGCAGAAATTCAAACCAAACTTTTTTCCAAAATGTTACCATGAACTGCTTTCTCTTTTATAAATTGTGTTTTGACATGATTTATGCATGGTCTGATACACTCTTGCATTCCGTTAAATTACATTACAACAGAAAATACTTTTATCTGTGTAAGCAGAACACATACATTTTTTTATACTTTTCCCTAATTATGTAGATGTTTTTCCACTTCATTATTTATTGTCTAATGCAATAAGGACACTTTTAAATGTAACAGCTATAAAAAGGCACTTTCATTTAGGTGATACTGCCAGAATATTTTTTTTTTTCAGACAGACACATCTTAAAATCTTTCGAAAACTATACTGGAAGGTATTAAATTATAGATGAGTCGTATTTATTACACATCAGCTTCACTTCCGTACTTATACTGATGTGTAATAAATACGACTCATAATTTAATAACTCTTTCGCTTCACTGTGATGTTCCAATACAGTTAAATTTCGATATATTGGAAGGGTTTTTGGGTGGCTCTTATAACAGTTGAAAGGAATTATTGTCAAGATAATTATGGCTACTCTGCTTCCCTCTATACTAAATCTCAACATCTACTTTCTCTACATTCTCCCCCTGCAACTAATTTATGGAGAATCATCTCTATTTGTAAAACAAAACAAAATTTGATTGCAAAAACTATTTGTAATCTTTGTTTCAAATAGCCTTGCCCCACTGACATATCCCTCCATGTATCATTGCCTTCCCCTTTCCCCTAATTGGCCAATGTTTCTGCACCATAGGCATTGCTTTCACACCCCATGGAAACCTGCACTAAACGTCATAATAATTGCCATGAAGACAGATAAAATCATGCACATAAAGATGTGAAGGCATGCAAAACTACAAGTTTATAATGAAACTCAGCTCATACATTGAACGGTTATGTACGACAAATGCAGTTCAAAGCAAGATCAGCAATAAACTTAACATAAATAACGTCACGACTGTCAATAAACACATTTACTATCATCAGTCATCCCAAGAGGCAAGTTTGAAGCAAGGGATCCTCTTTATTTTGGGTTAAGAATTAACATACATTCCGGATAAATTAACTGTTATGTAATATATTTAATTCATACGGTTATGAAAATATAAATTCGACAATTCTCTTCAAAAATATTAGGATATATCATGTTAAATAAGGAACTCATTTTTATGCGTGATTGGAGGAATTACTAACAGTGACATCAAAATTAATTGAAAAAACTATTTGATGTCAGGTTTTTGACACTTTGTCACTTACATTTTGGTTACTTACAAGGTTGAAAATGGAAGCAACAGCTCCCAAAACTAGTCCTTCAAAGAATAAAAATGTGACAGACTGTTAAAAAGACTAGAAATAGCTTTTTTCAATTTGGACTTCACTGTTAAAAACACACATATAGCAAAATTTATTATTCAACTGGGCAATATGGGATGTTAAGATTAACATTCCTGTCATATGTTCTCTCAAGCATCCGTGACCAGCTTTATAAACATTTTGGCCATCTGGTTTCTGCCGCATTGTGTTAGATAAAACCAATGTTTCCACCAGCCTGTCGTGGTCGTCTTCTAAGGGCAAACTACGCCGCTTGCTGCAGTAAGTCAGCTGTTTTGTCAAGGCAGGCAAGTGGAGGTGAGCTCTGATTGGCTAGTTGTTCTCTGTATTGTGGCAGGTAGAGGTGACCCCTGATGAGGTAAGATCCGGACAGCCAAGATATTTATTCATAAACATTTCTCTGAAAGAGTCTAGGCAACCAATCTTTCTTAGGTAATCTGTAATATATAAAATTGTATTGAAGGTCTACTAGGATTCTCAAAGCAGATTTAATGCACATTTGGTTATCTCACCATGGTAGCTCAAGAAGTAACACCTTATCATGGAGAACTGAAGATATTATATTAAATTTTGTGTGATTCAGCTTTCCAACCAACTTTTAAATTCACACAATCCATGGTAGCAGTAAACAAATACAGCTGAACCTGATTTATAAGTTTATCAAGCAGAAGAAGAAAAATTACTTGTAATTCAGAATAATATAAATGAGATTTTGATAATGCACCTTTAGAAAAAAAAAAAAAAAAAAAAAAGAAGAAGAAGAAGACGAAAAGAAAAGTAATACAGTGGGCCTGTACATGTAAAACTTAACAAACAATAAAGTTGTGTATGAAGCAAAATTATCAAGTATTCTTGCATTACATACCTATATACAAATCATTTTACAAAATGTATTAATGAACTTAGAGATTTTTCACTACAACTTTTCGCACTTATATCTACACAGTCCACGTTCAAAAGGTCCCAGGTCAGTGTGAGTTATCTGGATACGTTTTTTGTTCAGGGTTTTTCCATCACTGGTGACTACATAATGTATATAAGCAATTCATAAATTGGAAGCAATTTCGAGTTGGATTTTTATGTCTATTAAGTGGATCCTCTCATATAAATTATACTTTCTGATATAGCAATACAGCTTTTCCTTTTTCTTTCCTCCATGACTGATTGAAAGAAACTGAGAATAAAAAACAGAACTACTGTTCAACACCAAACAACAGATACCAAAAATTATCTTTACTTCTCATTTGTTGATACAACACTGGAGTGCTGAAAGATGTATACAAATTAATGTCTTTGTCTTTTGCTTCCATAGTTGAAAGCTACCTGCTCAGCTTGCATATTTGTTGGCAGTGATAAGGAAAATGCGTTTCAAGTTTCTTTTAAGATAGCGTATACTGTAAGCTCATTTAATTAGATATAACTCAGTCACATTCCATTGAAATTCAAGATGTGTAACTGCAAATTATGTATAAATGCAATATGTATAAATAAGGTTCTATTAACATGTTTCTAAATTACATTACGGGACCTGCAAATATTTACATATAAATATGAATTACGTATCTCTGAAGTTATATATAAAGCAGGTTCAATTGCATTGTGAAAAATGGGAATGAAAACTAACTCAAGCCAAGGCAGTTTAAAAAAGGGGCAAAATTAAGGAAATATGAGAAACGAGAAGAGAGTGTAAAATATAAGCCCCAAACACCAGATGGCAGAGGGATCGGAGCACCGTAGTAGTGGAGGAAGAAGAATGTTCATTTAGTCACCAAACAGCTGAGGATGAGATCGAATGATCTTGAAAACGTTTCTATTATACAACAACATAGTAAGTGAAGTTGATTGTAAACATAGTGACTCATTAATCAAACTCAAAAATGAAGAATACTTCCCTGTTAATAATGCTTCTGCTTTTAATATTTTTGCAGTTTGAATGTATTATAAAATAAAATTTATGGAGGTGGCTTATAGGAGAAACGAAAGAAATTTGCACAAGCAAAAGAGAAAAGTGTAATGTGGCAATCAGAGGATGTAAAAATAGAATACCAGGCATAGAGGTCAAATGGTAGAAAGAGTCATAACATAGAGTAGGGACTAAATGCAGTGTGGTATAGAAGTATGGGAGCTAGAAGAAGGATGGAAAAGAAGAGACTGTTCATAGGATATTCTGCAGGAAATACTAGGCCTACCTTGTGCAACTCAAAGGAGATAGCTTAAATGAGACAGGAAGAGTGGCAAAGAAAGGGGTGCTAATGGAATGGATGTAGAAACATTGGGAAAGATTCCTAAATCTAGATAAAAGTAACGAGCATCAAGAGAAGAGCTTAGAAACCAATTTGTAAGCAATCAGTCCACAAGAATATGAAGTAACAGCTAGGAGAAGGGAAAAGTAACAAAATGAGGTTTTGGAAAGCTGCAGGGAAAAGATTTGAAGGTGTATAAATACAAATACTTTTTTGCGCAATAGTGAGTAAGACCTCTGATTTTCTATGCTAAGATAAAAAGATGATGGGAAAGGGGAAACATATATAGATAAGGTAAAGAGAAGCTATGAGGGCATTGTATAAGAACTGGCATTTGGAAATTAAAAGGTTTTAGAAATGGTGTACCCCAGGATCAATGTTTACTATGTAGTAATAAGGAGAACATTGAACATATATTTGAATGCAAAGGGACATACATGTAAAGAAATGATTAGTATCTGAAAAATGGTTTAAAATTAGCAGAAAATGAAGTGGTTTGCTCTATAAAGAGAGTAAGAAACAAGTAGAATCGGACAGTGAAAAGAGAGAACACAATTACCCACATTAGTGAGTAGATTCTAACGTAATTAAAAATGGATGTGTTTAAAATGTACATAAGGTGTGACAATTCAAATATTCAAATGTATGATATTCAAATTTACCTTTACAGACTCCTGCCTTGCTTGTTTATCATGGCGTCTCTTCTTGTAGATGTTCTCAATATCAGCCAGTGATACAAGCTCTCCTCTGTAAGAAAAATAGTGCACTTCTTACAATTTTGAAAGTAGAGAAATCGTATCCATTTGAACTTATTGTGCATACATTTATAATATTCAAAACTTATACATACAAAATCCTTTCATGGAAGTGTTGAAAACAATGTTGTATAAATTAAATTAATTGGGAGTCGATTAATAACACAAAACAACACTCACTTTTAAATTTTCCCGGAACCGGTTTCTGAGGCCCTCCCTCTATCTTCAGCCGGACATCGACTTGTTCTCATTGGTGTAGCTGGCAATATTTTGTCATCGGTCTCCTCTGGTGGCGGTTCGAGGAACTTGCTGAACAAATCTTTCTGGGGGATGTCGAAATTCATCGGTCTCCTCTGGTGGCGGTTCGAGGAACTTGCTGAACAAATCTTTCTGGGGGATGTCGAAATTCGAAGTTCAGCAAGTTCCTCGAACCGCCACCAGAGGAGACCGATGACAAAATATTGCCAGCTACACCAATGAGAACAAGTCGATGTCCGGCTGAAGATAGAGGGAGGGCCTCAGAAACCGGTTCCGGGAAAATTTAAAAGTGAGTGTTGTTTTGTGTTATTAATCGACTCCCAATTAATTTAATTTATACATACAAAATTAACATTTAAAACTGAAACCATACTTTGAGTTTTTTTCCATTTCAGCTGGCCTCTTCTTCCCTTGCTTTGCAGATGTCACTTGCTTGTTTAGTTGAGCAGCTTCAATTTTGCGAAAGTCCTCATCTGTTAACAGTCTCATTGTGCTAGCCTGAACAGCATCCTGAACCTTGTCATTGTTCTTTTCTAAAGCATCTTTCTCCTCTTCCTGGTTATCATCTTGATCCTATCAGAATTTAAAAATATTCTAGCATTTAAATGCTTAATAATAATAATAATAATAATAATAATAATAATAATAATAATAATAATAATAATAATAATAATAATAATAATAATAATAATAATAATAATAATAATAATAATAATAATAATAATAATAATAATAATAATAATAATAATAATAATAATAATAATAATAATAATAATAATAATAATAATAATAATAATAATAATAATAATAATAATAATAATAATAATAATAATAATAATAATAATAATAATAATAATAATAATAATAATAATAATAATAATAATAATAATAATAATAATAATAATAATAATAATAATAATAATAATAATAATAATCCAAAGCTTAAACTTTGCAACTAAAACCTTATGAACTCAATTAAATAGCAAAAATTACCTCTTCTGCTATACTTTTGTCTTCCTTTTTATCTTCCTGTTTCATTTCCTTGCGATTGCCTTCATCCTCCTTTTCCTCCTCATTCTCATTTTCACCTTCATCAGAGGAATGTGAAATGTCTACCCAATCACTTCCATCACTGTCATCACTTTCAGTATCTGAAACCTTAAAAATGAATAGTTTTTTAATATAAAAAAAAAGGAAAAGAAGCAGCAAAGCAAAGTTTTCTAGAACAAAACCTTAGCTATTAATTGCAAAAGCTATTTGTAGTTGAAGCTATTGCTTCAAATCATATGCATTTACACATATTGTTAAGTCTAATCGTCAGTTATACACTGTCATATAATCGTCAGTTATACACTATGTCATACAGATCGTAAAAACTATTTGTAGTCGGTTTATTGACACTCGTCACTCACAATTAACCGACTACAAATAGTTTTTACGATTAATTTTGACATCACTGTTACTAAATTCTTCCAAACACATATGTCATTCAGATACTTATATCCAGCATATCTGTGTCAGATTATGTTAGCATATCTGTGCCAGCAAGTGGGCATTGTTTTACAGTTGATAATCTGAGTGAAGCTGCATTGGATGCATGTAAATAGCGAGTAGTGGTGATTTATGAAGTATAGAAATGGCAACATTATAAGGTTCTGATATCGCAAATCTTACAGCTATTTCACTACTGGCCATCTTTTTACCTCCATTGACCTTCATTTCCACCCACTTCCACATGCTCGGGCATCGGGCAAAAGAGTATGACGTCACAGTGCACTGAGTTGAGGCTGCCTGGTATATAGCATACTTGTCTACATAACTTCTTTATTTTATACCACCTACATTATAAGCAGTATTTGCTTTCCTAGGGTTTTGCAAAAATGGCCACATATGTTATTATAGAAATGCACAAACATAGTATTATAAGTGAAAAACATGGCAACACCCTGTGTACTACTCGTACATTCCCTGTCATGATTCTATTTTAATGGTGACAATGAAAGATGATTAGTTGACCACTGTAGAACACTGCATGCTGGCATGATTTAGGATTGTGCTTATTGCTTTTTATGTAGTTAACAGTGATTATGGATATGCATATGCATCATCTCAGGTTTTGTGAAGTTTGCCGTTGTCACTTTATCTGTAAAGCACAGATACTGAAGAATAAGAAACCAAAAATTAGCTTATTCTGTAAACAAGTTAAGGATAACATTTTAATTAGGTCGTGCTTTACTGTAGAAAATCACAAAGTTCTAAATATGGTAAAGAAATAAGAAATACGTAATTCTGACATGTTTTCTCAAAAATTAAAAGCATATAATATCTAATTTCGTACATACAGCAAAATTTACTTAACATCACAGAGTTATGCCATGTGATAGAAAATATAGTGAAATTACTCCGAAGATATAATTTAGAATCTTATCTTCAGTTTCTATAATGGTGAAGGCCAGAAACTAGGAGAAAAGGTAACAGAAGAATAAACAACCATGAGAAACTGCTCTTAGCTAACTGGAAAGAACTGTTGAACTTGAGATAAGGAATGCTGTTGTACACATGGATTTTCAAATTTTGTGTTTTAATAGGAGCATCTGGAATGTACAGCGTAGGCATATGTAGTATCACTGAAAATATTACAGTGATTTTATTTTTTGGCTGTAAAGATGGCAACATAAAAATCAATTCTATTTATTATTTCACACAAAAACTGGTATGTGAGAATCACTCTTAATGTATTATTAAATTTTAGATGAGTCGCATTTTTTACACATCTGCTTCACTTTCGTACCTATTTTGAGGACATGTTTCGCAAATCTTCGTTTGCATCTACGGCTCTTGTGCGACTCTTAATGTAATTAGACTTACCTCAACAGATTCTTGTAACAGTACTTCTGCTCCAGGTACAAATTCCTTTGCATCAGTTTCACCATATTTCCTTGTTTTCAATTCTATGCTTGCTGCTGTAGGTCTTCCCTGAAAATGTTTTGCACAGTTAATGTAAAACAGCAAGACAATAGAAAAACCGTTAAAATTAAAATTCCTTTTGTATAGACAATATATTTGTGAATAAACCTTTTAAAATGATTTTTTTAAATGGATAACTCATTTCAGGAATAAAGAGAAATCAAAGTATAAAAAGTATACAGGCTTGTCATTTTAAATAATTTTGCTATGAGACTGTATCCAAGCAACACGGAGTGAAGTGTATAAATTGTATGCAGATAATATATGGCATGTTATAGTACCTCGAAAAGGAGTGTACAGTAGTAAAGAAGAGACAGAAAGAACTAGGACGATAAATATGCCTATGCAAACTATTCAAAATGGCATCACAGAGTGAACTTATACAGTGCAATGCATCAGAGTTTAAAAAATGGAAATGATTTTTAATCAGGAATAAAGCAGTCAAATCTTTTATTTGACGAACCATAAATTGTTTACTATTAGTTTTTCTTTCTTTCTCCCCCCCCCCCCCCCCCCCCCCCGATATTTCAGTTGTAACAAATCTCTGTATTATTATTAAAATTAGGCAAAAGAGTCAACCTTGTATACACTTTTCTCCCTTATAAGTTTTTTTATGAAGACTAGTTTCTGATATACTTATTTTTATTCTATACTCTGTATTATTGTTCAAAAAGAAGTTAACATAAATTATTTAAAGGGGATTACATGCCACACATTGCCAAAAATGACATTTTTAGATTTTTGCACATTTTTATTAATTGTAATTTCCATTTAAATTATATATATAAATGAATTGATGTTTGTTAGTCTCACAAAACTCGAGAATGGCTGTACCAATTTGCCTAATTTTGGTTTTGAAATATTTGTTAAGTCCAAGGAAGGTTTAAAAAATGAGGGGAAAAAAAAAACCTAAAGTGATAATGGAACTGGGTTATTAATGAAATAGAAAAGTACACATGCAAACTTTTATGGAAGACATACACCTTTTTATTTTCAACAAATAAAAGCATTACAAACTATAATATTCTACTCCTTGCCAAAATCTTCAAAGCTATTTCACTTATCATATTTTATTAAATAGCGTTTATTGTTTATCAAAACTTAACTTTTTTATGTAGCCTGACATACCTTTCGAAGATTAAACACAAAATTAATTTCTGAACACACTATAACACTACAAATATTAGACCACAGACAACTGTTGTCAAATATTGGTGAATCCTTGGATAACTTCTTTATAATTTGTGTTTGTGAATTTGTGAATGTAAATTGAATTGACAAAATTAATTGAAGTCCTTTGTGACTTTGTGAAGTTTGCAGAAATGTTTTTACTATGCCATGGAGAACACATATGACTTAGGTTGTAGAAGTCAGTCAAATGTGTGACGAGCAAGATCACATGCTGGCCACACTGATGAGCAGCAAGGACAATCGTGTTCGTATGTCAGAATATTGTTCTAGAGTGTCTGTTTCTTCCGAGGGAGTTGTTTTCCTACAAATCAGTTGACACAGTTATAAACCAGGATGACATAGTCAACTATTCCACAGAGTTTTGAAATTGCATTAGAATCGCTTGGACTCCCACCTCACAATTTAAAATTAACAGTAGGATCAGTTGTGATCATGCTGTGTAACATTAACCAAGCATAACTTTGTAATGGAACAACACTAACTCTGAAAAAGCTAATGAATAGGTAATTCAACCTGACCAAGATTCAAACTTGGGACCTCTTGGTGAGGCAGACACACTACCATCTATGCTACCAATGCGAGCATAGAGGTTGTTAAACTACTCTATCCATGCAAGTCAGGAGCCCCCTGTGAAATGGAATTAGTTCTGGACACTTTCTTCCCAGCAACCCACAAATGTTATGGAATCCTCTGGCAGTGGTACATAAGCAAACCTGCTCACAAAATAGGCAGTCATTCATTGTGGAAGTCAGTTAGTTCCAAGTTGATGATGCAACATAAAGGGCTGTTTTAGAGTTCTGAATATGCAGTAAGTGCTTTCGGCATGTGATTAGTAAGTCCAGAGTTTGATTCTCCAGCCAATGAAGTGGAAGAAAGAGGAGAATGCTTTGCAAGTGATCCATTCAACTGCTATGTGCAAAAAAAAAAAATAAGGTAGGTAACTGTGTAGACTACCTGAGTCATAACAGTTAAGTGAATGACATTGAAAAACTGAACAAAGTCACCTAATATCAGGAAAGGGATATAAAAGCCAAGATGAAGGAAATGCCTAAAAAAATTATTGACCAGTATGGTGAAGATGATGGAGAGTAAAATGATTAGTGTGAGTTCTGCAATGGAGAAGCATGAATATGGAATGGATAAAATGGGAACTGAAATAAAAGATGTAAAGGATAAAATGAACAAACTGCACAAAACTAAATATGAACTTGGATGTGATACTGAGAATGAGTTGGAGAAAATGAAATCCAAACTGCAATGTCCATCTGTAAAATGTAAGATGAATGCCACATTAAAAGATTTGAATGACAACATTCCAAGAGTGACTTGGAAGAAATAATAAGGAGGTGGAAGAATATCTAGATCAGTAATAAAAAAGAAGAAGAAGAAGAAGAAGAAGAAGAAGAAGAAGAAGAAGAAGAAGAAGAAGAAGAAGAAGAAGAAGAAGAAGAAGAAGAAGAAGAAGAAGAAGAAGAAGAAGAAGAAGAAGAAGAAGAAGAAGAAGAAGAAGAAGAAGAAGAAGAAGAAGAAGAAGAAGAAGAAGAAGAAGAAGAAGAAGAAGAAGAAGAAGAAGAAGAAGAAGAAGAAGAAGAAGATTGGCAGATGAAGGAATACATGTAGCCTCATATTATCCGCTGTGAAAGAGCATCTGGGGACCAGAAGACCAAGGAAAACTGGATGATGGAAGCCATAGTGAAAGAGGGATACCAAAACCTAAAATCCAGATCCTTGCTGAAAATGCATAGGGCTCCATAATTATGGGCTAGTGTAAAACAACTCTGTGAAGCTTCCAAAATTTGACAGAACTTCATCATTAGAGTTAGTTCAACAGTAGTTTGAGGCTACTGCTACCCAGAATGGATGGATGCTGGCAGAGAAGAGGATTCAATTTCTGGCTGCCTTGCAGATCAGTGCATTTAAAAGATATGCATCTATACCCTGTAAAATTTTCAATTTGATATTTAACTTCTAAAATTATGGGTTACAAATTTAGCAGATTTAACACCTTAACTATATCACAAGATCTGAATTTAGAATTCCCATTATGTTCCATTGCCATTTATTTATTGCAAAAATAAACCTTATCAGTTTAAGTTAATTGATGGAAATTATTGTTCCTTCACACTAGCTATATATTGTGTATAGGCTAAGGTTTTGGATAGATAGTCAAACTGAAAAATTCAATGCCATGGCCAGAAACTTTTCAGTTTGACTCTATCCTTAACTGTTTACTTTATACTGTCATATGATCCCTAATCCTTAACATATAATTAATTTCAACATATTATCCATTACAATAAAATATAATTATTGTCACAAACTTCACTTATCCTTTAAGAAAATTTATGAACTTTCCACGAATTCAAGAGACTAGTTTTGCATTAGCATAATTTATGGTCATTTAACTATGAAATAAATTCAGAAGTTAAATTATTAAAACAATTAAATGGTCTGATCAATTTAATGGTTTGGGAGAAAATATTATCTTAAAAAAATAGAAATCGTGTAGTGAATTTTCAAATACTGCCAATTGATTGTCTTAAGTTTGTTTCATTACACAATCTGGTAATAAATACAAACATAATACAACACCTAGCAGCAGTAATGATGACAACAGAAAAAAACAAAATGACTGAGAATGGTGAAAAGTATTTGCAAAAGTAATCTCTTGAATTCTGTGGAAAGTTCATCAATTTTCTTTAAAGATAAGTGAAGTTTGTGACAAATAATTATATTTTATTGTAATATTTGTTACTTTACTATTGCTGGTTTCTGTTTTTTATGTACATATTATCCATACAAAATGGAGGACACACCAAAGGCTTTTTCAGATAGTTTTGGAACCACTACAAAAGGGATAGAAATCATCTACATCGATATCAATAATGAATCAGCAATCATAATCAACTGAATTCTGAAATATGTTTCTAGTTATTAGTCTATGAGGTGTATAAATGTTACTAATCAACTCAAATTCCTTCCCAGATACGATAAAGTTTGTGCCCACCTTTGTAGTGTAGATGGTAGCATGTCTACCTCATGTTCAAGAGGTCCCAAGTTCCAATCTCGGCCAGGGTGAGTTATCTGGATAAGGTTTTTTCCAGGGTTTGCCCTTATCCTGAAGGATGAATGTCTGGTAACTCTAAGCTCTGAGAACCCTGTCACTCTGTGGTCATATCATCCAATATGACTTAATGTTGAGGACATCAATTTAAAAAAAAAAATGTAATACGAGGCGTGTCTGTAAAATAAGGTCTCCAAGGCGCTGGAGCCGTGAAGAACGCTATTATGCGAGATCCGGTAACACTGGCCTGTAGCTTGGTTTCACCCCTTCAAAGCCCCACCACAACGAACCCATTGCAACCATGACTCCTGGCTGGGCAGCCGTTTGCAATGGAGCTTCCTATCACTTCTGCCTCCAAGTGCGAGTTGCGTGCACTGATTCATTTTTTTGAATGCCAAGGCCACTATCCCCACTGAAATTCATCATCAGTTGTGCGAAGCCTATGTGCCACAGTGTATGGATGTCAAAAACGTGCGAAAGTGGGTCAGAGAGCTCAAAGACAGACGTACAGACGTCCATGACGAACAGCGTTCTGGTCGGCCTTCGGTTTCAGCCGAAACAACTGCAAAAGTGGAAATGCTTAAAGATCAGTGTGTGACAGTTTGCGAGCTATGTGAGCTTATCCCTGAAGTCAGTAAGACTATGACTGACAAGATTTTGACCGAACATTTGCATTATCGCAAGGTGTGTGCGAGGTGGGTCCCCAAAATGCCCTGGCCCAGTTCGGATGGCACATCCTCACCCATCCCCCCTACAGTCCAGACTTAGCACCTAGTGATTATCATCAAACGTGCGAAAGTGGGTCAGAGAGCTCAAAGACAGACGTACAGAAGTCCTTGACGAACAGCGTTCTGGTCGGCCTTCAGTTTCAGCCGAAACAACTGCAAAAGTAGAAATGCTTAAAGATCAGCGTGTGACAGTTTGCGAGCTATGTGAGCTTATCCCTGAAGTCAGTAAGACTATGACTGACAAGATTTTGACCAAACATTTGCATTATCGCAAGGTGTGTGCGAGGTGGGTCCCCAAAATGCCCGGGCCCAGTTCGGATGGCACATCCTCACCCATCCCCCCTACAGTACAGGCTTAGAACCTAGTGATTATCATCTGTTTCCTGAGTTGAAGTCACACCTGGGTGGAACACATTTCCACACCAACGATGATTTGAAAAACAAGGTTGAGCGCTACCTGTGCAACTTGGCAGGAGAGTGCATCGATCGCAATGGTGATTACATTAAAAAACAGCTGTAAGTTCCCCCTTTCCATCAATGTAACATTCATTGAAAATAAACATGTTTTCTATATTAAATAAAATTGGAGACCTTATTTTACGGATAGGCCTCGTAAATTTGCTTTCTTGAAATTTTTATTCACGTGGATTTGCAAATATATAATACCTAGACACCTCAATTGTATCTTCTCTACTTAGTCTCTTTAAGTGCTATGTTAATGGAGAGTAAATAGTGCATTTATTCTTACCCTATCCTTTTTGTGCAGTAGCTCAGGATTTGAAGACCTATATAGATGAATTAGTGAACGAGCAGCCATCATAACACTGCGTTCTTTATATGTTTTATACTGTACAAGATCTCTCAGCAAATCTTCATTCATAGCAAGAGGACATCTGGCACATATTTCTCGCACAGCATTAAGCCTATTGACAAAGTAAATTATATTAGACATACAAACCAAAATATGAGGCTTTCAGCTGAGAAGATTGCATTTTGAATTCAGCACTACATATACGGACATTGAGGAACAATTTTGTTTTACAGCTACAAAGTTTATGAAAAAGAACAAATTTGTATCGATGTTAAAGAATTTAAAAACTGACTTGGTTTTTGTGTACGTTAGGGAACTATATCTTGATTCCATAGTATAATAGAATGAAGTAAAAGAATGAGAACAAGAGTGAATGAAAAGAGTGATTTATTATGAATGTATTTTGTATACATTTTGCATATCAGAATATATTACATTAAAATAAGATAAACTTACCCTATTGCCATAACATCTCCAGAATTCCTCTCAGTTATGAAGTTGTTGCAAAGAGTTTTTAAAATGGGTTCTAAGACCTTGAAGAAAGAGACAAATACTCAGTTAAACAAAATACATGAAAACAAAACAAAACACCTGCAACATAAATAAAAATTAATTTTTATAATAAAATAAACTGATTGATTCATAAAATATGCCCACAATCCAAACTAAGCATAAAGGTTATGAAATTAAAGCCAGTTTATACAAGCTCATTTAAATGTTATCCCATGGTTAGGCATTAAATGTGTTGAATGATATAAATAAACCTACTGAGAGCACAACCATGGAAAGGTGTGCCAAACCTTCATGGAGTGATAACTCATTCCAAGGGTAGAACAAAAAGGATACGCTGGCCCCGTAGCTCAGTCAGTAGAGCACCTCCCTGCTGTGCTACGGGTCCCAGGTTTGATTCCCGGCTGGGGGTGGGGATTTTTCTCCAACCAAGATGATTCCCCATCTTCCCGAGTCTGGAAGTATGAATAAGAGTGCGAATGTGTGCATTATCTAATGATGCAACCCAATGTTTATGAGTTAATACCTTCGATATGTTCCAAAGGAAAACAGCCGCCGATATGACCACTGCAGTTAAAAAAACAAAAAATAGGACAGCTTGGTATCTTTTTCTAAGCTGTATTAAATGCCTGCTCTTACTTCACAGCATACCATAGAAACTGAAACTTTGGGTCGGATTCCAAAAACTGGAAACATATTAACAGGAGGAAGTTGTACATTATAATAATAATAATAATAATAATAATAATAATAATAATAATAATAATAATAATAATAATAATAATAATAATAATAATAATAATAATAATAATAATAATAATAATAATAATAATAATAATAATATTATTATTATATTATTATTATTATTATTATTATTATTATTATTATTATTATTATTATTATTATTATTATTATTATTATTATTATTATTATTATTATTATTATTTTGGTCTGTTAAAATCTTTTACAGTGTTATACATAATCCTATCACCAATTCTATAGAGGCTTTTCTTTATTAGGTACTTTTCTAAGCATTTTAAAAGCATTGCCTTCTGCAGATTTGATAAATTCTGTAAGTTTATGAAAAACACCTCTGACAGAAGGGTCTTTAATTGTTGCAGCTTTTGTTGTACATACCCTATGGTAGTTATTTATACACTTTGTAATGAGTATCTCAAATGAGTCTCTGCAATGTACTCGGATGGATATGGGTGTGGTTAAGTTAGTGGCGGAAGTATGGAGAAGAAAAACTGCCTTCAAGCACATAAAGATCATCTTTCCTTTATCCTAGAGCTTGAATAGCATAGTGAGAGGTGTGCTTTTGTGAAGTGAAACTAATACTTGCTTCAAATAATACTAATACTGTATGTTTGTGCTTGTGAAATTAAGTCAACATGTTGATCATTGAAGAGAGAGCATTCTTAGTTGAGTATATGTTGCTTGGTGGAGATGTTTTCAGTAACTGTAAAACACAATTTTGTGAACATTTTCACATTCAATACATCCAAATTACAGCAGTGTGAGTGTTTTAATTACTAAACTGGTTCTATAAATAATGCTACAATAAGTGGAAGCCTAAACTTCTAACAGAGGCTAAAGAGGAATGAAGTTTCAGATGCAATGTTAAGAAGCCCTACTAAATCAATGCGGAAGTTAGCACTGAGAACATATATTTCTGTACAGTAAACACGCAGATCCATAAGCAAGGAACTGAAATTGCACCCCTATAAGTTTATAGTTGTCAATGAATTAAAACAGATCTTGAGAAGAGATTGTAATATTGTCGATGATTCTAGTTGTTCATCAACCAATACAGACTTGAAATTCTAAATAGAACTTTCTTTCAGTGATTAAGTTTGGTTTAGCTTTTCTGAATTTACTAACAGTCAAAATTCATGCATTTGGTTGTCAACCAACCTCTCTGCACTGGAGGAGAAGCCACTACGTGCACAAAAATTCAGATTTTAGATTGTCATTTCCAGAGAGTGAATCATAGGACCAATATATCGAGATTTAACTGTATTGGAACACCATAGTGAAGCGAAAAATTATTAAATTTTAGATGTGTAAGAAATACGACTCATCTAAAATTTAATACATAGGACCAATGTTTATAACACACAATCACTTTAGAACAAGTCTATTGTTCAGACATTTCTCCATTCATTGCCCTTCTCAATGAAGTTGTAAAAAACTTTTTTCGATTTCAACTACACGATACAATAACCTGCACATCCAATTAAATGTTAGCGCTATCTAACGCTATCTATGTTATGGAATCTTTGTTGAACAGATAATAAAGGACTATGGCCTCCTCGCTTCCCAGACCTTACTCACCCTGATTATTTCCTGTGGGGTGCTACTAAATTCTTAGTAAACAAGAATAAGTACAAAATTGAATCGAGAATATATTGACACATTGCTTCACTCACACTGTTTATTCACAGGACATGTTTCAAGAGCTCTTGAAACATGTCCTGTGAATAAACAGTGTGAGTGAAGCAATGTTTCAATATATTCTCGATTCAATTTTGTACTAGTTTGTGCCTCACTGTCCCTACGCTTCTTTCAAGTTTATACTTTGAGTGATTAGGCCTACAAGTCTGAGAAGCATCCAAATCTCGATTGAGAGCTCTTGAAACATGTCCTGTGAATAAACAGTGTGAGTGAAGCAACGTGTCAATATATTCTCGATTCAATTTTGTACTAGTTTGTGCTTCACTGTCCCTACGCTTCTTTCAAGTTTATACTTTGAAACAAGAATAAACTGAAAACAATTGATGAACTGAAGGTAGAAATCACATATTATGCACTCCATTACCAGAAAACACTACACAAATGTGTGTCAAAAAACCGACAACAAATAATATTTTCAACTACACAAAGTGTTTGAAAACAAGTGCAAAAGAGTCAATTTCTGCCAACAGGAATGAGAACAGCATTTTCAACATCTTCTGTAACATAGCTCGTAACCTAATTAATGAGTGTAGGGAAAACAAAAAGCTGCATCAAAACATATGCTGAAACATAAATGGTAAATTAATACAAGACCCAACTATCGCATGTCACAAATTCAATGAATTTTTTTACAAATGTAGCTTCACATAATAGACAGTCCCCTAATATATATACAAACAATAATGACATCAGCATCAAATCATCAATATTCCTTGAACCAACAACAGAAAACGAAATCACCAACATAATAAACTACCTTTAACACACCTGATTAACTAATCCATTGAAGTCGGTTAATTTCCTGAAATTTTGAAACTACGATTAGTCTAACGAATATTTAAAAAAAGGGGATGAACAAGATGTCAGTAGCTATAGGACAATCACCTTAACATCAGAAATAGCTAAACTTTTGGAAAGAATTTTACTAGAAATAGGTTTGGAAAAAGTCGTTCCACAACTATATTATTCATAACCGATAGACTTGCATTAGTACGAAACAGCCAAATTTGCAACTACAGTACAAGGAATGGTGATAACTATCACAATGTATAATATTAGTAGGTGTGTCAATGAAGAAGACATTAATATCAGAGGGATCAAATTGTTTAATAAACTACTAGTGAGATGAAAATTTTGACAAATAGCTCAAAACAAAAATTTAAAAGTAAATTAAAACAATATTTGTTAAATAAATGTATATACAGCCTAGATGGACTGTAGATTATTTATGTAAAAATTTGGTACTAGCATACCTGCTGTAAAATGATAATTGTCATATTGTAAAATAATTTGTATAGAAATGACGTGTCCAAAATCAATGTACAACTGATAAACTGGACCAATAAAATATCAATATCAATAGGTAAGTAATCTCAATTTTAGTTTAGTTCACCTTCATCTCCAGTAATAATCAGTGGGATCCATTGTCAAACTTGTGAGCAAATGAACTAGCATATTCACTTGCGAAGAATCATTTGAGACACCTGATAATATGTGAATAACAATCCCTATTTATGTTACTTTTTTACCATTGATCTTAATTAACAATATTAGACTGCAAACATATGACACTGAAAGTAAAAAGTAACCATATGACACTACTGTTAACATGTATCTAAATACTTCTTTCACAGAGTGGCATCTTTTTAATCTAAGGCCTCAATAAATACAATCGGCTGTTTAATTTCTTGTAAAGTCATTTGTGTATTCATTGTAGTTTAGGTTCTTGTCAACGATTCCTAAAAATTTGGTGCTGCTTACTTGTTCAATTTGCATACCTTTATACTCTATTTTAAATGTATCATCCTGACCCCCAATTTGAAACAAAATGCATTTTGTGTTAGATAAGTTGAATCCTAACTTGAAACAGAATGCATTTTGTGTTATCTAAATTGAGTTGAGTGGAATTCAAGTAGTCAGCAGTAGAGATGACACCGCTTTAATTTCCATTTGTTGCAAGTCTTTGAAGTGTAAGAAGACTAATGACTTCATTGCCAACCATCAGGTATTAGAAAACAACAACACCAACAAGTCTTTGTATTTACAGTTATGAAGATTTTCAATTTATATAGGTGTATGTTCCAGACTCATTTTGATACAGTATGTTATTTACCTTTGTAGTTTAGATGTAAGCCAAGTTTGGTATTTAGGTTTCCAATGCCAAGGGTTGCATTTGAATATCCTGAACACAAGAGTTTGGATTTTTTGAAAGTCACTTTTATAGATATATTTACACATGAGTCATATAAGTCATACCATTTCGGTATATTCACAGGTACACTTGCTATTTTTTGTCTTTGCGTCACCCTGTGTATTTCTTTCCTTACATTTATTTCATTACAATAAACATAATTTGCTCCTGCTACAAATTACCTTAGTATCGTATGAATCAATCAAATTTCATAGACTCCTGAAATAACTGACCAGCAGGTACAGCCAGATTGAAAAATTCAATGCTATAGCCGGGATTTAAACCACAGATCTCCCAGTCTCTATCCGGTTCATCTTAACCACTGAGCTACCATGGCAACATGCCAGCATGACACCAAATTCTCAACTGTCTTGTATTTCTATGAGTAAGATCTATGATACAATGAAGCACAAAATTAATATAATTTTGAGTCAAACTAGTACTCTATGTTCCATATATTGCTAGTGTTTACCTAGAACGTGTTTCGTTAGGACCTTCCTAACATCCTCAGAGTCAACATTAGCTGAGGATGTTAGGAAGGTTCTAAAGATACCATTCTACGTAAACATTAGCAATATATGCAACACAGAGTACTACTTATAGAACACATTAAGGATACTGAACTAAATGAAGAGGACACACTAGTCTCATTTGACGTTAAATCACTGTTTCCCAGCATACCAGTTAACAACTCCCAACATTGATAGAAAAATGGCTCAAATCACTTGGAATGTCATCACTTGAAATTTCAGATTACATCGAACTTACCAAATTATGCATAGAACAGAATTTCTTCCAGTTTCAAACAAAATATTTCCATCAAACTTCTGGTTTAGCAATGGGCAACCCCTTATCACCCTTCCTGGCCAATCTGTACATGAGTGCACTAGAAATAAGGATCACTAAAGGTTTCCCATGGATGTTCAAACTCTGGCAAAGATATGTAGATGACATATTTGCCATAGTGCCAAAAAACACATCAGTGATGCACTAAAACTTTTAAATATTCAAGAAAAAAGCATCAAGTTCACTGTAGAAGTTGAAAAAGACGAGTATTTACCATTTTTAGATCTAAAAATAATCAGAAATAAAAATAGAATAAACTTTGGCATTTACAGAAAACCAACAAAGACAGACAACTACATAAAAGCTAATGGCTACAATCCAAGATCCCACATAACAAGCAATCTTTAATAGTTTAGCACACAGATTGGTCAACATCCCTCTCACAGCAGAAGAATACAAAATAGAATACAACAAAATTATTGAAATAGCACAAAAAAATGACTTTCCCAAATCACTAGTAGACAAAAAAGTGAACTTAGCAAATAAGAAGAAACTACTAAAGGAAACCACAACCCTCTCAGCTACAGAAACTAAAATGATCTTCAAAAAATTCACTTACCATCCTTGGGCCTTTGATAAATTCAAAAAAGTCTTCAAAAAAAAAAAAAAAAAAAAAAAAAAACATTCAACTAGCTCCAGTGAACCATTACTCCTTAAAAAACCTAATTTGCTCAAACATCAAAGATGCCATTCCATCTAACAAAAAATCTGGTATATATCAAATTGATATATTGGAAAAACCAAAAGAAATTTAGAAACAAGAGCAAAGGAACACTTTAGGAACATAAAATACAAACAATTAGAAAAATCAGCAGTTGCCACGCATTTTTGGGAAAAAAACCACAACATAAATCCAGAACCAAAATTACTAAAACATACAACAGGAAAAGAAGAACTGTCCACATGGGAACAAATCTTTATTTCAAAAAATAGGAACAAAGTATTCAATTTCGACATTCCCCAGAAAGATTTCTTCAGCAAGTTCCTCGAACCGCCACCAGAGGAGACCGATGACAAAATATTGCCAGCTACACCAATGTGAACCAGTCGATGTCCGGCTGAAGATAGAGGGAAGGCCTCAGAAACTAGTTCCGGGAAAATTTAAAGTAAGTGTTGTTTTGTGTCATTAATCGACTCCCAATTAATTTAATTTATACAACAACACTGTTTTCAACACTTCCATTAAAGGATTTACAGAGTACTAGTTCGACTCAAAATTATATTGACTTGTATTATAACTATTATATTGACTACTAAAAAATCAAGCTTATTTATTTACAATTCACCACTTTCTTACATAATTGCTCTTACCTCTGGTGGAACTAATTCATGAGAAGATTGTGCGGCAAACTGTAGAATCTTTGTTACCTCTGAAGAAAAAATAAATAGAAAATCTAGTTAAACATTTGCAGTTCAATAAGAAAGTACATATTAAGCAACAGTTATGACTATAATCAGGACAGAATCAAGAAAATCAAGAACAAAGATTATGTGGGAGAAAGTGGAGGAAAAAAACAGTGAAGTACTCAGAAAGCTTTACTGGCAAAAAAATAGCTGAATTAGGGAATTACATTTGTTAATGAAATATACTGCTCTGGAAACATGTTCAATTAAAACATAATTGAGGTTAAGAGTGTGGTGAAAATCAGTAAGCTAATTCCATTTAATTAGTACATAACTAGCTAATTCATCTGTTCTGAAAGAATCATAAACACAAACCTATGCAATAGACGTTATGTTATTGATAATGCAAAGCAGATATTTTGCTTCAACCTGAGCTTTTTAGCCCATAGCTATTCATATTTATTTCTAAAAAACTGCATTTAATAAATGAAATTAATGAATGATTAGGCACTGCACAGATCAGCCTTTAAGAAGCCGTTAAAGAAATTTCATAATAAATGAACCAGTGTAAAAACAAGAAAGTTAAAATTCCAATGTAAGCATTCATAATTAATGACTAGTTAATGAAAAAGAAGACTTGGACAAGTTTTTAACTTTTTCATTGCTGTTCCTGAGCATGATATATTGTTTCAGACAACTATGGAATAAAATAGTTGCTAGCTAAGAAACTGAAACAAGAAGAAATTCAGTCAGAAATTCTTGACCTCCTTAGATTGGTTTTTCCAATAAAAGATTGCATGTAATTTGTTTACATACAGCTGATAATTGGATATTGAGTTTAAAAAACTCTATGCAGAACAGCAAAAATCAGAGGAAATTAACATAGAATGAAGTACAATAAATAATTTTGATTTGTATGATATTAATAAAAAACTGATTCTTGGTAAGACGTTTCCTAGAGGAATCAGGAATAGTAATAGCTCTGCATCTACAAAACATGAAAATCTTCAAAGTATAAACTTGAAGAAAATTGTTGAAAATCTTGTTAACATTTTTATGTTAGCTAACCTATATTATATTCACTTTCTTCTCGGGCAGCCAGCCAGGTGAAAAGATGATTAGATATCAACGTTTCGGGCTGGCTAGCTGCCCGAGAAGAAAGTGAGCGTACTCGTCGCCAGGAAAGCTTCAGCTCTTATTCTACAGTATGTTGTATGAATAAAACCAAATGAAAAAATATAAATGAGTTTTAAACAAATAACATTCCAATATGCAAAACTGATTTTCAATTTGTTACTGATATGGTCACAAATAGGTATTTCTGTTTTTGCTCCTGGTGTACTGAGAATCAAAATATGCCTTATGTTTTGCTTTCCATTCTTAGGTTATTGTGAAACAGTCTCTGCAGCCATAACTTACTAGACCTGTATGAGATAGGGAAATTTAAGAGGGACAACTCAGAACGAGATAAAATATGTTTGCAGGTAACTTTGCCATTTTGGAATTGGAAACGGTCCAAGAGGTTGGAAAGCAAGCATATAATCTCCACCCACAATGTTGGATGGTAATATTAATCCTAGGGGAGTTACCACACAAAATAATTTTGGCTTCCATACAAGACAACCAGTAGTGTTGTAAATGAAAAGTGTTTCACCAAGTCATGCCATTCAATAGTAATAATTATGTAATACAGTTAACTGTGTTGATTATCCACAAATGTAAAATAAGCTTAAATTCAAATATGGGTGTTCAAAGGTTTAGTAATATCATTTTCTACATGTATGAACTATTAATATTAGAAATGATAATGGATTTAAGTGAAACAGCTTGTCTTTAGACTAATAAAAGTCTGCAAATATGCATTTAATATACTACAGTATGACATACCTCTCTGATGGGGTTGCATATATCTTTGAATATATGGATAAAAATTCAGCAGAAACAACTGGTGAAGACCAATAAGTCTTGAAATAACATCCAGAGTCATTAATTTAACTTCAAATCTGTCATTCCTTTTTTCAAGCTGATGAAAAAGCTTTTCTGCCAAGCCTGAAACAATATCATAATATAACTATTCTAAATCATTGCAGAGCTAATGTTACATTACAATGAAATATAACACTCTTGATTTGAAATGCATCAATGAATTATATAAATATGTATTTTAATATAAAAATTATTTGTGGTTGGTTTATTGACACTCGTCACTTACTTTTTCATATATTTATGAGAGACTAATTTCAAAGGCCCTGGCCTCCATTTTCAATCTCTTCCCAACTGGCATCTGTTGTTATCTGCTCTCTCTGGTGGTGGAACTATGAACTTTTTTGTCAAATTATCTACTGGCGGGATTTCAAAGTTCATTACGCGATCCTTATTTTTCCAGATGAATATGTTCTCCCATGTTGTCAATCTATTTTGGTTTATCACTCCTTTTAATAATTTTGGATTTGGATCAATGTCATGGTTTTCATTCCAAAAATGAAATGCTACTGCTGACTTGTCTTCTTGTTTCAATCTGATGTTTCTAAAGTGTTCTTTGACTCTGGTTTTTAAATTTCTTTTTGTTTGACCTATGTAGCATTTTTCACAATTCTTACAATTTATTTGGTATATTCCAGATTTGTTACCTGAAGGGATTTCATCTTTTGTTTTTGAGAGAGCAGATAACAACAAGTTGCTATAGGAAGAATATTTCAAGGAACAAAAAGCAATAATACACATAGCAGAAGAAAACGGATACAACAAAAGTTTGGTGTTGAAGAAAATTAGAAAATCTAAACTAAAGAAAACCATTAAGGAAACAACCACATTTATTAAAGAAAAAGAAAGCAACAGCATATTCAGTTCATTCACATATCATCCAAAAACATTTAATAAATTTAAAAAGATATTCAAGGAACAAAATATCATCTTGGCACCTACTAATAGATACTCAATTTTAAAATTACTAAATTCAAAAACAAAAGATGAAATTCCTTCAGGTAACAAATCTGGAATATACCAAATAAATTGCAAGAATTGTGAAAAATGCTACATAGGTCAAACAAAAAGAAATTTAAAAACCAGAGTCAAAGAACACTTTAGAAACATCAGATTGAAACAAGAAGACAAGTCAGCAGTAGCATTTCATTTTTGGAATGAAAACCATGACATTGATCCAAATCCAAAATTATTAAAAGCAGTGATAAACCAAAATAGATTGACAACATGGGAGAACATATTCATCTGGAAAAATAAGGATCGCGTAATGAACTTTGAAATCCCGCCAGCAGATAATTTGACAAAAAAGTTCATAGTTCCACCACCAGAGAGAGCAGATAACAACATTTGCCAGTTGGGAAGAGATTGAAAATGGAGGCCAGGGCCTTTGAAACTAGTCTCTCATAAATATATGAAAAAGTAAGTGACGAGTGTCAATAAACCAACCACAAATAATTTTTATATTAATTTTGACGTCACTGTTACTAAATTCCTCCAAACACACATCCAAAATATATATTTTTTTCTCAGTAAACACTTTATTGTAGGGACTTCTGTGGCATACTGGTAAATAATACAGGCATTTTTCATCATAATTTTCATACACATTCAAACATTTGTCATACCGCTTCACAAGATTCGAAGTCCCTTTAGCATTTTTTTTTTTTTTTTTTTACTTTGTTTTTATTTTATTCATTTAATGTTTGAGTTGCAGTCTGAATGTCTGTTATGTAGTCTTCTAATTGGAGTAGTCCACACATGTTTTTAACCTTTAAGTATATTCAACTCTGGCCCAGTGAATGTTTGGTTGAATAAGCTAACTACACTTAACAAGGGATTTATTTGGTTGATATTTTAGGTTATATTTAGTTTTCCTGGTTGGCTTTTCTAAATCATTTGTTTTTCTGCATAATTGTTCAAGTTTATTTTTTTTTGTTTTGCTGTTTTGTTCTTCATTTTTACATTCAGATATTCAAATAAATTATTTCCTAAAGTTTTGGAAAGTTTCTGATGAAGCTGGTACAATTTTATTTCTAAAGTATTTCTATTTTTTTAATGTTTATTCTTCTCTATTTCTAAAACTTTCTAACACTAGTCCCTCAATAATATAAAAATGTAAGCAACACAGTGTTAAAAACAGGCTACAAAATAGTTTTTTCAAACATAACCCAATTTGGGTACAAAAGTATGTATTGTCACCCGATCATCGACAAAACCTGCGGGCAGCAAATAAAGAGACAGATAGATAGTTTCGAGGTGATGGATTGGCACCTGCTGAAGGAGAGGGGAGAGAGAGAACCAGAGAAATGTCGGGACAGCTCTGTCACCATTGTGAAAGACCATGATGCTTTGTAAGGAGTCGGGAAACTTCCAGAACCAGCAATTGGTGGATAAAAGTGACTACACTGGTCGAAGCCAGTCAGTATGGCAAGGGCCATGAGAAGAGTTGCAATGTGGACCTGCGGCAGACGAACTGAGTATGTGTGTGTTACGTAATTCTGCTGGTGTACAAAGTGTATTTCTATGCAAATAAAGAACATTTTGAATTTCTGCGAACTGGACTCTTAATTCTACAAACCCACAAAGTCACAGTATCATCAATTGTAGCCTAAGGACAAACTTTACAAAAATATCTTTACGAGGCCACTCTTTTCTCATGGTCAACTATGTATTCCAAGAATAAAATCATTCAGAATATAAAATTCGCTGCCAATGAAAATTGTCAAAAAATTAACTAGATTCCAGTATTGCATCCAACAAGTGTACATCAAAATATTGTCTCAATGTACGCATATAAACATATTGTCTTTATGCAAGCTATAAATAAGTTTTACTTCAGGCTTAATTTTTAATTAATTGTTTCCAATAGTAAATTTCTCCTTTTTAAAATGAAACTTCAGCTCAAATTTCCTTACACTTACGGTTAAATTGTACCCACAAACTTTCATTAACAGTAAATAGTATGTGTTATACGTATTTCACCTTGGGGATCATGAATCAAATGAAGTGCTGAAAATTTAAAAGCAGGTGCAGCTTCTTTCTTCTTCTTGTTTTTCTGAAACAAAGTTCAAGCAAAAAATTAAAATCATACAGAATGAAGCTGGCATTAACAAGAAAAAAGAATAGAAAACCTCTTGATTTCTCCTCCTTCTATCTCTATTAAAAAGATCTGAGCAAGCTGTGACTTACCTTTACCAGTTG
The DNA here is from genome assembly GCA_030765055.1 of Mantis religiosa. NCBI lineage: Eukaryota > Metazoa > Arthropoda > Insecta > Mantodea > Mantidae > Mantis > Mantis religiosa. The sequence continues at coordinate 101,035,711 of CM060957.1, forward strand.
CTTTACTTTCTTCAATTGTTTCTCTCTCTTTCGGGTTTTCTTGTTGACACGATTTGCCATTAGCACCTCTCTAGCTGATGGCTCATTCTTAAACAATGAGTAGAAACTTTTGTTATTACCATTCTCATTAGCATAATTTTTTTACTTAAATAATAAATCATCCAATCCCAATTACGCTTGAACAAGAGTTTCAGAGATTCAAATATTCAACAGCTGAACTTACAAAGATGGTTATAATTATAGGTACTGTGTTCACATGGCATAGCATAGATTGTAATGGTCATAAAAGTCTGAAACCTCATAAATATGCTAATTAAGAATATGTTGAATAACGAATGCAAAATATAATTAGTTCTGAATAATTACAACACCATACAAAAACATGGCACTGTAAGCAGTCAGAATATAGAATGGGTACAAATAAAAGGTAGAAAAGAATATGATAATGGTGATTCTGCAAATTTATTAGGAACTACTGTTACAAGCGCTGTTCAACGCTGCCTCCCAATTCAGCAAACATTTGCATCCACACATGATTGACAGTTGCTTAAGGATATCTGGTGAAATCATAGTGACATGTCACTATGCCTTTATATTCCTGAAAACCACACTCTTTCAAATATCCCTACAACCAGAAGTTGCTTTGACTTAGGCAAAAGCGTTGTGAAGGCAGAAAATTACGTGGGTATGTCAAAAATTATCCACAATGTAACTATAACATTTCTTACATTAGACTTAATAAATTCTGCCTTAGAGTATTTGATTGTTATGATATTGCGGTCCTCTATGAAAGTTTGATTGTCATTCCACTATTTGTCTTCCTTTTGTTACAGATAGATCATGGCCACTACATTAGAAGTTTGCATCAAAGAGGAACAATGATCAGTGATTCGATTTTGTGGTCAGAAGGCGTATGAAGGGGCAAAATCCATCAAAGACTTTCTGCACAATAAGGGAATAGTGTTTTGTCAAAGTGGAGTGTCTACGAATGGACCGACAAATTCAAAAATGGTTGCAAAAGTGTTAGACACAAGGAAGGAGCTGCAAGACCTGCTATGGCCACTACTGATTAAAACATTAATCTTCCACGTGACATGGTTCTATTAGGTAGACAAGTGACTACTGATGAAGCTTGATGGATTTTGGCCCCTGATATGCCTTCCGATCACAAAAATCGGATCACTGATTGTTATTCCTCTTTGGTGCAAACTGCTAATGGAACAGCCATGATCTATCTGCAACAAAAGGAAGACAAATGGCAGAATGATGATTAAACTTTCATAGCAGGACTGCAACATCATAACAATCAAATACTCTAAGACAGAATTCAATATGTCCAGTGTAAGAAACGTTATAGTTACGTTGCAGATAATGTATTACTTACCCTCACACATCAAAATTATTAAAAGGTATGATATATCATAACATATTCATACAGTGGGAGAACATCTTAAAATGGAACTACAAATCCCAATTAATAATTTTGAAAGCCAGTGGGCAATGTAATAAAAAGGTTCATTGTTCTACCATCAGAGAAAAGACTGCAGGTAACTGTAACCAACCACAGTCAGATGTTTGAGAGTACAAAAGAAAGTAACAGCTCCTGAAACTAGTTCCTACAAAATTAGAAAGTGAACTTAATGTGAAGAACTTTTATTAAAATAGGTCCTATTATTTTTCTAGCACTTACTGCAAACCACACTCCAATGTCCAGGTCAAAGAGAGGCATTTCATGCAGTCACTACTAAATTTGAAGCTTCAGGTTTGGTTAACTTTAAAGAGAGTCATTAATGACACTAAACAACACTTACTTTTAAATTTTTCCGGTACATGTTTCAGAGGCTTTGCAGTCGATGGCCGGCTGAGGATAGAGGCAAAGCCTCTGAAACATGTACCGGAAAAATTTAAAAGTAAGTGTTGTTTAGTGTCATTAATCGACTCTCTTGAAAGTTAATTTATCATAACAACACTGTTTTCAACACTTCCAAGAAAGGAATTTCAGGTTTGGTGTTAGACAAGAAACAATCAATTTTAACAAAAATAAATTAGCTCAATAAATTAAAATGATCATTCAATGTTAGGCTTCAGAAAAACCTGAGGTATTGTGTGAAATGCTTCACTATGACTGAAAAATGGAATGTGGTGTGTGATAAGCAGCAGAAGAATAATAAGATTCACTTCTCTTAATGAGTCCGGACTATGATACAATGAAGACAAAATAAATATAAATTTGAGTTGAACTAGTCTTCCATGCTCCTAGTCTTTACCAAGAACGTGTTTCATTAGAACCATCCTAACAGGTAAATACTAGCCATATATCGAGCTTGAGTACTAGTTTGACTCAAAATTATATTAATTATAATTCAGTTTGTTTAATGAAGCAAAGAGAGATACTACCTGCTTATTAACAAAAGATTTTAGTGCATTTCTGCCAACATTATTTTGCTAGCAACTCTCATTTCTTTTGCACAGTGAAAAGAATCCACAAATGAGTTCTACAAATTTTAATGACCCTATATAACTGGTATCTTCATCATATTAAAGCTATTACAACAGAGGGCCAAGATCTTCCTTTCTTATGTTTTGATATGGAACACAGCTACTGTTGTTAAGATTTGGGTTAAGAAAAGGCTATACCTATATAATTTTTTTTTTTTTTTAAACTTTCTAATACTTACATCGGAATCACTATCATCTGATTCCTTTTCCTCAGGATCTGAACCAAGGAAAAATTTCAATGCTGCTACCATTACCTGCAATATGGAATATCATTATATTTAACACATAAAACATTATACTGTTTCATAAAATATCTATACCCTTATGATAATCACAACAAATATGCATATAAAAATGATTTCAAGTAGATACATGGATTTGGTCATGTAGAAGTTGATGAAATAAAAGGTGAGTTCCTATGAGTAAGGACTATGATACAATGAGAAACAAAATTATATTAAAAGGCGAGTTGCTCATTTAAATATATTCACGGATATAATTCACAAAATATTTTTAGGCTGGAAAAGTTTGAAACACACAACAATGCACAAATCAGAAATGGCTAACACCAGAAAAAAATCTTGCATTATATGACAAATTTTACATTTTAAGAGTTTGAAATTGTTCCTGCTACAAGTTAAGAGCAATTTAAAAAAAAAAAAAAAATATGAAGAAATGCTTCCACATTGGGGGTTGATGTAGGAAGACTTCATAAAAATTAGAAAAGTGTAATCATGTTTCTACGAGTAAAGACCCTGATACAATAAAGTACAAAATTAATGTAATATTGAGTCAAACTAAAACTCAATACTCCATATATCGCTAGTGTTTACTAGCAATTTCGTTTAGGAATGTCCTAATGAAATGTCTTCTACGTAAACACTAGCAATATATGGAGTAATGAGCACTAGTTCAACTCAAAATTATATTTAAGTGTAATAAGTTATATTGATACATTCTTCTAAATGTAACTAAAAGGATGAAAATAAAATGAAATGAAAAAGCCTTGTAGCAGTTATTTTTATACTTCATGTTTTGTTAGGAATAGTCAAAGATATTAGTATTTGTAATAAAATAATGAAGTAATGTAAAGTAGGTAATGGTGTAACCATGACAACATAACATGACAAGTTGTTGAATGTTTTAACAAGATTTTGTTCTTCTGCTTATGAAAGTCTTAGGGTAAGACATATATTTGTCTATCCGAGTGTGTGCAGAAACAATTTTGTGTATGCATCAAAGATGCATAAGTAGCGTGTGCGCAAGAAAAGATATAGTTAACAATGGAATCTACCTCTGGTTGTAAAAAGACTACATTTATAATATTTGTAATTGTTTCAAACAATTTAAAATTGTTTATGAGGAATTAAATACTCTTCTTTGAACATGAAAAGTATTTGTTCATTATTCAACAGTTATAATAATACTATCTTCATCAGACCTGTTACTACGATCCTGGGAAAGAAAAAGATCTCATTACTCAACTATTACAGATGCGCCTAGTTATCCAGAGTTGCAGGAGAAACTTATAGATTTCTTCAAGATTGTCACCAAAGGTGAGAAATTAATCTGTATCCACCTTCATCCCAAATAATCCTGCTTCAAGACGGAGATCATCTCAGCGTAATCCTCATACTTATGGGGATACAAATATAAACCTTAAATATTTTAATTTAATTTATTGAAGAAAAGTGGAACACTGGTGTATGATGTTTACTTTCTCTGCCATGTACTTAATAGGTAGATAAGGTTCTACCCAAAAATTTGATACCAAAATTTGTATGGAAAAACACGTTTTGAGTCCCTTAAATAAATATATTAAAAAGATGGTCTGTGTGTGTGTGTGTGTGTGTGTGTGAACAGCATAACCCAAAAAAGGGTTTTAAATTACAAACTGTGTACTTAAGTTCAGCATATTCCAAAGGCTGCAACACAAAGTCCACCAACCCCAGACAACTATTTATTGATTTTTCAAAAATGGCTGTAGCAATTATGAACAAAATATAATATAATAAAATTATAAAATAGAAGTATTTATAAACAGTGGAGCTTCATCAATAAAACCTTTTTAAATCACATGTCAAACTATAAAAACACTTTTGCTCCACTTACATTTTGATAAGTGATTTAAAAAAATATAATATGTTTAATATATTTTCATCACACATAAAATTAATCTATGTATCCCAAATTTTCTGGAAATATCCTCAGAAGTCCTCATCATTCTGACTGACTTTTGCATATCTGGTAAAACACAAGAGATAGGCAAAATGTTAGTGCGCAAAAAATGTAGATATTGTTAAAATACATGATTTATGTCAAATATAATTGTTTGTGGCATGAACCATTTCCAAGGTATTCCTTATTATATGATATTTGGAAGAATTTAATAACAGTGGCACCCCAATTAATTCATTGTAGCCAGTTTTTATCATACATCAGTTACATTTTAGTTTTTGAGAGATTCATTTTGGGAAAATGGAAGCTACAGCTCCCGAAATCAGTCCTGAAAAATATTAATGCAAGTGACGTATGTTAAAAAATTGATTGCAAATAGTTTTATGAATATTCTGTTTTATTTTTTTCAATTTTCCTATACGTGTACTTCTCTCAAATAGGCATACATTGTTCATTTTTTATGCCTTAGCAATGCAAAAGTAACAGAATTTCAAAAGCATCCACAGCCATCAGCTTTTATAAGGTTTCATATCACTTATTGTCACATTCTCCTTGCACCTACAAAAAACTTATCTCTGCAGATACATATCTCTATTAATATGAAGTAGATAGAGGAATAAACCTTTATAAGAATTGTTTACACAAGAGTAGAGAATGTCATGTGCATACAACATATCAGATTTTTTTTGACAAAGTCTTCATGATATTTAATACATGTCCTCCAGCATGTAGGAAGTACATGAATTTCTCTGGAAAACAAATCTTATAGCAGCACCTCTTCAAAGCCATATTTCCTTCCTTCCATTACCTCTTTGGTTCAAACATGTGATGATTGTTCGTGAGTGAGATTTGGTAAGCATGGTGGATGAGTGAAAGTATATCAGTGAATGTCAGTTATGGTTGCAACTGCTGCAAGAGCAGTGTGAGGACGAGCATTATCACATATGAGATGTCCAAGTTGCTTTGATCTGATTTTAAGACAAAGACATTTTTCATCATATTGAAGTATGATACATTGGTTTTGATATTTCCCTATCATGTAGTGTTCCAAGCCTTATTCATTCTAAAAAGGAGTTAGCACCCTTTCCCCTGTAGGTGACTACAACTATAACTTCTTGGGTCTTAGGATAAGGAGTGGCATCATTCCTTGCTTGCTCTCTTTGTTTCGGGTTGGTGATATGTGCTTATGTTTCATCTTGTATAATGATTGCAGTATCTCTCTTACAGAACGGCGAAATTTAAGACAACAAAAATAATGTAATGTGCCTACCCATAACTAATGATTTTAATTGCAGCTACCTCATTTATGTCACATGCCGTTTTCCATCACAATGGCTTCAACTAACTTAATGGACTCTGGTGTCACAATGCTGTATACCTGATCTGGACAGGGAACTTCTTTCGGGAAGTCACACCATTTCTGAACTTATTACTTCACTAATTCACAGCTGCTGCAGTGATAAAATATATCAAAATGCCTTGGTAGCATAGAGGGTAGCATGTCTGCCTCACATTCAAGAGATCCCGAGTTTGAATCTTGGATCAGGATTTTTCCAGGGTTTCACCTTATCCTGAAAAATGAAAATTGGTTAACTCTTAGCTCTATGGTCCCTGAGCTCATTTGAGCATTATTTTTCACCCATTTTCATTTCATCCTCCGATATGACTTAACGTTGAATTACAAAAAACAAAATCACAGGAGCAGCCACTTTAAACTGATTTTGCTGCCACTTATTAGGCAAGTATGTATTTCTGATGAAACCTTGATGTCAAATTTTTTGGTGGAATGCAATACCTCTACCTGTTATAGGTAGGCACTGGAGAAAGTAATATACAAATATAGGTAAATATAAAATGAACAGTGATGAGTCAAATAAAATCCTTTCTAGCTAAATTTCCAGTTAAAACCTCTTTCTTATTAATCATTTGTCATTTCTTACAATGTTAAAATAATAGAAATTAATGTTAAAAAGTGTCCTGCACCATAGCATAGTGGGCTAGGGGGCTGAGTTTTGGGAGCGTTCAGTTTAAGTTCCGGGTATAGAACTGGTGCCCACCCAGCATCCTGAGGAAATTGAGGAGCTATGTTAGGTAACAAAACCTGGTTAAGAAAGCCAACTTTCCGCCTGCAGTTGCTGAGATGGTAATCACATCTCCTCCCCATATTGACTGGATGATCACCCACCTCTGCCTTTCATATGTGAGCATGAGGCCAGCAGTAGGGTTGGCCAATTCTTGCTCACTTGAGGGCTGTTACACCGTGGATGATGATGATGATGATTATTATTATTATTATCATCATCATCATTATGTAAAAAAAAATGTTCATAATTTTCTTGAATTTCATAAACACTGTCCTGAATTCTAAAGACTTTCCAACACTATCTTATACCCAACCAAAAGTTAAATGCCACTTGGAACAACACAAGCTAAGTACAAAACGAAACATAACATTAGTTACAAATTAAACTAGTCTCACCTTAGTAAATTTAGAAAAGCATGCTGTAGCAATAACATTCACTGTCTTGGTATCATTCCACACATTCTTCTTGTAAAGTTCAATCATTATGCCCTGAAAAATAAGTCCTATATAAAGTTTGTGTAACATGAAAAGTAATAAACATAAATAAACATAGAAAAGGTAGACTGAGACTGAAAAATTCAATGCCAGAGCCAGGATTTGAACCACAGATCTTTCTGCCTCCATCCGGCTGCTCTTAACCATTGAGCTACTGTGGCCAACATGCCAGCCCAACATTAAATTCTCCAAATGACTCGTGTTTTTCCTGGTACACCCCTAGAAGTTCTCATAAACATATGAGACAACTACTTTAATGGCGACTTACTCTGCTGTAAGTATTTTAAGGCCTGGGCTTTATAGGTCAGAACCTATTAGATTAATTAATGGTAATTAAATGTTCTTTTACACTAACCATTTGTAGGTCAAAGAATGGAAAGGTAGACCAGATTGAAAAATTCAATGCCTTTGCTGGGATTTAAACCACGGATCTTCCGGTCTTGTCCGGTTGCTCTTAACCACTGAGGTACTATGGTCAAAATGCCAGCCCGACATTAAATTCTCTAACTTTCTCATGTTTTTCCCAGTAAACAACTAACAGTTCTCATAAGCATAGGAGACATCTACTTTAATGACAACTTACTATGCTGTAGGTACTTTAAGACCTGGGCTTTGGAGTTCAACCCACTATTAGGTCAATTAATGAAAACTAATTGTTCTTTCACAATAGCTGTGTGTAGGCCAAAGTATGGAAAGTTAGAGTCAATGCCATAGCTAGGATTTGAATCATAGATCTTCCGGTCTCCGTCCGCCTGCTCTTAAACATTGAGCTACTATAGCAATGTGCCAGCACGACATTCAATTCTCCAACTGACTCGTATTCTTCCCAGTGAACCACTAGTCAGTTTACAGTTAACCTTATAGTAGTCTGGGACCTTAAAGTACAGCAAGTCACCATGAAGTAGTTATTTCATATGTTTATTAGAACTCTTATGCCCACCTGACATGTCCTATAACATGTACATGTTTTAATGGATGAACCAATAAATCAAATCAAATTTCACCAACAGATGGTTAACAAATGTAACGTAACAATTGTAACAGCACTAACAATTTCTCGCATTTCACCAACCTGTTTTCTGAAAATGTTAAACACGTGCTAACACCAATAAACTTATAAATATTACAGCTATAGAAGGCTGTGGATGAGTCGTATTATTTTCTGAACGTACTGCGATGAGCTTTTGTTTTCATTTTCGTCTGCACCACAGTCTGCACACAGCTAAAAAATGGTGGATAAACAAAATCATAAACAAAAGCTATGAAACAAATTTCTCATAAATGGAGAAAGGATTGCTAATGGAATTGGTGACGAAGTATAACGATATCGTGGAAAATAGGACGGATGCGGTGAATGTAAAAGAGAAAGATGTCACGTGGAAAACAAATTGGAAACAAACTTAATTCAAATGCATGTGTCATTACTAGAAACACAAAACGTATTACGTAAATTTATAACGAGGTGCGAAGAAGTACAAGTGACGAGTGACTTGAACGTTTCAAGACGAAAGGTGGACAGTGTGTTATCCACATTATTCAGTGAATTATAAAATCGCAAAGTTTATTAATACTTGATGCAAAGGCGAGATGAGCATATTCCTTTTGATGCATGTTCTAACTCAGTATTACGTAAATTTAAAATGAGGAGCAAAGAAGGGCAAGTTACTTGAACGTTTCAAGACGGAAGGTGGATAATGTATTATTCACATAATTCAGTGAATTATAAAATCGCAAGGTCATTAATACTTGAAGCAAAGGCGAGATCGCCATATTCCTTTCGATGCATGTTCTAACCTCTCTTGTACTTCCGCAGTAACCTTCATAGCAACATGTTTCGACAGTCTATACCTCCGTAAAAATTTCTTCTAGCTCCTCAAAATCATTTCTCCTCATAGGCCGTACTCTATTGTGAATGCCATTTAGACGGTCTTAAGTATAGCAAATCGACATCAACAGCGGAGTTTATGCTCACCATCTTGACTATTTACAACTGTTAAGGACTTAACATCAGAAATTTGGCGTGTTAGTTTAACAAGAGATTTAACACGAGTGTTACACTAACACTTGTTGGTGAAATGCAATTTTTGTTTTAACTATTGCTAAACTCGTGTTAAGTCTTAACATCTGTTGGTGAAATCAGGCATTAGTGGTTTACCGGGAAAAACACGAGTAAGTGTACCTTTGTACCAAACTATATAACTAAATCTGACAACAATCACTAAGCATATATCGAGATTCAACTGTATTGGAACACCACAGTGAAGCGAAAAATTATTAAATTTTAGATGAGTCGCATTTTTTACACATCTGCTTCACTTTTGTATATACGAAAGTGAAGCAGATGTGTAAAAAATGTGACTCATCTAAAATTTAATAATCACTAAGCAGTTATTCACTTACTTTCTCCCTTTCTTTTTTAAACAGTCTGATACTGTTAACTTTCACGATAAAAAGCAGTAAAAATTATCTTGCATAAATACATTATTCCTCATTTAGAACAACAAATAAAAACATATATTTTATTACTATATACTTACAACAGACATTTTTGCTGCTCTGGCATTTGTATCTTTTAGCATACTAAACATGAAGTTCTGCAGGGTCTGTAAAATATAAAAACATACATTAAATTATAATATAATTATGACTGAATATACATTTTTCCATCATTTTCAACACACACTAGAAAACTATTTGGGAAGGGCAACAGGAGACATGGGCAAGTTTGTACTCTTTCAATTATGTTTCTTGTACATTGTATTCATAATGTGCAAGGTCTACCTTCACAGTAAACATTTTTAATGGGACCATGTGTCATCATAATGGTCATCATCTCAAGTTGCAAGGTTGGAAAAACAACCCAAAAAGGGTTGTGAAATGCCTTTGAGTTCCTGCAGCACCAACTTGGAGTAGACAGATATACTGTTGCTCCCCACCAAAGTTTCAGTAATCTTTCATAAGGATTGATATACATAAGTGGCATATTCACTTCTGTACTTGCATGAGCTGAGGGGCGGTAGTGTTCATAAAATAGGCACCATACTAATGAAAAGCCTCACCAAGTAGAGCTGTTTGATTTGTGGCTTAGTGGGTCTCAGGAGCCAGAGCTGGCTTACCGTTATTGCTTCCATTTCTTTCTCTTATGTCATACTGGATTAAGATTGTTTCAGAAAAACCTGAGTCTAAAATGCATAATGGAAAGTGGAACAGGAGACAAACCTTTGACATTCTCATACTGGTTTCCATTCCTTATTATTGTAAACCAGTCTTTACAATAATGTTTTGCAAAATACATCAGTAAGAGTATCATTTTTAGAAAATGTTTACTATTCTGAATTTTGAAGTTGATGGAATTGCATGCACGTGAATTAAGAACATGCTCATTTATACACAAATGACATTACATAAAAAATTAGCCTTCCATTTTCATTAAATAGCATTTCTGTTCTCAACTGTTTTAAAGCAAAGCTTTTCATCACTTTTATCTTTCTATTCTTAATCCTGTTCCTTGTTTACGGGACCAACCTTAGATGTTGTGTTTAGTTGAGATGAAAAATAAATAAATTCCAGAAAAGTTAGTGTAATAGAAAGGAAAATTAAAATACATGTTTTACTTTTTCTATTGCTTACTTATAGAAAATCTTGTATTCCATTTAAAAAGTTGATATTGATGATGGAGATTTCACTGAAAACACATGTGAAATTCACTGAATCTAAAAAAGGCATTTTTGGAATAAGATCCAAATATGTATGTGTGCAAGAACTGCATAACACAAAAACAAAACATTGAATAAAGCACTTTCAATGATGTGGCACATAGGTTTTTAAGAAAATTTCCAAAACCCTAAAAAAATTCTTTATACAAAAACATTATTTTTGACTGTCTAAAAAATGGTTACCATATTTAAAACAAGACTTGACGTATACTCTTAACAGCTGATCAAATTTTGAATAATTTTGTATAGTTTGTCAACCATTAGATAGCAACTTACTAAACAAAAAAATGTAGATAACTTTAATACAGTTTATATAAAATACATTTTTCTGGTATCTATGATATCTGAGATCTTCCTTTTGGTATGAATTTTAAAACTCTATATACAGTAAAACCTTGTACTTATATGCATAAGGGACTGTGGACTAAACGCATAATAATCAGGACAGCGTAACACACAAGATATGATTTACTAACAAGGGAACTGTCACTCACTATCTCATACCTGTATATGCTTGAGAGTTTGATGGCACCATCTCTGCTCTATGTGGGGCCTATGTGCCAAAAATCAGGTGCAGAGTATAGCTGAAAGTACCTGAAAATGAGCCCAGAATACGTAGCAACATATAGGCATAACAATACAGCATTGTACAGGAGGGATTGTTTACCCCTGCATGCAGAGGTCTGCACATGGCATATGTAAATAGCGCCAGCACAGAGCTCATGAGAGATGTCCAGCAGCTATTTGCCAGTGGTCGCATGCGTCACCTTTCAGGCTTCAGTTTTGGGCATTGTGGTTCTACTCTGCAGCAGATTTTTGGTGCACAGGCGCTACATAAAACAGAGAGTGAGTGAGTGTGTGGTGTTTTAGGGCCCGTCGACATCAAGGTCATTTGGGCCCGCATAGAACAGAGATGATGCCATCAAACTCACAAGCGAATACAGGTATGAGTATAGTGATAGTTCCTTTGTAAATATGAAAAAGTAATTTTGACATAATTCAATAAGAAATACAGTATCATCAATTTTATGTCTTAAACTTTGGAAACAGCATACCTGAAAATGAACAAGAAATCTTTTTTTAATGAAAAAATTCAGTCGTTAACTGCCATGTACTCATACCCGGAATTATTGCACTTTCATTCACATCACTGTCGCTGACCAATTCTGATTCAACTCTTAATTACCCAATACACTATGTCATCATTATGTCATGTTCTTTGCTCGAATATATCAAGTCAACCACTGGAAGCAGAAAGGTCAACACCCTATTCGTAGACTAGATGAGGCTATTCCTAGTTTCAAAAACTCTTTCTGATTTAGGATGGAGTTTGAATCACACTTCTGCAGAATTTGTCACTTCTAGCTTACAATAAACAATCATACTTAGCCATTTTGTGCCTGTATAACTCGCTACACATGTATAAAGATCAAAGAAAGACTAGGGAAACATACTGAAAGCAAAGCCTTTGAAAGTGTAAATTCCTTTCATGACAATGAACAGATGGTGTGGACTTTCATGGTCTTCCAGGTAGAACACTCAAGCTACAATAACCGTTCAGTATAGTCACACAAACTATTTTCTCATAATACTTTTAGAACATTATGCATTTTGCAAATTGTCTATGCATATAACTATATAGAATACATATTTTTATTGATCTTTGATCCAAAAAACAACATTAATTGCTGGATTTGAAAACGTTACACAATGGCTGTGCCAAAAGCTTTTAGTAGATCTTGAACTACAAGTCTGGCAACAATGAGATTCTTTTAGTTTATAAGAACAATTTTTATGAATTTGGATTCCCCTACTTAGGTTTTCATAAAATGCTGCAAACAATCAGTGAAGGTCTTTTGTAGAGTCAGATGCAATGTAAGCTGAATCTATCAAGCCATGATTTTCAAGCAATGATATATTATGACTACAAAAAGCAATTAAATGCAGAAGAATGCTATTTTTCTTTAGTAAGTGTTTTTGGAAGTCTTCACCTTTTAGGGCAATGTTGAAAATTGGGTCTAGAATTTTGAAGAGGTCGGGCATCTCTTTAGATGAACCTCATTCTGTTCACCCAGCAACTGCAGTAACCCAAGAAAACATTGATGCTGTGAGGAAAATGATTGAAGATGATCCTCACCTCACATTTTGTGACAGTGAAGGAACCCAAAATATTGGATCAACTGCAACAAAGACCATAGTTAATGATTATTTAGGCCTCACTAAGAGATGTGCCCATTGGGTACCATATTCCCTGACACCAACCCAAAAATATGCACAGTTGGATTGGTATCATTTTATGCTTGAAAAATTTGACAAACGACAATCCAAAAACACAATATTGTTAAAAACGACAAAGCATGGGTCTACCATTATGATCCTTGAACGAAGAGGCAGTCTTCAGTATGGTGCTTTCCAGGTGAACAACCATCCACAAAAGTTCACAGAAGCAAGACTTCTGGGAAGAAGATGGTAACCACTTCCTTCACCAAGATAGGCCATCTCACCTCTGTGACCCGGATAATCATTGCATAGTTAATGCTGAGTGATATGTGACTGTCAAGTCATCCCAAGAAGGTCACAGCCCCAGTGAAAGAGGGGCACCTTCTTCAGCATCAAGACAATGCCTCTGCACATATGGCTACCAGAACAGTTGACTTCTTGGAGGAAGAAAATGTATAAATCCTGCTGCACTCACTGTATTCACCTGACCAGACATGTGTAACTACTTTCTGTTTCCAAAGACAGAAGAAAAAATTCGAGGTCAATGTTTTTCATCCGATGAAGAGGCCATTGCTGTATATAACAGTGCACTAAGTGATACACCTAAAGAAGCTTGGACTGAGATATTTTCTAAGTGGTTGTAAAGGATTGAAAAATGTATAAGTACTCAGGGAAAATATTTTAAAAGGTTGTAATAGTTGCATTGTAAATAAAATGTTTTTCTGAATCTCTGTTGAAAACCTTTGGCATAATCCTCATATAGGTCAGCATTTTACAGCAATCATATGAAGAATCCAGGGACTTTAACATAGAGCATAATAAATGGGATAGTGTTACAATCACAAGCAAATCATGGTGTTTTACTGTATATTCTTTTTCAAGCACTAACTCATTATTCCACTTTTTCTTTCATGGCCATGTAAAGAGTAGAAATGGAAAGGAATCAGGCACAGAGCACCCTGCTTTTAAAAGATTTATCTATCACTTAAGCCCCTTGTATCCTTCTGGTATCTATAACAAATACGAGAAGTGGTACAAAAATAGTAGCAACACTGCCATGGAAGTGCAAGAGAGAATTATTTGTTGTTAGGGTAATCACATATTTGTTTATATTCAATCTCTCCCTCCGGCACATGGACTCTTCTGTCAAACTCACAGTGCATGCGCTGTGGAGAGAGGAAGTTATTATCTGTTTCATATAACCTTGCCCGGCTGAAATGTATCACTCCGCGTTCAACAGCCCTCCCCCTCGCCCTAATTGGCTAATGCTTTCGCGTCATAGGCCATAGGCGGTGCCTTCCCGTCACATTTAGTAATAATTGCCGGGAAGATAAATAAAATCATACAAATAAGGATATGAAGGCATGCAAAAATACAAGTTTATAATGAACTGAGCAAATTGAAACACAATGACTGAGCAATGAAACTGAAAGAGTTTATAATGAGAGGCCTTTGGCCTTTTCCACTGAGATTTTTAAACCAGAACACATACCTTTCAAAAATGCTTGTCTTTCAGTCTTAAAAGTCGTGTCACACCATACTTTTCGTGTGTTCTTCGTGTATATTTAGCGATTTGTATCTCGGTGCAGTGTGGTTGTCCTTAAATAGCGTCTTCGCCACACAGTAATATCGCCTCTGTCTTTTAGCACATTTTTCTTGCCTCTTTTTTCATTCACAAATCCCAGCTGTATAAGCAATCTCCTGAAATTTGGTAAATCTGTATCCTCATTTACAGCAGACGAAATGTTACTTATGTTAGGGAGTTCGTTTCTAAAGAAAAACTACACACATGACGACGCACAACACTTTTCACGTATTTTCTCCGAGCACGCACTTTTGTTTATTCCTGCTTTTGCCTGGAGTGGTAAGTTTTCCTGTTTCCTCAATTTCATGTCGCGATGTTCCTACGGATCTAACACTCACACCTGTAAGTTCGGAGCACAACTGTTCGACTTCCCTCACTGACAAAGACGGATTCTTCTCTGTGAGTGCATTAAACACATGCAACACAATTCTTTTTTCACCGCTTTGTAATGGCTTACCCTTACGATGCTTCAGCGAAAAACTGGCGGTAGACTCTGTCATTATACATATAATAAGTACATGCGCAATAAACGATGGATAAAATAACGTATCTCTCGAACGCGCACAGTACACCTTCTAATGACAATACATGACTAATCCAGTTCAAAACAAGGTCAGTGATAAAACTCATATAAACAAATATAAACAAATATATGTAATTCACTACCGCTAAAGCACGTGCTCTTGTGTAATCAGAAAGGCAGGCCTAGATGCAAAGGAACCTCCTCTTTACTTTGCTTAAGAATTAACATGCATTTCAGATAAATTAACTCTGTTGCGTAATATATTTAATTGAAACAGTTATGAAAGTAAATATTTGACAATTCTCTTTCAACATATAAAGTTATATCACCATGTTAAATAACGAACTAATTTTTACCGCAAAACAGTCTCTACCAAACAGCAGCCAATGAGAGGAGATGAGGTCACGTGACCGTTAAGAGATTACCGGGCAAGCTTACGTGAAACAAGGTATAGTCTCCATTTAGGTACCACACTAAGCCGTTGCAGTATGTTAACAAAGCAGGAACAGCGATCTTGGCTGAAAATTCACTGTGCACATGGCTGTACAGTATGACATTGCCATTAAGCTCTTGTTGAAGAATGTGAGGAGATGGCATTACCCTACAGGACTGTGGCAAGGTGGATTAGAACCTTCATGGATGGACTGCATAACAGTGTGGAACACATGCCTTGGCAGGTCGTCCAAGTTTAGTAAAGAGGATGTGCACTGCTAGACACCAATCGATGACAGACAGTTCACGAGTTAGCCCTGGATAGGACTATCGCATATTACTGTGTTTGTATTCTCAGGAATCATCTGAAAATGCACAAACTGCCTCTCAGTTGTAGACAATGCTGGGTACTACATTGAAGGACTGTAGACGTTTCACATGTGTATCACTTGTACACTAATAGTAAATTGTTGCCACTATTTTTGTTACAATCCTCGTAGGTAATAAAAGCACCTGTGCAAACATTTATTTTAACAAACAAAAAGTAGATAGAAGAATAAGTTTTAATGAGAATAGTTTATACAAAGTGGGTATAGAAAGTCCTGCAAAATAACTCATTAGACCTTTAGCTTTTTATCTTACTATAAAGTTTATGATTACTTACCGTATTAACCCTTGCATTTTTGTGCTTTGCATTCATATTTTTTATATCATTTATTATATGGGTCTCTAGAAACTTGCGTAGAGCCTTATCTTGGCTACGAAGAAGTTGAAAGAAGAGGGACAACAAATCAGTAGGTGCCAACAAATTTTTATTGCGCAGCATTATTAATGCTCGACAAAAAGTCTGCAACAGATCAATAGTATAATTAGCTTGTGCATTTCAAACTGCTGTTCACATATTAAAAATAAATTTTTACTTAAGGACTAACACTACAGCTTTCTCCATTCCTATTCCCCTACATCTACATAAAGCTATGGAACTTTTTAAAGCATGAGTAGTGTTTATGAATCTTACCATTCGCATGGCTGGATCCAAGACAGTATTATACATCTGCAAAATATCAATCAATTCCTGTGGAAATGTAGACAGCACATCAGGATAGCAATGTGACACCTGAAAATAAATTGTGAAATTAAATGTTTATCCCAAATTAAACAACCTGTGTAATAAGTAAGAATCTACATGACATACTCAATATAATAAACTTTAAAACTCAAATTTATAAATACTAGGTTCGTTTGATAAGTCTGGTAAAAAACCAAGAATAAGTTTCTCACGTACATCTCACCTTATTTCTTGACATACTCTCCATTGATGGCTATACAGTTGGTCCAGCGATGTTCCAGCTTTTTCATTCAGTTGGAAATATAGGTTCCATCAAGCTGCAAAATACTCATTGACAGAGCCCAATTCATGTAATTTCGACACTGTGATTGCTGATGTGTGCGATGGTGCATTATCCTGGTGAAAGAACACCTTTTTGCATTTCAATCTCGGACTCTTTTCAGTCAACTCATGTTGCAAACCATCCAACAATGATTCATAATAGGCTCCAGTTACGGTTCTGACCTTTTCCAAGTATCTACGAGGATTATTCCTTGAGAATCCCAAATAACAGTGGCCATCCCCTTACCAGCTGACAAAATGGTCCTTGCCTTTTTTTTGGTGCACTTTCATCAGCCTTTGTCCATTGTTTTGACTCTGGTGTGTAATGATGGATCCAAGTTTCATCCACGGTCACAAATGGTGCAAAAAGTCTTGCGGATTGTGATTAAATATTGCTAGATACTCGGTACAAGCGTTCTTCTAGATGTGCTTTTGGTTGACTGTGAGTAATCATAGCACCCATCTTGCACACAGCTTTCTCAATGCCAATTTTTCATGCAGGATATTGTGCACTCACTCAGTCAAGATGACTACAGTCGCACGAGATGCCACAGCAACCTCACAAATTTTGATTAGGCGGACTTGATCAAAATCAAAATTAGAGATGCCACAGCAACCTCACAAATTTTGATTAGGCGGACTTGATTAAAATCAAAATTAGAAATCCACCAGATCCTGGATTTTTTCAGTGGTGTCCTGTGTGATGACCTCAACTGCACAACCAGAGTGCCATGCATCTTCGGTGCTTCTACGACCATGTTTAAATTCAATGATGCAAAAGTCTTCAATGTTGGTGCAGAGTCCATGTGAACTTCATTCAATCCAGTTTTGACTTATGCGGTAGTCCAGTCCTTCAAATGAAAATTTGTAATAACAGCACGAAACTCTGTTTTTTCCATTTTCAATCACAGGTATCACATTGACCAGTTCACATGACTGTCAACAACGAACTGTATACTGTAGCACATCAAATTTTCTGTACAATCTTTCGAATAATCAAGCTTACCACCCACAAAGCTGCAACAAAAAATTTCCATCCTTTCATGGAAATTTAGCAGACTTATCAAACGACCTTCGTATTGTTATTAAATCTTATACCAAGATTAGTATGTGACACATTGTATATTACATTGAATATATATATATATATATATATATATATATATATATATATATATATATTGAGCTTTATATTTACAGTAATACTCTGTGTGAATTTATATAAGTAAGCTTATATAATAACTAAGAGGTAGTAAGTGGATGAAATCCATATATTCTTACACAAATAAAAATATTTGTTAATTAATCTCCACTTATCTTAAGAAGTTGATGTTAATACTTTTCTTCTTTTTAAGATCGATTTCACAAACATTTGCTCGCATCGTCAGTAAACACACTTCATCGTCAAGGATACTATGTTTTTTCTGTTACCAAAATCTGAAGATGAAACAAACCTAAAAACAGAATCAATTGCCGGTATGTCAAAATTCATTACGCGATGTTTATTTTTTAAAACAAATATTTTTTCCCACACTATTAAATCTATGGGAACATTTGCTTTAATAATTCAAATTCAGGATTTATTTCGTCGTTAAATGACCAACAATGATCTGCTACGGCCGATTTATCAATTTGTTTATATTTAATGTTACGAAAATGTTCTTTCTTTCTGGTTTCCAAACTAGGTTTCGTCTTTCCAATATAAACCTGATCACAAAAAACATAGTTACCATAGCTATGTTATCCAAATCTTCATTTTTTGACTTACGAAGCAAACTGACAATAGAATTATAAGAATATGGTCCTACAAACATTTTACCTACATCTTAAGCTATGTTTTTTTAAACATTTAGCCTCATGAATGACATTCTTCACATATTTACCTGTGCTGTAAAAATGACAAGTTCATCCAAATTCTTGTTAAACCGATCTGGACTAAGTTTGAAAACTTCAAGCATCGATTTGTAGTGGTGGTACTGCTGCATGAACTGAACAAAAAGATAAAATATATAGGTATAAAATCATGAACCATTACATTACTTTACAAGTTTCACAACATAGACCATTTGAGTAATAGACAAATTGCAAGTTATAAAATATATCCAACCAAGCATAACCAATATGATTTCACTGTTAATTTTAAAAAATGTATTATAAGTTGCACAATGGTTCTAAAACAATGATCTTTAGTGATAGAACAGTCAGCAAGCCTCAGTCTAACCTTCTTTCTCTTCCATCTCCTTCCAATTCTTATACTCAGAAAACTTATCACTCCTGTTACTTGACACAATACACCATGTAAATTGTCTGCCACTCCCCACCTCCGAGTACAACTGCTTGTAAAGTACTGTGACGTCATATGCATATTAATTGTTCATAAAGTAATGAATACTGAAAAATATGGTAAATGGATACACACAATGTTAATTCCAAATTTACCCCAAAATCACAATCTCCTCCTTGATGAAAATAGCACTAAAATATTATATGACTTAAGCTAGCCAACGAGCGGACTCAGAAGAACTTTTTGATTGACCAAATATTGTCAGAATATAACCATGAAACCTTAAGGTGTTCTCCTAACACCCAGATCGAATCCTACAGACTTAGATTAGATTAGATTGATTTGCGTTCAGTAGGTTCACTTGTAGCCAGAAAAGGCTGTGAACATTGAACATGTCTAGAGGTATAAAGATTAATAGCATATATATGTACAAAAGTTAACATAAGACACATATTATAGTACACAGGCAATATGAGCAGATGCCAAGCAATGGGTTGCTTGCAGAAATGTGACCTTTAAAATGAAAGACCTAATGTTGTGCTGCCAATGATTTGAGCAAATTGGACAAATGGAATGGGAAAAGGTATGCCATCATGTGGATGAAATAAAACAGGAATATTAGGAAAAAGATGCACCAACAGAAGCAAAAACTGAAAGAATTATAATTGAAGACAATGGGATGTAAGCACTGATGAGGATGACAGTGATAATGACTCAACAGATGAAGATATGTTAGGCATAGAAGAATTAAAATACGATTAGAGCAAAATTGTTTAACTCAGTGTTAAGCTGTTGTGTGTATGTCAAAAACTTTTTCGGAACTATAGTATTTAACTTGCAGAAGACTATAAGACTTCCGTGAATAGCGACACATGAAAAAAAAAATCTAGTGATACTTGAGAGGGTGAATGCCATTGAAGGTCTGGGAAAACAGGTAAAAGACTTGCATCAAACCTTTCATTTAAATATTTCAGTGTTCAAGAACCATTTCGTGGCCTAAAATAATGAACTTTTGAGAAAGGAGCTAAACCAATTCATATAAAATATTTTCAATGAGATCAATAATAATTAAACACTTGTTTCAAAGAAGCTTCACATACAGTTCAGCCATCGGACTACCTTTTAACACTAGATCTCAGGACTGTCACCTGAGTTCTTGTCATTACATGTAGCTTAATATTTGTATGGGCTATCTTAATGCTGGGAATGTAATATTGTTCCTATAATTCAATAACTTCAAATGAAAGCTGTTTCTGATTTAAATAATCTACCACATCTCTAAGGGGGAATAATAGAATTGGTGAAGGTTGTTTGGTATGGCTTATTCATATCCCAGAGCTCTGTTCACTGTGAGATCATATAAGTAAAACGAATAAACAGGAAGGTTGTTTGACGTATGGTTTACTCATATCCCAGAGCTCTGTTCGCTTTGAGACCATATAAATAAAATAAACAAACAGCAAGCAGGTATACTCTTTACCAAAACTTGTGACATGCAACATAACCTAGTTACCGTATAACCTACCTCATCTTTATATGAAATAGGATCCCGCTTGATCAGATTCTGAAGTTGCGGGATGTTATGCGGAAGTTGGTTATTATGACGCTTCACCATTTTTACAAATTAAGTGATACATATATACTTTAAAAATGCCCCTTCAAAATAATTCCTTCTTAACCCATTTTTGTACACGTGCTAACAAATGCCTGTGTCTCTTTTCACTGCTTTTCACAGAACGATAACAATTTCAGATCACCAAAGAATAACAAACTTGCTCTCTGCTTCATATGTCAGGTATTCGAATTTGAGATTGTTTCAATGGAATGCATTCCATATGTATTCTGTGAATGGCACGGGGTGTTAAATGGGATGGAGTGTGGGATGGAGACTCTGATTCCACATCAAACTTCTCCAAATGACCGTGCGACAGATTGAGCGCTGCACATCAATATTACAATTTATTTATTTATTTTCAGTTCAGTATAGTGTTAAATACACAAAAGAACCACGTCATATGAATTTATACAGTTTAAGAACACAGCTATACAGGTTGTGTGATATAAATAGAATACTAACTTGCTTTAATAAATCCATACACAATATTAATGATGATGATGATGATGATACTTTATTATCACCTTATGTTTTAACAAGCATTGTTGAAAACAGGCAAGTCGTCAATTATATACAATTAAAGTTGCTGGTTATTTTGATATATATATATATATACTTAGGTGATGTTATTTTAAATGTATAATGTCTTGTACACCTAATACAATGTCTAGGTTTTAGTCATAAGTATTGTAAAATAAGAAACTAGCACTCAAACAATAAATTCTGTCGGTGTCAACCACAGAACAGATCAACCACTTCGAAAGAAGTTCAATTCTATGATTCTATTAAACTGTGATTCTACTGCTTGCCGAACTCAGGCCCGGAAGGCTGGGGGAAGCGGGTGAAATAGAAGCTCGGTTGAAATAGAAGCACACTGCTCTACCGACGGGATAGTTAGTTGTAACAAGTCCCACTCGAAACGTCAGGAAAAGCCCTCAGTAGCTTCTATCCCCACCACAGAGTTGAGAACACATTGAGAATCTGTTATTTTCTGTACTTTGGTCACATGTGGTCACATAGGGAATCTTGCTGTTGTGGCATCAAAGTTAGGACGCCAGGTTTGTGTTTTTAATGCTAAGTTGGTAACAGTTGGTAAGGTTGGTAATAATCTCAGAACACCAACAAACACAGCCGACAACTATTGAGTTTTGTGGTTAAACGTTTCTGTTTTGGGTTTTGTTGTGACCACGTTGTGACGTTGCCTGTGTTTTGTGTACTGATATTGATTTACAAGTTAATGTCATCAAAAGCGAAGAAACAGAAAGCTGCTACTGAATAATTCCATTATTTTCATTTGTATTTTCCAACATTGAAGGCTGCATTTCATTTGACATGCTGGTGAATATAGAAAACGATTGAGGCGGTTGCATTGACTTTGAAGCTATTTATTGATAGCAAATTGCATACATATATTACAGAAAAAGATTGGATAAGCAGTAGGGGTATGGCATATCTTACCTTTTAAGTATATGACCAAAATGAACTTTTCATTTAACGTATCGCCCCGTGTTTTTAAGGCTATTCAACTCGTTGATATAGTTGAGCTCTCAAAATGCACAGCAAGAGAAATTCGTCCAGTACTACCATGTCTTGTAAGAATGAGCTTAATATCTCCAATGGACAATACCAAAAAGTGCGCTGAAGGAAGAAAAGAAATCTTAACTTTACTATCTGGGATTGAACATGTTAACTCAATTGTAGCTTTGCTGTCCATTAACTTTCATGCTCTAGAAAGTGATGTAAAAAAGGAGCAACAATTAAGGTAAGAACTACAGTACGGTAAATAATTTCAAAACTTCTGATGAAGTAAAGAGAATTGGTAAAGATGCAGATGGGCGGCGTACAGTTATGTTGGTACGGATTGACGTCACGAAAACAAGTTGTCAACTGCGGCGCTCCGATATACGCGAATACAGTGGAACGTTGCCAACACACTTTCTTTTTCTTATTATAAACTAGGGATACTGTAATGGAAATAGTGCATAGTAAGCTTTATTATTATAAATTTAATCTGTAATTTATTTCTCATCTTTCCTTTTACAACATCAAGTGGAAATACAAAATCAAGATTACAATTATAAAATCCATACTGAAAAATGCCATATATTCCTAAATCCTGAAAATCCTATCATGTTGCCCACCATTGAATAATAATTCGGTCCCCATACACCTAACCCTAGGTTTTTGTGTATTGGAAGCCCTCTACTCCTTTTTACAGATTTTGCCATTTCATCTATCCCACTCTAGATTTTTCTCTTAATTGTTCTTAGCCTCCTGTTCTTTTCCCCTTTTACTGACAGAATTTTTTTAATTACTACTTCATCCCCCAAATTGTCCCATTTACGTAGCCTGCTCTCTCCATATCTTTGACTACAATTTAATGTACAATGGAAATCTGCATTCTCTTCTCCACCCAATCGACATTTATTTAGCTCCCTCTCTTGACCTATACCTTTCAAGTTTCTCACTTCTGTTCTCGCCCAAGCAAAACCTTCTCGCCCTAACTTACCCTAATATATATTTACAAAAGGATCTATGCACTCTATCAGTCTCTCCAAGCCTCATCTACTCCCCAAACCTCTGATCCATGTAACATCTTATT
The DNA here is from genome assembly GCA_030765055.1 of Mantis religiosa. Classification (NCBI taxonomy): domain Eukaryota; kingdom Metazoa; phylum Arthropoda; class Insecta; order Mantodea; family Mantidae; genus Mantis; species Mantis religiosa. The sequence goes on from CM060957.1 coordinate 101,059,333, forward strand.
TTCTACTATTGCTGTATAAATCCTCTCCAACCATTTGACATTTATATCTGGCAGTTTACTGTAGCATGATCTTATCACCCTCATGCCATTTTACCTTTTGCCACAGACATCTTTTTTGTTCTTTCCAGCTACCATCTGAACTCAACCTTGTCCCCAAATAATCAAATCTCCTTACTACCTCTCTTTCTCTTCTATTAACCTCCCATTTCTCATCCTTACACAACCTGTATCCTTTTATTATTATTATTATTATTATTATTATTATTATTATTATTATTATTATTATTATTATTATCATCATCATCATCACTGTATGACTGCCCGCCACGTTAGCGTGTCAGCCTCACGTTCAAGAGGTCCCAAGTTCAAATCTCGGTCAGTCTGAGTTACCTGGATAAGGTTTTTTCCAGGGTTTTCCCTTATCCTGAAAAATGAATGTCGGGTAACTCTAAGCTCTATGGACCCTGGACTCATTAAGCATCATTTCACCCATTTCATTCAACGTCCGATATGACTTAAATTTGGAGGACTGGTCTGTACGTCTGTTTATTTGCATATTACAGTATCGCTGGTTTGCTTATGTAATGTTCACTATTCCAAAACTTTGTGCTAAATTCCTTTTAGCTTTTAAATGATTATGATAATAAGAATATGACTATAGTAATAAAATAATAAGAAGAAGGATAAGAATGATAATGTAATAATAATAACTCTGGCAATAATCCACTGATCTTTACATCAGTTTATTTGCTTATTACAGAATCGCTGGTTTGCTCGTGTAATGCTGGTATTTTCCATGTTAGCATCCTGTGGAAGTTGGCACCGCTCGAGCTATGATGTCAGAGCCACGGTATCCATATTCCGCCCAGGTGCATCTTTACCTGAGGATTTCCATTTTCTTTACTAAAATTAGGCAAGTGAGTCAACCTTGTATATACTTTTCTCCACTTACAAGTTTTTTGATGAAGACTAATTTCTGGGAACCTCTTCCCTATCGTCAGTTCTGTGGTTGACATGATGATGTATCTGGTGTCTGCATCTGGCTTGGTGTCGTGCTGCCATCTAATGTCCTGGTAAGTTTGATGATGTCATCTACCACCATTAGATGGCATCACGACACCAAGTCAGATGCAGACACCGGATGCATCATCAGTCAACCACAGAACTGACGATAGGAAAGAGGTTCCCAGAAATTAGTCTTCATCAAAAAACTTGTAAGTGGAGAAAAGTATATACAAGGTTGACTCACTTGCCTAATTTTAGTAACAATGGCACTCCACTTTCTGAAATACTTCTTTTTATTCTATATTCCATTTTCTTGTTTTAAATGTGCTTATTCCGTAAATTCCAATATCAGGAAGCAATCCTGATAAATGAACACACCATATATCCACCATACTATACCTGCTAAAATCAATTCCAGAGCAACTTTTGGGTACCTCAAATTTAAATGGTATGCTACGGAGTCGCTTTAAACACCTCGGCAAACTATGAGCTCAGACACATTGTGACTAGATGCACAGTAACTGGTTTCCATCATAAGATATGTGTGACTAAAATTTTCTGAGCTTCAAGTGAAAAGTGCATGTGTGGACTGTGTAACAAGGAATGCACTAGATACCAATTACTCAGCTGTACGAACAGAATGAAATCAGTTGTGAAATATAGCAAGGAAAACTAACTTAACAACTCAATTATGCACAAATGTACGCATTTGTGTTTCATTTAAACACCAACTTATTCTAATTTGAATGATTGGTAAAGGTTTCTTTCTTAATACTATTCAGTATCTCAGAGCTCTCTCATCATGGTATATGAAACAAAGTTATAAAGTTGAATTAGAATAGAAAAATTCAATGCCTTATCCCAGAATTCAAACCCCAGATCTTTAACTCCTTATAACATTGCTCTTGGCATTGACTTTTTCAAGATGTAAAAGGAAAGGACAACATACAGTAGTCGAACTTTCATAATTGAAAATGGAAGTAATAGCTTCCAAAGTTAGTCCCTCAATAAATAAAAATGTGTCAGTGTGTTCAAAACAGACTGCAAATAGTTTTTTCAATTAAAGTATAATGAACTTGAGAAATGCATGAAAGCTAAATACTTTTTTTCCCAAAGTAAAAACAAAACATAGCATTGATTTTTCTTCACTTATACAACAATGTTAATAGACAAATATGCTTGCTGTTTTTACTGATTTTTATTCTTATGAAGTATTCATATGTGATTTTACAGACAGAAGCAAGGTAACTCACAAGCTGAAAGTGTACTCATTCAGTCTCTCTCAAATGGCCTGGCATTGGAGTTTGAACGAAGTGAACCTACACGAAGATTACGGCTAGTACTAAGTGAGCTGTTATTCATTTCATCACAGGTAACAGTATTAATCACTTAGATCGTGTTAAAATTTATTGAAAAGGTCAAATATATGCTTTTTTCTTCTTTATGTAATGTGCAGAACTGCTGAAACAGTTCACTTATTAAATTTAAAGGGAGTTGATTAATGACACTAAACAACACTTACTTTTAAATTTTTCTGGAGCATGTTTCAGAGACTTTGCCTCTATCCTCAGCCGGCCATCAACTGGTTCTCATTGGTGTAGTTGACGAGACCAATGAGAACCGTCGATGGCCGGCTGAGGATAGAGGCAAAGTTTCTGAAACATGTTCCGGAAAAATTTAATAGTAAGTGTTGTTTAGTGTCATTAATCGACTCCCTTTAAATTTAATTTATCATAACAACACTGTTTTCAACACTTCCAAGAAAGGAATTGAGTTCACTTATTACCAATTTTCTTGGAAGTTCCTTAATAATTTAGTTGCATGGTATGCAGGTTTACTACCATTATTGCTTACCTATAGCAAGTGGAAGAAATATTGTGTTGCAGTGATACATTTGGTTCTAGATTTCACCAGAAATACACACTTTGTTTTCCTGAATCAAAATAAGGTAGTTTTAATAAAAGGTTGGTGTGTGAACATGTTGTGGTCTCCTGAACCCAATTAAGGCATTTTTAGAAAATGATGTGTATGGGAAGAAAAGCTGAACATGGCTTTTGAAACATGTTCTGGATAAATGTAAAACGAATCATATGTTACAGACTGGCTCAAATATTTCTTATGAATACTTAGCTGTACCTTATTTATGGTATGCATTTTTCTAAGCTCAGTAAATAAGATTTCCAGGTTGATATTTATCTTCACCATTCTGACTTAACACTTTGTGACATACTATTTTTCAGATTCATGAGCAGCAGAGAGGACAAGAGTTTTACATGAAGCAGTCAGACCTCTTTGATAATGTAGTTTACATAGAGGAAATCTGTGATGTTATCTGTATAGCCTTAGCAGAATTGCCAGCAGTGCTGAGTGTACCAGATGTAGTTGAAACTTTACTTCATGTCAAGCATGGTCCCGATATTATTTGCTGGGTTGTAGCTAATTCTCCTGACTGTTTCAGAGAAGGTGAGTTAGTGAAATTGTATATTACATTTTGGTCTTATCCATATAAGCTAATAATGTAATTCTAAAATTGATGAAAGAAGGCTTTTTGATAGAAATTATGCCTTTACAATGTAATTTTACAACACAAGCTATAGAGCTTTCATTTGAACACATGGTCAGCCTAATGGAAATGATCTGAGAAGCATACTGTTACTAGTAGTGTCAGAACTTTTTAGCTACTTATATTCAAGCACATAATTATAATTACAACCACTAGATGCCACATAGATGTTGGACACAGCATCCTTGTGCCACCACATATCTCTCACACCTTTTAAGAACATTTTTATTATTAATGTTCATTAATTCTTCATGAACATGCTTTGCCTGTAAAAAAAAAAAAAAAAGTCTAATGCATCCAGTCACATACCTTTCTCTATTTTTGTAAAAATACTTATTCCTATTATAATAAAATACCAGGTTAGTCAGCTGCCCCTTATTCTCGAGTTTTATGCAGTCTGCATTTTATACTCCAACACGAAAACATCAACCCCCATTACTAGGTTCTACCCATGTATATGTATATAAAATGTAGTACTAATATAGATGTTATTGCATCACCTGTAATTGATATTTGTAATTAGACAGCTGACGTTTTCATGTCTGCAAATGTTCACTGGAACCAGTGAATACTATATGTTAAATCGGATGTTTGCCTCGCGCATTACTGCATAGCTCAGTTAGGACGAGCGCAAAACTGCGATGTCACCTGTATGCTGTGAAGGTGGTTCGAATCCCCTGCATAGATATTGTGACTTTGTGGGTTCGTGAAATAATAAAACGAGGTTACGAAACACAAAAACTACACTTTATTTTCCTAGCAAATACATTCGTCACCATTACAGTTTGCTAGCTAACCTTAAAACTGTTTATTTTCTCTCAACAACTACGCTCAACTGTCTCTCACTTCCGGTAACGATCGGTCATCATTTTTCATCGGCTTCGCGAGCCTACCACCAGGGTGACACTGCTCCCTCCTCAAGGCTGGTCGTCCCGAACAGCGCCTTCGTAGCGGGCCAGGCGATCCAGGTGTACCACCAACATCTTTCCTCGGGGCACCTTCTGGATGCGGTAGACCACGTCGTTAATCCACTTCACCACACGGTACGGTCCTTGCCATGACTGCTGAAGCTTCGGACAGCGTCCCTTGGTCCGGGTCGGGCGGTACAGCCAGACCAGGTCACCTTGCTGGAACCCTTGGCTGTTGGCTTGCCTGTCGTATCAGGTTTTCATGCGGTCGCTCGCCTTCTGGATGTTCTGGCGAGCCATCTCGTGCATGTCGTGGAGGTGGTCCACCAGGTTCTCCACATCCCTCAAGAGTGGCCCCAAGTCTGCGTCCGCCAGCTGCTCCCTCCTCAGGCCTGCGCTATCCCAGCCATCCGCAGGCACTGCCGTGACTACTCGAACTGCTGCGGCACGCTCCTTCCCCTCCACTCTTGTGCACTGACCGCACTCTTTTGGACAGGGTCTTCGGGACATAGCATCCGCGTTACCGTAACTCTTCCCTCTGCGATGTTCCGAGGTGAAGTCGTACTCCTGCAGCCTCTGAACCCCACCTGCTGTCTGGCCTTCCGGTCGCGCCGTCACTATCACTTCGCTCCTCGCGGGGACAACCACATCTTCGCTCAAGACGACCCTGCCAATTCCAAGGCGCTCTCCTGGTTGACGGAGTATAACCTCTTCCCCGTTGAGCCGCAGGACCTTCCTGCCGACGTCGACCGTCGCCTCGTGGCTCCTGAGGGCATCCAGTCCCAGAATCACCTCCTCAGCCACCTTCGCGACGAACACCCACAGACGCACGGCACTCCGTCCCAAGTTCAGCTCCAGCAGGGCCTCCTTCTGCACAGTCATGGTGTCGCCCGATGCCGTCACAAGCTGGTATGGTCGGCTCGGTTTCCTCGTCGGCAAACCCTTCGCCACGTCAGGTCAGATGATGGTCACGGCCGCCCCGGTGTCCACCAGCACGCGGCACGGCTTTCCTCTTACCCAACCGTCCGCGATGAGGTTGTCATCCATCCGCCGGCTGACGGCGCGGATTGTCACTCGAGGGGATGGTGGTAATGGCGCCGACGTGCCCCTCTCCACGACGGGCCTTACTCGTTCTTCCCGCTGCCCTTCCTGGTGTGGGCAGTCTCTCTGCAGGTGTCCGGGCTGTCCACACCACCAACACAGGCCACTAGGTGTTCGCCGGCGTCCCTCATCTGGTCTTCTGTCTCCGGTGACCATCTGTTGTGCTTGGCCACCTTGTCGAACTGGCGGCGGAAGACCTCGAATGTTGACGCGCCGTCATATTTCGGAGGCTTGACGTGCGCCGATGATGTGTCGCATCCCGGTGCGTCGGCCTTCAAATCCTTCAGTCTCCTGCCGACGACGTCCTCCACCATGGCGCTCAGGGACTTGACGCTGCTGTCGGCCTTTCCCTCCAGGTTATTGAAGCGGTTCGCCAGGTCCTCGACGCGCTCGTCCACTTGGCCCATCCGCTTGCCCAGCTCCGTCACGTCATCCCTCACGCCAGCCAACTGTTCCTCAAATTTGGCGGCGAGGACCTCGTTCGCCTCCTTCATTTCCGTGGCCAGACTGTCGTTCGCTGCCTTCATTTCTGTGGTCAATTCGGTCTTTATTTCTTTCAACTCTGCAGCCAGGTTGTTATTTGCCGCTTCTGTTTTTGTTGTTAACTCGTTCATCTTCTGCAAAGGCATTTCCAATGCCGATTCCATGGCCATAATGTTCCATGATGTTGTTATCCCGCTTCCTGACACCAGTTGTGACTTTGTGGGTTCGTGAAATAATAAAACGAGGTTACAAAACACAAAAACTACACTTTATTTTCCTAGCAAATACATTCGTCACCATTACAGTTTGCTAGCTAACCTTAAAACTGTTTATTTTCTCTCAACAACTACGCTCAACTGTCTCTCACTTCCGGTAACGATCGGCCATCATTTTTCATCGGCTTCGCGAGCCTACCCCTAGGGTGACAATATACTAATTTTTTTAGCATGATATACTGTATTCAACTAGCACCAGTCAACCATTTCTCCTTGAAAAACCTAATTTGTTTGAACATCAAAGATGCCATTCCATCTAACAAAAAATCTGGTATATATAAAATTGAATGCAGTGACTGTAGTCAAATTTATATTGGAAAAACCAAAAGAAATTTAGAAACAAGAGCAAAGGAACACTTTAGAAACATAAAATATAAACAATTAGAAAAATCAGCAGTTGCCACACATTTTTGGGAAAAAAACCACAACATAAATCCAGAACCAAAACTACTAAAACATACATCAGGAAAACAAGAACTATGCACATGGAAACAAATCTTCATTTCAAAAAATAGGAACAAAATATTTAATTTCGACATCCCCCAGAAAGATTTGTTCAGCAAGTTCCTTGAACTGCCACCAGAGGAGACCTATGACAAAATATCGTCAATTACACCAATGAGAACCAGTCGATTGCCGGCTGAGGATAGAGGCAAAGTCTCTGAAACATGTTCCGGAAAAATTTAAAAGTTAGTGTTGTTTAGTGTCATTAATCGACTCCCTTTAAATTTAATTTAACATATGGGCATTATTCATTTTGAAATGTGTATGTGTCTAATACTCAGGAATTGACAACCAAGTCATTCTCCTTTTGGCCTCCCAGTATTTGGTGACATCATCAGGATATGTCTTCAAAGCTGGCCATGATTCTAGTTGTTCCATATTCATAATTTCTTTGGTACACAGTAGGCAGTATGGTGAGCTTAAAAGTGCAATCCTATAAAGATGGTTATTCAATCATGTCTAGTTATGAGACGAAAAATGGCAACAGCTGATTTTCTTGGTAGTTTTGGAATTATTTTAGGGTTTTGTGCAATTTTGGCCATTTTGAGTTTCTGTTTTCTTGTGTTATATTATTCACATCGTTTTTATATACTTTTCATTTAATATTGTGTTTGAATAACAAGAAATTTTATAATAGTTTTTTTGTTTAGTTTTGGTTCCTTTCTTTGCCAAAAAGTCTGCTTTTTCATTTCCATCTACTCCACAATGAAATGGAATCCATTGTTATACAATTTTTTCCCTAGTTTACCAATTTGTTGAATCATCTTTTGGATTTCTTTAATCTCTTTTCATTTTTGGGAGTGTTATTGCTTTTATAGCAGCCTTTGAGTTTGAAAGAATAACTATATTTTTGCACTGATGTAGCCAAGGAAATATGTTTTGCAGTGATAAACAAACAGCTGTAGTTTCGGCTGATGGTTGCTAATAACCATTAATGTAATGCAACGGCAAATTTGAAAATCATGAAAACAGATATATAATTTAATCATTATTGGTGACTGAAGAACAATAAAGTTATCTTCCAGGCCAGTAGTCCGTGGTCCATTAGGATTGGAATATCCCGACATTTCACCAAGGACTGGGCTTGGCATCTTCAAGAGGAGTGATCCGTGTTCGTAAGAGTTCTAATGACTCAATAGCAGCTGCTGCACTCTTATATATGGCTGGTGGATGGAGCTTACCACCCACCTGAGCGTTCATTGGTCTGGGTCTTTGGAGGGCTGTCTCTGGAGTTTATATTTAGTTCCTTTTTCCAGCACTGGCATCCAAGTCTTGTGTTTTGGGAGAGTTTCTTGCTTACGATTGAAATTGTTCAGATATTTGAACATTTCTATTGCTTCCTGTTGTAGGCAGGCATGATTGTTGATGGAGGATGATAGGAGCTGCGTGTCTTTGCAACTGATATCATGGCCCAATAATGAGTGTTCTGCCACAGCAGATTTCTCTGTTGCCCTAGTCTACTCTGCCGCTTGTGTTCTTTTAACCTAGTAATAATGCTGTGCATGGTCATGCCAATGTAAACCTGTCCACAACTACAAGGAATTTTGTTTACTTCTGCCGATGAGAGGGCATCCCGTTTGTCTTTTGCTGATTTTAATAACTTTAATTTTTAATGTTAGTCTGTAAGTAGTATGAATGTTATGTGTTTGTAATAGTTTTCATATACGGTCAGATACACTTTTGATGTACGGAAGGACCACTGTAGTTAGTGGGCAGCGTTCTGCTTTTTGTGTCGGATGCCTGGGGTGTAGTGGCACTGTATCTCCTTGTGGCTGATCCGTTGGCTCTGAAGGCTGTATGTATGTTATTAATTTATAGATGAGTCGTATTTATTATACATCTGCTTCACTTACGTACCTATTTTGAGGACATGTTTCACAAATCATCGTTTGCATCTTCAGCTCTTATGCGACTAAAGCTTGATCCAGTGGTGTGGGTAATTCTGGAGTTGCTGCTACCATCTGTTGATTTAGTGATGAACTTAAATGTGGGATTCTTTTCTGGCGGGATTTCAAAGTTCATTAGTTGGTTTTTATGTTTTTCTATGTAGATTCTCTCCCATATGACGAGTTCACTATGTTTTTGTACGTATTTTAGCAATTCGGTGTGCTATCTTCAATTTAATGATTTTCAGACCAGAAATGAGCTGCTATTGCGGACTTATCAATATTTTTGTGTCTTAAGTGCCTGAAGTGAGGTGTTCTTTCTTTCTAGTGCCTATGTTTCTTTTTGTCTTCCCTATGTAAATTTTTTCACAGTCTTTACACTTAATCTTGTAAATGCCTGACTTTTCCTCTGGTTTTATCTTATCAGTAGTATCTTATTATTACTGTTAAGTAGGTTTTTAATGTTGTAATTGTTTTTTGGTGCCAATGTTATATTGTATTTCTTGAATATTTTTTGGAACTTTTTTGTGGCCCAGGGGGGGTAAGTAAATTTAGCAAATCTAATTTCTTGTTTTATTGGTATGAGAGCTGTGATCTGTTTTAATCTCTTTTGAAGTTTGAATGATTTTAGTTTTTTATCTACAAGGTTTTTTCCATATCCATTTTTAATTGCAGTTTTTAAGATTTGATGGTATTCTTTTGGGGTAGATTTACTAATCTGTGTGTGAGACTGTTGATGGTGGCATGTTTGTGTGGAATTGGGTTGAAACTATTTGCTTTGATGTAATTATCTGTGTGTGTTGCTTTTATATGGATACCATATTCTAGTTTTTCATTGCTTTTTGTGATTTTAAGGTCCAAAAAAGGTAGAGTACAGTCCTCTTCAGTTTCTACTGTGATTTGTATGCTGGGTTCTTGCAGGTTGAGTAGTTTCAAAGTATCATCTATTTGTTTGTAGGGCACTATTGCAAAGATGTTGTCTACGTATCTGTACCATGTTTTAAAAATATGAGGGAAGGCTTTAGTTATATGTGTTTCGAAATAGCTCATGTATAAATTGGCCAAAAATGGTGATAGCAGGCTTCCCATAGCTAGTCCTGAAATTTGTTTATAATATTTTCCATCGAAAACAAAATAATTTTGATGTATACATATTTCAGTCATTGCATGATACAGTAACAAAAGGTTCTAGTGGTGTATGAATTGTTGATATTACAGGTTGGTTATGAGTCTCTGGAGTGGGAAGAGAGATCTCCTTGAAGAGAGGCACCATTAGAAAGTTCTGGATTAGTGTACAAGTTTCCCCAAATATGTTATGCCAGATCATACTAGATTGTTATAAATATCTTTAAAGCCCACACCTGTGTAGACAAGTGAAGTATTCAGTCAGTTACAATGAGATCTGAGTAATATCATTAATTATAGAAACAACTGAACTAGCAACTTATATTGTATTGCTTCTACAGGCAAACAATTAAATGTTTTGAAGCCTCCAAATAGGATAGAATACTTTTCAATTGAACCTGCAGAATTACAGGGAAGGAGCAGAGCAAGCTGTGCAGGTGCTAACCAAAATTTGCTAACCAAAACTGTGTTGTATAGTGATAGAGTGTTTTGCAAATAACACTTCTGATAATCTTGGGAGGGTTTGAAATTTAATTTGAAGAAGGTTGTGAGAAGTGTATTGCAATAAAGGCTAACTATATTGAAAAACAAAATACACAGGGTGATTCAAAAAAATGGACACACTTTCAAATTGCTATATTTCCTGCATTATATGTTTTACTTGAATTATGTCAGGTTTTTTTTTTGGAAGAGGATACTGTAAAGTTTTGAATACTGCTGCTAGAGTGCTCCAGAACTGCAGTGTGTTGTGCATGGGGAATGACGACTTGACACTTCAATTCTTGGGACCAGTTCCCCTGATCTTGCATCCTGTGATTTTTTTCTGGTAGGGGTTTGTGAAAGAGGCTGTTTACATACTACTCTTCCTACAGATTTGAATGACCTATGAAACCATTTCATAGTGGCGGTGAACTCATTGACGCAAGACATTTGTCATCGAGTGTGGGATGAATTGGCTACCATCAAGATGTTATCCGTGCAGCCGGAGGAGGGCATGTTGAACATTGGTAAACTTCCATGTATGTATAACCCAGAGACCGGCATTTAGCACGTCAGGACCGCTCGACTCACTCACAGCGATGAGCATGAGACGTTACGTAATCGGATGGCGTCATAATTCACGGCCCGCCTGCTCGGTGTCACTGATAGCAGTGAGTGAGTGAGTGACTCGGGTTTACCCACACCCAGGGATGCTCCGGCTTCTCTCTCTCTCTTTTTTTTACAAATATAATAATTTGTAACGTAAAAAACTTCACTTATCTTTTAAGAAATGATGACCGTATTTCTGGCAAATTAAATAGGATTATTCACGAAATCGCGATCTTATTCAATTTGTAAGAAATATGGTCATCATTTCTTAAAAGATAGGTGAAGTTTTTTAAGTTTCAAATTTTTATATTTGTATATATACAGTAGGTAGTATATTGTGTAATGTCTTTACTTTAGTCATCAATAATAATAATAATAATAATAATAATAATAATAATAATAATAATAATAACAATGTCTCTTAGTACAGAAAACTCTTAAACCTATCACACGTAAGCCTAGAAAGAGTACATGAAAAGAGTGGAAAGAATCACATTAAGACTTTGTAAAAATTATGTACCATACAAACATTGAACTTTGAAACATTACATTGTACATAGCAGAACTTTATGTAAAAGAACAAAACTGGCACAGGTTTTTAGTCATTCTTTATATAGGAGAAAATCAATAGTATAAGAACTAACATTGCAAAAGCGAATATTTAATTACAAGATTTCACCGTCTCCATGTCTCATGTGGTTAATGACCAGTAAACCATTTACATTTTCAGACGAAGTGTTTGTTCGTCTGTTCGTTATGACAAGTCCTGCTAAACTGAAATTTCTCTCGCAGGCACTACTTGTCGCAGGTACACACAACACTTCCTTGGCGATTAAGGAGAGCAGTGGGAATGTTTCTGAGTGATCTTTCCACCATTTCAGAATGTCTTCACAGTTTGAATTGCCTGTACCAAGATAAAGTGTTACCTTGTCCACGGAAGAACCTCCTTTTCTCTATTTAGAAAATCTTCCACACTTAGGTGGGGAAGCAGACGGACTTCCTTGTGCAGACGATTCTCAATACACAGCACATCTCATTTGGGCATCTGCATAAACTTTCTCCCTCTCTGTTTCATTTACCATTGCTAGGTGTTTGAATGCAGGCCATAAAAATGTTGCCATATAATGCAGATGTTGTAGCACAAATTTTTCTTAAATGAATTGTGCAGCACGTATTTTCAGTTTTATTTCCTGAAATAAAAGAACAATGATGTTAAAATTTGAGTGAAGCAGATGGAAATGAAAATTATTATTTCAGTTTTGTGGGACAATATTTACCTCAGAATCCTCCTTTTGTGGTGAGCAATGATTAATGAGTTCAGATTTCCATAGAAGAACTAATTGCAGGGTCGGCTCATGGGCTTCCAATTTTTCGAAACCCTCTTTGAAGCGTTCTAAAAATTCAATCAGTTCCCCTACAAGACTTCTCTCGTAGTTCTCTATTTTACTCTCAGCATTGTGCTGGAGTAATTGATTTATAATATCCTCTACTTGAGTATGCACTGACTTCAAATTTAAGAGGCAGGAATTCCAGCGAATGTCGCACTCTTGTTGCAGGGATTTGGTAAGTTTGTTTACAAGCCCGGTGTGTTTCATGTAAGCTGTAGTTTCCTTACACGCCTATATGGAGGACCAGAGTCTTGGTAAATGCTCTTTCAGGAAGTTTTGCGAAGAACAGTGTTTAATATATGGGCTGCACAAGGAAGCCATTGGTAATTTTTCAGGGCTTTCTTGATATTACTACCTTGATCCGATACAAACTTAATTTTAATCAAGTCTTCTAAAGGTAAACCGATGGACATCATTCTGTTCTCAATTTCTTTTCTCAAATTATCACCTGATTTGTTCTGATCAGGGAATTTTGCAGTCATAAGAACTACAGATTGGAATTTCCAATTTTCCGAAATGTAATGGCCCGTGATAGTTGTATAGCTGATTTTCTTGTAATCATCGGACCACATATCCGTAGTGCATGCTAGCAAACATTTTCTTGCTGCCTCGAGAACACAAGGAAATGTGTCTTGTATTCGATCAGCAATTTCGTGTACATTACGGGACACAGTGCGTGGATCTGGTAGTACTTTATCAATGTCTATGTTTCCATATTTAGCCCCGATTTGTACAAAGATTCTGTGCCATAGTACAAAACCCTTTACCAGCAACAGTTTCGAATGGACGAATGTCACTTGCGCACATGAGTACACAGCTCCTTGTGATAGTCTGCCTGTCTTGTTTACTAACACTGACTGTAGCAGAAATGGAACGGGGAACCAAACACTTGTGTCTAATCAGGCTTGACGTTCCTGAGTTGTGAGAAAGCACTTTATTACATGTATTGCACTGTGCAAATCTCAGTTTAATTTTTCCATCCGCTGTGTAAATTTCTTTAAAAGTCTCCCATGCTGAACTCGTACCCAACCTTTCTCTGGTAATATACACACCACTATATAGAATAAAAAGAAGTATTTCAGAAAGTGGAGTGCCATTGTTACTAAAATTAGGCAAGTGAGTCAACCTTGTATATACTTTTCTCCACTTCCAAGTTTTTTATGAAGACTAGTTTCTGGGGACTTCTCCCCTATCGTCAGCTTACCAGGACGTTAGATGGCAGCACAACACCAAGCCAGATGCAGACACCGGATGCATCATCAGTCTACCACAGAGCTGACGATAGGGGAGAAGTCCCCAGAAACTAGTCTTCATAAAAAACTTGTAAGTGGAGAAAAGTATATACAAGGTTGACTCACTTGCCTAATTTTAGTAATAATACACACCACTGCTCACTTTGTGTTTAATGCTGTCAGCAGATTTCATTTCCATTTTCAACTTCCGCAATGCAACAGACAACTGAATAGCCGACCAAGTCATGGTCGCGCTTGGCTCAGCTCGGGTCACTCTAGAACCGCTGTATAGTAAACAGCTAGGTAAGCAATGAACCTGCTGCCTTCTTCCCCTCCCAATTACCCCTCCCAATGTAGTGACTCGCGCACTCTTGTGAGTGATGCAAGAATTGTCGGTCTCTGGTATAACCACGTGTAATTTACAGAAGTTAAGACAACGTATAGTGCAGGAAATATAGCAATTTGTGAGTGTGTCAATTTTTTTTAATCACCCTGTAGTTTTGGTCTTTATCATACCTGGAAAATGGATAGATAGGAGCTTGTTGATCTACCCTCATACTATGAGATTGTAGTTTGCTAACAATTAGCTGACAGCAAACTTTTCATAAGACATCTTTTGCATTATTTGTTATTTTCCATCAGTAGTTTACAATTGCTTACTTTTCCATAAAAAGCAAATCTGAAGAAAGTTTTTGTATTTCAGTTTGCACTAGCCTCATAGCAAATGGAGAGAGACAAGAAGAGGATAATATAGGTGGTCGTGTTCGTATGCAGGCATTGAGCATGCTATGCCAGATGAATCCAGGACAAGCACTAGCTATCCGAGCAAAATGTGTATGTTATATTCCAATCCTTGGTTTTCTTTTTATGTTTGAAATGCATCCAAATATTGTCTTATAAGCCTGATCTGTGTTCCCCATATATTTAACTTTTTACATTTTCTATACAGAATATCTGTTATATTATGTCTAATGATTTATTCCAATAGTTTTCTATATTATTTTTTTATTTTTTTTATATATGAATATAGTTACTGGGTAGTTTAAGGAATTGAAAGTATGTTTAAGGTATAAAATTCTGAAACCAGATTCCTGTTTGGCTACATAATGAATTAAATTTAAGTCAGTAATGATTTTTTGTATGTATGCTATTTTATATTGTGAAATTTGGATGCTTCTTTGTTTTGTTAGCATAATAAATGAGAATGTTATAGTTCTTAAATCTTGAATTTACAAATAATAATATATGAGTATACCTTTTATTATTTATCCATACAAAAATCATCATCATCTTTATAATTTGCTATACTTTTATTTGCCTTTTATTCATATTTCCTCTGTAGTGGTTATTTTACATCCTAATGCTACTTTTACATCTATCTTGTATCTAATGTATATTCCTTACTACAAAGTATCACTTTATATGTACATCGATACAGCAGTTAATGGATATAGCTATGAATAAAAGCATTGTTAAAACTGAAGGCTAATTTCATATTAAAAGACTTAGGTGATTGAAGTTTTTAAGTTTTAATAAAGCATGACTCAATAAGTTTTAACAGCAGTCAGTGTTTTAGCTGTTCCAAAGATATTTCTACAAATTCTGTATTATTTACATTATACAGTAAAGCATCTTTATATTGTTATTAGGAAAACAATACTAAAAAGATAGCATCAGAACAGAAAAAATTCTGTACTATAGTCAGGATTTGAACCGCGGATCTTTCGCACTACTTGCCAAAGTTTATTTGCACATGGTTTGTGTGTGTTAGAATAATCGATATCAGCTATTGCCCTTATAAATCAAAACATTACTACTTTTGGCAAAATTAATATTTATTTTATGATTGTTTATACATATAAACCTAATATTACAGTGTGGTGGACATATATAGAAGTATTAAGTTGTCTGAAAAACAACAGCAGGAAAGATACTGAACAGCAAAAACCAGTAGAAATTGGCAGAGAAAACTTTAATGTACAGTATTAATAAAGGAATAATGTTAGATTTGACTAGAATAATAGGAAGTAATTAGGATCTGCATATTTAAAATGTTTATTCTTTTGAATTTTGACATTGACTAACCTGCATTATGTTAGATGAATTGGATGTATGTAAGAATAATGTCATTGGTTAGTTACAAATAAATGATGTTCCAATCCACAAAATTGACTTTCCACTTTGCTGTTGATATTGTTGTTAGTATGTATTCCTTTCCTTGGTTTATTGTGAACAAACCTTAGTTATTGTCAAATTCTGAAATGACTTGCTGAAGTTAAACTTTTAGCTAATTTTTGGTAAATTTTGAATATGCTGCTGTGCCTCTTGCCAACTCCTAAATATAATGTAGAAATTAAAGTGACACTGTTCTTTCTCTTTCCTTCTTAAACAGTCCTTCGAAGGATGAATTTTGCTCCTGATAATTTGCTGCATAATGTGGAACATTATGTTGTAGGTTGAACTGTGTCGAATGCCAGCCTTGGCAATAACGCTCAGCTTGGATCATGCTAAACCTACCTTAGGGGCTGATGCGGATGGTGACATGGTGGCATTTGTGTCAGGTTTACTCTTGGGAAATGATCAACAAGTTCGCAATTGGTTTGCCATGTTTGTACGAAATGGCCAGAAGGTAGGTATAACTTTGAAAAAGTTGTTGGAATTCTGTGTGTTTGTAACTTCCTCTTTTTTATACATATAATAATAATAATAATAATAATAATAATAATAATAATAATAATAATAATAATAATAATAATAATAATAATATATACTTTATTGTATATAGACCTGTATACAAGTTTCAGAAATTGTCAAATTGAAATATTTACATATACACACAGTACAACATATTTACAATTCATCCAGAGAATACAGACATTTTTTAATCAAATAATTCTTTAAGCTAGTTTTAAAGTTAGATTTTCTTACAGTTTTGATTTCTATAGGTAATTTATTATACAAAATTGCTCCTATAACATTTATATCCTTAAATACAATTTGCTTATTACACTTATATCTATGGTAATTAATGCTACCTCTTGTATTATACTCATGAATATCATTATGTTTAGTAGGATTCTTATTCTGTATATACAGTACAGTCCTATCTATGTATAAAGAATAAGTTGTTAGCATGTTGTGTTCCTTAAAAGCATTTCTACAAGATTCCCCAAATTTTAAATTACTAAATAATTCTGATGCATTTCTTTTTTAGAACCATCAACTTATTCATATGCACCTTTGCCGCACCTCCACACACCTCACTCCCATAATGTAGGTGAGGATAGATAACACCATAATAAATCATTTTTAATTCTTCACTACCTAATGTGTGTTTAAAAAATCTTAAAAGATAAATGGATTTGCTAATTTTGTTACATATATTATCTATGTGTTGTGCCCATGTTAGCCCACTGTCTATCCATATTCCTAAGAACTTCTGTGTGTCTATTTTATCACAGTTTTTATTCTCAATCACAAGTGTCTGTTCCAATTGCTCTCTTTTTGAGAGGTCATAAATTTTGTTTTAGCCATATTGCACATGAGATTGTTCCTTTTAAAGTAGTATAATATTTCATTGGTACACAAAACAGTTGTTTCCATTAAAGATACGTTACAAGCCCCCCAAAAATTTACTGTAGTATCATCTGCATATGATGTTATCATGGAATTTGTGGGATGATTAATGTCATTAACATATAACAGAAACATTAAGGGACCCAAAACTGACCCTTGAGGTACCCCATATCTTACTATTCCCTGTTTTGACTTTACCTTTGACAAGCACTTATTTCTTTTAACATGGATTTCCGTTATCTGCTTTCTGTCTATCAAGTATGATTTACAAATTTCATAAGCTATTCCTCTTATTCCAGAAGCTTCTAATTTAGCTAGAAGGAGATCATGCTTGACGCTATCAAAAACCTTTGAGATCTCAAAGAATAGTGTGAATATGTATACAGGGGTGATCTGAAAAGTTTCTGACCTCAACATGATGATGGCAGCACTCGTAAATAAAAGCGGGTGAATTTTGTTGTTCATCTGTTGACAGTTACTTACTAAAGTTTCGGCCATTTTGGACGATCAGTTGTTATGTAACAGTTGCTTGAGTGAGTTGATGTGAGTGTTTTTATGAAAATGCACAAAATCAAGTATCGAGCTGTCATTAAATATTTGTTTTTGAAAGGCAATACCCTACACAAATCAAAGATGAGTTGGATTCTGTGAATGGGGACTCTGCATCAACATTTACCACAGTGAAATTTTGGGCAGCTGAATTTAAACGTGGCTGTAAGAACTTGGGGGACGAACGTTCGGGACGTCCAAAAATGGCAACTACCGATGAAAACATTGCCAAAGATCACCAAATGGTGCTAGACAACCACCAAATTAAACTGAGAAAGGTAGCAGAGGCTATGAACTTGTCAAAAGAACATGTTTGTCACATATTAAATCAACATTTAGACTTGAGGAAGCTGTCCATGCATTGGTTGCTGCATTTGCTCACATTAGACCAAAAACGTGTTTGAATGAACATTTCCAATGCTCTGTTGGTGCAGTTTAGCCGCAATAAATCCTAGTTTTGGTGCTGATTAATTATTGTGGATACACCATTATATGCCCGAAACAAAAATACAGCCCAAACAGTGGACTGCAAAGGGGAAACTGGCTCCAAAAAAATCAAAAACCTTTTTCAGCTGGGAAAGTGATGGAGACTGTTTTTTGGGATAGTCATGGAGTTATTTTAATTAATTATCTTCAAAAAGGAAAAACCATTACAGGAGCATACTGCGCATCATTACTGGACAAGCTGAAGGCAGAACTTGCAGAAAAAGAAAATCCTGTTTCACCAAGACAACGCACCGTCTCACACCTCAGCAGTTGCAATGGCAAAAATCCATGAATTACGGTTTGAACTGCTTGACCATCAGCCTTATTCACCAGATCTAGCCCCAAACGACTTCTTTTTGTTCCCTCATCTGAAAATTGCTCTCAGAGGACAGATTTTCATCAAGTGAAGAGGCAATTGCCTTCGTGAACAATTATTTTGCAGAGAAAAATGCTGAGTACTATTTGGATGGGTTACAGAGATGGGAGCATCACTGGGAGAAGTGTGTAGAGTTACAAGGAGACAATGTTGAAAAATAAAAAAATTCTGAAAAAATGTCTTGTATCTTTATTAGGTCAGAAACTTTCCAGACCACCCTCGTATATATATGAATCATATTTGCTGATTAATGAGGGAGCTAATTTCTGCTAATTGAAATAACTATTTGTAGTCAGTTTTTTTCAATTAATTTTGACGTCACTGTTACTAAATTCCTCCAATCATGCATAATTTCATAATTAATGTTTAGAGGAATTTAGTAATAGCGACATCCAAATTATGTCACCTAGACTTTTAATTTATTTGGGACCAGTTTCAGAAGCCATTGCTTCCATTTTCAAACTCAGAGATCTGACTGTGTTGCTGATTGTAGTTGCTTGTATTCCTCTCTCTCATAATGGAATAATGAATTTAATGAATTTGTTTACTAAGATGTTAGCTGGTTGAATTTTGAAATTGATAAGATAGTCTTTGTGTTTTCATATTAAAATGTTTTCCCATATTGTGAGTTCACTGTGGCATAATCATGCTTTTTAGTCATTTTGGATAGGTCAGTAGTAACTTCACTTTTGAAATGAAAACTGTGACATGAACCCAAATCTAAAATTACTAAAAGGCATAGCAGGCAAAAAAGAAATACTTGGAAATAGAAGCACAAAAACTGTCATAAATTTAAAATTTCTGAGAGTTAACCTTTGTGGGAAGTTCATCATGCCATCATCAACAAAAAGGCTGCAAGCAACTGTAACCAACAACAGAATTTAACCTCCGAAGGTGAAAATGAAAGCAACAGCTCCGGGAACTTAGTCCCTTGAAATTAAAGTGAGATTGTCATAGTTTTACAATCAACTCCATAAATATAAAATACAATTTGTACTGACTATGTAAGGGTTAAATGGAGCACATTGTTACCAAATGTACTTTGTATATTAAGAGAGGGAAGTGTATATTAGTTATTAATTTTTAGATGAGTCGTATTTATTACACATTTGCTTCACTTTTGTACCTATTTTGAGGACATGTTCCGCAAATCATCATTTGCATCTTCGGCTCTTATGCGACTAAAGCTTATTCCAGTGGTGTGGGTAATTCTGGAGTTGCTGCTGCCATCTGTTGATTTAGTGATGAACTTAAATGTGGGATTCTCTTCTGGCAGAATTTCAGAGTTCATTAGTTGGTTTTTATGTTTTTTCTATGTATATTCCCTCCCATATGATGAGTTCACTATGTTTTGGTACATATTTTAGTAATTCGGTGCTATCTTCAATTTCATGATTTTCAGACCAGAAATGAGCTGCTATTGTATATTAGTTGCCTTTTTGTATTGTTTGTTCCTCTATTATATTTTACAGTAGACTTTCAGTATGTCTGCCAATGTTGCTAAAATATAATGTGTAAAATGAAAAAGCTGCATTTTATTTGCTTTTACAGAGGAAGTGGGAATCTCACACAGCACTTCAGTTGCTACGGCAAGAATTGTTACATCGGCTACGAAGCATCCTTTTTTTCTCACTGGGTTGTCAGTTACCAGACTCTTGTGTTGTACAGGCATCTGCTCTCTTGAGGCTTTACTGTGCCCTTAGAGGTATTGCAGGCATCAAGTAAGAATATTTTGTGTTTCATATAAATGTATTTCATAACATAAGATCAAGTATATATATATATATATATTAATGAATCAGGTGATACTGCAGTAAAATTAAAAAAATAAAACCATATTTAATAAATCTTTGTGTTGTAGTTGTTCAATTCGGCAACCTGGTGTATGTGAGTGTACTCCTGTTCATATTCTGTTTTTGTTAGTAAAATGTTGATTAATCTGTGAACCAAACTACGGAATACTGCATATTGATGAACAACTATAACACAAATTTCATCAAAAAATTGATCTACAAACACAAAAGAAACAACAACTTAAAGGACATTACTACGTTAAAAAAACTAGAAAACCCAAACACCAGATATGGCAAATTTACATTTCATCCAAAATATTTCAAAAAATTTGAAAAGATATTTAAGAGCTTCAACATAAAATTAGCCCCTCAGAACAAACACAACATCCGCAACTTACTAAACCACCCTCTAAAAAATAGCAGACCGAAAACTCAATCATCAGGCATTTACCAAATGAGCTGCCAGGATTGTGACAAGATATACATTGGTAAGACCAAAAGGAATCTAGGAACAAGAATGAAAGAACACTTCAGAAATATTAAATTCAAACACATGGACAAGTCGGCCGCAGCACATCACTTTTTTGGTCTGAGAATCACAACATAAAACAAGAAATAGAACTGTGGAACTACAGATTTGAGAAAACATATTTATTACGAAGAAACAGGACCTCTTGATGAATTTTGAAATTCCTGCCATAGATGACATCAAACTTACCAGAACATTAGATGGCAGCACGATACCAAGCCAGATGCAGACACCAGATGCATCATCAGTCAACCACAGAACTGACGATAGTCGAGAAAAGTATATACAAGGTTGACTCATTTGCCTAATTTTAGTAACAATGACACTCCACTTTCTGAAATAATTCGTTTTATTCTATATTACTACTTTTTGTTTGGATCAAAATTTTTTCACTTTAATGGTGAATTTTTACAGCATACTTCTGGCTTAGCAATGGGTAATTCTTTTTCACCTTTTCTTGCTGATCTTTTTATGAGTTTTTTTGAAATGCAGGTCACTAAAGCATTCCCTTTGATTTTTAAAACCTGGTATAGATATGTTGATGATATTTTTGCTATTGTTCCTAATAAATGATGCTTCAAAATTACTAAATGTACAAGATAAAGCTATAAAATTCACATTAGAAACTGAAATTGATGGGTTTCTTGCTTTTTTGGATTTGAAGATAATAAGAAATAATAAATTGGATTTTGGCATTTATAGGAAATCTACTCATATCGATAATTACATAAAAAATAAAAGTTTTAACCCTCTTCCACATAAATTTGCTGTTTTTAATAGTTTGATTTATAGATTAATAAATATACCCCTGAATAAAGAGGAATTTAATAAAGAATATAAACATATTAATACAGCTTTAATTAATGGGTTTAATAAAGATTTTATACAAAAGAAGATTGAAACATTTAAATATCAAAAAACTGTTAATGATATTTCTACCCTTAAATAAAAGACGATTATAATTTTAAAAAATTTACTTACCATCCTTGGTTTAATAAACAATTTCAAAAAGTTTTTAAAGAGTTTGGTGTAACTTTGGTTCCTCAAAACAAATATAGTATTAAAAATTTACTACATTTCTCTAAAAAAAAAGGTGAAATTCCTAATAATAAAAAATCTGGTATTTATCAGTTTGATTGTTTAGATTGTGATTGGTAAGACGAAACGTAATTTGGAAGTCAGAACGAAATAACATTTTCGTAACATTAAGTATAAACAAACTGATAAATCGGCCATAGCAGATCATTATTGGTCATTTAACTATAATATAAATCCTGAAGTTAAATTATTAAAACAATTAAATGGTCTGATAGATTTAATGGTTTGGGAAAAGACATTTATTTTAAAAAATAAACATCACATAATAAATTTTGAAATACCAACAGTTGATTCTGTTCTTAAGTTTGTTTCGTTTTCAGATTTTGGTAATACTGAAAAAGCATAAGAATATAGTAACTTCCTTAACAACGAATTTGTTTTCTCCTGTGGTTTTCTTTGACTGAAGATAACACAATCTGTATTTTTGTTTGTTATTGCTGATAATTTCATACTCTGCTTTCCAGATTCATAGATGAAGAAGTATCACTCATAGTACAGCTTTTAACTTCACATCCACCTCCTTCTCCTGCTGGAGTCCGGTTTGTGTCTTTGGGATTATGTATGTTGATTGCATGTCCATCACTGATTGGACAACAGGAGCATGAAAAACGAAGTATTGAATGGGTGCAGTGGCTGGTTAGAGAGGAAGCCTACTTTGAAAGGTGATCTTTCAGTATAATATAAACACATCTGCGAATTATAAACATGAGCATCATTATATGAAAAGAAATTTAAAATCTTTTAGCAGAAAATAATTAATGTCTTTTGGTGAGCAATACCAACATGGACCAAACTTGAGTTAATAGCCAATACCTTAACTTGCAGCATCTCTCCTCCATAGTTACCATGTGTCTTTAATGTTTTGCTCCTCTGTTCTCACATGACGCATACTGCCATTATTTCTTCCTTAAATTCTCATATTCTTTTTCAGTCCCATGCAGCCTAATTTCTTGTCCATGTACTTTGCTCTAAACAAAATTAGGTCCAGGTTTGATTTCAACTCTACCAGCTATCAACAATATACTAGTAACATTTAATAAAAGAAATGTGCTTATTAGCTCTTCCTTTTTTTGTTTTCTTTTAAGTTCATTGTACTTTTGCCTATTATGGGCCCCAATTGTTCCTTTGTATACTTCAGTGCTGACTTACAATGTTTCTTATTCTTTTATTTCATTGATTTGAAAATATTAATGTACCTAAAGGGAAATCACATTGCTGTGCTCTGTTAGAATGTAACATATGGAATATATAATAATACTATAATGCATGCTTTATTTACTTAATAGTGAATGAGCTTATATGAAAAGAAAATTGTTTTTCTTTTGCAGTGCAAGTGGTGTGACAGCATCCTTTGGTGAAATGCTACTCCTAATGGCAATTCACTTCCACAGCAACCAGCTCAGTGCAATCTGTGAGCTTGTTTGTTCAACACTGGGTATGAAGGTAAGAACATTTTCAGCATTAGAAAGTGTTGCAGTAAGAACACAAAGGATAGTTTTACCTTGCTTGAAAATCCTTAACATCATAGTAACATGGGTAGTTGAGGTCTGCAAGGCATGAATTCGGAACAAGAGATCTGTGGTTCAAACTTTGCCAGAACTGTCACCCTGACTGATCTGATTCAATTCTTATGATTAGCAAATGCAGGAAAGATACCCTAAGCTTTTTTTTCCTCCAAATTTCTTTTCCCAATGATCACTTCATTTCATGTATGTCATCACCTTGGTGCCATATGTGCAGTGGTCACTTTTTTGTAATTTACATACTCCAACCTTAAGTCATATTGGACGATGAATGGAAAGGTTGAAATGATGCTCCATGGAGCTTGGAGTGACTGACATTCATCTTTTTTAGGATAAGGGAAAAACTCAGAAAAAACCTTATCCAGATAACTAACCCTTACCAAGATTCGAACTCAGGACCTCTTGAATGAGAGGCAGACATGCTACCATCTACGCTACCAAGGCGGACAGTGGTCGCAATGGAAATCTTTACATGATAATAAAAACAACAAACACTGACTTTACATGCTTTTATTTTGAACTTCTCCGTACACATAGACCTTGGTCATATTTCCCTTAACTTGTATCATCTTCATGATTCCATTTCCACCCATAACTTCAACACCTACTGCAGCTCCTTAATATTTGATGGTTGCAGCTCTTCTATTTTATTTTTCATTTGATCCCAAGTATTTTCTGTTATATTCAGGTCAGGAGAGTTACCAGGCCAGTCAAGTACAGGGATATTATTGTGTTTTAGGGACTTGTGGACGAGCTTTGTTCTATGAACAGGAGTACCACCTTGCATAAAGAACTGACAGTATGAATTGGCCAAAATGTGACCAAATGCTCTCGGCATGCCAGTTCAAATAGTGCATGCTAAGAACGATGGAAAAACAAAACACGCCTAAAAAGTGTATGAATTTGTGATGAGTCGCTCCAGATGCTTAGTTTTTTCTGGGGTTTTCCCTTATCCTGAAAGATGAATGTCGGGCAACTCTAAGCCCCTTGGACCCCGGACTCATTTGAGCATCATTTCACCCATTTCATTCATTGTCCGATATGATCTGACCAAGGACGTAAAAAACATAAAAAGAACCAGGTGCTTAACAACAAGGTTGAGAAGATGCGTCATAACAAGCATGATGTGTGTTTGGAGGAATTTAGTAACAGTGACGTCAAAATTAATATAAAAATTATTTGTGGTTGGTTTATTGACACTCGTCACTTACTTTTTCATATATTTATGAGAGACTAGTTTCAAAGGCCCTGGCCTCCATTTTCAATCTCTTCCCAACTGGCAACTGTTGTTATCTGCTCTCTCTGGTGGTGGAACTATGAACTTTTTTGTCAAATTATCTGCTGGCGGGATTTCAAAGTTCATTACGCGATCCTTATTTTTCCAGATGAATATGTTCTCCCATGTTGTCAATCTATTTTGGTTTATCACTCCTTTTAATAATTTTGGATTTGGATCAATGTCATGGTTTTCATTCCAAAAATGAAATGCTACTGCTGACTTGTCTTCTTGTTTCAATCTGATGTTTCTAAAGTGTTCTTTGACTCTGGTTTTTAAATTTCTTTTTGTTTGACCTATGTAGCATTTTTCACAATTCTTGCAATTTATTTGGTATATTCCAGATTTGTTACCTGAAGGAATTTCATCTTTTGTTTTTGAATTTAGTAAAAAACAAATGCTCCAAAATAGTAGAAGAGATTAAAAATGAAAAGAAAAAGAATTTTAGTAACCAAATCATAAAAGCTCTTAAAAAGAAACCGGTTATTTATACTAAAGCAGACAAGGGAAATAAACTAGTAATTCTGGAAAAAGAAGAATACACAAAGAGGATGGAAGATTTGTTAGAAGACAGTAATTACCAAAAAGTAGAAACTAATCCATTAAAGTACTGCATGGAAACCACAAATAAAACGCTAAAAGAGAGCAAAATAATCAACAAAAAAGAATTGCACAAAATTAAAGTAGATAATCCAACATTACCAAGAGTATATGGGCTGCCAAAAATTCATAAAACAGGGAAAGGCATGAGACCTATTACTAGTAGCATAAATGCCCCCACATATAATTTGGCCAAATGGTTACTAAGTAAATTTAATAGTTTTCCAAAATTTGAAAGTGCAAATTTAAGAAACTCTTTAGATTTAGTAGAAAAAATCAAAGATATAAATTTGGACAAAAATGACAGACTGGTTTCATTTGATGTCACATCTTTATTTCCAAGCATACCAACAGAAAAATTGCAGACTGTGTTAAAAAAATGGCTGGCTACAATTGATATGGAAGCAATAGAAGCAGAAGAATATATTTCTCTAACAAAAATATGCATTGAACAAAACTTCTTTAGCTTTAATGGAAAACACTACAAGCAGAAATCAGGATTATCAATGGGCAATCCACTTTCACCTTTTTTGGCTAACTTATTTATGAGTGCATTTGAAACACAAATTAAAAAGTCCTTCCCATTGATCTTCAAGGTTTGGTATAGATATGTTGACGACATCTTTGCAATTGTACCAAGTAAACATTTAGATGATGCATTAAAATTACTCAATCTGCAAGAAAGGACTATCAAATTCACAATAGAAAAGGAAATCAATGGACAACTACCTTTCTTGGATCTAAATATCATCAGGAATGATACAAAAATAAAATTTGGAATTTACAGGAAGCCAACACATTCAGAAAATTATATAAAAAATAATAGCCACAACCCAATTACACATAAACATGCAATAATAAACAGCCTTACACACAGACTAGTCAACATACCCATGGAAAAAGAAGAATATTTCAAGGAACAAAAAGCAATAATACACATAGCAGAAGAAAACGGATACAACAAAAGTTTGGTGTTGAAGAAAATTAGAAAATCTAAACTAAAGAAAACCATTAAGGAAGCAACCACATTTATTAAAGAAAAAGAAAGCAACAGCATATTCAGTTCATTCACATATCATCCAAAAACATTTAATAAATTTAAAAAGATATTCAAGGAACAAAATATCATCTTGGCACCTACTAATAGATACTCAATTTTAAAATTACTAAATTCAAAAACAAAAGATGAAATTCCTTCAGGTAACAAATCTGGAATATACCAAATAAATTGCAAGAATTGTGAAAAATGCTACATAGGTCAAACAAAAAGAAATTTAGAAACCAGAGTCAAAGAACACTTTAGAAACATCAGATTGAAACAAGAAGACAAGTCAGCAGTAGCATTTCATTTTTGGAATGAAAACCATGACATTGATCCAAATCCAAAATTATTAAAAGGAGTGATAAACCAAAATAGATTGACAACATGGGAGAACATATAAAAATTATTTGTGGTTGGTTTATTGACACTCGTCACTTACTTTGACGTCACTGTTACTAAATTCCTCCAAACACACATCAAGTATAGGCAAATATGGGAGAACATATTCATCTGGAAAAATAAGGATCGCGTAATGAACTTTGAAATCCCGCCAGCAGATAATTTGACAAAAAAGTTCATAGTTCCACCACCAGAGAGAGCAGATAACAACAAATGCCAGTTGGGAAGAGATTGAAAATGGAGGCCAGGGCCTTTGGAACTAGTCTCTCATAAATATATGAAAAAGTAAGTGACGAGTGTCAATAAACCAACCACAAATAATTTTTATATAACAAGCATGGTTACAGAATATGAAAACCCGCCATACTTTTTAGCGCTCAGTTGTTAGCCGTAACAATAATTGTTAGCAGTATTCTTAACCAGAAGTTACAGAATAGCCCGGAATGTGCCATCTTATAAGATCTTATTTAATTTGGTTTGCCACATCACCTTGCACCTACAAAGAAACGTGTAATAAAAGTGATTCTCTAAACCATTTATCTCAGTTAAGATGGAGTGTCTAAAAATTACGTTTGTAAGAATAGTGTATAGAACTTTTAGAAGCACAAATAGATGTGAGGTAACTTTGACTAAGGGTCTTGCTTGTGTTCTATCTGCTTAATTTTGGCATTTTATGTTAATTCTTTTACAGGTTCCTATCAGGCCAAATAATATGACACGAATGAAACAGATCTTCACTCAAGAAATTTTCACTGAACAAGTAGTAACATCACATGCAGTAAAAGTGCCTGTGACAGCAAATTTAAATGCTAACATTCCAGGCTTTCTTCCAGTACACTGTATACATCAGTTGCTTAAGAGCAGAGCCTTCACAAAACACAGGGTACCTATAAAGGATTGGATATATAGGTAAGGAAAATAAAAATAATTATACATTTAAAGATAAAGTTATGTTCCGGGCTTATAGATAGTTCTTGAAGAATGAACCTACATTTTGCCAGGAATTGCGCCTAGCATCATCAGGATGGTTATCCATCCGCTGTGAAAGTCAGAAGTCGAATAAAGAGGGTTGTCTGGACGTTGTAATGTATATCAGCAGGAGAGGGGCGGGGCTAAGGCTGATCGATTCTGGTCGGAAAGTGAATGTTCCATGTGTTTACTGTTGTTTTTATGTTTGTGAGATTCAAGCTTTTGTAATGCAGGAACCCACACTTTATTTATACAAAGAGCTTCCTCTTTATGGTTAAAATTATTTTTGTGAATGAAACCACCTAACGGGCAAACTGAAATTTCTAAACTCAGCCTTCATTGCTAACGGCTATTCACAAAAAGAAGTCTAGAGGGCACTCACTGCATCCAAGATGTGGACCAAAGAAAACAGAACTGCCCACACGTGGGACGGCATATCTACTGATTGTTCAGGACAAGAAGGCAAGGTAGAGTAATGTGCGTCTCCTCAGGGTGTATGCTCGCCTTCCGAGAATGACAAGTATAGAAGGCTCGTTTAAAATACACAAGTGTTGTCACATAGCTCACCTATACATAATACCTATCGTTGCAACAAACATTAGATCTGGCAGCATGGGTGACTCATATGCACTCTCATTCACTCATTTCCAAGTAAACAGATCTGCTACTGGAGCAGATCAACAGTTCAAGTTCCTCTGCCCTTCATAATACCCCTCTACCCTTCTTGTCATGGGCATACAGTACCATTTATCAACAAAGTATTGGCAAGCTTCTCCGACCTTATGGAATCAAAACGATATACAAACCTACATGCAAGATCAGACAATTACTAAACTCTGTCAAGGACAAACGGGACTACATTTCATCAGCTGGTGTGTACAAAATTCCATGTAGCTGCAGTCAAGTATTCATTGGTAACCACTATGTGCAGCGTCTCCATCAGATTGAAAGAACACAACTGAAACTGTAGGTTACGTCAGGAGGAAAAAGGTTTTGTTGCAGAACTCATTACTGTGGGGCCATGACATCGATTTTAAGAACACTCAAGTCCTCTCATCAAATGACAGCTATTATGCTCTCTTACAGAGAGAAGCAATAGAAATATACAGTATTAGACTCATTATTAATTATTATGCATTAATGATTTGGGGCTAAAATAACAGGCAATAAGATTAAACCAATTCTCTGTGCTGATGTTACTTATAACTAGTAAAATAATAGTATGTTAAACTGCATTAATGATTTTAATGACAATATTGTCCAATGGTTTCAAATTAATAAGTTAAAAGTAAATGAAGATAAATCAGTTGCTATATACCTTCATCATAGATTAAATAAAACAGGCAAATTCCAAAGATACATTTAGGCAGTAAATCACAAATTTATGCACCGAATACCAAATATTTGGGAGTATGGTTAGATGAACATCTAAATTGGAAAAATAACAAATACAGCGGCCGGCAGTAAAATTAATTAGAATTGTATTCTTTATTTAACATATGAGAGAATCAGAAATACTAATATCTTCAGAACAATATACTTTACTTACTTTCATTCTGTAATGACTTACAGCATATTAAGCTCTTTGCTGGCTCTTGTAGCCATGGTCATTAGTGTGTATATCTCTAGCAACCACCGCGTAGAGGGTTGCGGGTTCGGGTTTTGCCTTGGGCGTGGGTGTTCATGTGTCTAGTGTATGTATGTAAAATTGCAAGAAACAAACAGTAATCAAACTGAAACAATAAAAGAATGCTAAAATAAGGAAAAGAAAAATATAGATCTATGAATGTAAACAAAATAAAAAGCTGGGAAATGCAAAGGATGCATAAATATTTGTATTGCAAGAAAGAGCAGTAAGATTTGTTGTGAATATTTCTTCTTATTATTATAGTATGCTGAAGATAACTACCATTTCCATGTGTTTATATTTATGAAGTCCAAGTCCAGACAAGATCTATGCATTTTCAGTTCAGAACAAATAGACAAGTATATATAGTACAAGAAGTAAAACAACCTATAAAATATAAACCCTAATACAACCTTATTTACCCATAGTTTTGAACATAATGCTATACAACATACTATACTATTCCTTTCTTGGAAGTGTTAAAGACAGTGTTGTTATGATAAATTAAATTTAAAGGGAGTCAATTAATGACACTAAACAACACTTACTTTTAAATTTTTCTGGAACATATTTAAGAGACTTTGCCGGCTGAGGATAGAGGCAAAGTCTCTGAAACATGTTCCGGAAAAATTTAAAAGTAAGTTATTAAATTTTAGATGAGTCGCATTTTTTACACATCTGCTTCACTTTCGTACCTATTTTGAGGACATGTTTCGCAAATCTTCGTTTGCAAACGAGATGCAAACGAAGATTTGCTAAACATGTCCTCAAAATAGGTACGAAAGTGAAGCAGATGTGTAAAAAATGCGACTTATCTAAAATTTAATAATTTTTCGCTTCACTGTGGTGTTCCAATACAGTTGAATCTCGATATATTAAAAGTAAGTGTTGTTTAGTGTCATTAATCGACTCCCTTTAAATTTAATACTATACTATATATACAACATACATCACTATACAACAAACTACCCAAAGACATTAGTATTAAGTCAAAAAAAGTACAAATTGACTTTAAAAACAGTATTAATGGAAGGGTGTTGTTATTCAGTAAAAGATTATCTAAATCATAGTTTCCACAGCAATTCCTTTTACATTTATTTCCTATATACTGCTTTTTTCTTTCTTTGTATTTTCATTAAATATTGTTACTGTTTGTTATTCTGATTCTTTATACTTAATTCTGTATTTGTAATTTTTTTTTAGTTTGTAAGTCTGAGAAAGCCAATAAGATCCAATGGTAAATAAAGTAATAGATATGCTAAGATATGCATGCTCATTTTGCTTAATTAATGGAGAATTAAATTATACTTTTTCGTAAGTGATTACTAATACGTATATAAATGTGTATCTTTTCTCTTCAGTGTATTTATAAATTATCTTTCAGAGAGAAATGTAAACTTCTGTGAAATTTTGTTGTTTAATCCATTTACTTTTAAGTTTAAATCAGGATATTGAGAGACCCATTGGTTTTCTTTGCTCATTCCTTATATAGGCAAATCTGCAGCAGTATACCACCTCTACATCCAGTTTTGCCAGCTCTAGTTGAGGTGTATGTAAACTCCATATTGGTTCCAAGTGCCAAAGCTCCACAAGAACATACGAATCGTCCAATGAGTGAGGATGAAATCCGCCGTGTCTTTCAGAATTCAGTATTTGGAGCACATTTTGACAATAATAAACAGAGTTCCAGCAGTAAGACAATGTGTACTGATGAAGGATCTGTAGGTAAAATCATTTAGTCTACCTTTATTGGAAGTTAATTCACTGATGATGTTCAAAGATTAGAATACACTTAACCTAGATTCATTGTATTTCTGTATTGTCAGCACATTTGTGGATTACAAATATTTTACAAATTTACATAACAGTTTACAGTGCTATTATGACTACTATATTCATACAAATTTACATATTTATTACATCATTTACCTAATAAACATGAAATAAATAAAAAATATTTAGAGATAGCAGTTAAAGAAGGCAGGAAGAAAGTGCAAATATAAATAGTATGAGATGTACACAAAATAAATATTTTATTCAATGAATTTTCCTACTCATGTTCTTTAAATAAAGTATTTTGATTAATTGAAAAAAGCTATTTGTAGTCGGTGTTTAACAAGCATCACTTACATTTTTCTATTTTGAGGGAATAGTTTCAGAAGCTGTTGCTTCCTTTCTCAACCTTGAAGGTCTGTCATTGTTACTAAATTCCTCCAAAAATGCAGATACATGTGTTCTTTGCTGCTCTATTTATTATAATTATTATTATTAATTATTTTTATTAGTTTCCCTCAGTTGCTAAGGTAAAGATTAGATTGGATATTAATACCATTTACATGATTCAAAGTTCAACCATAGGTCTAAAGCAATAGTACAAATGAAAATAAAAGGCAGTCTGACTCACTAAAGAAGCAGAGGTACAGTTGCCTAACTCTAAGACTTGCTCCAAAATAGTAGAACAGATTAAAAATGAAAAGAAAATTAATTTTAGTAGCCAAATTATAAAAGCCCTTAAAAAGAAACCAGTTATTTATACTAAAGCAGACAAGGGAAATAAACTAGTAATTTTGGAAAAAGAAGATTACACGAAGAGGTTGGAAGATTTGTTGGAAGACAATAATTACCAAAAAGTAGAAACTAACCCTTTAAAGTACTGCATTGAAACCACAAATAAAAATCTAAAAGAAATAATCAACATAAAAAGAATTTCACAAAATTAAAGTAGATAACCCAACATTACCAAGAGTATATGGGCTGCCAAAAATTCATAAAACAGGTAAAGGCATGAGACCTATCACTAGTAGTATAAATGCTAAATTTAATAGTTTCCCAAAATTCGAAAGTGCAAATTTAAAAAACTCTTTAGATTTAGTAGGAAAAATCAAACATATAAATTTGGACAAAAATGACAGACTGGTTTCATTTGATGTCACATCTTTATTTCCAAGCATACCAACAGAAAAATTACAGACTGTACTAAAAAAGTGGCTAACTACAATAGAAATGGATGCAATAGATGCAGAAGAATACATTTCTCTAACCAAAATATGCATTGAACAAAACTTCTTCAGCGTTAATGGAAAACACTACAAGCAGAAATCAGGGTTATCAATGGGCAATCCACTTTCACCTTTTTTGGCTAACTTATTTATGAGTGCATTTGAAACACAAATCAAAAAGTCCTTCCCATTGATCTTCAAAGTTTGGTATAGATATGTTTACAACATCTTTGCAATTGTACCGAATAAACCTTAAGAAGATGCATTAAAACTACTCAATCTGCAAGAAAGGACTATAAAATTCACTATAGAAAAGGAAACCAATGGACAACTCTCTTTATTGGATATAAACATCATCAGGAATGACACAAAAATAAAATTTGGAATATACAAGAAACCAACGCATTCAGAAAATTACATAAAAAATAATAGCCACAACCCAATTACACATAAACTTGCAATAATAAACAGCCCTACACACAGACTAGTCAACATACCCATGGAAAAAGAAGAATATTTCAAAGAACAAAAAAACAATACTACACATAGCAGAAGAAAATGGATACAACAAAAGTTTGGTGTTGAAGAAAATTAGAAGATTTGGTGAACTCCTTGGAGGTGATAGGGGCATCTTGGTTGGTGTCTTGATGAACTTGAAGTTCAGGTTCTCTTCAAAGGTGGTGTCAAAATTGAAGAGTTCTCCTTCATATTTTTTTATGAATATCTTTTCCCATGTGATTAATGCAGTTAGATTCTGAGCACTTTTTAATAAATGGATTTATTATTCTATATTGTGATTCTTGGCAGTAGTGTACCATTTTTGGTTTTGACACCACCTTTGATGGGAACCCAAAACTCAAGTTCATCAAGACACCATCAGACATGCCCCTATCATTCCAAGGAGTTCACCAAATCAAAATTCAATAGTCGACATTAGCTGAGGATGTTAGGAGGGTCCTTACAAAACACATTCTAGGTAAACACTGGCAATATACAGAGCATGGAGTATTAGTTTGACTCAAAATTATATCAATTTTGTGCTTCACTGTATCATAGTCATTCATTAAGAATATTAGTTCATGTTTATGTCAGTCTGTTTATATCCTACTCTGTGAAGAAGAAATTTGGTTCATATCATCGGTAGTATGTCTGCCATCACTCTTGGGAGAGAATGCTTGAAGTTTGTTTCACCGCTTTGTAGAACATGGAGGAGGAAGTGTAATGGTGTGGAGGTATTTCATGAACACTGAAGTTGGAGATTTAGTGAAGGTGTATGGCATTTAGGAGTAAAAACAGTAGCATCAAATTCTTTCACAGTATGCTGTGCCATCTGGTATGAAACCTATTGGACATGGTTTTGTTCTTCAACAAGATAATCCTAAACACATACCAGAGTTGTGTATAATGTGAATAATAAAGAAGAGGTAGGAGTGCTACCATCACCTAGCCTCCCAATCTCCAGATCTATCCCCAATTGAACTTCTCTGGGAGGAGCTTAACAGTAAAGTAAAGCAGATGATGCCTAACAATGTGGATGAACTGTGGCAGTATCTTTTGCAAACCTGGGGTAATATAACTTCAGATGTGTTACAAAAATCTAACTACAAGGATGCCTCAAATTTGTAAAGCAGTCATTAATGCAAGAGGTGATCATTTTGATGAACAAAACTTTGAATAATTTCTTTACATTATACAAAAAAGACTACCAGACACTATAAAAACAGGTTTTATGTTACTGGCTTTTATATATTTCATAGCATATGCACTGAAGATTTTTGCAGAGTAAAATGAGTATTTGATCTCAACTATGTTTACAAATATAGCACTAAAAGGGAGTATCTGTAAGTTGTTTTTTTTTTTTTTTTTTTTTTTTTTAAGGTATTTTAAACTCTGTTGCTAATGTGTTTATCTTAGCATTACACTGGGAGTCCCCTCCCCCCCCCCTAAAATTCTATGTTTTTAAGCTGGGACAATGAACAATTCCTGAAAAACTATTCATTAGGTCATTTTCTGAGCTTTATCCCAAATTAAACTGCTGTATTATATTAAGATAATCTACATTAATTTTTTTATTTGGGATTAAAAATTTTCTTTTAAAGGTTTTGTTAAGGAAATAAAAAGTTAATAGGGGGTTTTAACCCTTTCATCATGATTTCAAGACATAAGCTTATTCATTAAGTTTATAACTTAAGTTGAAAGGGTAGAGTCAGACTGAAAAATTCAATGCCATAGCCGAGATTTGAACCATGGATCTTCTGTTTTCTGTCTATCTGCTCTTAACCATTGAGCTACTATGGCCAATGTGCCTGCATGACATTAAATTCTCCAATTAGCTCG
Organism: Mantis religiosa; assembly: GCA_030765055.1. Classification (NCBI taxonomy): domain Eukaryota; kingdom Metazoa; phylum Arthropoda; class Insecta; order Mantodea; family Mantidae; genus Mantis; species Mantis religiosa. The sequence goes on from CM060957.1 coordinate 101,094,071, forward strand.
TATTTTTTCTGGTAAACCATTAGGAGTTCTCATAAACATATGACTTACTGTGCTGTAAGTACTTAAAGGCCCAGGCTTTATAGTTGGGATCACTATTAGGTACAATTAATGGAAATTAATTGTTCTTTCACACTAACCATGTGTAAGATGCACTATGAAAGGGTAGAATCAGACTGAAAAATGCAATGCCATAGCCGGTATTTGAACCATAGTCTGTGTCTGGCTGCTCTTAACCATTGAGCTACTATGGCCAGCATGCCAGCTTAACATTGAACACTTCAGATCAAAGGTGTTCGGAAACTTATGTCAATCTTACAAGGGAACTATTACTATGCTCATACATGTATTTACTTGAGAGTTTGATGGCATCATCTCTGCTCTTTGTGGGACCTGTGTACCAAAAGTTTGCTGCAGAGTAGAACTGCAACACCCAAAACTGAAGCCTGAAAAGTGCCACATGCAACCACTTGCAACTAGCTGTTGGACATCCCTCTCCTGAGCTCTCTGCTGGCATTCCTTACATATACCTGTATGTAGACTGCTGTATGTAAACAATCCCTTCCATACAATGCTGTGTTATGTCTATATGTTCCTATGTATTCTGGACTCATTTTCGTGTACTTCCAGCTAAATCTGCACCAGATTTTTGGCAGAAAGGCCTCACATAGAGCAGATATGATGCCATCAAACTCTCAAGCAAATACAGGTTTGAGCATAGTGATAGTTCCCTTCTTAGAAGTGAAATAGAATAAAATAAATAATACTATTAAAATAACTGCTAACTTCTTAAAAATACTGGAAGTTACATGTTAGATACTGTGACTTTGTGGGTTCCTAGAATTAAAAGTCTTGTTAGCAGAAATTTAAAATGCTCTTTATTGCAGTAAACAATAACTCTGCACACCCCTTTCAGCAGTAAAAATGATGTCATACACAACAGCCGCCATCTCTTTACTCTCGCCACACGTAAACAAATAAAAGAATTCACTGCGGTACAGTTCAGTAACCCTCACACAATTCTCACACTGCACAGCTTCAACTCAACAACTCACTAGCAACTGACTCGCTCTAACACTTGCAGGCCTTTATACCTCCAGTCATTGTTCTAGAAAGCCGCCAACTTTTCAAGGCCTTTCGCTGCGGCAAGAGAAAGAAAGAACTATCCAGACATCACTCTGTCTCTTTCTCTCTTTGTTTCTGTCTCGGCAAGCATTCAGCACGCGCCAGCTGCGGCTTGCGGCAGCAACGAAACAATGTGATCAGTGACAATATAGATGTCTGTGGTAACCACTTAAGGAAACATTGTATGCAGTTTCTTTTTAACACTCCAGGATAATTCTAATATTTTTAAAAATTGTTTTAGCAGAAGATATACAACTAGCACCAGCTTCATCTCTTACATCGCAGCTGCTTCTGTTATACTACCTTCTACTTTATGAAGATGTGAGACTTGTATATACTCATCATTATGTGACCACAGGGAGGAAGGTAAAAAGCTACTCAACTGAATTCTTATCAGAATTACCAATAAAGTACCTCCTTCAGCAGGCTCAGAAAGACCAGCAAAGCTATGCAGGTATTTCATATACTTTTTTCAATGTTTTTATTAATAAGAGTTTCTTGTAATATCTTCTATTTTAATAAAGAATAAGGAAGGCTAAGTATATTAGTGCTAACCCAAAGAGAAAAAAAGCATTTAAATTCAATTTATTCTTCCTTTGTATCTTGTATAAGACAATGGATATGTCAGTTCAGAATTTACAGAACAAAAACTGGCATAGTAACTTGATAAGTGTTGAGCAATACAAGAGCAAAATGCGAAATTTTAAAGTGTTATAAAATGAGATTCAAATAACATAGTTGATTTTTTTTTTCTTTTCTTATATGTGGTAAATACTGTTTTCTTTTGTATAATTGTCATTCTGTGGATGAAAGGTTTCTCCATTTTACAAATTGAGAAATAAGTATTTTGAAAAAATAATTTAAAAAACAGAATAATGATAAAATGTACAAAACTACATCACAGAAAATTCAGTTTAATAATATGAGAGAGCACAGGTTTTGATAGCTGGAGTCAATATAACTAGAAGTTATTTTCATACTGTTATGCCATGATCTGCTGGAGTTACAATTTCCAGACATTTCGTCCATAACTGCAGCACAAACTTCTAAGAAGAGACTACAATCATACCACTGAAGATGTCCATTGCAGTTAGGGATGAAACTTCTGGAAATTCTAACTGCAGCTGAACACAGCGTAACAGTCCGAAAATAGCTTCTAGCTATATTAACAATATGAAATTAAACATGGTTGTTCACTTATACCCATAAAGGTATAGGTGTAAAGCTTTAATTTACAAGTACAAAAAAAGTTTAATGTAAAGTCGTGTTGAACCCAGTCTCTTAATTTTGGCATCTTTACCTAGTAAAGCAATATATGCCACTCTTTTCATTCTGACTGCATGCTGAGGTTTATATTATTTCAACATTTGTTTCTGTTTGGTGGTATGCAATGTGACAACTATGTACGAGGTGCATCCAGAAAGTAAGTTTCCCGATTCTCTTTCCTTTAAAGTAAACATATTTAGCTGGCAACATTATGCAAGGTAAGAGATCATGACGTAACAAACCTATGTTGCCCAGACTGGTCTTGCCTAGAGCCAGTAGGGCGGCAGCAGTTCTCCGATGTGGTGTCTCTTGTTTTCCCACCGCCTTCAAGGTGCGGGTAAAACATATGCCCATCGAAGTTCATGTCAGGTTTAGGTTTTAAGGTAGAACACCATGAGCGAACAGATGGTGCGATGCTGGTCCGAAGGTGGTCAAAGCGTCCATGATGAAGAGCGCAGTTAGTGACCATCCCTCATCATAATTACACCTGATTGAGCTAATGCGGCAGTGTATCATGGAGAATCAGTAGGGCTCAGCAACCATTTTTCCGCAGATATCCTGATCCTTGTTGCATGAAATTGTCACTAAGCACCTGCTGTTCATGAAATTGTGTGCCCGGTGAGTGCCAAAAAAACTGACACCCGGGCACAAAATGGAATGCTTAAGAGCAGCACTGATATTTCTGCAGCAGTATCATGATAATGGCGACAAGTTCCTCTACAGGATCATCACAGGCAATGAGACAAGAATTGTGCACTTTACCCTGGAAACCAATCAACAGTCAATGCATTTGTAGAAGTTCGGCTGAGAGCTGTTTGATCACCATACAGTTCTGATGTTGCTCCCAGCGATTTCCATCTTTTCTTACAGCTCAAGAAATTCCTGTCCTCCATACAAAATTTCCACAATGACAAAGAGCTGAAGATGATTGTCACACGGTGGTTCAGTTCACAGGCTGTAGACTTCTGACATAAGAACACAAAAGTTGATCCCACTATATGACAAGTATTGGAATTCTTTTGGTGACTATGTCAAAAAATAGCTCAAACATTAATATAAAAATTATTTGTGGTTGGTTTATTGACACTCGTCACTTACTTTTTCATATATTTATGAGAGACTAGTTTCAAAGGCCCTGGCCTCCATTTTCAATCTCTTCTCAACTGGCAACTGTTGTTATCTGCTCTCTCTGGTGGTGGAACTATGAACTTTTTTGTCAAATTATCTGCTGGCGGGATTTCAAAGTTCATTACGCGATCCTTATTTTTCCAGATGAATATGTTCTCCCATGTTGTCAATCTATTTTGGTTTATCACTCCTTTTAATAAACATTGCTGTACCTGTTGCTAATAAAGTTGTTCATGTAACTATATTGTCTTTGTTTTAAAAAAATAGGGAAACTTAGTTTCTGGATGCGCCTCGTATACGTGAGCAAATCTTTTCATGTGTCATTTGTTTTCATTTATTTAGAGCATAAAAGTGCCAATGTCATCAGAAACCTGATTATCATGTAAATGTAAAATATTGTTAATATATTTTTTACATATATATAATGTAAATATTGTTAAATATATAAGCAGTTTTTGGGATTTAGAAATAACCATAAAGACAGGATATTGAGGAAATTACGTTTCCTCACATATTTTTAATATCATGGGCACACAGTTTTGTATATGTTGAAGATGCACATTTTGCCTCCTTATTTGTAAGTTGTATCATAAAGTGAAATAGCATTTAATTGTAGCATTATATTGAATGTTATTTTTTGTAACTCATGACTGTTATGTTTTCCAGGACTTTTCTCACCCTTGTTACGTCTGCTGGCTATGCATTTTCCACATCTTTCCTTGGTAGATGACTGGCTTGAAGAGGAAGCAGGGATTGAATTTACAGGGCGTAAGGATAACATTTCTCTCAGTGAAGAAGCAATTATAGAAGGTAGGTTTTACACACACATTTATATTTTCCAAAATGTAGAAATAATAGGTTATGTAAAATGACAAATAGCTTTCAAAGGACAGACAGAATCTATTACACAAATATAAATATTTGTTACAAAGGCTTCACTTATCTTAAGAAATTGGTGTTAATACTTCTTTCTAATGCAGATCGATTTCAAAATCTAATCATAATCTAATTGAAACTTGCATCCCTTCAGTCTGCTTTGAAACACAGAATTCTGTTGTATGTCATGAAAAAGCAAAAACGAAATTAATTTATTGGAATCAGCTTCTGTTCATTATTTGCAGCATTCAGTTATATCCAGACATGCCCATCCAGAACAGGTAGACTCCTACAGCATTTGTTGGCAATGCCAGCAACAGATATTTGGCCATTTGCTGAAACCATCATTAAATTCTTCAAATCAACGCTAGATGATAAAGTACCAAGGTTTATTCAAGGTAAGAGCTTTTTATTGTGTTATTTACTTATATCTTGTTATACATTTTACTAATTATTTAGGAATTTAAATATTTTGTAGTTAAATAGTGTTAGTACGTGTATATATTTACTCAGTACACAAAAAGAAAGTAGGTAACAAAAGAAAAGAAATGAGTGTACTTGTCAAGCACAGTATTGTTTTATATAAGCCATGATTTATACCTATTTAGATTTTCATAATTCAATTTATTCATCCCTTCAATCATTCCGTACAGTGTCAAGTTAAATTTACAAATTAACACTTACACAGATTACGTAAAAAATGAAGCTAGCTACAGTGAATCAACAATACTACACACATATAACTATTTGTAACAGTAACTTCACTTATCTTAAAAGAAAATGAGTAAATTTTTCTTATTAATTGCTGAGATCGATTTTGTAAACTCTTGATGTGTGTTTGGAGGAATTTAGTAACAGTGACGTCAAAATTAATATAAAAATTATTTGTGGTTGGTTTATTGACAGATTGAAAATGGAGGCCAGGGCCTTTGAAACTAGTCTCTCATAAATATATGAAAAAGTGACGAGTGTCAATAAACCAACCACAAATAATTTTTATATTTGTAAACTCTTGTTTTCATCTTCAGTCACAAACAACTGCATTGTTAATGCTACCATCACTAGAGGTCACTACCATTTTGCCATTATTACCATAATCTGAAAATGAAGTAAACTTAAAAACAGAATCAACTGTTGATATTTCAAAATTCATTATGCGATGTTTATTTTTTAAAATAAATATTTTTCCCAAACCATTAAATATATCAGACCATTTAATTGTTTTAATAATTTAACTTCTTAATTTATTTCATGGTTAAATGACCAAAAATGATCTGCTATGGTTGATATATCAGTCTGTTTATACTTAATGTTACGAAAATGTTCTTTCGCTCTGGTTTCCAAATTACGTTTAGTCTTTCCAATGTAAAGCTGATCACTATCTAAACAATTAAATTGATAAATACCTGATTGTTTATTGTTAGTAATTTTATCTTTTTTAGAGAAATGTAGTAAATTTTTATTACTGTATTTATTTTGAGGAACTAAAGTTATACCAAATTCTTTAAAAATGTTACTGTTACTAAATTCCTTCAATCATGCATAAAGTAATTTATTGATCCAGTAAATCATACACTACACTTGTGTGCAAATGATGTGGGACAAGTCGGTTAAACTTATTAACTAAATGATGAAATTGTTCATACGGTGCAATTGTTAGTAACTATAGTACTTTTGATTGTAATCACGCACACACACACACACACACACACACACACACACACACACACACACACACACACACACACACACACACACACACACACACAAAGTAAGATTAGCATTTTATTAACACATGCTGTGTAGATGATGAAACTATACCAATTGATTTAAAACTTCAGTCGAGTAACAGCAGTGAACAATCAAATAAGACAGTAGTTTTAAACTGAAAGAAGCCACTTTCTTTATACTTTTTATTTTTTCCGGTAATCTGTTGCAAAATTTGGAAACGGAGTATGTGATTCCATCTTGATACAATTTGGTATTTGCTTTTATCATGTGTAAGTTGCTACGTTTTCTGGTGTTAGATTCATCAATATTTGCATTTATGGTTAATATGTTTAAATCACTTTCGAGAAGTCTTTTAATAAAACGAGTGGATTCATATTAATAAATGCTTGGGAGTGATAAGATGTTCAGCTTCTGGAATAATGGTCAAATGGGTGTTTCTGAAATAAGTATAGTATGTAATCAAAGAATTGCATTCCATCCAAAAATTTTATATCTAGATCTTAACAGAAATACATGTTTTTGGACTCCCTAAAGCCAAAAAAAAAAAAAAAAAAAAGTCTGCTTAAATCAAAACTGAAAATTGAGTAAATATGACATTTGGTTTTAGTTAATTGATGGAAATTAATAATTTCTCCACACTAGCCATATATAGACTAAGGTTTTTGATAGAGTCAACATGAAAAATTCAATGCCATGGCTGGGATTTGAACCAGGAGATCCGTGGTTCAAATCCCGGCCATGGCATTGAATTGTTCATTTTGACTCTATGACATTTGGTATTCAAATTCAACATCTACTAATTTCCCCTACCCAAATTATCCTTTACATGGAAATTTTCCCCTTATTTTTTATTTTATCAAAAATGGCTAACAATTTAGATTAAAATATTATATTGAAAAACTATTTGTAGTTGGTTTTTTTGACACTTCATCACTTATAGTTTTATATTATTGAGGGACTACTTTCGGGAGCCATTGCTTCCATTTTCAACATCTATCCATCTTCGTCTGTTGTTGTCTGCCCTCTTCTCTCTGGTGGTGGAACTATGAACTTCTTTGTCAAATTATCTACTGGTAGGATTTCAAAGTTCATTACTTGGTGCTTATTTTTCCATATGAATATGTTCTCTCATATTGTCAGTTTATTTTGGTTTATCACTCCTTTCAGTAATTTTCGATTTGGGTCACTGTCATGGTTTTAATTTCAAAAATGAAATGCTACTGCTGATTTATCTTGTTGTTTCAGTTTGATATTTCTAAAGTGCTCTTTGACTCTGGTTTTTAGGTTTCTTTTAGTTTGACTTATGTAGCATTTTTTTTACAATTCTAACAATTTATTTAGTATATTCTGGATCTGTTAATTTGTGGGATTTCATCTTTTGCTTTTGAATTTAGCAATTTTAAAACCGAGTATCTATTTGTAGGTGCAAAGATGATATTTTGTTCCTTTGAGGTCTTTTAGAATTTATTTAATGTTTTTGGATGGTATGTGAATGCACTGAATATTCTTTAGTGAATTTTCGTTAGTTCAGCCTTTTTAAATTTCTTAAACACCAATCATGCCTAAAATACTATATGTTTATTTTCATGCAAATAACACACATATATATATATATATATATATATATATATATATATATATATAAATTTTCCAGAAGCAGCCTCTGATGTGTCCTTCATTCTAAATGACTTTTGCATAATTTGTAAACAGTAAGAGATAGACAAAATCTTACCTCCCAATAAAAGTGAATCTTGTTAAAGCATGTAATTGATATCAAATTCATTTATTCCATTTCTGAGATGTTCTTTGTTATTGTTTGAGTTTTCGAATACCTTCTTTCAAGAGGTAAATTATGGGATGCAAGCCATCATTTAATTGATCTGCCTTTTAAATATATGAAGATCACTGTAGCCTATTGTATTGTTATGCCTACATTAAATGTGAAATGAAAGTTTATGTTGATTAACAATTATACGAAAAAATAAAATGTTGAATGTATAGCCTCCAGAACAGTAAGTAGAAAAAAGCCTGTTGCAACACAAGAGATTTAATTTTTATATAGCTTTGTGATGGTTTTCAGAGTCAGTAACATAGATTTTAACATAGAGAAAAGGTTGTATGAAACTATTTTGGCAATAACTTATTCTGAAAGGTAAGCTACATTATAAGCACTCTTGAGTGTAGAAGAATGTATGTTTGACCATAGAAGAAAGAAAGAGTGGGGGGGGGGGGGGGAATCAGTGTTACAGCATTAATTATAAAAGAAATTTTAATATTTATACAGATACATTATGATTAGAGATACATACTTTCTAAACTTTTTTGATTTGCAGAACTGTATAAACTGGTGTGGTTAAGACTGAATACAGTATTGCCACGTTGTCTTTGGGTCATGTCCATAAATGCCTTGTTGCATGACTCTACAGCAGTAAAAGACATATTTCTGACCCAGGAAAATATATTGGTGGATCCACTACAGGTTCTACGATGTGATACTCGTGTTTTCAGGTAATCACATTAATAATTTATGTATTACACATAGTATCTCATGCATATTCTGTCTAGGGAAAAAAAAAGAAAAACAGACTCCTCAATAATACAATTGGTTGTTTCCGGGCTGTTTTGCCGTGGTCTGTTGGAGTAAGAACCAAACGTTTCGTCCACAACTACGGCAGACATCATCAGTGGTGCGGTCGAAGCTTTCTTGCAGAAAATTGACAGCCTAAGCATCAAAAACACCTATGAACTTATAGAACACATTAAGGATACTGAACTAGAAGAAGAGGACACACTAGTCTCATTTGATGTTAAATCACTGTTTCCCAGCATACCAGTTAATCAACTCCCACCGTTGATAGAAAAATGGCTCAAATCACTTGGAATGGCATCATCTGAAATTTCAGACTACATTGAACTAACCAAATTATGCATAGAACAAAATTTCTTCCAGTTTCAAACAAAATATTATCACCAAACTTCAGGGTTAGCAATGGGCAACCCCCTATCACCCTTCCTGGCCGATCTGTACATGAGTGCATTAGAAATAAGGATCAACAAAGGTTTCCCTTGGATGTTCAAACTCTGGCAACGATATGTAGATGACATCTTTGCAATAGTACCAAATAAACACATCAGTGATGCACTAAAACTTTTAAATATTCAAGAAAAAAGCATCAAATTCACTGTAGAAATAGAAAAAGATGAGCATTTACCATTTTTGGATCTAAAAATAATGAGGAATAAAAACAGACTAAACTTTGGCATTTACAGAAAACCAACACAGACAGACAACTACATAAAAGCTAATGGCTACAACCCAAGATCCCACAAACAGGCAATCTTCAATAGTTTAGCACACAGACTGGTAAACATCCCTCTCACAGCAGAAGAATACAAAACAGAATACAACAAAATAATTGAAATAGCACAAAAAAATAACTTTCCCAAATCATTAGTGGACAAAAAAGTGAGCTTAGCAAAAAAGAAGAAGCTACTAAAGGAAACCACAACTCTCTCAGCTACAGAAACTAATATGATTTTCAAAAAATTCACTTACCATCCATGGGCCTATGATAAATTCAAAAAAGTCTTCAAAAAACAAAATATTCAACTAGCACCAGTTAACCATTTCTCCTTAAAAAACCTAATTTGCTCAAACATCAAAGATGCCATTCCATCTAACAAAAAATCTGGTATATATCAAATTGAATGCAATGACTGTAGTCAAATTTATATTGGAAAAACAAAAAGAAATTTAGAAACAAGAGCAAAGGAACACTTTAGAAACATAAAATATAAACAATTAGAAAAATCAGCAGTTGCCACACATTTTTGGGAAAAAACCACAACATAAATCCAGAACCAAAACTACTAAAACATACATCAGGAAAACAAGAACTATCCACATGGGAACAAATCTTCATTTCAAAAAATAGGAACAAAGTATTCAATTTCGACATCCCCCAGAAAGATTTGTTCAGCAAGTTCCTTGAACCGCCACCAGAGGAGACCTGTGACAAAATATCGTCAGCTACACCAACGAGAACCAGTCGAGAGCCGGCCGATGATAGAGGCAAAGCCTCAGAAACATGTTCCGGAAAAATTTAGAAGTAAGTGTTGTCTAGTGTCTTTAATCGACTCTCTTTAAAGTTAATTTATCATATAACACTGACATTATACAAAAAATATATTGTCAAATCTAACATAACTCAAGAAGAATGGTTAGAGTATTTTGCAACTTTATATACATTTGAAAGCTTTAGTGTAGGGAGGGTAATCCCAGAAATAGTAAATAATTTCAATGAAATCTTGGACAGTGTCATAACAGATGAAGAAGTAATGAATCAAATTAAAAAAATTAAAAGGAACAAAGCACCAGGTATAGATGGTATACCCGGAGAGTTCATTAGGGAATGGAGCAAAGACGTGAACCGAGTTAAAGTTATAACATCATTGTTCAACTCAATGAAAACCAAAGGGTATACACCTAAGAGTTGGAAAAAAGCTATTATTCAGCCAATTTATAAAGGTAAAGGGGATATGGATATACCCAATAATTACCGAGGCATAGCACTGTTATCGAATGTGGGAAAAATTTATACGGGTATTTTGGCAGAAAGGCTGCAAGTCTGGGTAGAGGAGCATAATATTCTTTCAGAATTCCAAATGGGCTTCAGAAAGGGGAGGCGGACAGTTGATAATGTATTCATCATAAAAACACTAGTAGATAAATACCTAAAAAATAAGAAAGGTAAATTATATATGGCTTTTATCGATTTGGAAAAAGCTTTCGATCGGGTAGAGCTGAAACTGTTGTGGTATAAGCTGTTAATGAAAGGAGTGAGTAATCAAATGGTAACTATACTAAAAGAATTGTATAATGAAAATACATTTTGCATAAAATATGAAGAAGGGGCACTAACTAAAGAAATACAACTGGAGGGAAAAGGACTAAGGCAAGGGTGCAAGCTAAGTCCAATTTTATTCAATTTATTTATTGATGATGTATTACAAAATATAAGTAAGAATAATAGTCTCATACCAGTAATAAACAACTTACAAGTCCCAGGTTTACTTTTTGCAGACGATTTGGTAATAATGTCCATTACTGTTAATGGGTTAAAAATATCTTTGCAAGAGGTGGAGAAATACTGTTCAGAGTGGGGCTTAAAGGTAAACAGCGAAAAAACCCAAATTGTAGTATTTAAAAAAGGAACTAAATTGAGTAAATATGAAAAGTGGAAGAAGGGAGAAGCTGAATACAAAGTAGTGCGTGACTGTACTTACTTAGGATTAAAATTGGATGCAGGAGGCAAATGGGAAAAACAAAAGAAATCAGCACTGGCAAAAGGGAAAGCAGCAATGATGGCTGTGAGAGGGTGTCTATATAAAATGCCAGAGATGGAGATGAAATGGTTGGAAAGAGTATATAGTTCTGTAGTCGAGGCCAGAATGCTATATGGCATTGAAATATGGGGGCTTGAGAATGGGTGGGAAGTTGTGGATCAGATACACAGGATGTTCTGTAAGGAAGTTTTGGGGCTGCCAATGGCAACAGCAAACGAAGTTGCTCAAATTGAAATGGGGAGAGTAACAAGGAAAGGGTTAATAATGGAAAGAGCCTTGAAATACTGGCATAGGATCTTGAATTTAGATGAAGGACTCTTATTGCAACAATGTTTAAAATATCAAGAAGCAAGTCTGCAAAGCTCGGGCTGGGCAAGCACTCTACGAAACAATTTAGAAAATAATGGCTTAGGGGATATTTGGAGAAAAAGAGAGAGAAATTATAAAGGTTTCTGGAAGGGTGTTAGAAAAAGATTTGAAGATATAGAGATTCAAAAACTGTTCAGCCAGTTAGGTGAAAAGAGGTCATTGGTATATTATGTTGAGTTAAAAAGTGGCTGGGGAAGGGAGCAGTATATAGATAAAACCATTAATGAAGAAAGGAAGGGGATAGCATGGCTGAGAGCAGGAGTGTGGAGGCTAAAAGGGCAGCGGAAAGGGTTTGTGAAAGACAAGTGCCCATTGTGTGGGGGTAAGGAAGATGTGGAACATATCCTTTTCGAATGCAGGGAAACAGAGATTTGGCGAAAAGAATATATCTGGAGAAAAATTAAGCGAAGTCCTGATATATGTAAAATTATAGATAAAAATCTCAAGAATTTAGGTCAGTTCTTAGATAAAGTGAAAAATAAATGGAAGTGGACTGTGAAAAAAGGAAATGAACAATAGTGTGTAAGCAATAGTAGTAATGGTAGTAGTAATAGAAATGTAAGTAGTGTACTACACATTTTGTAATTCAATGGGCTGCTCACCAATTAATGGCCTGGGCCAAATACTGGTGATCAGCTCAACAGTTGTAATAGCTTAGTACACAAATAAATAAATAAATATAACACTGTTTTCAACACTTCCAAGAAAGGACTTGATCTATTATTTTACAATGGAGCAGCAAAAACATAATAAAATAAAAAAACACATGAATACAGGAAAACAATGTATACAAAAAGTGCAAAAATCACATACAGTATAAATTAAGCCATTGTATAAGTAAACTATTTTTGTATCAATATTAATGTTTGTCATTTTCTGTTAAAAAGAGCTGTATTTTTTTTTCCCCTCCTCATGAAACAACAAACTTTCCATGTTCAACCCTTTCTGTTCCCCACTTTTATCACTCCCATGAGCATAAACAAACACCATGAAGTTTCATATGCACTCTAAGCTTTGACAAAAGTCGACACTGCTTAAGCTGTTGCATAACATTCCTTTGTACCATAATCCCCCATCCTTATCATAAATATTTGCTGCTGCACTCATCTATTACATATTTATTACCACCCACCCTTATTGGGCGTGAACATTGCTATTTGAATTCCTCACTCTGGCTACTCCATGCTGCTTCAAAAGTATTGGCAGTTACTTTGTTTTGCAATCATTGCCCCAATTATTTCAGTTTAGGAACGATTGAGAATAGATTCAGTTTAGGGCCGCTAGTTTTTTAATAAATGATGCAGGAATACAATGGTTCCAGGAACAGTAGATAGAGATTTGACTTAAGTAATTTAAAAATTGTGAAATTCCTAATAAATAAAGCAGACTATTATAAAGAAATGCAATTGTATTGTTACAAAGTATAGACAGTAAAAATAGATACCAATTTTTTTTTCTTTCTCTTCACCTGTAGTCAAACATGTAGTGCTTTAAGTGTACTTAAAATTTGCAAACATTGGTGTATCAAACAAGTGCATAAACAAAAAAAATGTTTTACTGTTCAAAGATGTGCACCTGCATTAAGTGTGGTGCTTCGTATCTTGGAGGCATCCCTTGCAGCATCTCGTAGTCAGTTCTCAAGGCACTTGCAAGATTGTCCATTGGTGGAGCGGACAGGCCAATTAAATAACGAAGCTGAAAGGGAAGAGCTAAGGGCAGCTCTTGTTGCAACACAGGAGAGTGCTGCAGTACAGATCCTTCTTGAAGCATGTATAGAAAGTGAGGAGGACAGGGTGAGCAACATTTTTCTAGTACTTAAGCATTAAGAGCTGAATTTTGGAACACATTTATTTCACCTACTGTGTAATTTATACAAGGCATGTTTCAGAAGCTTTTGTTTCCATCAAAGTTGATTGTCTGCACTGACATTGTTTTCATTGTGTAAGATTTACCAGATTAACTGCCAAGAATGCAATAAAGTGTACATCTGAAAAATCAAGCATAACATAAACATCTGTACCAAAGAACATATCTGGAACATAAAATACAGATAGACAATGACGTTGCTGAATACCTGGATGGAAGTGGAGTATAAGTTGGATATCTGGCAGGCAACTGTGGGTCACATGTTAATTTTTTTTTTTTTTTTTTTTTTTTGAGGTCCTCCAACTTTAAGTCATATCGGACGATGAATGGAATAGGTGAAACGATGCTCAAATGAGCCCAGGGTCCATAGAGCTTAGAGTTACCCGACATTCGTCTTTCAGCATAAGGGAAAACCCCAGAAAAAACCTTATCCAGGTAACTCGCCCTGACTGAGATTCAAACTCGGGACCTCTTGGACGTGAGGCAGACATGCTACCACCACGCTACCAAGGTGGGCTAAAATTGTTTAACATGCATTGTAAATGGATGACTTTCTCTACCTAACAATATCAGTTTTATTTTTAATTAAGTATGGCTTCTTTCAATATATACTCCTTGATAGTATTAATTCTATGGGTCAAACAGCGTTCATGTTATTTTAGTTAATTGATGGAAATTAATTATTTCTTCACACTAGCCGTATATAGGCTATGGTTTTTGATGGAGTCAACATGAAAAATTCAAATCCTGGCCTGGCATTAAATTTTTCATGTTGACTCTATCAAAAACCTTATCCTGTATATGGCTAGTGTGAAAAAATAATTAGTTTTCATCAATAAACTAAAATAATAAGAGTTGTTGTTGTTCACTAATGGCACTGGGGATTAGTTAATTTGCATCATTTTCCCCCTGGCTTCCCAATATAAAGCCTGTAGGTTGTCGTCTTTGAGACCATTACATTTGTCCAAATGGTGTTTGTTCATGATGACATCCTCTTCACAGATAGTACACTTGGGTGTAGGCATGCAGTGTATTTTATAAAGGTGTTCTGCAAGACAATCATGGCCAGTTTCCATTCTAAATAGGGCCACTGCAGTTTTTCTTGGCAATTTTTGTATGTCAGTTTTATCTCCAATGTTCTTATAATCCTTGTCTTTTAGTTTATCTTCTTCATCAAGTCTCTGCTGTCTTTTGAAATGTAGCTTAATGTTGTTTAATTTTTTATTAATTTCAATTTGTCTTACGGGTTTTATATTTTGAATTGCACCTTTTTTTGCTAGTTGGTCAGCATGTTCATTACCTGAAAGTCCAACATGGACTGAAATCCATTGCAGGGGGACATGATTTTGCCTGCGTTGTAGTCCATTTAGCGTTACCCAGGGAACACCACATGGAGGCGGACTATGTTGTTCCCCAAATAATAAGAGTTAAATGATGAAGCCTGGGGCTCAAGTACTTACAATAGTAAATCACCACAAAATGTGTATCTCAGATGTGAGAGCCCCTAGCGGTTTACCAGGGAAATATACGAGTCAAATGGAGAATTTAATGTCATGACAGCAAGTTGGCCATGGTAGCTCAATAGGTTGGAGTGACTGGGTGGAAACCAGGAGATCTGTGGTTCAAATCCCAGCCTGGCATTGAATTTTTCATGTTGACTCTATCAATCATGTTATATTCTCCACTTTTCCAGTTTTAACAGTGTGTATAAATTCTTTATCAGTTGGATATTTTAAACTATAATACAAAAATAAAATTATTACATTACTTCATGGTGTTAATTCCTATTTAACTTTTCAAATTAACTATAATACAAAGTTATAAAATGCCCAGCAATAATCTATTTACAAATTGTAAGTCTCCACTGGGGTCAGTGATCTCAAATTTAGATTTCCTTATGGTGTGCCAGGAAGATGGGAATCAGCTGGAAATTTTGTCATCAGTATGTTGCCAGGTAGCTCACTGGTAGAGCAGCCATTTATTGAGAGGAGAATCTGTGTCTCAAATCCCAGCCAAGGCATTGCAATTTTCAGTTTTGATTCTAACCTTCTATATATTTGCTTATTGCTCTACTCTAAAAGCATGATATAACTCTAAATTGTGCAAATATAGTAAAACCTGTCTTCAGCAGAATCAAACAGGACTCTCGAAAATTTCCATTTCATCTGACATAAAATTACATAGGAAAACAGTCAATCTTTTCTTGGATAATTTTCCTCTTGAACATTTCTCACCTTTTAAATACAATGACTTATCTGGTAACGCACAGAAGAATAATCCATATGAGGATTGTTTGTTTTCAGGTTTGTATCCTTTGATTATTAAAGGTAGTTTAGCAATCCAATCAGTGATGGTTTCAGTATTAACATCATTTGATTCACCACAAAGTTTGTTAAAATATATCTGATGTGTTTTGCATAAACTTTCCAACCATCGATTAGATGATTTGAATTAAGTCTATCAGCTATCTTTTTAGCATATTCCTGTAACATAGGCCCCGATATGTGGTGAATTTTTGCCCTAACACTAAAGAATCACTCCCACACTATTTCATTAATGTGCTGTTTCTAACCATTTTTAGTTTTCCCACTAGCACAATTTCCCACTACTTCATAATTTCCATTTTCTTCTTTGGAATCTCCTAAATTTGTGTTTTGCCTACATAGAATACCTTCATGATCTGCTCTACACTCAATTTATCTGTTCCACTAACATAAATCACTTTCACTTTCATGTTAAGATCTAGCACAAGTTTTGTTTCTTAGCCATGGTGACTATAGGAAATAAACCACCACCCTTGTTTAAGTTCAGTGGTGTAATGTATGTCTGTTGTGGTTAACTATGCAGTGAAGGATGACTGACAGTTTTCTCAGCACTTGTAGCATCATTAGCATACCCTGCTCCTAGATAGGTCAGGTAGCAGCAATATAGTTGTTTCAATTGAAACATCACATTTCAGACAATGCACATTTTCATTGTGTGCCTGAAAATTTTCTAAACTCTCCATTCTGGAACTGGAAATTTTCCGTTAAAATGTGTGCTTTGATTTCCTTGTCCACATAAGATAGTTTCTGTTATAATAAAGGGAATTTAGCATGTTTTTCACCCATGACATATTTCTGTTGAAGACAGATTTCTGCTTAATCAGGGATCCTTTGAAGCAGGTATTACTGTATTATGGAAAGGTAGAGTCAGACTCTACCGTTCCATATTTTGTCCTACACACGGCTAGTATGAAAGAACAATTAATTTCTATTTACTCTACTATTTTCTACAGTATAACACACAGATCCAACATAAGATATTTAAAGATGTTGAAATATATACAAGAAGTAGCTACATTGCTTTAATGTAAAATGTCTTGATCAAGTGATACATTTACCTGAAAGAGCTGCACATCATATAGAACTAAAAATATCAGCTCTTTAATAGACTAGAAAGATCAGCCATAAATTGGAAGCATTCACTCATTGGTGAGAGACTTTTAAAACATTTAGAAATATCTTCAATGATTTTAGGACTAAATTAGCATTATAAAATATAATTTGTGCAGTCCGCTGAATAAATATTTAATCCAGTGAATCTTCATCTGTGTCCAGTTTTTCCAATTCTTGTTCGTTTTACATAATACAATTGGGTCCGTGCTAAAGACCATGCTGTCTCACTACATATTGTGTAGTGTTGCATTGTTCATCTCCTCCTGCATTAGCTGCAACTGAACTTGCTAGGTAAATGTTTCTCCTTTATATAGATGCCTAGTTTCCAGGAAGTGATGCATGTACAGTCGCAAAATGTCTGGGCAGTTATCTCATAGCTGCTTTCTTATTACTGCATTGTTAAACATAACACAAAATTTGAAAAGAAAATGCTTTTCTTGTTGAGATTTGTAATTAAAGAAAATGAAGTATAAGATGGCCATGCAAACAGCTGAATCCCCTCAAATGTAGTTGTGTTGTTCACACTTTCCTACATGAATAAGTTTGCATGCTGTAAATAAATGCATGTTCTGCTATTAATTTGACTTGTATCATCATTATAAACATTGTAATTCACAAATTTTAAGCTACCTTTAATGTATTTTCCATTATCTGGGAGTTTATTGTAACAGCATTGCAGTTATTATAATTGTAATATGAAATAAAGTTTGTTAATTTGTGCAAATGTATTAATCTTTTAGGAAAAACCAGGACAAATGTGGGCACTACGTGAGGTGCGCAGTCTGATATGTTCATATCTCCATCAAGTGTTTATTGCAGATCCTTCTCTTGCAAAACTTGTGCATTTTCAGGTATGTCTATGTTAACACAAACAGCAGTGTTACAATAATGATTATCACTGCCTGATGGTTAGCATGCTAGCCCCCTAATCTATAGGTTCTGGGTTCAGTTTCCAGCTGGAGGGTGAGAATTTTTCTTTGCTCAAGATGATTCTGGAAGCTTGAAAGAGATATTTAAAGTGTGTGTGAATTTAAAGACAAGCCAAAGATAAATACAAACAGCAAACAAATGAATATCAACTTCTGATTCTCAAGTTTGTACAAGTACTTTTACTTAATGAGGTATTCCTTATTAATCATGTGCAAAAAATACATATTACAACTGGAAAATTTGACTTTGTAATAGAAATATGTGTAAACTCTCTTGGAATAGATGTACATTACCTTAATCAGACTTACTTTGGGTTGCCAAACCTTTTCATATATACGAGGGCCGTTCAGAAAGTAACCTCCGGTTGATTGCAAAAAATTCACCAAGTTAAATAAAAATATTTTAATATATACATCTTACAACTACATCTTTGCACTATTTTTCTACATAGTCTCCATAACAATTGAGGCACTTATCGTATCTGTTCACAAGCTTTGAAATTCCTTCTGCATAAAAATCACCCGCTTGTGCCTGGAGCCAGCCTATGACCGCATCTTTGAGCTCTTCGTCGTTATCAAACTGCTGGGACCCGAGCCATGTCTTCATATGCATGAAGAGGTGATAATAGCTTGGCGCCAGATCTGGGCTGTAAGGTGGATGGTTGACAACGTCCCACTTGAAGGACTCAAGAAGTGCTGTTGTTCTGCGAGCAGAGTGAGGACGGACGTTATCGTGCAAAAAGCCGATACCGGAAGTCAGCATACCACGGCGTTTGTTCTGAATAGCCCGTCGTAATTTTTTTAGTGTTTCACAGTACACGTCTTGATTAATGGTCGTCCCACGTTCCATGAATTCAACCAACAACACCCCTTTTGCATCCCAAAACACCGTTGCCATCAATTTTCGGGCAGAAAAATCTTGCCGGGCTTTTATTGGTTTGGTAGGCGAATTTGAATGTGCCCACATCTTTGATTGTTCTTTTTTCTCGTACTTAATCCAGGTTTCGTCCCCGGTCACGATTCTGTTTAACAATGGTTCACCTTCGTCCGCATAACGTGACAGAAAGTCTAATGCAGAGGCCATTCTTTGAGTTTTGTGGTGGTCGGTAAGAATTTTGGGCACCCATCGTGCACAGAACTTACGGTAACCCAATCTTGCTGTCACTATCTCATACAAGAGAGTCTTAGAAATCTGTGGAAAATCAGTAGACAACTCCGACATTGTGAAACGTCGGTTTTCACGAACTTTTGCATCAACTGTCTGAACGAGTTCGTCCGTCACCAATGATGGTCTACCACTCCTCTCTTCATCATGAATGTTTTCTCGTCCACTTTTAAATAAACGTACTCATTCACAGACCCTTCACTCATAACTCTTGGTCCATACATGGCACAAAGCTCACGATGAATAGCTGCTGCAGAATATCCTTTGGCTGTAAAAAACCTTATAACAGCATGCACTTCACATTTGGCGGGGTTTTCTATTGCAGCACACATTTCAAACGGCTACAAACACTAAACTAGCGCAGATACGACGTTCACTCGACCACGGCTTGATGCCGACTGACCTGCTGAGTACGTGAATGCACAGATGGCGTCGCTACTCCCCCCACTACCTGAACTGTGACCGATCGGAGGTTACTTTCTGAACGGCCCTCATAATAAGCAAAGAATGCACAACATTTGATACTGATTTCTATTTAAAGCTGACTATTCCAGCTTTGATATGTTTTTTATTCTCAGTTATTACTGAAGATACTTTTCTTTTTATTCAACAGTCCGATGGCATTCTATGCAAAAGTTTTTCAGCATTTACTTTTGTCATCTAGCATTCTAAAATACAATATTTGTTAAACCTCTTATTCCATTGAGGTTCAAACCTGAACCAGACAGTAGTTTTTAAGTGTTCTTAAATGCAACAGTCTTACATATGTAAATAGATGCAAGGGCATGTAAAAGAAACCCTGTTGGATGAAATTCAGACAAACCAATGAAGCTGATATAATCTTGGCAATTGACAGAGTTGACATATAAATTGTAAGGGTTGTGAAAAATTCTTGATATGGCAAATTAAAAGAAACCTAAAAACCAAGTCAAAGAACATTTTAGAAACATATTGAAACAGGAAAACAAATAAGCAGTAGCATTTCACTTTTGGAATGAAAAACATGACCTTGATCCAAATTCAAAATTATTAAAAGGTGTGATATATATAACAAACCCACAACGTGGGAGAATATCTTAACATGGAAATACAAAGACTGATTAATAAACTTTGAGATCCCACCAATTGACAGTTTGATAAAGATGTTCATTGTTGCACTACCTGAAAGAACTGCAGGCAGTAGCAACATATGACAGGACCTTAAAGATTTAAAATAGAAGTAACAGCTCTTGAAACTAGTCCCTCAAAACTTAAAGTGTAAGTAACATAATATGACAAAACTAACTATAAATAGTTTTATGAATTGTAAGGAATGTATAGAATAAAAAGAAGTATTTCAGAAAGTGGAGTGCCATTGTTACTAAAATTAGGCAAATGAGTCATCCTTGTATATACTTTTCTCCACTTACAAGTTTTTTTGATGAAGACTAGTTTCTGGGAACCTCTTCCCTATCGTCAGTTCTGTGGTTGACTGATGATGCATCCGGTGTCTGCATCTTGGCTTGGTGTCGTGCTGCCATCTAATGTCCTGGTAAGTTTGATGACGTCATCTACCGCTGGAATTTCAAAATTCATCAAGAGGTCCTGTTTCTTTGTAATGAATATGTTTTCCCAAATCTGTAGTTCCAGAGGTTTCTTTGCCTGTTTGATCAGTTTTATTTCTTGTTTTATGTTGTGATTCTCAGACCAAAAGTGATGTGCTATGGCCGACTTGTCCATGTGTTTGAATTTAATATTTCTGAAGTGTTCTTTCATTCTTGTTCCTAGATTCCTTTTGGTCTTACCAATGTATATCTTGTCACAATCCTGGCAGCTCATTTGGTAAATGCCTGATAATTGAGTTTTCGGTGTGCTATTTTTTAGAGGGTGGTTTAGTAAGTTGCAGATGTGTTTGTTCTGAGGGGCTAATTTTATGTTAAAGCTCTTAAATATCTTTTGAAGTATTTTGGATGAAATGTAAATTTGCCATATCTGGTGTTTGGGTTTTCTAGTTTTTTTAACGTAGTAATGTCCTTTAAGTTTTCGTTTCTTTTGTGTCTGTAGATCAATTTTTTGATGAAATTTGTATTATAGTTGTTTAATTCGGCAACCTGGTGTATGTGAGTGTACTCCTGTTCATAATCTATTTTTGTTAGCAGAATGTTGATTAATCTGTGAACCAAACTATGGAATACTGCATATTGATGTTGTACTGGGTTGAATGGGTTGCATTTAATGTAATTGTCAACATGTGTTGCTTTTCTGTATATTCCAAATTGTAATCCTGTTGGTGTTCTAATGATTTGAAAATCTAGAAAAGGTAGCCATTCATCCTGCACTACTTCAATGCAGCCCATTCAACCCAGTACAACATCAATATGCATAGTTTGGTTCACAGATTAATCAACATTCCGCTAAGAAAAACAGAATATGAACAGGAGTACACTCACATACACCAGGTTGCCGAATTGAACAACTATAACACAAATTTCATCAAAAAAATCGATCTACAGACACAAAAGAAACGAAAACTTAAGGGACATTACTATGTTAAAAAAACTAGAAAACCCAAGACATGGCAAATTTACATTTCATCCAAAATACTTCAAAAAATTTCAAAAGGCATTTAAGAGCTTTAACATAAAATTAGCCCCTCAGAACAAACACAACATCCGCAACTTACTAAACTACCCTCTAAAAAATAGCACACCGAAAACTCAATTATCAGGCATTTACCAAATGAGCTGCCAGGATTGTGACAAGATATACATTGGTAAGACCAAAAGGAATCTAGGAACAAGAATGAAAGAACACTTCAGAAATATTAAATTCAAACACATGGACAAGTCGGCCATAGCACATCACTTATGGCCTGAGAATCACAACATGAAACAAGAAATAGAACTGATCAAACAGGCAAAGAAACCTCTGGAACTACAGATTTGGGAAAACATATTTATTACAAAGAAACAGGACCTCTTGATGAATTTTGAAATTCCCGCGGTAGATGACGTCATCAAATTTACCAGGACATTAGATGGTAGCACGACTCCAAGCCAGATGCATCATCAGTCAACCACAGAAGTGACGATAGGGAAGAGGTTCCCAGAAACTAGTCTTCATCAAAAAACTTGTAAGTGGAGAAAAGTATATACAAGGATGACTCATTTGCCTAATTTTAGTGTAAGGAATGTGTTTGACATCAACACATGTAGATAGCTGGATGTTATTGCCAGGCTGTTATGCTGTAATCTGCTGGAGTTCGAATTTCCAGATGTTTTGTCCACAATTGCGACAGACATCTTCATTGGCATGGCCGTAGTCTTGGAGAAGTTTGCTGAGCATCTGGAGATTATGGCCATGCCACTGAAGATGTCCGCCGCATTTGTGGACGAAATGTCTGGAAATTGAAACTCCAGCACACCACGGCATAACAGCCTATGCTCTAGCCCCTCCCATCGGGGAGTTGTTCGGATTGGGTTGGACTTGAGGGGACAGTGT